>CM038227.1:8966744-9712993 GCA_021442155.1 Cymbidium sinense | reverse complement strand
GGCCTGAATACTGAGCCACTGAATGCCCCAGGCCACTGAATACTGGGCCACAGGCCCTGAATACTGGGCCACTGAGCCACTGGGCCACTGGGCTGCAGGCCTGAATACACCTGGGCCTGAGCCCTGGGCCTGGGCCTGAGCCCTGGGCTGAGCCACTGGGCCACTGGGCCTGGGCACTAGACCCTGGGCCACTGGGCCACTGGGCCACTGAATACTGAATGCCAGGCCTGGGCCACTGAATACTGGGCACTGAGCCCTGGGCCTGGGCCTGGGCCCTGGGCCACAGGCCTGGGCCACTGGATACTGGGACTGAATACTGGGCCTGAGCCACTGAGACCACTGGGCCCTGGGCCACTGGGCCCTGGGCCACTGGGCCACTGAATGCAGACTGAATACTGGGCCCTGGGCCACTGACCCTGGGCCACTGGGGCTGGGCCCACAGGCCACTGAATACTGAATGAGGCCACTGGGGGCCCTGGGCCTGGGCCACTGAAGAATGCAGGCCACTGGGCCCTGATACTGGGCCACAGGCCTGGGCCACTGAGCCACTGAGCCTGGGCCACTGGGCCACTGGGCCCTGGCCACTGACTGAGCCACTGGCCCTGATACTGGGCCTGAGCCACTGGGCCGCAGGCCCTGGGCCACTGGGCCACTGGGCCACTGAGGCCACTGAATACTGGGCCTGGGCCCTGAACTGCAGGCCACTGGGCCCTGGGCCACTGGGCCCTGAATGGCCACAGGCCACACAGGCCTGGGCCACTGGGCCTGGGCCACCAGGCCACTGGGCCACTGGGCCTGAGCCACACACTGAATACTGAATACTGGTACACAGATGGGCCACTGGGCCAGGCCAGATACACTGGGCACTGAATGCACAGGCCAAGGCCACAGACTGGGCCCCAGGCCCTGGGCCTGGGCCGCAGGCCCTGGGCCACTGCCCTGGGCCTGGGCCACTGAATAGCCACTAGGCCACAGGCCTGGGCCCTGGCCAGAATACTGGGCCCTGGGCCCCTGAATACCAGGCCCTGAATGCCTGGGCCCTAGGCCCTGAACCCTGGGCCTGAACTGAGCCCTGGGCCAGGCCACCAGGCCACACCAGGCCCTGGGCCCCAGGCCACTGAATACTGGGCCACTGGGCCAGAATACTAGGCTACTGAATACACTGGGCACTGGGCCTGGGCCACTGAATACTGGGCCACTGGGCCACTGAGCCACTGTGGGCCTAGACCAGACTGGGCCTAGATACCAGACCACTGGGCCCAGGCCCTGGGCCACTGGGCCAGGCCACTGAATACCAGGCCACTGACAGCCACTGAATAGGCCTGGGCCAGGCCCTGGCCGCCACAGACTGGGCCACTGAATACAGGCCTGGGCCACTGGCCCTGAGCCCTGGGCCCTGGGCCACTGAATGCTGGGCCACTGGGCCTGACTGGGCCACACAGGCCCTAGACCACTGGGCCAGATACTGGGCCACTGAATACACAGGCCACTGACTGGGCCACTGAGCCACTGGGCCAGAATGACTGAGCAGACCACTGGGCCTGGGCCACCAGGCCCTGAGAACTGGGCCCTGGGCCCAGACTGAATATGACCTGGGCCTGGGCCTGACTGGGCCCAGGCCACTGGGCCTGAATACTGGGCCCAGACCACAGGCCCTGATACTGGGCCCTGGGCCCAGGCCCTGATGAACTGGGCCCTGGGCCTGAATACTGAGCCACTGAGCCCTGGGCACTGGGCACTGAATACAGGCCCAGGCCTGGGCCCTGAATACCAGGCCTGAGGCCACTGGGCCACACAGATACTGAATGCCCCAGGCCACTGCCCTGGGCCCTAGACCTGGGCCACTGGGCACTGCCACAGGCCTGAATACTGGGCCACTGAGACCTAGGCTGGCCTGAATACTGAATACTGAGGCCACTGGGCCTGAACTGGGCCACCAGGCCTGGGCCTGGGCCACCAGGCCACTGGGCCCTGGGCCACTGACTGAGCCCTGGGCCCTGGGCCACTGGGCCCTGGGCCTGGGCCCTGAATGGGCCACTGATACTGAGGCCTGGGCCTGGGCCTGAATACAGGCCACTGAGCCACTGGGCCACTGACCACTGGGAGGCCGCAGGCCACTGGGCCTGAATACTGATACTGAGGCCCTGAAGGCCTGGGCCCTGGGCCACTGGGCCACTGAGCCCTGAGCCACTGGGCCCTGAGCCACTGAACTGGGCCCTGACCCTGAATACACTAGGCCACTGAATACTGGGCCACTGGACTGACTGACCACAGGCCTGAGGCACTGAGCCTGGGCCACTGTACTGAGCCTGGGCCACAGGCCACTGGGCCCACTGGGCCACTGACACAGGCCCTGGGCACTGACCACTGGGCCCTGGGCCCTGGGCCACCAGGCCCTGGGCCCTGGGCCCTGGGCCCTAGATACTGAATAGGCCTGAATACTGAACTGACCACTGGGCCCAGGCCACTGAATACTGAGCCCTGGGCCTGGGCCACTGGGCCACTGAATACTGGGCCCTAGACACTGGGCCACTAGGCCCTGGGCCTGGGCCTAGGCCAGATACTGGGCCTAGGCCCTGGGCCACTGGGCCACTGGGCCCTGGGCCCAGGCCCTGAAGACCTGGGCCACTGATACTGGGCCACTGGGCCACTGACTGGGCCACTGGGCCTGAATACTGGGCCACACCAGGCCCAGACCACTGGGCCCTGAATACTGAATCCACTGGCCAGACCACTGGGCCCTGACCCTGGGCCACTGAGCCCTGGCCACTGACTGGGCCTGCCAGACCCTGATACCTAGCCACTGGGAGCCACTGAATACCACTGAATACTGAATACACTGCCCTGGGCCAGGCCCCTGAATACTGGGCCACTGGACCTGGGCCCTGGGCCCTGGGCCCCAGGCCACTGAGACCTGAATACCAGGCCTGGGCCTGAATACAGGCCTGACTGGGCCACACTGAATGCTGAATACAGGCTGGGCTGCAGGCCACTGAGCCTGGGCCCTGGGCCCTGAATACTGAATACTGGGCCACTGGGCCTGGGCCCTGGGCCTGACTGGGCCACTGACCCCAGGCCGCAGGCCACTGGGCCACTGGGCCTGGGCCACAGGCCTGGGCCACCAGGCCACAGGCCTGAATACTGCACTGAGCCTGGGCCCTGGGCCACCAGACCCACAGGCCACTGGGCCACTGGGCCACTGGGCCACTGGGCCACTGAATGGGCCCACAGGCCACTGAATACTGAATACTGAATACTGAATACAGACCCTGGGCCTGAGCCCTGGGCCACTGGGCCACTGGGCCACTGAATACTAGACCACTAGGCCACTGGATACTGGGCCCTGGGCCCTGAATACACAGGCCCAGACTGAATACTGGGCCCTGACTGAAGACCCTAGGCCACACTGAATACAGGCCACTGAGATACTGGGCCACAGGCCCGCAGGCCACTGGGCTGAATACTGAATACCAGACTGGGCCACTGAGCCACTGACTGGACTGAGCCCTGGGCCCACTGAGGCCCTGAATACTGGGCCCTGGGCCACTGGACTGGGCCTGACCCTGGGCTGCTGGGCCACTGAATACTGGCCAGACTGGGCCTGGGCCCTGGGGCTGAATACTGGGCCACTGAATACTGAATACAGGCCAGGCCACTGGGCCCTGGGCCAGGCCACTGAACCTGGGCCTGGGCCCTGAGGCCACTGAATGCAGGCCCTGGGCCCTGGGCCACTGGGCCACTGAATACTGGGCCAGACCACAGAATGCAGGCCGAGGCCACTGGGCCACAGGCCCACAGGCCACTGGGCCCTGGGCCACTGGGCCACTGGGCCTGAGCCCAGGCCCAGGCTGAATGAGGCCACACTGGGCCACTGGGCCACTGAGCCACTGGGCCCTGGGCCACTGAATACTGGACTGGGCCACTGAATACTGACCACCTGATACTGAATGCTGGGCCACTGGGCCTGAATACTGGGCCCAGATACTGGGCCCTGGGCCACTGAATACAGATACAGACCACAGGCCCTGGGCCACTGAATGACCACTGAATACTGGGCCACTGGGCCACTGGGCCCTGATACTGGGCCACTGGCTGACAGGCCAGACCACTGGGCCCTGAATACTGGGCCACCAGGCCAGATACTGGGCACTGGGCCTGGGCCACTGAATGCTGAATGCTGATACAGGCCTGGGCATACAGGCCACTGGGCCACTAGATACTGGGCCCAGATACTGACCCTGGGCCTGGGCCACTGATACTGAATACTGGGCCAGAGACCCACTGAATACAGGCCTGAATGCTGAATACAGGCCACTGAGCCACCAGGCCTGGCCCAGACCTGAATGCCAGACTGACTGAATACTGGGCCTAGACCCTGGGCCCTGAATGCCCTGGGCCACTGGGCCACTGGGCCCTAGACCCTGAATACAGGCCCTAGACCCTGGGCCACTGCAGATACTGGGCCACAGATACTGGGCCCTGGGCCACTGAATACTGGGCCACTGAGCCACATGAATACTGAAATGCTGGGCCTGGGCCACTGACTGGGCCACTGAATGCTGGGCCCAGGCCACTGAATACTGAATACTGGAACTGCTGAATACTGGGCCTGACCCTGGGCCACATACTGACCAACAGGCCCCTAGGCCCTGGGCCACTGGGCCCACTGGGCCCTGGGCCCTAGACTGGGCCCTGGGCCACTGAATACAGGCCACAGGCCTGCCACTGGGCACAGGCCCTGGGCCACTGAATACACTGAATACAGACCTGGGCCTGGGCCTGGGCCACTGGTACTGAATACTGAATACTGGGCCCTGGGCCCTGGGCCCTGGGCCTGAATACAGACCCACACTGGGCCCTGAATACACAGGCCACCAGGCCTGGTACTGAATACTGGGCCACTGGGCCACTGAATACTGGGCCTGATACACAGATACTGAATACTGAGCCACTGAGGCCACTGGGCCACTGATACTGAATACTGAATACTGGGCCCCAGGCCCTGGGCCCTGGGCCACAGATACTGAGCCACTGTACTGGGCCACTGGGGCCACTGAATACTGAACTGGGCCACTGGGCCACTGACCAGATGAGGCACTGAATACTGGGCCGCAGGCCACACAGATACCCAGACACTGAACTGGGCCCTGGGCCCTGGGCCACCTGACAGGCCCTGGGCCCTGGGCCCTGAGCCACTGGGCCCTAGACCACTGAACTGGGCCCACTGACCACTGGGCCACTGACTGAATACTGATACTGAATACTGACTGGGCCACAGGCCACTGAATACTGACACTGAATACACAGGCCACTAGGCCAGGCCACTGGGCCCTGAATGAGGCCACAGGCCACTGGGCCCTGGGCCCTGGGCCACTGACCACACAGGCCCTGGGCCACTGGGCCACTGACCTGGGCCCTGAATACTGAATACTGAGCCACTGGGCCCTGGGCTGGGCCACTGATACTGGGCCCTGGGCCACTAGATACTGGGCCCTGGGCCACTGGGCCCCAGGCCCACAGGGCCAGGCCACTGGGCCCTGAATACCAGGCCTGAGACCACACAGACCCTGGGCCAGACCCTGGGCCCTGATACTGAATACCTGACCACTGACTGGGCCACTGAGGGCCAGATACTGGGCCACAGACCCTGGGCCACTGGGCCCTAGCAGGCAGACTGCCACTGAATACTGGGCCACTGAATACTGAATACTGGGCCACTGGGCCCTGAATACTGGGCCACTGACAGGCCCTGGGCTGAATACTGAATACTGAGCCTGGGCCACTGGGCCTGAATGCCAGACCACTGAATACTGAGCCAGATACTGAATACAGGCCACTGGGCCCTGATACTGAGCCACTGAATGCAGGAATACTGAATACTGGGCCCTAGCCCTGGGCCCTGGGCCAGAACTGAATACTGACTGACTCAGGCCACTGGGCCACACAGACTGCTGGGCCGCAGACCCACACAGACCTGGGCCACTGAATACTGGGCCTGAATACTGAATGCTGAATACTAGGCTGAATACTGGGCCAGACCACTGAATACTGAGCCAGGCCACTGAGCCCTGAATACTGGGCCACTGAGCCACTGAATACTGAATGGCCTGATACTGGGCCACTGGGCCCAGGCCACTGAATACTGGGCCCTGGGCCTGAATACTGGGCCCTAGACTCAGGCCACTGGGCCACTGGGCCTGCTGGGCCCTAGACCACTGGGCCTGAATACTGGGCCTGGGCCACTGAATGGGCCACTGGGCCACTGGGCCTGAGATACTGGGCCACTGAATACTGGGCCACTGAATACTGAATGCAGGCCCAGGCCACTGGGCCTGAGGCCACTGAATACTGGGCCACTGGGCCACTGGGCCCTGGGCCCTGGGCCTGGGCCACTGAATAGGCCCTGATACTGAATACTGAGGCACAGATACTGAATGCCTGAATACTGAATACTGAATACACAGAGCCTACTGGGCCACTGACCACTGGGCCACTGAATACTAGATGGGCCTGGGCCACTGGGCCCTGAATACTACAGGCCCTGGGCCACTGGGCCACTGGGCCACTGAATACTGAATACTGAGAGGCCACTGAATACACACTGAATACTGAATACTGGGCCACCAGGCCACTGAATACTGAATACTGGGCCCTGAATACTGGGCCACAGATACTGAATGGCACTGAGTACAGGCCACACTGGGCCACTGAATACTGGGATACTGAATACAGAATACTGGGCCACTGGGCCTGAATTGGGCCTGAATACTGGGCCACCAGAATACAGGCCCTGGGCCAATAGAATACTGGGCCACACTGAATACTGAGCCAGATACTGGGCCTGGGCCAGACCCTGGGACTGGGCCCTAGATACTGAATACAGACACTGAGCCCTGGGCCACTGGGCCACTGGGCCGCAGATACTGAATACTGAATGCAGATACTGGACAGATACTGGGTACTAGGCCACTGGGCCCTGGGCCACTGGGCCCTAGAACTGCCTACTGAATACTGGCCTGAATACTGATACTGAATCCCTAGACCACTGAATGAATACTGAATACTGAATACTGGGCCACTGAATACTGAATACTGAATACTGAAGCCCCAGACCCTGAATACTGCCACTGAATACTGCCCTGATACTGGAATACAGACCTGGGCCACTGAGCCCTGGGCCACTGGGCCCTAGACACTGGGCCCTGACCACTGAATACTGAATACAGACTGAATACAGCCCCCTGGGCCACCAGATACTGGGCCCTGAATACTGCCCTGGGCCCTGGGCCACTGAATACAGACCCTGGGCCTGGGCCACTGGGCCACTGGGCCACTGAATACTGGCCCTGAGCCCTGGGCTGGGCCCTGACCACTGAATACTGGGCCCAGGCCTGAATGCCTGAATACTGAGCCCGCCAGGCTGCAGGCCTGGGCACTGGGCCACTGACCACTGGGCCTGGGCCACTGGGCCTGGGCCCTGAATACAGGCCGCCAGGCCACTGGGCCACCAGACTGGGCCACTGAATACTGGGCCTAGACTGGGCCCTGGGCCTGAATGCCAGGCCCTGACTGAACTGAATACTGAATGAGGCCACTGGGCCACTGAATACACTGAATACTGAATACTACAGACTGAATACCCAGGCCAGATACTGAATACTGGGCCCAGGCCACTGGGCCTAGACCCTGGGCCCTGGGCCACTGAATACAGCCTGAATGCTAGGCCACAGATACTGGGCCCTGAGACCCTGAATACTGAGCCACAGAACTGAATGCTGAATACTGGGCCACTAGGCCCAGGCCGCAGGCCCTGGGCCAGATACTGGGCCACTGAATACTGAATACTGCCCTAGGCTGGGCCTGGGGGCCAGATACTGAATACTGGGCCACTGGGCCACTGAATGCTGGGCCTGAATACTGGGCCACTGGGCTGAGGCCAGACTGAATACTGAGCCACTGGCTGAATACTGGGACTGAATGCACTGAATACTGATACTGAATGCACTGAATACTGGGCCACCAGGCCCTAGACTGAATACAGGCCCTGGGCCCTGATACTGGGCCCTGGGCCTGAATACTGAATGCAGATACTGAATACACAGATACTGAATACACTGGGCCACTAGACCCTGAATACTGGGCCTGAATACTGAGGCAGGCCTACTGAATACTGGGCCACTGGGCCGCAGACTGAACTGGGCCTGGGCAGATACACAGGCCCTGCCACTGCCAGCCCTGAATACTGACCTGAATGCTGGGCCACTGAATACCCCGGGCCACTGAGCCCTGCCACTGGGCCTGGGCCACTGAATACTGGGCCACTGAATACTGAGCCACTGAGCCTGGGCCCTGAATACTGGGCCACTGAATACTGAATACAGGCCTGAATACTGGGCCACAGATACAGGCCACTGGGCCCTGGGCCACTGAATACAGGCCACAGATACTGAGCCACTGAATACTGACCCCCGGATACTGAATACAGATACTGGGCCTGGGCCTGGGCTGAGCCGCAGACCACAGACCAGGCCTGGGCCTGATACTGGGCCACTGGGCCCTAGACCCTGGGCCCTAGGCCCTGAATGGCCCTGGGCCCTGGGCCTGATGCTGAGCCACTGAGCCACCCAGGCCACTGGAATACTGGGCCTGAATACTGGGCCACTGACCCTGAATACAGGCCACTGAGCCTGAATGAGGCCACACAGGAGGCCCTGATACTGACTGGGCCCTGGGCCCTGGGCCCACAGGCCACAGACCCTGGGCCACTGAATACTGAGCCTGGGCCACTGACCACACAGATACTGGGCCCTGAACTGGGCCTGGGCCACTGGGCCACTAGACTGGGCCACTGGGCCACTGGGCTGACCAAGGCCAGGCCCTGGGCCCACAGGCCACTGGGCTGGGCCTGGGCCTGGGCCACTGGGCCCTGGGCCCTGGGCCACTGGGCTGCAGACCACTGGGCCACTGGGCCTGATACTGAATACTGACCATGCAGGCCTATACTGGGCCACTGAATGCAGGCCACTGGGCCACTGGGCCCTGGGCCACTGGGCCCTGGGCCCTGACCCTGGGCCCTGGGCCTGAATGCTGGACAGGCTGGGCTGCTGGGCCACTGATACTGAGCCACTGGGCCACTGGGCCCTGGGGCACCAGGCCACAGGCCAGGCCACTGAATACTGGGCCCAGATACACTAGGCCACTGGGCCCTGAGCCACTGGGCCACACTGAATACTAGACCCTGGGCCCTAGGCCCTGGGCCACTGGGCCCTGGGCCACAGGCCACTGAACACTGAATACTGAATACTGGGCCACTGGGCCACTGGGCCGCAGGCCCTGGGCCACCAGATACTGGGCACAGGCCACTGGGCCACTGGGCCCACCTGGGCCCTGGGCCACTGAACCAGACTGGGCCCTGGGCCCTGGGCCACTGAATACTGCCAGATACTGGGCCTGGGCCACTGAACCACTAGTACTGGGCCACTGGGACCTGGGCCACTGGGCCTGGGCCTAGGCCCTGGGCCACTGGGCCATAGACACAGAATGCAGACCCTGGGACTAGATACTGAATACACAGGCCACTGAAGCCTGATACTGAATGCTGGGCCACTGAATACTGAATACAGATACTGAATACTGAGTACTGGGCCACTGAATACTGAATACTGAGGCCCTGGGCCAGGCCTGAATACTGGGCCACTGACCTGGGAGCCACTGGGCCCTGATACTGGAATACTGGGCCACTGGGCCACTGAATACTGAATACAGGCCAGGCCCTGAACTGGGCCACTGGGCCCCAGGCTGACCACTGATACTGAATACTGGGCTGACCACTGAATACTGAATGCTGGGCCCTGAATACAGACCCTGGGCCTGGGCCCTGGGCCCTGGGCCACAGACCCTAGACCACTGAATACTGAATGCCAGGCCACTGAATACTGAATACTGAGCCAGATACTGACCCTGGGCCCACCAGGCCACTGGGCCCTGAATGAAGGCCAGACACTGAGCCCTGACCCTGAATACTAGACCACTGAATACTGGGCCCTGACCCTGGGCCACTAGACTGGGCACTGGGCCACTGAATGCTGGGCCACTGGGCCTGCAGGCCCTGGGCCACTGAGACTGGCCCTGGGCCCTGGGCCACTGGGCCTGGGCCCTGGGCCATGACCCGCAGCCACAGGCTGAATACTGGGCCACTGAGCCACTGGGCCAGGCCAGACCACCAGGCCACTGGGCCACAGATACTGGGCTAGACCTGGGCCCTGGGAATACTGGGCCTGAATGCAGGCACTGGGCCTGACCCAGACCTGGGCCACAGGCCCTGGGCCTGGGCCTGGGCCACTGGGCCTGGGCACTGACCTGGGCCACCAGGCCCTGAATACTAGGCCCTGGGCCACTGGGCCAGGCCTGGGCCCTACTGCCTGGGCCTGGGCCACACACAACCCAGACTGCCAGAATACAGGCCACTGGGCCTGGGCCACTGGGCCACAGACTAGGCCCACTGGGCTGGGCCACTGGGCCTGGGCCACTGAATACTGGGCCTGGGCCTGGGCCACTGGGCCACTGGGCACTGGGCCCTGGGCCTGGGCCTGGGCCACTGGGCCCTAGACCTGGGCCTGGGCCCAGGCCACTGGGCCACTGGGCTGAGGCCCTGAATACAGACCCTGAGCCCTGGGCCACTGGGCCTGGGCCCTGGGCCACAGGCCCAAGGCCTGGGCCCTGGGCCTGGGCCCTGGGCCCTGGGCCACTGGGCCACTGGGCCACTGGGCCCACTGGGCCACTGAATACTGGGCCTAGGCCCTGGGCCCTGGGCCCTGATACTGGGCCACTGGGCCCTGGGCCCTGAAGGTACTGACTGGGCCTGGGCCACTGGTGCAGGCCACTGGGCCCCAGGCCACTGGGCCACTGAATACAGGCCCTGGGCCCTGGGCCACTGGATACTGAAACACTGAATACTGAATACTGATACTGGGCCACTGAATACAAGACTGGGGCCTGAATGCAGGCCAGATACTGGGCCACAGGCTGAATGCTGGGCCACTGGGCCAGATACTGGGAGACCCTAGACCTGAATACTGGGCCCTGGGCCTGGGCCAGGCCCTGGGCCTAGGCCCTGGGCCACTGGGCCTGGGCCTGAATGCTGAATACTGGGCCCTGAATACTGGGCCACAGATACTGAGCCTGGGCCCAGGCCACTGGACTGAATACAGGCCACTGAATACACTGGGCCCCCCAGACCCTGGGCCCTAGGCCCTGGGCCCTGGGCCCTGGGCCCTGGGAATACTGACACTGACCCTGGGCCACTGAGGCACTGGGCCACTGAGCCTGGGCCACAGACCTGGGCCACTGGCCGCAGATACTGGGCCACCAGGCCACTGAATACAGGCCTGAGGCCGCTGGGCCCTGGGCCACTGGGCCACTGGGCCAGGCCTGGGCCCTGGGCCCTGGGCCACAGACCCTGGGCCTAGGCCACTGGGCCACACAGGCCGCAGATACTGGGCCCCAGATACTGAATACTGGGAGGCCACTGAGCCACTGGGCCACTGAGCACTGGGCCCTGGGCTGAGGCCACAGATACAGGCCCTGAATACAGGCCACTGGGCCACTAGGCCCTGGGCCCAGGCCCTGGGCCCTGGGCCCTGGGCCACTGGGCCTCTGGGCCTGGGAGGCCCCAGGCCGCAGGCCTACTGGGCCAGGCCAGGCCACTGAATACTGGGCCTGAATACTGGGCCACTGGGCCCTGGGCCACTGGGCCCTGGGCCCTGAATACACAGGCCTGACCCTGAATACTGAGCCCTGGGCCCTGGGCCACAGGCCTGGACAGGCCTGACTGGGCCTGAATACAGGCCCTAGGCCACTGACCTGACCCTGGGCCCTGAGCCTAGGCCAGGCTGAGCTGGGCCATAGGCCTGGACTGAGTTCTGGGCCAGGTGTGAGAAAAGAAATAAAGATATAATATATGAATAGCCTGAGCCCTAATGGGCTTGATCTGAGATAAAGAATGAGATACTGGGCCAAAGATAATAGCCTAGGCCCTGAGATAAGAATCGACCTAGATAGGATCTGAAATAATAACTAAGGCCTGGGCCACTAAAGATAGAATACCAAAGATGAAATAATACTGATAAATGAGCTGGGTAAAACCTAAATGGACTATATGGGCATCGGCCTAGATAAATAAATACCACAAACAGGCTAAAGATAGCTGAGCCTGATAAGGCCACACTGCTTAACTGGGCCTGTAAAGATAAAATAATTGAGAATAAACCTAAAATAAAACTAAGATTAAAACATAAAATAGGCCTGATAAAAAACCTAAAATCTCAGCCAAAAAAAATAAAATATAAACCTAAACCTAAATTAAAATAAAAATAAAACTGAGCCCAAAATAAAAAAATAAAACTATACTAAAAATAAAAAAAAAAACTATGCTAAAAATAGCCTAAACTGGCCCCAAAGGCCGAAAATAAACTATGAAAACTTAAAACTGGATAAATGATCACAAATAAAATAAAACTAAACTAAATAAAATAAATTGACATAAATAAAATAAAATAATAATTAAAATAAATAAAAATAAACCTAAATATTAATACTGAATAAATAAATATAAAATAATCCTGGCCCCACAAACTGCCCTGCCCCTGGACCAGAGCCCAGACCACACCACTGAACTGGGCCCTATACTGGGCCTGAGCCCTGACCACTGGCTTGCCTACACTACTGACCCCAAACCTACAAACCCACAGCCTAAACACAAACTTAAACCCTAAAGCCAAATCACATGCCTAAGCCAACCACAAACCTACCATAAACCCACAAAACTGAAACTCAAATAAAACTTACCTAAAGAAACTAAAAAAATTAAAAAATAAACCTAAACCATAAAACCTAATAAACCTAAACTTAAACCCTAGTAATGGGCAGAACTTTGATAGCAGGAACATCACATTAACTAGGCTTAGTCTAGATCTGGTAGTGGAGGCAAATGCAGAGGAGACAGTTATCACTGGTGGTGGGGGATCTGGAGGTGTTGTTGGAAATGGAGGTGGTGGTTGAAGTAGTGGTCGTTATGGAGGCGGGAGGAGAGATGGAAGTTCATGCGGTGGTCACAGGAGGATGATCAGGGGGATATGATGGGATCTACTGCTGAGAGTGGGAGGTGACGTCTGGCTGGAGAAACCAAGAATGATCTACTACTTATGGGCGTGTCTGGGTAGAGATAATTTTAGATATCTAGGAATTTTGATTTGCTCTATGCGTGCTCATTTTTGATCTAGGTCATCGCTTTTATCTTAGAAAACTTGGTACACTAGTTGGTTGGTGAAATTGAAAAGAAGAAATATTGATTATATATTTCTTCACTTTTAAAAAAAACCTTAAACCCTAAACCCTAAACTAAAACCTAAATCCTAAACCTAAAACCTAAAACTTGGTGCACTAGGGTTTAAGGTTTTTTTTAAAAGTGAAGAAATATATAATCAATATTTCTTGCACACTACACAAATACGATACACAAAAAATATGCCTTTTACAAATACTACTATAAAGACACAGGTTCCCTAGATCTGAATAGTTCTGGGCCAAAACTCACATGATCCCTGTCTGCCTCCTGAATCTCCCTGCCTCCATTTCCACTATTTTAAATAAATGCTGCCACTGGCCACAATTTCTGATTTAATTTAAGTGAATTAAGAAACTGGATGGATAGGTTTATTTATGTTTAGAGTTTAAAATTTTACTGAATTTACTGGAGAACTGGGAGTTTAGGAGGTTTGAGGTTTAGGGTTTAGGTGGGTTTTGGGTTTAAATTTTATTTTATTTGATTTATTAAATTAAGTAAATCGGTATGGGGTTTATTTTTGAATTTATTTTATTTTTTTATTTTTTATTTATGTTATTTTATTTTTATTTAGTTTAGTTTATTATTTTAGGATTATTTATTTTGGTTTAAGTTTTTTTATTTAGTTTATAAGTTTGGAGTTTAGGTTTAAGTTTTTTTAGTATATTTTATTTTTTTTTTATTTTTGGGTTTTAAGTTTTATTTTTATTTTAATTTTGGGTTTAGGTTTTTTATTTTATTTTTGGGATTAGTTTGGTTTTTTTATTACAGGTTAGGTTTGATGATTTATTTGGAGTTTTAATTATTACAGTTTATTATTTTATTTATTTTATTAGGTATTTAGTTTCTATTATTTTATTTTATTTTTTCTTGGGCCTTATTTTACACAGGTTTATTTTATAGATTTATTTTGGTTTTAGATTTGAGCTTTAAATTTATTTTACTATTTTTTAGGTTTAGGTATTTGATATATTTTATTTTATTTTATTTTACTGTTGAACCACAGGGTTAGTTTAATGTTTAGTTAATTTAGGGATTTAGGAATTTTAGGTTTGGGGGTTTGGGATTTAAGGGTTTTTTATGGGGTTTTAACAGGTTTGGTTTTGGGGTTTAATGTTTAGGGTTTGAGATTTAGGATTTGGTTTAGGGGTTTAGGGTTTTTATATATATTTTTTATTTTTATTTTTTATTTTATTAAAAATAAGTAAAATTGTAGGTTTAAGTTTATTTAGTTTTTTTTTAGTTATTTAAGTTTATTTTATTTTTTATGTTTATTTAGGTTTATTTTTTATTTAGTTTAGTTTATTTACTTTAATTTAGGGTTTCTTATTTTAGTTTATTTTTTATGTTTAGATTTAGGTTTATGTTTATTATTTTATTTTTTTATGTTTAGGTTTTCTTTTTTTATTGTAGATTAAGTTTAGGTTTTATTTTATTAGGTTTAGGTTTTAAGTTTTAGTTTATTTTTAGGTTTTATTTTTTAGTTTAAGTTTAGGTTTATTTTTAATTTATTTTATTTTATTTAGTGTTGGTTCAGGTGTAAGTTATTTATTTTAGGTTTAGGTTTAGGTTTTATTTATTTTAGTTTAGTTTATTTCAGTTTATGTTTAGGTTTATTTTATTTTTATTCCAGGTTTACATTTTTTTTAGTTTAGGATTTATGTTTTATTTTTAATTTATTTTTAAGATTTATTTTTAGGTTTATTTTTTAGGTTTAGGTTTTTATTTAGTTTTTACTTTATTTTATTTTAGGTTTATTTTATTTTATTTTAGGTTTAGTTTTTTATTTTATTTAGGTTTTTATTTATTTTATTTAAGTTTAGTATTTATTTTATTTTCTTTTTTAGTATTTAGGTTTAGGTTTAGGTTTAAGACTTAGTTTATGTTTTACTTATTTATTTATTTTGGTTTAAGTTTTTTTATTTATTTTACTTTAAGGTTTTAATCAGTTTAGGTTTAGTTTTAACTTTAATGGTTTAGTTTGTTTAGGTTTAGAATTAGTGATTTAGGGTTTAGAAATTTAAAATTTAGATTTAGGTTTGAATAGGGATGATTAGTTTCTGATTTAGGGTTTAAAACTAGGATTAGAATTGGGGTTTGAAAGGTTTAGGGTTAAACTGTTTTATTTTTCAGCTGAGAGAGAATAATTATTCAACACTTCTTCTTTTCAAATTCTTCAACCAAGTAACACACCAAGTTTTCTATGAGACAACTGACATAAATAAAAAATGAGCACGCATAGAGCAAATCAAAAACACTAGATAACTAGAACTGTCTCTACGGTAAAGAGATAGTTCCATAAGCAGTAGATCAGATCTGTCGTTCTTCAATTTCTCTAGTTCCCACCAGAACCACCCTGGCCTCTCGATTTATGGGATCCACCATCATATCCGTGATCACTCCTCTGCCACAACCATGGCTGTAACCTCCGTCGCTCCTCCCACCTCCACAACCACCACTGCTCCAACCACCACCTCCATGTCCACCAGCACCTCTAGATCCCCCGCAACCACTGTAATAATAACCACCTCTGCCTTTGCTTCCACCGCTAGATCTAAACTGAGCCTGGTGGACAGTGATGTTCCTGCCATCAAGGTTATACCCATTCTTACATTTTTGTAAAATCAAAAATGTGAGAATTTTATTGTCAAAAAGAAAGGGATACATGGTCCTTAAATGGGATAAATCTCTAAACTACTGCTCAAAGAGCTACACTTAGCCTAAAGAGATAAATCTCCTACCTATTATGAGAAAACCAAAGCAAAAGATAGAAAAGAAAAAAAACTAAGAAAAAACAACACAAAATTCCAAGAAGGGCAGCCAAAGTCATATATATCCTGAAATCTTCTAAGAGATGCACAAACCACCTACAACCCCAAAATTTTCCACAAGCTTGTAAAGAACTTAAGATAGAGATAAGCATCTAGAAATAAGGACAAGCTAAGTACACAATAGGAACAAAATAATAAAAATCTTAGATAAGGCTCAGGCTCAGTCACATTCATCTCAAGGGGCAACAGGATATGTGAGCATTAGAATATCATAATAAGGGTTATAATAAAATATGGTGCTACCAGCCAAACGGATAATAGGGGAAACATCCCAGCCATCATAGCTAACTTACCTCGATTAAAATAATAGCCAAGAGAGCTAGCCAAGTTCTGATCATCATGATTAATAGGCAACTAACTAGCAAAACATCCAGCAAAACCAAAGAAAAGCAACCAATAAAACAAGACAGCTGCCAAGAAACATCCACTATCAAAGCCACCCAAAAAAAACAAAGACCAAAGGTAAAGAACTAAAAATTCTGCAGATCCACCAACCAACAGCATAGCTGTAGCCAGCCATCAAGGCCACCCAACCAACCATAGAAGCAGGAATCAGTATAAATAACAATAGAGCCAAGAACAACCAAAGCCCCATACAGGTTCATCCCACAATAGAGAGAAATGACAAGCCAACAGGCCAACCAACCAATAGGCAAATGCCATAAAAAACATAAAAAAAAACTACCAAAAAAGGGGAACAAAAACTAGATGGCAGGTAACAGCTCCATAACGAGTAACTTAGCCCAGGAAAGAACAAAGCCCACGACTAGGCCCAACCAATAAGCATGACAATAGATAGCCAAAACCAAAAGTGAAAGGCTGGAAAAATCATAATATCAAGCAACCCACCAATAAACCCTCAGAAAAAAAGAGGCTAGGGAAAAAGAGAAGCTCCAAAGCACCAATCACCAGGCCATTGTAAAGCCAACACAGCAGGAGACCAACAAGAGGAGAGAGCCACTAAAACCAGAGGGCAACCAAAGCTCAGCAGTACCAACCAAGCACAATCCCAAAATTTGTGAGAAGGAGATACCATTTTTAGGTTTAGGTATAGGTTTAGGTTTATTAACTTTTAGGGTTTAGGTTTATTTTTAATTTATTTAGTAGTATATCGGATCAATCATTCTTCAATTTCTCTAGTTCCCATCAAAACCACCTCGACCTCTCGAATAGCGGGATCCACCATCATATCCTCGATCTCTCCCTCCACCACCACCATTGATGTAACCTCCCTCGCTCCTCTCGCCTCCATAACCACCACTCCACTAACCACCTCCTCCACATCCACCATATCCTCCAAATCCCCCACCACCATTATGATAACCGCCGCCTCCACCTTTGCCTCCATGATCTAGACTAAGCTTGATGATGTTCTGTCAGGTTACGCCCATTCTTAGGGTTTAAGTTTAAGTCTAGGTTTATTAGGTTTAAGGGTTTATATTTATTTTTTAATTTATTTAGTTACTTTAGGTTTAGGTTTAGGGTTTGGGGTTTGGGGTTCAGGGTTAGGGTTTAGGGTTTAGGGTTAGGGTTTAGGGTTTACGATTTAGGGTTTAGGGTTTAGAGCTTAGGGTTGAGGGTTGAAGGTTTAGTGTTATAGGTTTAGGGTTTAGGGTTAGTTTTAGGGTTCAGGGTTTAGGGTTTAGAGTTTAAGGTTCATGATTGTATATTATTTTTTTTTTAATTTAGTAAATCGGTAGGTTTAGGTTTATTTCATATTTAATTTTTGTTTAGGTTTTTTTATTTTTATTCTACTTAGTTTATTTATTTTAGTTTAGGTTTTTTATTTTAGTTTTTTTTTTAGGTTTAGGTTTAGGTTTATTTTTTAGTTGAGTCTTTTTTATTTTTTATTTTAAGTTTAGGTTTTTAGATTTTTAGTGTGTAGGGCTTAGGGTTTAGGATTTTATGGTTTAAGTTTTTAGGGTTTAGGTTTAAGGTTTAGGGTTTTGTGTTTAGGCTTTAGGGTTTAGGGTTTAGGGTTTAGGGTTTAAGGTTTAGGGTTTAGGGATTTAGTATTTAGTGTTTAAGGTTTAGGGTTTAGAGTTTAGGGTTTAGAGTTTAGGGTTTAAGGTTAGTTTAAGGGCTTACAGTTTAGGGTTACATTTTTTTATATCTTTTAAAATTTTTTTTATTTTTCATTTTTAGGATTGAGGGTTTAGGGTTTAGATTTTAGGCTTAGGGTTTAGGTTTTAGTTTACATTTATTTTTAAATTAAGTAAACCATTTGGTTTAGTTTTTTTTTAGTTTATTTTTAGGGTTTAGGGTTTAAAGTTAGATTAGGGTTTAGGTTTTTTTTTTTAAATTAAGTAAACAGATAGGTTTAGGTTTAGGTTTATTTAGTTTATCTAGTTTATTTTTTTATGTTTATTTATTTTATTTTTTATTTTTATTTATGTTTATTTTTTATTTTGATTTAGTTTAGTTTATTTATTTTAGTTTAGATTTTTTATTATAGTTTATTTTTTGGTGTTGGTTTAGGTTTAGGTTTATTTTTTAGTTGAGTTTTAGTTTTATTTTATTTTTTAAGTTTTGGTTTTATTTTTTATTTTTAGGTTTAGGCTATTATTTTATTTGTTCAAGTTTAGGTTTAATTTTTTAGTTAAAGTTTAGGTTTATTTTTAGTTTATTTTATTTTATTTTATTTTGGTTTAGATATAGGTTTAGGTTTTATTTCTTTTAGTTAATTTATTTTATTTTAGGTTAAGGTTTATTTTTTTTTATTTCAGGTTTAAGTTTTTTCTTAAAGTTTATGGTTTAGGGTTTAGGGTTTTAGGGTTTAGGGTTTAGGGTTTATGATTTAGGGTTTAGGGTTTAGGGTTAAGGTTTGGAGTTTAGGTTTTAGTTTAGGTTTATTTTTAAATTAGGTAAACCGATAGGTTTTGGTTTTTTTGATTTTATTTTTAGGGTTTAGGGTTTTGGTTTTAAAAAAGTTTAGGTGTGGGTTTAGGGTTTAGGTTTAGGGTTGAGGGTTTTAGTTTAGGTTTAGGGTTTAGGGTTTAGGGTTTATAGTTTAATGTTATCGATTTAGGGTTTAGGGTTTAAGGTTACAGTTTAGGGTTCAAAGTTTAGGGTTTAGGGTTTAGGTTAGTATAGGTTGAGTTTTAGGGTTTAAGGTTTTAGGGTATAGGTTTAGGGTTTAGGGTTAACTTGTAGGTTTAGATTTTAGGGTTGTAGGTATGTTTAGGGTTTAGGGTTTAAGTTTAGCGTTATAGTTTAAGGTTCATGATTTAGGGTTTAGGGTTTTTTTAATTAAGTATACTGATCGATTTATGATTATTTAGTTTACTTAGTTTATTTTAATTTTTTTATTTAAGTTTATTTTACATTTTATTTAGTTTAGATTTTTTAGGTTTATTTATTTTGGTTTAGGTTTTATTTGATTTATTTTTAATTTTATTTAGTTTAAGGTTTAGGTTTTAGTTTAGGTTTATTAATTTTCACTTAGTTGAGTTTATTTTTTTATCTTTTAGGTTTAGGTTTTTTAAGTTTTAGGGTTTAGGGTTTAGGGTTTAGGGATTAGGTTTGGGTTTAGGTTTAAGATAAGGTTTAGGGTTTAGTGTTTAAACTTTAAGGTTTTGGGTTTTAGGGTTTAGGGTTTAGGCAGGTTTAGGGTTTAGGGTTTAAGTTTAGGGTTTAGGATTTTTTAGGGTTTAGGGTTTTTTAGTTTTAGGTTTAAAGTTTAGGGTTTAGGGTTTAAGGTTAGAGTTTAATTTATTTATTTTATTATTTTTTATTATTAGTGTTTAGGGTTTAGGTATTTAGGTTTTAGGTTTAGGGTTGAGGTTTCAATTTAGGTTTATTTTTAAATTAACTAAAGTGGTAGGTTTACATTTTTTTTGTAGTTTATTTTTAGGGTTTAGGGTTAGCTTATGGTTTATGTTTTTCTTCTTTTAAATTAAGTAAATTGGTCAGTTTATATTTATTTAATTTATTCAATTTATTTTTTTACTTATTTTTGTTCATTTTATTTTTGATTTTTGTTTATTTTTATTTTTATTTTTATTTAGTTTAGTTTATTTATTTATTTTGGTTTAGGTTTTTTATTTTAGTTTATTTTTTAGGTTTATGTTTAGGTTTAGGTTTACTTTTTAACTAAGTTTTATTTTTATTTTATTTTTTGGTTTAGGTTTTACTTTTTATTTTTAGGTTTAGGTTTAGGCTTTTATTTTTTTTCTTAGGTTTTGTTTTAGGTTTTTTTAGGTTTATTTTTAGGTTTAATTTTTTAGTTTGGGTTTAGGTTTATTTTTATTTTAATTTATTTTATTTTATTTTGGTTTAGATTTAGGTTTAGGTTTTATTTCTCTTAGTTAATTTATTTTAGTTTAGGTTTAGGTTTATTTTATTTTTATTTTAAGTTTAAGTTTTTCTTAGTTTATGGTTTAGGGTTTGGGGTTTTAGGATTTAGGGTTTAGGGTTTGGGTTTAGGGTTAAGGTTTGGTGTTTAGATTTAGTTTATGTTTATTTTTAAATTAAGTAAACTGGTAGGTTTAGGTTTTTTTAGTTTATTTTTAGGGTTTAGGGTTTTGGTTTTTTTAAAAAAAATTAAGTTTAGGGTTTTTAGGGTTTAGGGTTTAAGTTAAGAGGTTTTTTGGGTTTAGGGTTTAGGGTTTAAGTTTAGGGAAGTTTAGGTTGAGTTTAGGGTATAGGGTATAGGGTTTAAGGTTAGGGTTTAGGGTTTAGGGTTTAGGGTTTATGATTTAGGTTTTAGGTTTAGGGTTCAGGTTTTAGGGTTTAAGGTGTTTTAAGGTTTAAGATTTTTCACGATTTATGATTTTTTAGGGTTTAGAGTTTATAGTTTAGGGTTGTAGGTTTTGGTTTAGAGTTTAGCGTTGTAGGTATGTTTTAGGGTTTAGGGTTTATAGTTTAAGGTTCACAATTTAGTGTTTAGTATTTTTAAAAAAAAAAATTTAAGTATACCGGTAGATTTAGGTTTATTTAGTTTACTTAGTTTATTTTAATTTTTTTAGGTATAGTTTTTATTTTATTTAATTTAGATTTTTGGTTTATCTATTTTAGTATAGGTTTTAGTTAATTTATTTTTAAGTTTTTTTATTTTAGGGTTTTGGTTTTAGTTTAGGTTTATTTATTTTACTTATTTGAGTTTTATTTTAATTTTATCTTTTAGGTTTAGGTTTTATGTTTTAAGGTTTAGGATTTAATTAGGGTTTTAGGTTTTAAGATAAGGGTTTAGAGTTTTGGGTTTAGGTTTAGTGTTTAGCAGGGTTTAGGTTTTAAGTAGGGTTTAGGGTTTAAGTTTAGGTTTAGGGTTTAGAGTTTAGGGTTTAGGTTTAGGGTTTAGTTTAGGTTTTAGGGTTTAGGGTTTAAACTTAGTGTTAGGGTTTAGGGTTTAGAGTTTAAGTTAGAGTTTTATTTATTTATTTATTTTAGGGTTTAGGGTTTATGGTTTTTTTAGGTTTAGGGTTGAGGTTTTAGTTTAGGTTTATTTTTAAATTAAGCAAAGAGGTAAGTTTACATTATTTTTTAAGTTTATTTTTAAGGTTTAGGGTTAGCTTATGGTTTAGGTTTTTTTCTTTTAAATTAAGTAAACTAGTAGGTTTATGTTTATTTAGTTTATTCAGTATATTTTTTACTTATTTTTATTTTTTATTTTTGTTTAGTTTAGTTTGTTTATTATTTTTGTTTAGGTTTTTTATTTTAGTTTATTTTTTAGGTTTAGGTTTAGGTTTAGGTTTATTTTTTAGTTAATTTTAATTTTTTTTTTTGGTTTATGTTTTACTTTTTATTTTTAGGTTTAGGTTTAGGTTTTTATTTTTTTAGGTTTAGGTTTTAGGTTGTTAATTTAGGTTTAGTTTTTAGTTTTATTTTTTTAGTTTAGGTTTATGTTTCTTTTTAGTTTATTTTATGTTATTTTATTTAGTTTAGGTTTAGGTTTAGTTTTCAGTTTAGCTTTTGTTTATTTTAGTTTAGGATTAGGTTATTTGTTTAGTTCATGGTTAAAGTTTTATTTTTATTTATTTTAGGTTTTACATTTAGGTTTAGGTTTTTTTATTTTTATTTTTTTATTTTAGTTTTATTTTAGGTTTATTTTATTTTTATTTTACATTTAATTTTTATTTTATTTATGTTTTTTATTCTTAGGTTTATCTTATTTTTTAGTTTAGTTTAGGATATTATTTATTTTATTTTAGTTTATTTTTATTAATTTATTTTATTTTATATTTAGGTTTAGGTTTTAGTTTAGGTTTTTATTTTATTTAATTTTTTAATTTGTTTAGGTTTACATTTTTAAATTTATTTTATTTTTAGGTTTTATTTAGTTTAGGTTTAAGTTTTTAAGTTTTTAGGGTTTAGGGTTTAAGGTTTAGGGTTTTGGGTTTAATTTTTAGTGTTTAGGCTTTAAGGTTTAGGGTTTTTAGGGTTTAGGGTTTAGGGTTAGCTTAGGGTTTAGGGTATAGGGTTTAGGGTTTAGGGTTAGATTTTTTTAATTATTTTTATATTTTTTATATTCCTGGTTTAGGGTTTAGTGTTTAGGGTTTATGGTTTAGGTTTTAGGTTTAGGGTTCATGTATTAATTTAGGGTTTAGTATTTTTTAGTTTTTTTATAATAGAGAATAAATTCAGATTCAACATTTCTTCTTTACGATTTTATCAACCAAGTAACACACCAAGTTTTCTATGACACAAGCGACAATATAGATCAAAAATGAGCACGCATACAGCAAATCAAAAACCCTAGATAACTAGAATCGTCTCTACTGTAAAGACATAGTTCCATAAGTAGTAGATCGGATCAGTCGTTCTTCAATTTCTCTAGTTCCCATCAAAACCACCCCGCGACTCTTGAGTAGCGGGATCCTCATCATATCCCGATCTCTCCTCACCATTACCATTGATATAACCTCCATCGCTCCTCCCGCCTCTATAACCACCACTGCACTGACCACCTCCTCCATATCCACCATAACCTAAAATTCCCCACCACACATGATAATCATCGCCTCGCCTTAGCCTCCACCTTTGCCTCGCCGGATCTAGACTAAGCTTGATTGGCTGATGATGTTCAGGTCAAGGTTCTGCCCATTCTTAGGGTTTAAGTTTAAGTCTAGGTTTATTAGGTTTTAGGGTTTATATTTATTTTTTAATTTATTTAATTACTTTAGGTTTAGGTTTAGGGTTTGGGGTTTAGGTTTAAGGTTTAGGGTTTAGGGTTTAGGGTTAGGGTTTAGGGTTTTAGAGTTAGTGTATAATATAGTATATGGTTTAGGTTTAGGGTTTAGGATTTAGGGTTTAGAGTTTTTTTAATTAAGTAAATCGATAAGTTTAGGTTTATTTAGTTTACTTATTTTATTTTAGTTTATTTTTTATTTTTATTTAGGTTTTTATTTTATTTTTATTTAGTTTAGTTTATTTATTTTAGGTTTATTTATTTTAATTTAGGTTTTATTTTAATTTATTTTTTAGGTTTTTATGGGTTTTATTTTTTATTAGGTTTAGGTTTTTTTGGTTTAGGGTTTAGGGTTTAGGGAGGTTGGGTTAGTTAGGAGTTTAGTGGGTTTAGGTTTAGGGTTTAGGGTTTAGTTTAAGTTTCGTTTGACTCTTATGTTTGGTTTAGTTTTAGTGTGTTTATAGTTTTAGGTTTAGGGTTAGGTTTAGGTTTAGGTTTAGGTTTTAGTTGGTTTAGGGTTATAGTTTAAGTTAGAGTTTAGGTTTAGAATTTAAGTTTAGGTTCAAGATTTTAGAGGTTTATAGTTTAGGTCTTTTGAGGTTTAGTTTCTTAGGGTTTATAGTTTAGGGTTTAGGGTTTAGTTTAGGTTTAGTTTAAATTTAAGTTTAAATTTTAGGTTTAGTTTAAACTTTAGTTTAAGGTTTAGGGTTTAGGTTTAGTTTAGGTTTAGTTTAGCAGGTTTAGGATTTAGTTTAGGTGTGATTTAGGTTTGGTTAGAAGGTTTATAGTTTAGACCTTAGGTTTAGGTTTTCAGATTTAGGGTTTAGGGTTTAGCGTTTTAGGTTTAATGTTGTAGGTTTAGGATTTAGGGTTAGTTTTATGGTTTAGTGTTTATGGCTAAGGGTTTAGGGTTTATGATTTAGGGTTTAGGGATTTCTTTTAAATAAGTAAACCTGTAGGTTTAGGCTTATTTAGTTTACTTAGGTTATTTTATTTTTAATTTTTGTTTAGGCTTATTTATTATATATATTTATTTTAGTTTAGGGTTTAGTTTATTTATTTACAGTTTAGGGTTCAAAGTTTAGGGTTTAGGGTTTAGGTTTTAGGTATAGGGTTCAGGTTTTAGGGTTTAAGGTTTTTTAGGGTATAGAGTTTAGGGTTTAGGGTTGTTGGCTTAGTATTGTGGGTTTAGATTTTAGGGTTGTAGGTATGTTTTAGGGTTTAGGGTTTAGAGTTTAGGCGTTATAGTTTAAGGTTCATGATTTAGGGTTTAGGGTTTTTTTAATTAAGTATACTGATCGATTTATGATTATTTAGTTTACTTAGTTTATTTTAATTTTTTTATTTAAGTTTATTTTACATTTTTATTTAGTTTAGATTTTTTATTTTAGGTTTATTTATTTTGGTTTAGGTTTTTTATTTCAGTTTATTTTTAATTTTTATTTAGTTTAAGGTTTAGGTTTTAGTTTAGGTTTATTAATTTTCACTTAGTTGAGTTTTATTTTTTTTATCTTTTAGGTTTAGGTTTTTAAGTTTTTAGGGTTTAGGGTTTAGGGTTTAGGGATTAGGGTTTTAGGGTTTAGGTTTTAAGATAAGGGTTTAGGGTTTAGTGTTTAGGCTTTAAGGTTTTGGGTTTTTAGGGTTTAGGGTTTAGGGCTTAAGGTTTAGGGTTTAGGGTTTTAGAGTTTAGGGTTTAGGATTTTGGGTTTAGGGTTTAGGGTTTTAGGATTTAGGGTTTAGGGTTTAGGCTTAGTTTTAGGGTTTAGGGTTTAAGGTTAGAGTTTAATTTATTTATTTTATTATTTTTTATTATTAGTGTTTAGGGTTTAGGTATTTAGGTTTTAGGTTTAGGGTTGAGGTTTCAAGGTTTATTTTAAATTAACTAAAGTGGTAGGTTTACATTTTTTTGTAGTTTATTTTTTAGGGTTTAGGGTTAGCTTATGGTTTATGTTTTCTTCTTTTAAATTAAGTAAATTGGTCAGTTTATATTTATTTAATTTATTCAATTTATTTTTTTACTTATTTTTGTTCATTTTATTTTTGATTTTTGTTTATTTTTATTTTTATTTTTATTTAGTTTAGTTTATTTATTTATTTTGGTTTAGGTTTTTTATTTTAGTTTATTTTTTAGGTTTATGTTTAGGTTTAGGTTTACTTTTTAACTAAGTTTTATTTATATTTTATTTTTTGGTTTAGGTTTTACTTTTTATTTTTAGGTTTAGGTTTAGGCTTTATTTTTTTCTTAGGTTTTAGGTTTTTTTAGGTTTATTTTTAGGTTTAATTTTTTAGTTTGGGTTTAGGTTTATTTTTATTTTAATTTATTTTATTTTATTTTGGTTTAGATTTAGGTTTAGGTTTTATTTCTCTTAGTTAATTTATTTTAGTTTAGGTTTAGGTTTATTTTATTTTTATTTTAAGTTTAAGTTTTTCTTAGTTTATGGTTTAGGGTTTGGGGTTTTAGGATTTAGGGTTTAGGGTTTAGGGTTTAGGGTTAAGGTTTGGTGTTTAGATTTAGTTTATGTTTATTTTTAAATTAAGTAAACTGGTAGGTTTAGGTTTTTTTAGTTTATTTTTAGGGTTTAGGGTTTTGGTTTTTTTTAAAAAAATTAAGTTTAGGGTTTTTAGGGTTTAGGGTTTAGGGTTAAGAGTTTAGGTTTTTGGGTTTAGGGTTTAGGGTTTTAGGGTTTAGGGTTTAGAGTTTAAGGTTGTAGGTTTAGGGTATAGGGTATAGGGTTTAAGGTTAGGGTTTAGGGTTTAGGGTTTAGGGTTTATGATTTAGGTTTTAGGTTTAGGGTTCAGGTTTTAGGGTTTAAGGTGTTTTAAGGTTTAAGATTTTTCACGATTTATGATTTTTTAGGGTTTAGAGTTTATGGTTTAGGGTTGTAGGTTTAGTGTTGTAGGTTTAGAGTTTAGCGTTGTAGGTATGTTTTAGGGTTTAGGGTTTATAGTTTAAGGTTCACAATTTAGTGTTTAGTATTTTAAAAAAAAATTTAAGTATACCGGTAGATTTAGGTTTATTTAGTTTACTTAGTTTATTTTAATTTTTTTAGGTATAGTTTTTATTTTTATTTAATTTAGATTTTTTATTTTTGGTTTATCTATTTTAGTATAGGTTTTTTAGTTAATTTATTTTTAAGTTTTTTTATTTTAGGGTTTTGGTTTTAGTTTAGGTTTATTTATTTTTACTTATTTGAGTTTTATTTTAATTTTATCTTTTAGGTTTAGGTTTTTATGTTTTTAAGGTTTAGGATTTAGGGATTAGGGTTTTAAGGTTTAGGTTTTAAGATAAGGGTTTAGAGTTTTGGGTTTAGGGTTTAGTGTTTAGGCTTTAGGGTTTAGGGTTTTTAGGGTTTAGGGTTTAGAGTTTAGGGTTTAGGGTTTAGGGTTTAGGGTTTAGGGTTTAGGGTTTAGGGTTTAGTTTAGGGTTTAGGCTTAGTGTTAGGGTTTAGGGTTTAGAGTTTAAGGTTAGAGTTTTATTTATTTATTTATTTATTTATTATTAGGGTTTAGGGTTTATGGTTTGGTTTTAGGTTTAGGGTTGAGGTTTTAGTTTAGGTTTATTTTTAAATTAAGCAAAGAGGTAAGTTTACATTATTTTTTAAGTTTATTTTTAAGGTTTAGGGTTAGCTTATGGTTTAGGTTTTCTTTTAAATTAAGTAGGTTTATGTTTATTTAGTTTATTGATATTTTTACTTATTTTTATTTTTTATTTTTGTTTAGTTTAGTTTGTTTATTATTTTTGTTTAGGTTTTTTATTTTAGTTTATTTTTTAGGTTTAGGTTTAGGTTTAGGTTTATTTTTTAGTTAATTTTAATTTTTTTTTTTGGTTTATGTTTTACTTTTTATTTTTAGGTTTAGGTTTAGGTTTTTATTTTTTTTCTTAGGTTTAGGTTTTAGGTTGTTAATTTAGGTTTAGTTTTTAGTTTTATTTTTTTAGTTTAGGTTTATGTTTCTTTTTAGTTTATTTTATGTTATTTTATTTAGTTTAGGTTTAGGTTTAGTTTTCAGTTTAGCTTTTGTTTATTTTAGTTTAGGATTAGGTTATTTGTTTAGTTCATGGTTAAAGTTTTATTTTTTATTTATTTTTAGGTTTTACATTTAGGTTTAGGTTTTTATTCAGTTTTTATTTTTTTTATTTTAGTTTTATTTTAGGTTTATTTTATTTTTATTTTACATTTAATTTTTATTTTATTTATGTTTTTTATTCTTAGGTTTATCTTATTTTTTAGTTTAGTTTAGGATATTATTTATTTTATTTTAGTTTATTTTATTAATTTATTTTATTTTATATTTAGGTTTAGGTTTTAGTTTAGGTTTTTATTTTATTTAATTTTTTAATTTGTTTAGGTTTACATTTTTAAATTTATTTTATTTTTAGGTTTTATTTAGTTTAGGTTTAAGTTTTTAAGTTTTAGGGTTTAGGGTTTAGGTTTAGGGTTTTGGGTTTAATTTTTTTAGTTTAGGCTTTAAGGTTTAGGGTTTTAGGGTTTAGGGTTTAGGTTAGCAGGGTTTAGGGTTTAGGGTTTAGGGTTTATGGTTAGATTTTTTTAATTATTTTTATATTTTTTATATTTAGGATTTAGGGTTTAGTGTTTAGGGTTTATGGTTTAGGTTTTAGGTTTAGGGTTCAAGTCTTAGTTTAGGGTTTAATATTTTTAGTTTTTCTATAATAGAGAATAAATTCAGATTCAAAATTTGCTCTTTACGATTTTATCAACCAAGTAACACACCAAGTTTTCTATGACACAAGCGACAATATAGATCAAAATGAGCACGCATAGAAATCAAAACCCTAGATAACTAGAATCGTCTCTTCTGTAAAGACATAGTTCCATAAGTAGTAGATCGGATCAGTCGTTCTTCAATTTCTCTAGTTCCCATCAAAACCACCCCGCGACTCTTGAGTAGCGGGATCCACCATCATATCCCCGATCTCTCCCTCAGCCATTACCATTGATATAACCTCCATCGCTCCTCCCGCCTCTATAACCACCACTGCACTGACCACCTCCTCCATATCCACCATAACCTAAAAATTCCCCACCACCACTATGATAATCATCGCCTCTGCCTTCGCCTCCACCTTTGCCTCTGCCGCCAGATCTAGACTAAGCTTGATTGACGATGATGTTCCTGAGGTCAAGGTTCTTGCCATTCTTAGGGTTTAAGTTTAAGTCTAGGTTTATTAGGTTTTAGGGTTTATATTTATTTTTTAATTTATTTAGTTACTTTAGGTTTAGGTTTAGGGTTTGGGGTTTAGGGTTTAAGGTTTAGGGTTTAGGGTTAGGGTTTAGGGTTTAGTGTTTAGGGTTTTAGAGTTAGTGTATAGGGTATAGGGTATATGGTTTAGGGTTTAGGGTTTAGGATTTAGGGTTTAGGGTTTTCTTTTTAATTAAGTAAACTGATAGGTTTAGGTTTATTTAGTTTACTTATTTTATTTTTTGTTTATTTTGTTTATTTTATTCTTTATTTATATTTAGGTTTATTTTTTACTTTTATTTAGTTTAGTTTATTTATTTTAGGTTTATTTATTTTAATTTAGGTTTTTTATTTTAATTTATTTTTTAGGTTTAGCTATAGAGTTTTATTTTTATTAGGTTTAGGTTTTTTGGTTTTTAGGGTTTAGGGTTTAGGGGTTAGGGTTTAGGGTTTAGGGTTAGGGTTTAGTGTTTAGGCTTTAGGGTTTAGGGTTTTTAGGGTTTAGGGTTTAGGGTTTAAGGTTTGGGGTTTAAGGTTTATCGTTTAGACTCTTATGTTTGGTTTAGGGTTTTAGTGTTTATGGTTTTGGGTTTAGGGTTGTAGGTTTAGGGTTGTAGGTTTAGGGTTTTGGGGTTAGGGTTTAAAATTTAGGGTAGAGTTTAGGTTTAGGGTGTTTAGGTTTAGGTTCAAGGGTTTAGGTTTATAGTTTAGGTCTTAGTTTAGGTTTCTTAGGTTTATAGTTTAAGTTTAAGGTTTAGGGTTTAGTTTAGGTTTAGTTTATAGGTTTAGTTTAAACTTTTAGTTTAGGTTTAGTTTAGGGTTTAGGTTTAAGTTTAGCTTAGGGTTTAGGGTTTAGGGTTTAGGGTGTAGGATTTAGGTTTAGGGTTCAGGTTTTAGTTTAAGGTTTATGGTTTAGGGCCTTTTAGGGTTTAGGGTTTTTCAGGATTTAGGGTTTAGGGTTTAGCGTTTTAGGTTTAATGTTGTAGGTTTAGGATTTAGGGTTAGTTTTATGGTTTAGTGTTTATGGCTAAGGGTTTAGGGTTTATGATTTAGGGTTTAGGGATTTCTTTTAAATCAAGCAGGTTTATTTAGTTTACTTAGGTTATTTTATTTTTAATTTTTGTTTAGGCTTATTTATTATATATATTTATTTTAGTTCATTTATTTTTGGTTTATTTATTTTTATTTAAGTTTTTTTTATTTTAGTTTATTTTTTATTTTTAGGTTTAGGTTTAAGTTTTTTTTAGTTGAGTTTTATTTTTCTTTTATCTTTTAGTTTTAGGTTTTTCAATTTTTAGGGTTTAGGGTTTATAATTTAGGGTTTACGATTTAGGTTTTTAGGGTTTATGGTTTAGGGTTAGGGTTTATGGTTAGGGTTTAGGGTTTAATGTTTAGGCTTTAGGTTTTAGGATTTTTAGGGTTTAGGGTTTAAGGTTTAGGGTTTAGGGTTGTGGGTTGTGGGTTATGGGTTTACGGTTTTGGGTTTTGGGTTTGCTATTTAGGGTTTTAGGGTTTAGTGTTTAGGGTTTAAGGTTGTAGGTTTAGGGTTTAAGGTTTAGAGTTTACGGTTTAGGCTTTATTTTATGGTTTAGGTTTTAAGGTTAGGAATTTTTTTTATTTTTTTAGTTTTAGGATTTAGGGTTTAGGGTTTAGGGTTTAGGTTTAGGGTTGAGGTTTTAGTTTAGGTTTATTTTTAAATTAAGTAAACTGGTATATTTACATTTTTTTTAGTTTATTTTTAGGGTTTAGAGATAGCTCAGAGTTTAGGTTTTTTTTAATTAAGTAAACCAGCATGTTTAAATTTATTTAGTTTATTCAATTTAGTGTTTATTTATTTTAGTTTATTTTATTTTATTTTATTTAGTTTAGTTTATTTATTTTAGTTTTGGTTTTTTATCTTAGTTTATTTTTTAGGTTTAGGTTTAGGTTAAGGTTAATTTTTTAGTTCAGTTTTATTTTTATTTTATGATTTGGTTTAGGTTTTACTTTTTATTTTTAGGTTTAGGTTTAGGTTTTTATTCTATTTTTATAGCTTTAAGTTTTAGGTTTGTTTTAAGTTTAGGTTTAGGTTTTTTTAGTTTACGGTTTAAATTTTATTTTTTATTTATTTTTAAGTTATATTTTTAGGTTTATTTTTTTAATTTAGGTTTTTATTTAGTTTTTATTTTATTTTATTTTAGGTTTATTTTTGGTTTATTTTATTTTTATTTTACATTTAGTTTTTTAATTTATTTAGCTTTTTTTATTAGGTTTATTTTATTTTTTTAGTTTAGTTTAGGTTATTATTTATTTTATTTTAGTTTATTTTTATTAGTTTATTTTATTTTATTTTTAGGTTCAGGTTTAGGTTTTAGTGTAGATTTTTATTTTATTTTATTTTATTTTTTAAATTTATTAGGTATAGGTTTATTCATTTATTTTATTTTATAGGTTTTATTTAGTTTAGGTTTAAGTTTTTATGTTTTCAAGTTTTCAAGGTTTAAGGTTTAGGTTTTAGGGTTTTAGGATTTAGGGTTTAGGGTTTAGGGTTTAGGGTTTAGGTTTTAGTGTTTAGACTTTTGGGTTTAGGGTTTTTAGGGTTTAGGGTTTAGGGTTTAGGGTTAGCTTAGGGTTTAAGGTTATTTAGGATTTAGGGTTTAGGGTTTAGGCTTAGTTTTAAGGTTTAGTTGTTATGGGTTTTTTATTATTTTTATTTTGTTATTTTTTTTAAATTAAGTAAACTCGTATGTTTAGGTTTATTTAGTTTTTTTATTTTAGTTCATTTTATTTTTTATTTTGCCTTAGGCTTATTTTTATTTTTATTTAGTTTAGTTTATTTATTTTAGGTTTATTTATTTTAGTTTATTTTTTTGCTTAGGTTTAGGTTTAGTTTATTTCTTAGTTTAGTTTTATTTTAATTTTATTTTTTAGGTTTCAGTTTTATTTTTTATTTTTACGTTTAGGTTTTTATTGCATTTTTCTAGGGTTAGGTTTTAGGTTTTTATGTTAAGTTTATTTTTTTATTTTTATTTTTTAGTTTAGGTTTAGGCTTATTTTTAGTTTATTTTAATTTTTTTAGTTTAGGGTTTTAGCTTAGTTTATTTAAGTTTAGGCTTAGGTTTTTTTTATTTTAGTTTAGTTTATCTAAGTTTAGGTTTAAGTTCGTTTATTTTTTTATTTTATTTTTATTTTAGGTTAAGTTTTTATTTTTAGTTTAGGGTTTGGGTTTTATTTTTTATTTATTTTAAGTTTATTATTTTAGGTTTATTTTATGTTAGTTTTATTTTATTTTATTTTAGGTTTATTCTATTTTTATTTTACGTTTAGTTTTTATTTTATTTAGGTTTTTTATTGTTAGGTTTATATTATTCTTTTGTTTAGTTTATGTTTTTATTAATTTTATTTTAGTTTATTTATATTTATTTATTTTATCTTATTTTTAGGTTTAGGCTTAAGTTTTAGTTTACGCTTTTATTTTATTTTATTTAGGTTTAGGTTTTTTATTTATTATAATTTTTAGGTTTTATTTAGTTAGGTTTAGGTTTTTAGGTTTTTAGGGTTTAGGGTTTAAGCTTTAAGGTTTAGGATTTAGGGTTTAAGGTTTTAGGGTTTAAGCTTTTGGGTTAGGGTTTAGGGTTTAGGGCTTAGGGTTTACTGTTTAGGCTTTAGGGTTTAGGGTTTAGAGTTTTTAGGGTTTAGGGTTTAAGGTTTAGGGTTTAGGCTTTAGGCTTTAGGGTTTAAGGTTTTTAGGGTTTGGGGTTTAGGGTTAGTTTAACATTTAGGGTTTAGGGCTTTAGGGTTTAAGGTTTAGAGTTTAGGGTTTAGGGTTTAGGGTTAGTTTAGGGTTTAAGGTTTAGGGTTTTTTTAAGATTTAGGATTTAGGGTTTAGGGTTGTAGGTTTAGGGTTTAAGGTTTAGTGTTTAAGGTTTAAGGTTTAGGGTTTAGGGTTTAGGGTTTAGGATTTATTGTTTAGGGTTTAGGGTTTAAGGTTTATTTATTTTTAAAATTAAGTAAACCAATAGGTATAGTTTATTTTTTATTTGTTTATTTTAATTTATATTTTTATTTAGGCTTCTTTAGTTTATTTGGTATTTATTTCAGTTTATTTTTTTATTTTTATTTAGGTTTAGGTTTAGGTTTTTATTTTATTTTTTTAGGTTTAGACTTTAAGTTTTTTTAGGTTATTTTTTAGTTTAGGTTTTGGTTTATTTTTAGTTTAAGGTTTAGGTTTAGTTTATTTGAGGTTTAGGTTTAGGTTTTATTTATTTTAGTTTAAGTTTATGTTTATTTTATTTTGTTTATTTTAGGTTTATGTCTTTTTTTTAGTTTAGGGTTTAGGTTTTATTTTTTATTTATTTTTTTGTTTTATTTTTAGGTTTAATTTTTAGGGTTAGGTTTTTATTTAGTTTTTATTTTATTTAGGGTATTGTATCGCCATCCTTCAAGATCTTTGATGGCAGTGGGAACCCACAGTAACACATTGTACACTTTAGAGACGATTGTTGCAACACCGGTGGCAGCAACAGACTCCTCTTTCGCCTTTTCGTTAGCAGTTTGTCAAGTGTTGCATTTGATTGGTATGTCAAACTGCCCAATGGTTTGATGAACACTTTACTGAGTTGGAGCACCTCCATATCAAGTGTTTTGCTGGAGCTCAACAGAGGGTGATTGTAGGCGCCTCATTCTAGAGAAATAGAAACTCAACGAGTCCCTTGTTGATTACATTCTCAAGTGGCACAACCTATTGATGAAATGTGAACCATAAATATCCGAATAGCATGGCATTGAGAATCTTCTGAAGAATATCGATAGTCCGATCGCCTTCATGCTTAAGGGCTTTACAATCAAAACATTCGAGAAATTAATCAACAAGTTGGAAAGTCTACAAGAGGATGCCAAAAAGTTGCCATTTCCTGACCAATCATCTAGGCCCAAGCCCCAGAAGGTGTTTGAGAAGAAGCTAGAGACAATTGTGTCAGTGAACAGAGGGAATTAGCCAGCCAGAGTTCAGTATGAGAGACTACGAGCTCAGCAGCCTCCTTTTCCACCTCCTCTTCCACCACCTCGGCCATCATACCGACCATCGCAGCTACCACAATGACCATTTCCACCACCTCGGTGGCCTAACCAACAGCGGTATTCATATCCATCGCCAGGTAGCTACTTTCCACCTACTCTTACCTATAGATTGAATAAGCCATATTCATTCAAGAGGGAGGTAGTTAGGAAAATCTTTAAGAATCCCTTAAAGAAACTTGACTTTCAGTTACCAGAGCCTAAGAGGCTGGAGGAAGTGGTCAAGAGCGATGATCCTAGCTATTGTCCTACCACCGCATGTTAGGCCATGTCTTAGAGGATTGTTTCACTTTTAAGGACTAGCTTGAGCGCAGTTACAAGTTGATAGCCATAGTTATCCTTGAGGAATACTTATTAGAACAACCATCCAGTTATGTTAGAGTAATCCTTGGGGATACTTGTGATCCTCTTAAGACCAAAGAAGGTTATGATATCTCCCTATCCTGAACCTCTAAGAAGATCATTTTTAAGATCAAGAAGCTTTCCTTGCATGTGTCTGAAGTAGCTCAAACCTCCAACACCAAGGAAGGTTTGTTAGTTGCAAAGGACAACTGGGAGGGTAACAGCCCACCAGTAGCAGCAGCTCACCATAATTGCCCGAGATAGTCCAGTAGCATAGCCACCGTCTGAGTCTAGTACTCCCTCCACCGTTGTTGCTACCACTTCTTCTGCTAGCTCCTCTTCTACCGGTAGGAACATTGTATCTGTGGATAAGGGCACTAAATCCCTTACTCCACTTACTTTACTTAATTTCTATCTTGTACCTCCACGAAAAAAGAAATTAATGAAGAAAGCTGATTCCACTTATATATTGTCTACTTTTAATGCTCTTGATTTTATTCCTACTGAAAGCTCTCCGAGTCTAAATAAAAATAATAGCTATAGTAGTTCTGATCCTTTCTTTTATGATTCAAAGTTGAACTATACTACTATGAATTAATCAAGTTCACCTCTTGAGATTGACTTGGAGTTAATTGACTATGAGGATCCCATAGGAGAAGCTGTAGGTATGCCCGATGAGAAAGTAGAACTTTCCACAAGCTCATCATTCTAAGATGTCACTGTAGTCAACCTACGTATTAACATAGTTCTACCTCCTAGGGTAGCACCTTAGGATAAGAGTAAGCAAGTTATTGGTTTGAATGTACAGATAACCCCTCCATAAAATGCTCCACCCATGGATATGCTTATGGAGGACCAAGCCAAAGTTGATTACAATGTTCTAGCTCACCTTAGAAAGTTTCCAGTTAAGTTAAGCATATACGATGCCCCTGTCTTATCCAAAGAGATAAGGGAATCTCTAATCAAGGCCTTACTTGATCTAGAGATATGCTTAGCTCAACTGACAGCTATTAAAGAAGAGGCATGCTACTCAAAGAAAATCTTAGGAGTTACATTTAGCGATGAAGACTTACTCCTAGGGATGGCCGAGCACAACCGCCACTTTACATTACAGTGGATGTTGGAAGATACAGGTTATCCAGAGTTCTGGTTGACTTAGGTGTGTCATTTAGCATTATGAGTTTAAGAACCATTTCTTACTTGAGGATCGACATTTCCAAACTCCAAATAGAAAGGATGATGTTGTGAGGATTCAATGAACAAGGCGGGAGGGCCTTGTGGTGTTTAATTTTGGATGTATGCGGGGGGACATGATGCAGATTATAGGGGGGATAATTTTTGAATTGATTTGATACAACATTGAAGTGATCTCGAAAGATAGAGACATCACCCTACAATGGACCTAATCACATAATGAGGACTTATGGAGAAAAATTTCTATACGGTCACCTTCAATCTATGGTGAAAAAGGCAAGAATATAAAATTCATTTTTTTGGGATCCCATGCAGATCCGTAGATGTGCTTATTCAGGTAATTGGGTACATCATCAAAGAATAGTGTACTATCTCAAGAGATAGAAATCAATACCCTTTAATGGACCTAATCACCTCAATAAGGAGTCCTAAGGATAATGGGTCTGCATATGTACCAGAGATTCTTCCCCTACTTTACATGGAAAAGTAAAGCACAGTTTATTTTAAACCAAGTTCGTTAAGTTCCCTATAAGGGCGAGCTCCCATAGTTAATTACATCCTAAGGGACGGGATACCTTAAGAATACTCTCGATTAAGGTAAATGATTATTGTCTTCAAAGATTTCAATAGGAAAGGACTATCAATGGATTGGTTTATTTTTGAAGATCAAATGAGATTGATCAAATAGAGGGAGTTATTATTGAAGAAAAAATGAAGATAAGTAAGAGATGGCCATCATGCTAGGAAACCTAGTGAGCATCTCAAACTATCCTAGAGTTGGGCTTTACATTTTTGAAATTTATTTAGTTTGTTTGAGTTGTGTTTTTTTATTAAAAATTTAGGACTTATGATTCCCTAACACAAGATTAAGGAAATGCTTAAGAGGTAAGGAATTATGCTTATGGCCCACAAAGGGGAGAAGCAACCTTAGAACCTAAATCTAGGAAGCTTTGGCGAGGGCCGAAAGCGCAACCTAAATCTAAGGCAAGAATGGGTAATTGGTTTGCCTCCATAAGAGAGGACAAACCACCCGACTGTTTGGACTTACAACCTCCTGGGGTGGTCGTCAATTAACTCCTCCTACAATTTTAAATACATGTAGGCAAGTCTTATGCTGATGCAAGATAGTTAGGCTGTTATTTATTTAGAAAGAGACTAAGTCATTAAACTCACTCCCTAAATAGACTAGATTATGTAAGGACATGCTTCAAATGACTTAAATCTAATGCAATTCAGATTTCATTTTATTTTCATTTTTGGACAATCATTTTGACTTAGGCTAATAGGATTCATATGCCTAATGCATGAGAAATAAAGTTATTGATGAAAATCAACTAGAGGGGAGGAGGTGTGTTTCTACCATAACTCTTAAAGGTCAAGCTAAGTTTCTCTAGTAAAGGTAGAAGCCCTCCAATCAAGAGTGAAATAAGAAGCATTTGTGCAGGATATTGTAAAAGAAATACTCTTCTAGCTAAGGGGTTACTAATTCTTTTATCTTGATTTTAAGCCTTAGCTTTAGATGAGGTTATGAGCTCTTTATTTTTAGTTTTGAGTTGTTAAGTTATGCAAAAGATTTATTTTTTCCTAAGAGCCTAATCCACATCCAGTCCATACATAAAGCAAGGAAGAACCTAAGAAAAATATGTCACCTAATGCAAAAGCTAAACAAATCATCAATCAATTTATAAAGCTAATCGTAAAAAGAATAAAAGGTCATTGTGGTCTGGCACCACCATAAAAACTCAAAAATAAATTGGGTAGCCGAGCTCTAGCCTTAGACAACTCGGATTACAAATGAATAAAATTACAATTAAGCAAGAAATTCATTATTATGGGCTCTTCGAGCTTCATTCCTTCATTCTTCTTTCTTCTTTCTTCTTCTTTTCTTCCTTTTTCTTTGGTTCCTCCTTTTAAGTGGTTGGAAGATGGATGCTCCAAGGCTTCACATGGTGCATAAGATAAGATCTTATGACCAATGCTCATCTTAATCCCTATAACAATCATTACAAAATCCTAATTGCAAAATTTACACGAAAAGGAAAAGAATGGAAATCTAACTAACACCTACAAAATAAAGGTTAGCTAAAACAAATCACACAAATCCCAAGCATGTATATTAGACTTATCACCCCACACATGGGTGACTAAGTCTACTTGGCCTATTGTATTATGCTTAGGGGTATAAGCACGTGCAAGCAAAAGCATTTTATATTTTTATTTATGATAGGCCCCTTAAGCACAATCCCCTATAGAAAATAATGGTTAGACTAAGATCACCCTACAATTCATTCTACGAGCATACATCCTAACATCCAGTCTAAAACTTATATCATACAACAAAGCAAACATCAAACCATGCACCTCCCTAGCCTAAAGCTAGAAGTGGTGACTTAGGCTAATGTGTGTGTTTTGAAGGTTTGTGTGGTATGCTTAGCTATGGCTATAAGTTAGAATTTTCTAAGTGTGAAACATGTTCAACTTAGAGGAGGGGTTCATTTAAGTGATTTAGTTATTTTGGATCAATTTTATTTCATGTTTTGATTATGTTCAAATGAATCCTACAATTAATTACTAAGTTATAAAGAGAGGGAAAGAGAAGAGAACTTCTCTTTCCTTCCCAAACCTAAGTAATTTCTAAAGTAGATTCACATTTTAGTTTTGTTTAGTGAATGTTTTGATTAAGTATTTTGATTAATCCTATGTTTAGATGAACTCTAAGCAAACCCATTCAAAAAGAAAGGCATTTTAAGATTAAATAAAATGAACCAAATTCAGAAAGCATACATCACTTAATTTCTTCCCCAACTTGTATAACATGCATATGAATTAGTACTAAGCATATCTATACACAAAAATGAGAATGTTTAACAAACTTTATGATGCATTCTAAGCAATTCACTTAAGGAAATTTGGAAGTTTAAGATGCATGATTTTCATTAAGTAGAAAATGGATTTCTTATCCAATTTTCACATGCACACATGAAAGTAAGAAAGGCATAAGTGAGTACAACGTTATTGTTAACTAGAGGTGTAAAGTATAAGACCTACTTAGGGCTACTTAAATCCTTGCAACCTTGAGGTTGTCTAGACTAATATACCACTTTCCTTAAATACAAACATGCGTATAAAAGAAATGAAATGGAAAAAGAAAGAATGCAAAATTTGTATTAGTTGATTCATTTTGTTTATGCAATTTATATGTGTAAGCATAGGTAACCTTCTTAAGTGATAGGATAGGAATGAATAGGATATGGAATTAGGCAAGTGTTAGGTTCTTTTCTAATGAACCATACATCTTACCAAATCTTATTCAAAACTATAATAAAAGAAAACAGAAGGAGAACCTATACTAAGCACATCCTTATGTCCTCTCACATGCAAGCTTATAATTAAAATAAAAGTAACAAACTTTCAATTTTAGGCATTTGATTTATATGTTTTAATTTGGATTTAGTAGTGATAATAGGCACTCATATTGTTACTTTAGCCAACACATGCAATTATGACATAAAGTAAACAATTTCATTTTGAATTTGATTTTGAAAAATATGGATGCATGAAGCCATATGACATACATATTTAAATGTTGGGGAAAGAACTAAAGCAATGAAAGCATGTAAACAAATTTACTTTAATTAAATCCTAAAGACATTCTTATGAAATAAGAAGGCTTAAAATAAATCAATATTTATTTAATCTGATTTTTGTTTGATCTTAAGTTTGATTTTATTTTGAAAAATGGGAGTTGAGTTTTTTGTTCCTAACCCATTCTCACATCTGTTAAATATTTTTGTTTAATTTTTAGATGATTAGATTCATTTTAAATTTTGATTAGGTTAAGGTATTAATTAAACAAATTAATTAACCTTACCACCACATAGCATAGTTAACCAAGTAATTATAAGCCAATGAGATGACATAAAAACTCACAAGGAATTTAAACTTGCAAAGCACCTGGGAAGAAAAGGGCCTAATGTAATTTGGTTCATGATTAATGGTTAATTAAGCTAAGGGGTTTAACTTAAGTAATTTCAAAACACCCCTCACACATATGAGTTGGGTTTTGATTTCCTTAATTGAACATAGGCTCTTGAACTCCTAAGCATCTACCCAAAGTAGATTAATTAAGTTCTAGAAGTTTTTAGAAATTTTAGAAATTAATTAAGAGAGTAATTAATGAATTAACTCTTAATTAAGAGAGGATTAAAGAAAGAAAAGGGGGTTTCAGGAATAGCTTAGGGGAAACACCCCAAAATTATTCCCTAAGCCTCCTATTCATTGGATCTAACCTTAATCAACTCCAATGAGGGATTAAAACACTAATCTAATATTAATTATCCTTAATTACATTAAAAGAATAATTAGGAAATATATTTGCAATTCCCCCAATTGAGCCTTAAATAAGTCCCAAGAAAATTAGGGGAGGCAGAGGTCATCCCCTAAAACATATCCAAGAAGTTTGGGATTAATCAAAGGATTAATTAAGAATTATTAGCAAAATAAGATTTCATTAAAACCCAAAATAAGAGAAAAGGATAATTTAAAATCCATTAAAATTATTTTTAAAATATTCTAGGTTGAATTATCTTTCCATAGAAATTTACCTCATATTTTTCTATTTTTTATTGAGGGAGATATGAATTTTTGAAGCTTAGAAGATTAATTAAAATTAATTAAATCATCCCTAACTAATCCCTTTAGCTCATAGTACGACACGCGACGACGGCGGTCAGCGCTCTTTACACGCATCACGCTATGAGCTATTCACTTAAACATCGCGCCAAGAAGGAGGCATGGCGGCGGGACGCAATTTGATCCCTATCAAAGATCGAATGGTAAAGGATCATCCCGTGGTTTCTAAAGGGATAATTCAATTCTAAAATGTGCAGTTAATCTAGGCCGTCCATCAAAAACATGCAGATGGAAGGCCAGGATCACCCAAATTCTTCCCTAAGGATCAATGGAGACCATCCAAGATCTAATGGAAGATCCAAGCTAGATTGAGCTCTGATTGGAATGAGATTTTACCCACGCCATCTTAAGCTAATGACAAGCCTATCTAATGATGGATTTTACATGCCATGATAATTTGTTTTACAAAGGAGCAACACCTCCTAAGCTAAGTGGTCAAAAAATTCCATACCTCATTGGAGGTGATCACCGATGCTCGAGCTCGATGAGGTAGCATCGTCTAATGGAGATGAAGCCCTGTTGAAAGTTTCAAGCCTTGGGGTTGAGTAAATCTCTCTATGGATCAACACAACTTGCTCCCCTTTGCAGATTTGATCGAATTCACCTCCTCCTTGCTTTGGGAACTTGAGAGAATGCTTAGGTGCACTCGACTTGATCCCCTAAGGGAGTGTGCAAAGGTAATTGCACTGAATTAGAGTGTGGAAGAACTTGGGAATTGAGATGAGCTCCCCTATTTTCTAAGGAAGGAAACTAAGAAAGGAAAGATTCAAATCCCTCTTAGAAAGCTTAAGAATGCTCTCTGATGGCTTCTAACTCTCTCTAGTACTCAATCGAATGTGATGATGATGAATTCAAATGGAATTAGGGAAAGTATATCTCCCCCTATGGCAATCGAATGGTATAACCTTGAGTTACCATTTTGATCTAATTAACCATATAGAAAGGGTTGTTTAGGCTATTAGATCCTTACACATGGTCGATTTGAGGTCTTGAGTGGATTGGTAACCTCCCATGTGCTTCAAATTGAGTGGAAGGAGGTTTTTGAATTAGCCAATTTGAGCTATTGGGTCTGTTTGGCCTTAGGTCCATTTGGGCTGACCCAAACCCATTGGGTTGGGTTCACCACTCTCCATTGGGTCCACTTGAGCTATTAGGAATGTATCAAGTTGATATGAAGATGGCTTGACCAAATTACCCATGGATTAGTCCATAATTTGTACTATCTCCTAAAGGTAGAATGGTCATTTGGATTATTTTTGAATTTGGATATGTTGGGTATGTGGAGAAAATAGGTTTGGCCAAGTTTCATTGGACTTGGAGTTCATTTGATATAGTTTGGCTCATGTTGACCCATTTATGTCAAAATGGGTCAACATGGGTCAAGTTGACCAATTGGTCAAATAGGGTCAAACCAAGGGTTGGGTCAAGTTCATATGACCATTTGAAATGTTTTGGTGGCTTTGGTTTGGTTCAATTTGGTTTAGTTTTTAATTTGGCTCATATGATTTCATTTAGGTCAATGGGTCAAGTTGACCTATTTGACCCATTTGACCTATTTGAGCTAGGTCAAGGGTAGGTTTAGGTTTGGTTAGTCATATGGAGTGGATTGGTACCTTTGTTTCCAATCAATTTTGGTTAAGTTTGAATTTGGCTCAACATGACCCCTTTAGGTCAAGTTGGGTCTAAGGTCAATTGGGCTAGGTTGAGTCTAGTAAACTAATTGAGGCTTTAGTCAATTCAACAAGTGATTTGGAATGAACTTGACCCATTAGTTTGAATCAATTTGGCTTAGATCAACTTTTGACACATTTTGAATTTTTAGGTTAAGTTGGGTCAACTTGGGTCAAGTGGCCAATTGGGTTAGGTTAGGCTCAAATGTTGACTTGGTCAAGTTCAAACATAGTTTATGAATGAACTTAGATCAATGGTTTCAGTCAATTTGGCCTATGGTGTATTTTGGCTATGTTGGATTTCATTTTGGCTAAGTTTGACTTGGTCAACCATTGGGTTTGACTTGTTTGACCCAATTTGGTTGACAATCATCCCATGATGATTGTTGATCATAATGAGAGGTATGGGTTAGTTTAGTTCAATCCAATTTGGTTAGAAATAGAATTTGGCTCATAAGGGTACTTTAGGTCACTTTGGGTCAAGTGAGCCTAAGTGGGTCAAATGGCTTGGTCAAAACTTGATTTAAGTTTGATTGAACTTGTATATGGACTTATGATTGAAATATAAATCCATTTGCAAGTGGTTTGAAGTCAAATGGGTTTTGATTCATTTGACAATTTCATCTTCAAGGAAGAATATGAAAGGATTTGGGGTTTGATTTTTGAAATGGATTTTGATGTAGTGATTGAAGTTTGTATTTATATTTGGATTCATGATTGTAGGGTTGATTGAATCATGAAGGAAAATAAAGAGTTTGGCTTGATTTGAAGTTGATTTGGCTAAGTTCAAGGTTTTGACTTGAAAGGCTTAGGTTGGATTTTGAATGGATTCGAGTTTGATTTTTGGAATTGGTTTGGATCATGAGAAAATTTCAAAGATTTGAAGTGATTTAATCATGATTTAGGATAAGTCCATTAAAAGGGAATTATGGACTTAAGAAGGATTTTAGATTTGGAATTTGATTTGAGGATTTGATTTGATTGGTTTGTATTTATATTTCATTTATATATGTGAATATAAATTAGAATATAAATGAGTTATGAGAAATCCCATGAGTTTGAATTGGTTTAGAGTTGATTTAGGATAAGTCCTTAAGAAGGGAATTAAGGAACTTAGAAATTTCATGAATTGATTTTTAATTTTGAGTTTAGTTTTATTGGTTTGAATTTATATTTCATTTATATATGAGAATATAAATGAGAATATAAATGAATTTTGAGAAAATCTCAAAGATTTGATTTGGTTTAGATCATGATTTAGGCTAAGTCCTTAAGACAAGATTAAGGACTTAAGAAGGATTTTGACTTAGGAATTTCATTCATGGGTTTCAATCATGGATTTCAATTATGGATTTCAATCACATGAAGTTGATTTGAGTTTAGAGAAAATCAAATAAGATTAATTTGGAGTTTGACTGAAGGAAGGAAGGTGAGGAATGGTTCATGTTAAGGGTAGGAAAATTTTTCTAACACCCCTAGGGCATGACCTATTCCTATAGCTAACTCTTCTAAGTCTCTAGGGCTAGGTTGAGTACCCACCTAATCACTAGATGTGTCTTAAGACTAAGAAACTCTTAAGGTCTAAGAGATGTCCTATGTCTATGGAGGGGTTGAGAGCTCATTCTAAAAATGAGGTCAACAAAGGGCACCCAATAGGTGTGGTGTGACTAACAATGAACACCGCACGTATTGGTGTTGACCAAAATGATCAACAATACTGAAAGCTCACAAGCACTAAAAGAAACAGTCTAACCCTAACCCAAGGTGTATAAAGAACCTAGAGCTTAGTGCAACGTGGCTCTACTTATGTCCAAGACATAAGAGAGGGGGAAGAATCTACTAAGGGATAGAGTATGAACCTTCCACTAGGGAAGTAAGTTCAAGTCATCCATAAGGGAATGAGAGGTTTGATTTGATTTAGGTCTCACTGAGAAGAAAAAGATTTGTTAAAGTTCCTCTGGAAAAGAGGGTTGAATTTGGTACAATTTTTTTAGATTTGAATTTTTGAGATGAACCCTGTTGGTTTGCGATGGACTGCACTGAGTAGGAGCCACGGAGGCCAAGATCTAACTCAGACTTACCAATCCAAAGGGATAGTCTACTAAACACATAGTAGGATTAGCCAATCAAAAAGATGCCTTTTGGAATGCAGTAACTGTACTAGGAAGAAAGCGTAATAGACTTTACATCTTCCAAAGTAGAGACCAATTGATGGGGTAATCTATTAGCAAGACAACAGATTGAACCCAGCCTAAGGCTGACTATTGAGTGAATGCCACTAGGAGACTTAGATCGACTCAAAGATAGTCAAGATTAATTTCATTTTTAAATTTGTTTCTTTTGATTAGGATGAATCCCATAGGTTTGCGATGAACTGCACTGAGTAGGGGCCATGGAGGCCTAGTCCTAACTCAGATTCACCAATCTAAAAGGGTAGTCTACTAAACACATAGTAGGACTAGCCAACCAAAGGGATACCTTTTGGTATGTAGCAACTGTACTAGGAAGAAAGCATAGTAGACTTACATCCTCCAAAGTAGGGACCAGTTGCTGGGGTAATCTATTGGCAAGGAAACAGATTGAACCCAACCTAAGGCTAACTATTGAGTGAATGCCACTGGGGGACTTAAATTAGCTCAAAGATAGTCAAGATTAATTTTATTTTTAGATTTGTTTGTTTTGATTATGATGAACTCCATAGGTTTGCGATGAACTACACTGAGTAGGGGCCATGGAGGCCCAAACCTAACTCAAATTTTACCAGTCCAAAGGGAATAGTCTACCTACCACAAGGTAGGACTATCTAACCAAAGGGGTGCCTTTCAGTATACAATGGTCGAGTCTTAAGAAGAAAGCATGAGGACTCACATCTTCTATAAATAAGGAACCACTGGGGTGATCAGCTGCCTCAGGCAACAAATCGAAACTATTGAGTAAATGCTGTTGGGGGACTTAAATCAGATCAAGGATAGTCAAAGATTAATTTCATTTTTTAGATTTATTTTGATGGATTCTGTTGGTTTACAATGGATCAAACTAAGAAGTAGCTTATATCAGCCAATACCTATCTCAAATTTATTGAACCAAAGGGAGTAGCTTCCCGACCGATGGGAGAACTATCCAACCAAAGGAGTGCCTTTCGGTTTGCAATGATCAATTCAAGGGAAGAAAGCTTGGGGACTCACATCTTCCACTAGAAAAGACCACTAGGATGATCAGTTGCTTTGGAAAATAAATCAAACAGACTTAGGGCTACCCATTGGTTTGCGATAATCATGTTAGAAAGAATGTATCATAGTCTTACATCTTCCAAAGTGGAATGGTGGTAATTATGGAAAAAAGATTTAGCGACTGGGTCATTATAGAGTGAATCTTCGACTTGGGGACTTATCTCGTCAGGTAATGGGCAATTCTATAGGAAGTTATTGCCCTAAAGATAGGATGCCTGCTTGGGAAAGGGGGCCCTTTGGAGCTTAAATTCCTAATCCATAAGAGAATTAATTTATTTTTTTTGTTTATTTTCATTTATTTGTTTGTTTTATCAAATGGAATAAAAGATCTCTAGATCTATTAGTGAACAAGTGGTGTCAACTTCCCGGGTAGTGGCTACTAGGAAAGGACTATCCAAGTTGTGCTTGAGGGGATGGGGTCGCTAAAGGCTTAATCCAACACCCTGGATAAGATGACATGGCTATTTATATATCCAATAGGTATTCAGTGTCCAACTCAAGGAGAAAGTGTGGGGACTCACATCTGCCAAGAGTGATGTATCCACCGGGTGAGTCGCTGCCAGCATAGAGAACATCAACCAACCTAAGGTGCCCGTTGGTTTGCAACAATCAGCCTAGGAAGAAAGCTTGAGGACTCAAATCCTCTTATAGCAGAACTGACCGCTAGGATAGTCTATCTTTAGCTCGATAGGTGTTATCTGACCTAGGGCGACTACTAAGTGAATACCACTAGGGGACTTATATCAACTCAAAAGTAGGCAAGAGGAAAGGAGTCTCTAGGGGACTTATCCTAAACCTAAAATATACTCAACCTAGTTAGAGCATGATGGCTAATTCAAGAAGAGAGCACATGGACTCATATCTTCTTAAGCAAAGTCAACATAAGGTAGCTTACTGGCTAGGCAGTGAAGACTACCATACTAACAAGGAGATTATTTCTTTACAATGATCTAGTTAGGAAGAAAGCTCGGGGACTCACATCTTCCAATATATGATCATTGGAGTGACATACTAGCGAGGTAGCACATAGACCCGACGTAGAGTAGCTAATGAGTAAGTGCTACAGGGGGCTTACTCCCACATCAAAATAGCTCAAGATAAAAGATTTGTATTGTTTTGTATCTATGTTAAAAAAGGAATAAGATTCCTTTGGGAGACTCTTACATAAACCTTAAACACACTAGGGGTTTAATTAAATGATGTCATGGATGGCAAAAAAGGATTCCTACTAAGAAAGGATATCGCTTTGGTTCTCTTACACCTAACTTAATTATGCTAATTGAAATAGGATGCCTCTCGGGTTCTCTTACACCTATTCTAATAGTGTCAGGGGATTGTGTTTATGTTTTGAAAGAGGGATAGGATAACATTAGGGGACTTTTACACCTACCTTAGACATGTCATGGTGGATTTGCAAGATAAGCAAACAACACTTCAAAAGAAGAGAAGATTTGATAAATGGAATCATATTTTTGTTCTTTTTTTATTAATGATTATTTTCAAACATGATTTAATTCATGGGTAATATTTCTTTAGATAGAGCCCATTAATTGGAAGCATCAGGTGTTCCACTTTACAATCAATAAGTTGATAAGATACTCCTTAGTAGGCCTTCTCTATGACATAAGGGCCTTCCCAAGTAGGTTCAAACTTGCCTCCCATCTTTTGAAGAGCAACAATTGGTCTCCTTAAGACTAACACAAGTTCTCCTACTCAAAAAGACCTAGGGTGGACTAGCTTGTTGTGAGCTTAAATCATTTTATCCTTGTACAACTCAAGGTTCTAGCATGCCCGTAGGTGACTTTCCTCCAAACCTTTGAGCTCTTCTAACCGTAACTTTGCATTCTGCTTTGTAGTCATCTTGTTACCCAATAGAACTTCTAAAGGTAGAATGGCTTCAAACCCATACACTAAGGAAAATGGGCTAGAATGAGTTGGAGTTTGGTATGTGGTGCGGTAGGCCCACAAGGCTTCAACCAACTTCTCGTTCCACTTTCTTTTGTTATCATCAAGAGTCTTCTTCAGTATCTGGATAAGAGTTTTATTGAATGCTTCTGCTAAACCATTTGCTCTGGGGTAGTAGATGGTGGAGTATTTCCAATCTATATCGTGTCTTCTGGTGAAGCTATTGATCTTAGTGCTTTTGAATGCAGTACCATTATCGGATATAATTCAACGAAGCACCCTGAACCTATATACGATTAGTTTCTAAAAAATTGAAGCAAATGCTGAGCTATGACCTCTCTGAGTGGGATGGCTTTCGCCCATTGGGAAAAGTAGTCGGTGGAAATTATGATGAACCAATGCGCCTTGGAAGAAAGAGGATCAATCAGACCTACAATTTTGGTACCCCAACACTCGAATGGCCATGAGGCCAATGTAGGGTGTAGAATGTTGGGTGGTTGGTGGAGGACCACACCGTGTACCTGACATTGATGGCATCACCTAGCTACATCCATGCAGTCTGTAATCATCAAAGGCTAGTAGTATCCAAGTCGCTTAGTTTTTGTCTTCAGCTTTGGACCGGATTGATGTGCTTTGCATAGACCTGAATGTACCTCAATTACAATCCCATTGGCTTTGTGTTTATCTAAACAGCATAACCACATTTGGTCAAAGGATCAGCAGTACAGGGTGCCATCAACAAGTGCATAGGAGAGAGCTCTCTGTTTCACATGATGAGCTTGTGACTTTTTTTGAGGTAGTTTGCCAGTGTTCAAGTAATCTATATGAACGGTTGCCTCCAATCTATCTCCTTGTCCATTTTGGCAATGACAACCTCCCCTTCAAGAGAAAGTCTCTCGATGAGTTCAACATCAATAAGAGATAGGACTTATCTATTTTGGACCCTTATTGAAATGGACTCACCTTTCGGACATGCCAACTCTTTGGCAAGTTTGGCCAAGGCATCTACTACTATGTTCTCTACTCGAGGAACCTTGTAGATGGTGACTTTAGGAATTTGGGCCAATAGCTTCATGGCATACTTGTAGTAATGACAAAGCTTGGGTGTGAGGACCTGGTAGGACAAGGCAATCTGATCGATGACCAACTAAGAATCCCCAAAGATGTTTACATTAATAGTGATGGCTAACTCTAGACCAACAATCAAAGCCCCATACTCAACTTCGTTGTTAGTGTAGGGGTTGGAAAGATAGTATGAGAATCTCATCACATGGAGGTTTGGAGGTAAAAGAATTATTCCTACTCCTACCTTTTCTATGAGAATAGATCATGATGATTCCCCTTTCAGAAAAGAAGTTGCACCATCAAAATACATCTCCTATCGGTAGTTGTCGGCCTCCCCTAAGTTCATGATTTGTTCATCAGGGTGATCATCACTAAGGGGAGAATCAACAGGAAGTGTGTGTGCTACTAAGAAATTTGCTAGTGCTTGTCCTTTTATCGCATGGAGGGGTATGAATATGATACCAAACTGTGAGAGTATCATGGACCAACAACCCAAATGTCCAGCTAGCATTGGCCGTGTCATGAGATATTACAGTGGATTTCTTCTAGATATTAGGTTAACCTTATGAGAAATCATAGAATGTCATAGCTTTTGGGAAGCAAAGATCAAAGCTAGAAAATGTTTCTCAATAGGTGGATAGTTTGCTTCAACAGGAATCAGATGATGATTGAGGTAGTAGAGAGCATTTTCCTTCCCATCATCGTTGGCTTAGGCCAACAAAGCCCTGAGAGAGTCATCTAATGCAATGGGGTAGAGGATGAGTAGCCTGCTTAGGATAGGGGTTTGGGGTTTAGGGTTTAGGGTTTAGAGTTTAGGGTTTAGGGTTTAGTTTTTAGGGTTTAAGGTTTAGGGTTTAGGTTTTAGTGTTTAGGGTTTATGGTTTAGTGTTCAGGGTTTTAGGGTTTAGGGTATAGGGTTTAGGGTTTTTAGGGTTTAGGGTTTAGGGTTTAGGTTTTAGGTCTAGGGTTCAGGTTTTAGTTTAGAGTTTATGGCTTTTGGTTTTTTTTTAACAGAGAACAAATTCAAATTCAACATTTTTTCTTTTTGATTTCATCAACTAAGTAACACACCAAGTTTATTAATACACAAGAAATGACATAGATAAAAAATGAGCACACATAAATCAAAAACCCTAGATAACTAGAACCATCTCTACTATAAAGACAAAGTTCCATAAGTAGTAGATCTGATTGGCCATTCTTCAGTTACTCCAGTTCCTATCAAAACCACCCCCGCCTTTGGAGTAGTGGGATCTGCCATCATATCCCCAATCTCTCCCTCAGCCACCACTACGATTGTAACCTACATCGTTCCTCCCACCTCCATAACCACCATTACTCTGACCACCACCTTCATATCCACCAGCACCTCAAGATCCACCCCCACCACTACGATAATTTTTGCCACCACCTACACCTCCACCGTGAGATCTAGACTGAGCCTAGTTGACGATGATGTTCCTTTCATCAAGGTTATGCCCATTCTTAGGGTTTAGGGTTAGTTTAGGGTTTAGAAATTTAGGTTTATTTTCTAATTTATATAGTTTCTTTAGGTTTAGGTTTAGGGTTTCGGGTTTAGGGTTAGGGTTTAGGGTTTAGGGTTTTAGTGTTTATGCTTTTAGGGTTTAGGGTTTCGGGTTAGGGTTTAGGGTTTAAGGTTTTAGGGTTTAGGGTTTTAGGGTTAAGGGCTTAGGGTTAGGGTTTATGGTTTAGGGTTTAGTATTTAGGCTTTAGGGTTTAGGGTTTTGAGGGTTAAGGGTTTACGGTTTAGGCTTTATTAGGGTTTAGGGTTAGTTTTATGGTCTAGGGTTTAGGGTTTAGGATTTAGGGTCTAGGGTTTAGGGTTTATGATTTTTTTTTTTAAATTAAGTAAACTAGTAGGTTTAGGTTTATTTAGTTTATTTTGTCTATCTTTTATTTATTTAAGTTTATTTTATTTTTTATTTTTATTTAAGTTTATTTTTTTATTTAGTTTAGTTATATTATTTTTGTTTAGGTTTTTTATTTTAGTTTATTTTTTAGGTTTAGGTTTAGGTTTATGCTTATTTTTAGTTTATTTTTATTTTTATTTTATTTTTTAGGTTTAAGTTTTATTTTTAGGTTTAGGTTTTTATTTTATTTTTTAAGGTTTAGGTTTAAGGTTTTTATTTTAGGTTTATTTTTAGGTTTTAGTTTTTAGTTTAGGTTTAGGTTTCATTTAGTTTATTTTATTTTATTTAGTATAGTGTTTAGGTTTAGCTTTAGGTTTTATTTATTTTATTTTAGTTTATTTTAGTTTAGGTTTAGGTTCAGGGTTTAGGGTTTAAGTTTGTATATTTTAGGTTCAGGTTTATTTTAGTTTAAGGTTTAAGTTTTATTTTTTTATTTAATTTTAGGTTTATTTTTTTGGTTTAAGTTTATATTTAATTTTTATTTTATTTTATTTTAGGTTTTTTTTGACGTTTAGTTTTTATTTTATTTAGATTTTTATTTTTAGGTTTATTTTATTTTTTTTAGTTTAGTTTAGGTTTTTTATTTTTATTTTATTTGATTTTTACATTTACGTTTAGGTTTAGGTTCAGGTTTAGGTTTAGGTTTTTATTTTACTTCATTTTTTAATTTATTTAGGTTTAGGTTCATTTATTTATTTTACTTTTAGGTTTTATTTAGTTTAGGTTTAGGTTCTTAGGGTTTTAGGTTTTTAGGTTTCAATTTTTAGGGTTTAGGATTTGGGGCTTAGGGTTTAGGGATTAAGGTTGTACATTTTAGGGTTTAGTGTTTACTGTTTAGGGATTAGAGTTTTAGAGTTTAAGGTTTAGGGTTTAGGGTTTATGGTTAGTTTTATGGTCTAGGGTTTAGGGTTTAGGATTTAGGGTTTAGGGTATAGGGTTTAGGGTTTTTTTTAATTAAGTAAACCAGTAAGTTTAAGTTTATTTAGTTTATTTTGTCTAATTTTTATTTATTTTAGTTTTTTTTAATTTTTTTTTATTTTTATTTAGGTTTATTTTTTATTTTTATATAGTTTAGTTAATTTATTTTAGGTTTATTTATTTTAGTTTAGGTTTTCTATTTTAGATTATTTTTTAGGTTTAGGTTTAGGTTTATGCTTACTTTTTAGTTTAGTTTTATTTTTATTTTATTTTTTTGGTTTAGGTTTTTATTTTATTTTTTTAGGTTTAGTTTTTAGGTTTTTATTTTAGGTTTATTTTTAGGTTTTATTTTTTAGTTTAGGTTTAGGTTACATTTTAGTTTATTTTATATTATTTAGTTTAATGTTTAGGATTAGGTTTAGGTTTTATTTATTTTATTTTAGTTTATTTTAGTTTATTTTAGTTTCGATTTAGGTATATTTTATTTTGTTTATTTTAAATTGAGGTTTTTTTTTTAGTTTAAGATTTAGGTTTTATTTTTCATTTAATATTCAGTTTTATTTTTAGGTTTATTTTTTGGTTTAAGTTTTTATTTAGTTTTTATTTTATTTTATTTTAGGTTTATTTTATTTTTATTTGAGGTTTAATTTTTATTTTATTTAGATTTTTTATTTTTAAGTTTATTTTATTTTTTTTAGTTTAGTTTAGGTCTTTTATTTTTTATTTTATTTTATCTTTACATTTAGGTTTAGGTTTAGGTTTAGGTTTTAGTTTAGGTTTCTAATTTATTTCAATTTTTTAATTTATTTAAGTTTACGTTTTTTTTATTTATTTTATTTTTATGTTTTATTTAGTTTAGGTTTAGGTTTTTAGGGTTTTAGGTTCTTAGGTTTTAGGGTTTAGGATTTGGGGTTTAGGGTTTATAGATTAGGGTTGTATGTTTTAGGGTTTAGGGTCTATGGTTTAGGGATTAGCATTTTAGGGTTTAGGGTTCATGGTTTAAGGTGTAGGCTTTAGTGTTTATGGTTTAGGGCTTAGGGTTTAGGGTTTTAAGGTTTAGGGTTTAGGGTTTATGGTTTAGGGTTGTAGGTTTAAAGATTAGGGTTTAGGGTTTATGGTTTTGAGTCAGGGTTTTTAAAATTTTTATTTTTAAATTTCTTTATTTCTTTTAAATAAGTAAAATGGTAAGTTTAGGTTTATTTAGTTTATTTTGTATTTATTTTAGTTTATTTTTTAATTATTTTAGTTCATTTTTAGTTCATTTAGTTTTTTTTATTTGTATTTAGCTTTATTTTTATTTTTATTTTATTTAGTTTTTTTATTTTAGGTTTATTTATTTTAGTTTAGGTTTTTTATTTTAATTTATTATTTAGGTTTAGGTTTAGGATTAGGTTTATTTTTAAATTTGTTTTATTTTTATTTTATTTTTTTAGTTTATGTTTTATTTTTTATCTTTAGGTATAGGTTTAGGTTTTTATTTTATTTCATTTTTGGTTTTAGGTTTTAGGATTTTACTTTAGGTTTATTTTTAGGACTTATTTTTATTTTATTTTTGTTTAGGTTTAGGTGTAGGTTGATTTTTAGTTTATTTTATTTTATTTAGGGTTTAGGTTTAGTTTATTTTAGGTTTTGGTTTAAGTTTTATTTATTTTAGTTTAATTTAATTTAGTTCAGGTCTAGATTTATTTTATTTTTATGTTAGGTTTAGTTTTTTTTTTGGTTTAGGGTTTATGTTTTATTTTTTATTTATTTTTAGCTTTTATTTTTATTTAGGTTTTGATTTATTTTATTTTACATTTATTTTATTTTTATTTTAAGTTTAGTTTTTATTTTATTTAGGTTTTTATTTTTTACTTTATTTTAGGTTTTTCTTTGTTTTATTTTAGTTTACCTTTTAGTTTTTATTTTATTTTCTTTTTAGGTTTAGGTTTAGGTTTAGGTTTAGGTTTAAGTTTTAGTTTAGTTTTTTATTTTATTTTATAAAATTTTTTTAAAGTTTATTTATTTATTTTATTATTAGGGTTTATTTAGTTTAGGTTGAGGTTTTTAGCTTTTTGTTGTTTAGGGTTTATGGTTAATTGAGGGTTTAGTGTTTAGGGTTTATGGTTTAAGGTTTAGGTTTTAGGATTTAGGGTTTAGGGTTTAGGGTTTGAGGGTTTAGGATTTAGAGTTTAGGGTTTAGGGTTTAGGTTGTAGGTCTAGGGTTCGAATTTTAATTTATGGTTTAGGGTTTAGTGTTTAGGTTTTAGGGTTTAGGGTTAGTTTAGAGTTTAAGGTTTGGGGTTTACGATTTAGGGTTATAGGTTTTAGGTTTATAGTTTGTGGTTATAGGGTTTAGGGTTTAGGGTTTTAGGATTTAGGGTTTAGGGTTTAGGATTTAGTGTTAGGGTTTAGAGTTTAAGGTTTAGGATTTAGGGTTTATTATTTAGGGTTTAGGGTTTAGGGTTTAGGGATTTGGTCTTAGGTTTAGGGCTTAAGTTTTAGTTCAGGGTTTAGGGTTTAAGATTTTTTCTAATAGAGAACAAATTTAGTTTCAACATTTATTCATTTTCATTTCATCAACCAAGTAACACACCAAGTTTTCTAAGATGTAAGTGATGACATAGATAAAAAATAAGTACACATAGAGCAATTCAAAAAATCTAGATAACTAGAACCGTCTCTACTATAAAGACACAATTCCATAAGTAGCAGATCGGATCAACCGTTCTTCAGTTTCTCCAGTTCCCATCAAAACCACCCCATCCTCTTGAGTAGCAAGATCCCCCATCATATCCCCGATCTCTCCTTCCACCGCTACCATGGTTGTAACCTATGTCACTCCTCTTGCCTCCATAACCACCCACCATATCCACCGGCACCTCAGTCCCCACCTCCCTTTGCAATAACCACCTCGCCAGCCTCCTTCTTGATCTAGACTAAGCCTAGTTTGCGGTCTTTGTTCATCAAGGTTCTATCCATTCTTAGGGATTAGATTTAGGTTTAGGTTTATTTTTTAATTTATATTCGTTACTTTTGGTTTAGGTTTAGGGTTTAGGGTTTATGTTTTATTTATTTTAATTTAGTTTATTTTAGTTTTGGTTTGGTTTATTTTATTATGTTTATTTTATTTTTATTTTAGGTTCATGTTTTTTTCTATTTTAGGGTTTGGGTTTTAGTTTTTATTTATTTTTAGGTTATTTTTAGTTTTATTTTTTAGGTTTAGGTTTTTATTTTGTTCTTATTTTATTTTATTTTAGGTTTAATTTAATTTTTTATATTTAGTTTTTATTTTATTAAGGTTTTTTATTCTTAGGTTTATATTCTTTTTTATTTTAGTTTATATTTTTCTTTAATTTATTTTAGTTTATGTTTATTATTTATTTTATTCTATTTTTAGGTTTAGGTTTTGATTTTAGTTTAGGTTTTTATTTTATTTTATTTTCTTATTTTATGTTTAGTTTTATATATTTATTTTATTTTTAGGTTTTATTTAGTTTAGATTTTTAGGTTCTTAGGTTTTAAGGTTTATGGTTTAGGGTTTAGGGTTTTAGGGTTTAGGGTTTTGGGTTAGGGTTCAGGGTTTAGGGTTTAGGGTTTAGTGTTTATGCTTTGGGGTTTAGGGTTTTTATGGTTTAGGGTTTAGGGTTTAGGGTTAACACACAGTTTATGATTTAGGGTTTGTGGTTTTTTAGGGTTGTAAGTTTAGAGATTAGGGTTTAAGATTAGTTTTATGGTTTAGGGTTTAGGGTTTAGGGTTTAGGATTTAGGGTTTAGGGTTTAGGGTTTAGGTTTTCAGGTTTAGGGTTTTTTTAAGAAAAAATTAAGTAAATTGGTAGGTTTAGGTTTATTTACTTTATCTTTTATTTATTTTAGTTTTATTAATTTTATTTTTGTATTTTAGTTTATTTTATTTTTATTTTATTTTTTAGGTTTGGGTTTTATTTTTAATTTTTAGTTTTAGGTTTATGTTTTTATTTTATATTTTTAGGTTTAGGTTTTTAGTTTTTATTTTATGTTTATTTTTAGGTTTTCTGTTTTAGTTTAGGTTTAGGTTTATTTTTAGTTTATTTTATTTTATTTAGTTTAGGGTTTAAGTTTTCTTTATTTTAGGTTTAGGTTTAGATTTTATATATTTTCATTTTGTTTATTTTAGTTTAAGTTTAGGTTTATTTTATTTTGTTTATGTTAGGTTTAGATTTTGTTTTTTAGTTTAGCATTTAGGTTTTATTATTTATTTATTTTTAGGTTTGTTTTTTCGATTTATGTTTTTATTTTATTTTATTTTAGGTTTATTTTATTTTTTTTTATATTTATTTTTTATTATATTTAGGTTTTTTTTTAGGTTTATTTTAATTTTTAGTTTTGTTTTGGTTTTTATTTATTTTATTTTAGTTTAGTTTTTCTTTTACATTTAGTTTTAGGTTTAGGTTTTAGTTTACATTTTTATTTTATTATTTTATTTTATTTTATTTAGGTTTAGGTTTTTTATTTATTTGATTTTTATGTTTTATTTAGTTTAGGTTTAGGTTTTTAGGTTTTAAGGTTTAGGGTTTAAGGTTTTGGGTTTAGAGTTTAGGGTTTGGGGTTTAGGGTTTAGGGTTTAGGGTTATAGATTTTAGGGTTTAGGGTTTAGGGTTTAGGGTTGTAGGTTTAGGGTTTAAGGTTTAGGGTTTACGGTTTTATTTTTTTCTTTTTTTTTTCTTTTTACATTTTTTTTTAAATTAAGTAAACTAGTAGGTTTAGGTTTATTTAGTTTATTTGTGATTTATTTTAGTTTTTTTATTTTTTTATTTTTAATTAGGTTTATTTTTATTATTATTTACTTTAGCTTATTTATTTTAGGTTTATTTATTTTAGTTTATTTTTTCAGTTTAGGTTTGGGTTTATTTTTTAGTTTAGTTTTATTTTTATTTTATTTTTTAGGTTTAGGTTTAGGTTTAGGTTTAGGTTTAGATTTTTATTTTATTTTTTTAGGTTGAGGTTTTAGGTTTTTGTTTTAGGTTTATTTTTAGGTATTATTTTTTAGTTTAGGTTTAGGTTTATTTTTAGTTTATTTTATTTTATTTAGTTTTGGTTTAGGTTTTATTTATTTTAGTTTAGTTTATCTTAGTTTAGGTTTAGGTTTAGGTTTTTTTTAGTTTAGGGTTTAGGTTTTATTTTTTATTTATTTTTTGGTTTATTTTTTAGGGTTAGGTTGTTATTTAGTTTTTTATTATTATTTCAGGTTTATTATATTTTTATTTTAGGTTTAGTTTTTATTTTATTTAGATCTTTTATTTTTTTTAGTTTAGTTTAGGTTTTTAGTTATTTTATTTTAGTTTAGTTTTTATTTTTGATTTTATTTTATTTCTAGGTTAGGTTTAGGTTTTGGTTTTAGTTTATGTTTTTATTTCATTTTATTTCTTCATTTTATTTTTGTTTTGGTTTTGTTCACCTCATTTTTAGAATGAGCTCTCAACCCCTCCATCCTAGACATATGACTTCTCTTAGACACTAAGAGTTTTCTTAGTCTTAAGACACATCTAGTGATTAGGTGGACATTCAACCTAGCCCTAGAGACTTAGAAGAGTTAGCCATATGAATAGGTCATGCCTTAGAGGTGTTAGGAAAACATGCCTACACCATAGCTTGAACCAAATTATCTCTTCCTCCTTTCAAGTCAAACTCAAATCAATTCTAACTTAATTGATTTTCTTTAAACTCAAATCAATTCCAAATGGTTGAAGCCCATGATTGAAATCTAATTCTAAAAATCTTTCCAAAGTCACTTTGATTCTATCTTATGGACTTAGCCTAAATCAAATACAAATCAATTCAAATTCAAGAAATTTTCTCATAACCCATTTATAATCTCATTTATATTCACAAATATAAATGAAAAATAAATTCAAATATCCAAAATCAATTCAAAAAATCAAATCCAAATTCAACCTAAATTCAACCTAAGCCTTTCAAGTCAAATTCTTGAACTTAGCTAAATAAAATTCAAATCAAGCACCTTGATTTTTCTTCATGATTCAATCAATCCTTCAATCATGAATCTAAATAGAAACACAAACTTGAATCATCAAACCAAAACTAAATTCAAAAATCAAACCCAAATCAAACTCATGTTCACCCTTTGAACATGAAATTGTCAAATGAATCAAAAACCATTTGACTCCAAATCTCTTACAAATGGATTTATATTTCAATCATAAGTCCATATGTGAGTTCAATCAAACTCAAATCAAGCTTTGACCAAGCCATTTGACTCACTTAGGCTCATTTGACCCAAAGTGAACTAAAGTACCCTTGTGAGCCAAATTCTAATCCTAACCAAATTGGATTGAACTAAGCCAACCTAAGCCTCACACTGTGAGCAACAATCATAATAAGATGATCAATCACACAAATTGGGTTAAACCAAGTCAAACATAAGGATTGACCAAGTCAACATTTGAGCAAAATAAAATATACAACAACAACAACAACAAGAAGCCTTAATCCCACTAGGTGGGGACCAAAATAAAATATAAACTAGCCAAAATCCACCATAGGCCAAATTGATTGAAACCATTGATCAAAACTCATTCATGATCAATGTTTGAACTTGACCAAATCATCATTTGAGCCTAACCTAGCCCAATTGGCCACTTGACCCAAGTTGACCCAACTTGACATAAAATGTCAAAATGGGTCAAAACTTGATCTAAGCCAAATTGATTGAAACCAATGGGCCAAGTTCATTCTAAATCACTTGTTGAACTTGACCAAAGCCTCAATTGGTGAACTAGACCCAACCTAGCCCAATTGACCATGAACCCAACTTGACCTAAAAGGTCAAATTGAGCCAAAATCAAATTAAACCAAAATTGATTGGAAACTAAGATACCAATACTTTTCAAATGACCAATGAAACTTAAACTAACCCATGAGCTAACCCAAATAGGTCAAATGGGTCAAATTGGTCAACTTGACCCATTTGACCTAAATAAAATCAAATGAACTAAATCTAAATATAAACCAAATTGATTGGAAACAAAGATACCAAATCAATTCATATGATCATTTGAACTTGACCCAACCTTTGGTTTGACCCAATTTGACCAATTGGTCAACTTGGCGCAAGTTGGCCCATTTTAACCTAAATGGGTCAACATGAGCCAAATCATATCAAATCAACACCAAATTCATTGAAACATGGCCCAACTCATTTTTTAATCATACCAAACATATTCAAATTGAAATCCAAGCTAAATGACCATTTTACCCTTAGGTCAAAGGGTAAATCTTGGCCAAATTCACTTAGAATTTGGTCAAATCCTCTTCATGGCCACTTGGCACCCTCTTAGTGTGGACCAAGTGATCATGGTGCACATGACCCAATGGGTTTGGGTCAACCAAACCCAACCCAAGGCCAAATCTGACCACTCCCTTCATTTCAACCATGTGGCAATCAGTCCTCCACCCAAAATCAACACATGGCACTTGTCCACTACCCCCTCTGATAAGAATCAACCATGTGCAACCCTTAATAGAAAAAACAACACATTGAAGGAGGTTAATTTGATCAAAATGGCAAAGCCTTGCTTAGCCGTTCGATCCTTCAAGAGGGAGAAATACTCCATATCATTTCACTTGAATTTAAGACACCCACACTCGATTGGGCTAGAGAGACCTAGAGCTAGAACTTCAAGCTTCCTCAAGCAATTCCCAAGCATTTCCCATTCTTCTCTTCTCAATTTCTTCAAGCCAAAAATAGGGGAGGCTAAAGAAAATTCTAACTTAGCCAATACCCAATTCCAATCCAATTCTTTCTTCAAGCATCTTTAGAGGGCCTAATCAAACTCATTCAAAGCTTCTTCCAAGCTTCAAAGGTAAGGGAGGTGGGAGCTAGAGTAAGGCCATGAGCATTTAAAGAGGAGCATGGTCCATAAGAAGATCCACTCTACCTCAACCCCTCAAACCTTTAACACGGCTTCGTCTCTACTAAATGTAGCTACCACGACGGTTGAGAGCACTGGTGATAGGCTCCAGTGAGGTATGCCTTCAAACCAAGCTTAGAATAGGGAGTGTCTGGTCCTTTATAAAGAGAATTTTCACCTCAAGTAAAATTGCTCATTAGATTTACTAGTGCTTACTCCTAGATGGTGTGGGTAAAGATTGAGCTCAATCCGAGCTCAATTGAGCTAGGATCTTGTAATAAAGAGTGGACGGATGCCCTCTCCTGCAGGCGAGCTCATTGAAGGAACATGGATCGTCCATCCGTGCATTCTGGATGGATGATCCTGATCAATCCACATAGGATCTCTGATTTATCCCTTTAAAAATTGCAGGCTTGATCTCAACCATCTGATCTTTGATCAAATGATCCAGAGAGAAAGTGCATAGCACTGCCACTGACGTGGCATTAGGATGTGATAACTTAAGTGATGAATCCCATCGCACCACATGGAAATTGCGCGCCACGTCAGTGGTCCACGTGGCACCGACGGGATTATATATATAATTAGGGGTTTTAATTAATTCCTTAATCATTGAATCTTCAAATATTCATAACTAAATCTAGAAAAATAAAAAAAAAATACAAATTAAAATGCATTGTGAAGATAATTCAGTAAGAAATTCACTAAAATTATTTCTAATTGATTTTGAATAGTGCATTTCACTTAATTAGAGTTTTAGTGACAACTTAATAACTCTAATTACTCCCTAATTAATTCATTTATTCATTAATTCATTTCAAATTTCTCATATGCATTTAGTGGGATGACCTCTCCCTCCCCTAATTTTCTTGGGATTTATTGATGAGTTAATTTGGGAAATTAATTAATGAATCCTTAATCACTCTCTTAATGTAATTAAGCTTAATTAAACATGTGAATAGTGGTTTAATCCCTTTATTAAGTTAATGAAGCTTTGCTTAAGTGAACAAGAGGTTTATGGAATAATTTTGGGATATTTTCCTTAAGTTATTCCTTAAACCCCCTTTCTTCCTTCATCTAAACTTAATTAAGGGCTAATCCACTAATCACCTACTTAATTAACCTGATAAAATTTTAAAAATATTCCAAAACTTAACCAATTCATCTTGGGTAGGTGCTTAGGTGTTCAATAACCTAAGTAACTTAAGGAAATCAAAATCCAACCCACATGTTTGGGAAGGATTATGAAAGTACTTAAATTAAACCTTTTAACTTAATTAGTCATTAATTGTGAGCCAATTGCATTAGGCCCTTTCTTTCCTAGGTGAATTACTGATTTAAATTTCTTTTGTGGTTTTATGTCATACATTGGCTCATAATTATTTGATTAAATATGTTAAAGTGGTGTAGGTAAGGGGCATTTAATGCACTTAATTCACACCTTAACCTAAACAAAATATAAAAATCATCTAATGGTTCTAAAAATAAAATAAAACATCATATATATGTGGGAAATGGGTTAGGACCAGCAAACATTTTCACATTTTTAAAATTCAAATCAAACTCAAAACAAAGCCAAAATCTGTTTGAAATAATTTTAATTTCTCTTTAAATAATCTTACTCTATAGGATTGTCTTTAGGAATTAATTAGGGTGAATGAATTTATATGCATTCATCACTTTATTGCTTTTCTAGTATGCTAAATGTGTATGTCATATGAAAATCATACATTCATGCCTTTTAAAAATCAAATTAAAAATGAAATGTTTCCTTTATGTCAGTTGCATGTATTCGCTAAAGTAAGAATATGAATGGCTATTATCACTATTAAATAAAAAATTATTTTCAAAACTTATAAACCAAATATCCTAACTGAAAGGTATGCAACTTATGACTATTTATTAGTTTGCATATCAGTAGTATAAAATGTGTTATGTGATTCTCCCTCTCTTCCTTAACATAGAATTGTATAAGATTTGCAAAGTGTATAGTCCATTTGAAAAGGACATAACACTTGCTCAAATCTATTTCAATACACTCCTATGTCATGACTTAAGAAGGATTTCCACATCACACATATAAACAAAACAATCAAACCAAAATCAAATAAATATAAACTTTTTGCATGATTCTCTTTCCATGCATTTCTTTTTGTACATGCACATGAATTTAAGAAAAGTGGTATATTAGTCTAGACAACCCCAGGGTTGCGAGGCTTTAAGTAGCCCCAAGTAGGTCTTGTACCTTACACCCATGATGCTAATAATGGCACCGTACTCACTTATATCTTTTATCTTGTAAATGTGCATATGAAAAATGGATAAAAGAATCACCCTTTTCTATTTAGCAAAATCATGCATCATGAAACATTTGAATTTTATTAAGTAACATCCCTTAGTATTCATCATTAAGGTGTGCTAAACACTTCCAATTACTTATATAGATTTGCTTATTGTTCATCCATATGCATGTTACACATGTTGGGAAAGAAATGAAGTGTTGTGTATTTTGTGATAGTATTTCACTTTACTTAATATTAAAATGCCTTTCTTTTTGGATAGGTTTGTTTAGGAAAAATATAAACTTAGGATTAATTAAAAAACATAATGAAATATTCACTAAACAAAAATCAAATATGAATCTACCCTAGAAATTACTTAAGGTAGGGAGGAAAGAGAAGTTCTCTTCTCTTTTCCTCTCTTTAAAACTTAGTAATTAATTGTAGGTTCATTCAAACCTAATCAAATCACAACATAAAAATCAACCAAATCAACTAAATCACTTAAATGAAACCACCGTCTAAGTTGAACATTTTCACACTTAGAAAACTTCAACCTTAAAGCCTAGCTAAGCATACCACACAAACCTTAAATATCACACACATTAGCCTAAGTCACCACTTCTAGCTTTAGGTTAGGGCAGTGCATGGTTTAATATTTGCTTTTATTTTGTAAGGTATTATTTTAGTCTATATGTTAGGGTGTATGTGTGTAGACTGAATGATAGGGAAATCTTAGTCTAACCATTATCTTCTGTAGGGGATTGTGCTTAAGGGGCATTGTAATAGAAATATAACTGCTTTTACTGTGCAGGTGCTTATACCTCTAATCATAATCCAAAATAGGCCAGGTGGACTTGGTTAGTGATGTGTGGGGTGCTAAGTCTAACTTATATATATATACATGCTTGGGATTGTTTGGTATGCTTAGCTAATCTATATGTTGCAGATTTTAGTTAGATTTCTTTTTTCCCATTTTCATGTAATTTTGCAATTAGGATTTTGGAATGATTGTTATGGGGTATTAGGATGAACATTGGTTATAAGGCTATGCCTTATGTACCATGTGAAGCCTTTGGATCAACCACATTCCAACTAACCAAAAGAAGAAAGAAGAAAGAAGAAAGAAGAAAGAAGAAATGAAGAAATGAATAATGAAGACCCCCATAACAATGAATTCCTTCTTGATTGTATTTAATACATTTGTAATCCGGGTTGTATAAGGGTAGAGCTTGGCTACCCAATTTATTTTTGGGTTTGTGCGATGGAGCCCGACCACAAATAGCCTCTTATTCTTTTGCACTAACTTTATAAATTGATTGATGTTTATTTAGCTTATGCATTAAGATGGCATCTTTTCTTAGTTTATTCCTTGCTTTGATGTATGGCGTGGATGACAATTAGGTTGTTATGAAAATAAATTTTCTATCGAACTAATCAATTCAAACTAAAAATAAAATAACTTATAACCTCATCTAAGTTATAAACAGGATAAAAGAATTAACAACCCCTTAGTTGGATGTTGTATTTTCTTCCTCACATCATGCATAAAAAAGCATATTATTTCACTCTTGATTGGAGGGCTTCCACCTTTGCCAGAGAACTTGGCTTGACCTTTGAGAACCATGGTAGAAATACACCTCTTTATCTTGTTAATTTTTGCTCATAATCTAATTTCTCATGCATTAGGCATATGAATCCTAAAGCCTGTATCAAATTGATTGTCCAAAATGAAAATAAAATGTAATAAAATTTGCATTAGATTTAAGTCATTAAATCATGCTCTACATGATCTAGTCTTTTAGGCAGTGTGTTTAAAGACCTAGTCTCTTTCTAAATAAACAACAACTTAATTTTCTTGTAAAAGCATTTTTCTTGCCTACATGTTTTAAAATCGTAGGAGGAGTTAGTTGGTGGCCACCCCCAGGCAGTTGTAAGTCCAACAGTCGGGTGATTTATTCTCTCCTGTGGAGTTAAACCAAATACCCATTTTTGTCTTAGATTTAGGTCGTGCTTTTAGCCCTCACTAAAGCTCTTTAGATTTAGGTTTAGAGATTGCTACTTCTTTTTGTGGGCTATAAGCATAAATCCTTACCTCTTAGGTATTTTCATGACCTTATATCATGGAATTGTAAGCCCTAATTGTCTAATAAAAATTCAACTAAAATAAATCAATTCAATTTCAAAAATGTAAAGCCCAACCACAAGATAGTCTGGATGCTTACTAAGCTTCCTAGTATCCTAAGCATCCCCTACTTATCTTCATTTAGCTTTGATAAGAACTCCCTCCTCTAGATCGATCCCACTTGACTTTCTAAAAATAAACCAATTGATTGATAGTCCTACCTTTGAAATCTTTGGAGATAATGTTCATTTACCTTAATTGAGAGTATTCCAAAGGAATCCTGTTCTTTAGGATGTAATTAACTATGGGGGCTTGCCCCTGTAGGGAACTTAATGAAACCGATTTAAAATAAACATTGCCTTATGTTTCCATGTAAAGTAGGGGAAGAATCTTGGGTACATTCCGAAGACCCATAGTCCTTAGGAGTTCTTGTTAAGGTGATTAGGTCCATTGTAGGGTGGTGACTTTTATTTTTTGAGATAGTACACCTTGCCTTAATGTTGTGCCCGATCACCCTAATAAGAATATATCTGGATCTACATGGTGTCCCAAAAAGGTGTTATATTTTTGTTTTCATTTATCTTCTTTCCAAATGGGGGTAGATGAAGGCAGGAATATGAATATTCTTTCACCACAAAGTTTTCTAGCGACTTTGTCGGGGATGGTTCCTCTCTCCATCCTAGTTAAATGATCATTATTTCCAAGCATCGATAGTGGGTTTATACCTTTGTATAAATCCAAGACTATATTTCTGTTCCATTGGCACTTAGCTTATTTCATCCTTAAGTTAAGCTAGCCAACATCTTTATTTTAGGACCTCACCCCATGTTGGTCTTAAAACCCCTATTGGATTCCCCAATGGGTGAAAATAAAACTTTAATAAAAAGAAAATAATTAAATACTTCCTCCTTACAATTTCTATGACAAGGAAAGGTTCATTCCAAAAATAAAGATAAAATAAATCCTTCATAAAAGTCTTTCTTTTCAAAGTACTTGCTCAAAATACACTTAATAAAATATCTGCACTACATCTAACAATTTTCATAATTATTACATGTAGGAACATTTCAAAAATAAAGCCAACAATCATGTTTTAAAAATAAACATAAAATTTGAAGATGGGCCTTTTCATTTAATACATCCAAATGTGTTGGATCGATGTTACATCTTCAATAAAAATCACAACTTTGAAATTCCACTCAACACATTCCACATCTTTTAAGTTGAAATTTTTCACCTTTTCAAAAAGCACCTATGAAACCTCTCCATTCAATATACCCACATTTATTGAATGGTGGTTTCATTTCTAATCAAAATCAAATCAATTTTCAAAAAGCACATATGAAACCTCTCGATTCAATATACCCACATTTATTGAATGAAGGTTTCATTTCAAATCAAAATCAATTTTCAAAAAGCACATATGAAACCTCTCCATTCAATATACCCACATTTATTGAATGGAGGTTTCATTTCCAATCAAAATCAAGAAAAAAACTTTCAAAAAACCTCATATGAACATCTCCATTCAATATACCCAAAATTATTGAATGAAGATTTCATTTCCAAATAAAATGACACTATTTTGAAATCCCACTTAACATATTCCATATATGATTAGGTTGGAATTTCCTCTTTCAAAAAAAAGCAAAATCACAAATGAAACTACATCTTTGAAAATGAAACATAAACGATTTCCATCTTACATACCCAAATTTGTTAAATGGAAATCTCTCTTTTCAAAATCAACAAAACACAAAATTTTTAAAACACATTTGGAAATTCATTTTAGCATACTTCATTTGCTAAAAGTGAAGTCTCCATTTTCAGAAAAAAATTCAAAACACATTTGGAACTTCACTTTAGCATACCACATTTGCTAAAGTGAAGTCTCCATTTTTAAAACAAAATTTGAAACACATTTTTGGAACTTCATTTTAGCATACCACATTTGATAAAGTGACGTCTCCATTTTTAAAATAAAATTTGGAACACATTTTTGGAATTTCATTTAGCATACTCAAATTTTCTAAGAGAAATCTCCATTTCACAAAATTCAAAAACACATTGGAACTTCATTTTAGCATACCACATTTGCTAAAAGTGAAGTCTCCTTTTTTAAAACAAAATTTGAAACACATTTTTGGAAGTTCATTTAGCATACTCAAATTTGCTAAGTGAAATCTCCATTCCACAAAATTCAAAACACATTGGAACTTCACTTTCGCATACCACATTTGCTAAAGTGAAGTCTCCATTTTCAAAAAAAAATCCAAAACAAAAGAAACACATTATAATTTCCTTAGCATACCTAAATTTGCTAAGAATCCTATTTTAAAAAATCTTCAACAAAAATAAAACACATTAGGATTTCCCTAGCATACCTAAATTTGCTAAGAATCCTATTTTTCAAAATCAAAAGCAAAAGAAATGCACTAGGATTTCCTTAGCATACCCAAATTTGCTAAGAATCCTATTTTCAAAAAATTAAAAAAAACAAAAATAAAACACATTTGGATTCTTCATTTAGCATACCCAAATTTGCAAAATGAGGATTCCATTTTAAAAATCACAAATGATTCACAAAATAAAGCAAACAAAGAAAAAAAGAAGAAATTATTTTCAAACACCTCACCTAGCATACCCAAATTTGCTAAGTGAGTAAATTCCAAAAATCTCAAATCAAAATCAATTGAACTTTTACTTTAACATACTCAAGTTTGTTAAATAAAAGGTCCTTAAAATCAAAAATCAAAATTCAAACATGAACCTAATGGAAGTATCTCTTCAAAAAAATACTTGAACCCATTTTCAACATACCCAAATTTGTTAAAAGTAGAATCTACATTCAAAAATAATCTTTCCAATCAATCTCAAAATCTCTTATAAATCATTTGAGCCACACTTAACACTTTCAAGTTGTTGAGTGTGGGTTTGAATTCTAAATCTAAATTCAAAAAATCAAAAAAATAGAGATCTAATTCAAGTTTCTTTTCAACATTACAAACTTTCAATCAACTTTAGTTTTAGTTTCAGTTGATTACAATGGCAGCGTAGAAGTATGTGTTCACATTTCCTCATGGGATGGATTCGGCTTAGGATCAGGCCAGCCTTCCTTGATCTGACTATGCCCACCTCATCCACTTGAGTTGGGGCTTCGAGGGGGCCAGGATTACAAGTGAAGGAACCCCCCTCATGACAGTTAGCAGGAGCATGGTGACCGGGCAGAAGCTTGTCATCCAGGTCAACATGCCATCTGACTCGAAGATTCCCTCACTGAAGAGAAAGGTTGTGGATGTTCCCACAGTAGTAGTATCTGCTAGTTAGTGCACCCCAGTTCCCCATGTTCCCCGCTAGGGGCTAGTACCCACTCAGGCTCCCCAAAGGGGAAGGCTCGATTCCTGTGATTGTCTCCCTTTCTTTTGAGGTTGGGTCTAGTTCCTACTATGCTCGACCTACCAGACCCTAACAAAGGAACAAGAACTGCATGATCAAGTGATATCACACTCGTAATTCTAGGGAGTTGGAGGCAGCCAATCAATCTATTATATAGGAGTTGCCTAGGTTGGTTTCCCTGCTGGTTACAAAAAACTAGTTCCACCCTCTCTCTAGGTCTGATAGAGAGGATGCTAGGAGAACTTTTGCTTCACCTCTGCCAGTGATTCTGGCCAAGCACCTATTAGTGAGAGGAGGTCATGATGGCCACCACCAATTTTATGCAGTAGGAGGAGCCTATAGATGATCTCGAGTCTAGGGCTCAATTTGATTTGAGATCAATTATTCTTGTGGGCAAGCAAAGATAGGTGGAGAGGGCTAAAGAGGCCCGCATAGTTCATGTCACTAGCCAAGAGCACGGAGGTATAGCCAACAGTCAGTGGCCTCCGCACTTGTGGACTTTCTAGATCGGCATACCTGACCATACAGATATTATCTTATTGATGGGGACTACACATCATAAGATAGGAGCTCCTATCTTGAGAGATTCTATGGTGCCTCCACCACACCTCTCTTCTATGCACTCGTCATCTCCTGTACATGTCCCAGCATTTACTGTTCCAGTTAAGGCCATAAGGCTGCATCGAAGTAGAAGAGAACCCCATTGGTGATCCAGCTATGGCCGAGAGATCCCGTCCCATCGACATCATTGACTGTGGTGAGGCTGAGCTCTCTTGCTCGACCTTCTGCCCCAGTCGTGGTGAAGATGGAATGGTGACCTCGAAGTATAATAGTCATCCCTTCACCACCACTACCACAGTAGGCTATGGAAATGGTCACAACAGTTGAGGGAGGAGGCAATAGTTCAGTCACCCCTATAGCCATAGATCCTCCTAGGAGTGCCACTCTGCCTAGATCTAGTAGCAATCAGGAGTATCTTTCCTCTTGTAAGTGTAGTCCTCACAAGATCAGCATGCTAGTAGCATCAGAGGTTAGGTGCTTATCTATTCATGACATAGTAGCTCAGTATCTAGTGGAGAAGAAGGAAATCTTAGGATATGCCTGGTCTAATTTAGAGGATGAAAAGGTTAGCTTTGATCTGAATGAAGATGACTTGTTAGAAGATTCAGTAGGGGTACACATGGTAGATACTCAGGGTTCTCTCCTCCGTGAGCAGCAGACTATGGAAGGTGCTAAGGCCGAGCAGGAAGACACAGCCTACTCGACCCAACACCTCCATCAGTAATTAAAACAAAAAGATGAACAAATAGATAGGATGGGGAACCAGCTCGAGGACTTGTTAGCAGCAATCTTACCACTTCAAAAATAAGCACCAACAGTTCATCCTACTATAGCTGAGTCTAGTCAGCCAGAGTTGGTGCATGTCTTAGATTCAGCCAAGACTTTACCTTTAGTAGAGTAGGGTAGCACTAGCCTGTATACGAAGGTAGTGGATAGTACCTCCATACAGAAAAAAGATATCAAAATCATGGTTGAGAAGTAGGTGAGAGAAGCATTGGCTCATGCCCGAAGAGGATCATTAGTTCCAGAAGGTAGACCCTACCCAAAAGAATTTGATGCCATCCAATATCCTAAGGGTTTCATGCCACTTCTTTCAAAAGCTTCGATGGCAGTGGGAACCTGAGGTAGCATATTGTGCATTTCAAGATAAGTTAATACAATGCTGGTGGCAATGATGCTTTACTCTTCCGTCTCTTTGTCAGTAGCTTAGTAGGCATTTTCTTTGATTGGTACGCTGAACTTTCCAACAGTTCAATTTAGATTTTTGCTGAGTTGGAGTAACTCTTCATCCAGAGGTTTGCTGGAGCTCAGCAAAGGGTGACTGTAGGCAATCTCATTATGGCTCAACAACCCCCGGTGAGTCCCTCGTTGATTATATTCTTAGATGGTATAATTTTAATATGAAATATGAACCACAACTATCTAAACAACATGCCATCGAGATGCTACTTAAGAATATCCATGGCCCGGTCGCCTTCATGCTCAAAGGTTTCACAATCAAAACATTTGAGAAGCTAATTAATAAGGTGGCTAGCTTACAAGGAGAATCCAAACAGTCACCATTTCCAGACCAATCAACAAAGTAGAAGCCATAAAAAGATATTGAGAAGAAGCCTGGGGTAGTGATAGTAGTAGATAAGGGGAAACAAATGACTAGAGAGCAGTTTGAGAGACCTCGTGCTCCGCAGTCATCACGTCCACCACCGAGGTAGCCCTATTAGCCACCACATAAGCCTCCATGGCCTGCACTGCGTCCTCCTTAGCCACATCATCAATAGCAGAGGTACACATACCCGCCGCCAGGTAGCTACAGTTCACCTACTCTTTTGAATAAACTTAATAAGCCTTATTCATTTAAGAGGGAGGTAATCAGGAAGATCTTTAAGAATCTCATAAATAAGCCTAATTTTATGCTACCCGAGCCTGGGAGACCAGAGGAAGTGGTCAAAAGCAATGATCCCAACTTTTGCCCCTACCACCGCATGTTAGGTCATGTTTTGGAAGATCGCTTTTCATTCAAGGACTAGCTTGAGCATAGCTTCAAAATCGATGCTATAGTTATCCCAAATGAATACATTATGGAACAACCATCTAGTTCTATTAGGGTAATCCTTAGGGAAACTTGCGATCCTACCAAAAGTAATGAAGGTTGGGATATCTCCTTATCCCGTACCTCTAAGAAAATTATCTCCAAAATCAAGAAACCTTCCCTGTAGGTGCCTAAGACAGCTCAAACCTCTAACATTAAGGAAGGTTTGCAAGTTGTAAGAGCCAACTCATGGAAAGGGGGAGCTTAGCAATAGCAGCAGCCTGTACCAGCTTGGGATAGCCATGTAGCGCAACCACCGACCAAGTCTAGCCTCCCATCCATAGTTACAGCTTCTACATCAATGATTACCTCTACTTCAGCTAGCTCTTCTTCTAGTATACATCTTATATTGGTGGATGAGGGCATAAAATCCCTCACCCCTCTTACTTTACTTGATTTCTACTATGTACATCCTTTAAAATCTAAGAAATTGAAGAATAAAGCTAGTTTGAATTATATCTATGTCACTTCTCATGGGTGGTCTAAATCTACTCCTAATGAAAACTCTTCAAGTCTAAACAACAACTATAACAACTCTAATCTTTCTCTTTTTGATTCAGAGTTGGACTTTCCTACTCTAAATACTATGGGTTTGCCTCTTGAGATAGACTTGGAATCATCTGATTTTGAGGGTCCCATAGGAGAAGCTGTAGGTGAGCCTAACGTGCAGGTAAAATCTTCCATTACCCTGCCATAAGAGATATCGAAGTCAACCTCCGTAGTGGTAAGGTTCTACCTCTTAGGGCAGCACCTCTAGATAAGGGGAAATAATTCATTGGTTTAGAGGATCGAGAAACCCCTCCATAGGATGCTCCACTACTAGATATGCTTATGGAAGATCAGCCCAAGGTGGATTACAATGCCCTCTCTCACCTAAGAAAGTTTCCATCTAAGCTAAGCATGTACGATGCCCTTATCTTATCCAAAGAGATGAGGGAATCATTAATCAAGGTTCTCCTTAATCTAGAGATATTCTTATCTCAGCTTATCACTATTGGAGAGAAGGCACATTATTCAAGAGAAGCTCAGGGAAACACTTTCACAGATAAAGACCTACTTCTGGGGGACTTGGAGCACAACCATCCCCTCTACCTTATAATGGACATGGGCAGATTCAAACTTGCCAGAGTTCTCATTGATGCAAGAGCATCGGTAAATATTATGAGTCAAAATACCCTTACCTATTTGAGGATCGACATCTCCACACTCGAGGAGATCGGATGATGTTGAGAGGATTCAATGAACAAGACCAGAGTGCTTTAGGTTCCATAGTGTTACCTTTGAAGATAGATGACTGGAAGACTGAAGCCAAGTTTTATATCATTGATTTAAATACCTTGTTCACCACTTTGCTCAGTAGGTTTTGGATACATCAGAACAAGATGATTCCATTCTCCCTCCATCAGTGCATCACGTTCAAGAAAGATGGGATTGAGTATTATGTCAAAAGAGATGAAAAGCCATTTTCAGTTAGAATTTTCAAAACACCCTTTCTCATGAACTTGGACAAAATTCAAATATAAAAGAAAAAGAAGAAAAAGCAAAAGAAAAAGAAAATGAAAAAGAAAAAGAAAAGAAAATTGAAAATCCAAGTGAACAAGAAAGGAAAATTGAGGAAGAAGTAAAGCTAAATATCACATTCCACCCACAGTTCATTCCATCATATAGACATGTGGGTAGGATGACTCAACTTCTGCCAAGCAGAGGTAGAGACAGTGGCAGTTCCAGAGGTGGAAGACCCTCTAGTTGGCCATCAGCAAATAGGGGTTATGTTCTAGTTCATAGGAGTACCCTTACTATTCATATAGACTTGGAATCTAGCTCAGAGGACGAGTCTAATGTGATTAGTATACCAACCAACCCCACTCAATGAGTTTCATTAGAGGTGACACATGAGCCAGATAGCGATGAAGAACAGGCCTCCAGACAAAGTACAAATGTATTTGAATCAAATATATGTGAAACTATCAGGAAGTAGTTAGAACCTTAGCTGTAACCTCACTTTCATCTCAAAAAGTTGAAGGATTAGTATTTAAGGAAGCCCCTCAGTCTTCCAGAGATTTCAAGCTGAAAAGATTCTTTTTTGCGATCATTATCCTCAAGTCTAGAAACTGATGTAGGAATTGAGGATATTTCAAACAAAGAATTAATGGAATTACGTTTTGATTGGTACTCAACTTATGTTCTTAATCTTGCAAAAAAAAGGGTTTGATTCTTTATACATGGTTTAAGCACAGGTCATAGTACTTCAAAAATCTGTGGAACAACACAGGCAGGGATGCACAATAAAGATCATGACTACGATTTGGTACAATGGGTCCATTCGATGATGACGATTACTTTTAGTTGTCACCAATCATTTGGAGTCTGATAGGTTCTTTTCACACAACACCAAACCTTATGAGGATGTGTGCATAGAAACTTCAAATGATCTAAATGATCTCTAAATCAAACATGAATCACCAGAATTTGAAGAGGAGATCCATTCAACAATCGACAAGCTTAAAAAAATCAACCTCAAGACAAAAGAAAATTCATGCCCGACATACATCAGTTCATTACTGAATGAAAAATAACCAATGACTTAATTAGGCTATTGACTAAGTTTAAAGACTTCTTTGCATGGAGTTATGAAGAAATGCCTAGATTATCTCTTAACATAGCAGTTCACGAATTAGTAATAGATCCTAGCACTAACCTTATCAAGCAAGCTCCTAGAAGCATGTGATTAGAAATTGAACAATAGGTCATTTCTGAAGTCAAGAAACTGATTGATGCTAGTTTCATCAAGGATGGAAATACCTTACTTGGTTAGCCAGTGTCATACCAGTTAAGAAGAAGAATGGCGATATTTGCATATGCATCGATTTGAGGGACTTAAACCAGGCATGTCCGAAGGATGAGTTTCCTCTTCCTATACCAGAATTAATGGTGGACATCGCCTCATCTCATGTAGTTTTCTCCTTCACTGATGGGTCATATAGCTACAATAAAAATCAAGATGGCCCCCTGAGGATGAAAGAAACACTACTTTTCAAACCCCAATCGGAATCTATTATTATAGGGTCATGCCTTCCGGCCTTAAAAATACTGGTTCTACATACAAACAGACCATGACTCAGATCTTCAACGAACTCATCCATCATCAGGTTGAGTGCTACGTTGATGATCTAGTACTCAAGAGCAAAGAAAAGGAAGACCATCTCTTTAACTTGAGAGTAGTTTTGAAAGGTAAGATATATAACCTCAAAATGAAACCTCAAAGTGTGCATTTAGAGTAGCTTTGGAAATTCCTTGGGTTTGTTGTCCGACACTAGGAATAGAAATAGATCCAAAAGATCAAAGCTATCTAGAAATTCCACAAAAAGTTTAACTCAACTATCTTCCAAGGAAGGTTGGCATATCTAAGATGCTTTATTTCCAACCTATCGGGGATGACAAGGGCCATTCTCAGAACTTGTAAAAAATGATGCCAAGTTCAAGTGGGATGGCAAGGGCCAACATGCCTTTGAAGATATCAAACAATATTTGGTGAAGCTACCAGCTCTAGCAGTCCCTTTCCTGGGCAGGCCACTCATCCTCCACACTGCTGTATTGGATGACTCTCTCAGCGCTTTGTTGGCCCAAGCCAATGATGAAGAGAAGAAGAGTGCTCTCTACTACCTCAGCCATGCTTGATTCCTGCTAAAGTGAACTACTCACTTATTAAGAAACATTACCTAGATTTGATCTTTGCATCCCAAAAGCTATGACACTATATGCTTTCTCATAAGGTGAACTTGATTTCCAGAACCAATCCACTACAGTATCTCATGACACAGCCAACACTATCCGGATGTTTAGCATGCTGGTATATGATTCTCTCATAGTTTGATATCACATTCAACCCATGCTTAAAAGCACCACAGATTTACCCCCAGCCGATTCTCGCAGTGACGATCTCCCTGATGAACAAATCATGAACTTAGGGGAGGTTGATAACCGCCGATGGGAGATGTATTTTGATGGTACAACTTCCTTTCATCAAGGAGAAGTACCATGATTTACTCTTCTAGGAAAGGTAGGGGTAGGATTAGTTCTCTTAACTCTTGACGGCGATGTGATGAGATTCTCATACTACCTCTCCAATCTTTGCACCAACAATGAAGCTGAGTATGAGGTTTTGATTATCAATCTGAAGTTATCCATCACAGTCTGTGTCAATAGCATCAACATCTATGGGGAATCTTAGTTGTTTATCAACCAAATTACTTGGTCCTACAAGGTTCTCAAACTTAAGCATCATCATTACCATGAATATACTATGAAGCTGTTGGTCCAAATCCCTGAAGTCACCATCTACAAGGTTCCCCAAGTAGAGAACATAGTAGCAGATGCTTTGGATAAACTTGCCAAGAAATTGGCATGTCTGGAAGATAAGTCTATTCCAATAAGAGTCCAAAATAGATAAGTCTTATCCCTTATTGATGCTAAACTCATTGAGAGACTTTCTCTTGAAGGGGAGGTTATCGTTGCTAAAATGGACGATGAGTCAATTTAGACGAAACCGTTCATAGACTATTTGAACACCGGTCAACACCTCAAGAAAAGTCACAAGCCCGTCAGGTGAAAAAAAAAGTTCTCTCTTATGCTTTTATTGATCGCACCTTGTACTGATGATCTTTCGATCAAATGTGGTTACGCTGTTTAGACAAACACAAAGCACATAGGACCATGACCGAGGTACATTCAGGTCTATGTGAAGTGCATCAATCTGGTCTGAAGATAAAGATGATGATCAAGAGACTATGATACTAGTAGCCTTCGATGATTACAGACTATATGGATGTAGCTAGGAGATACCATCAGTGTTAGGTACACGGTGTAGTCCTACATCAACCACCCAACATTCTACACCCTACATTGGCTTCAAGGCCATTTGAGTATTGGGGTACTGACATTATGGGTCCTATTGATCCTCCTTCTTCCAAGGGTCATCGGTTCATCTTAGATGCCATCGACTACTTTTCCAAGTGGGCAGAGGTAATTCCACTCAAAGAAGTCACAGCTCAGCATGTGCTTCACTTTTTCAAGAACTATATCATATATAGGTTCAGGGTGCCTCGATAATTATATCTGATAATAGTACTGCATTCGAAAGCACTAAGATCAACAGCTTCACCAGAAGACATGGTATAGATTGGAGATACTTTACCATTTACTACCCTAGAGCAAATGGCATAGCAGAAGAATTCAACCAAACTGTCATCCAAATACTAAAGAAGGCACTTGATGACAACAAGCGGTAGTTGAATGAGCAGTTGGTTGAAGCCTTGTGGGCCTACCGCACCATATACAGAACCCCAACTCAATCTAGCCTATTTTCTTTAGTGTATGGGTCCAAAGCCATTCTACCTTCAGAAGTATAACTCCCATCACCAAGGATAGTATTGGGTAGTAAGATCACTATAGAATAAAATGCAAAGTTGCGAGTAGAAGAGCTGAAAGGTTTGGAGGAGATCGCCTACGGGTGTGCTAGAACCTCAAGTTGTATAAAGCCAAAATGATTTAAGCTCACAACAAGCTGGTCCGCCCTAGGTCTTTCCAAGTAGAAGAACTTGTGTTAGTCCTAAGGAGACCAATTCTTGCCCGTCGAAAGATGGGAGGCAAGTTTGAACCCACTTGGGAAGGCCCCTATGTCGTAGAGAAGGTCTACAAAAGAAGATCCTATCAGCTCATTGATTGTAAAGGGGAACACCCGATGCTTCCAATTAATGGCTCTATTTGAAGAAATATTATGCATAAAACATGTTTGAAATTAATTATCAATAAAAGAATAAAAATCTGATTCCATTTCATCAAAATCTTCTCTTCTTTTGAAGCGTTGTTTGCTTGTCTTGCGAATTCACCATGGCATGTTTAGGATAGGTGTAAGAGAACCTAAGTGGCATCCTATCTCTCTTTCATGACATAAACACAATATCCTGATTCTATTAGAATAGGTGTAAGATAACATAAGAGATATCCTATTTCGATTAGCACAACTAAGTTAGGTGTGAGAGAACCCACACAACATCCTTTCTTAGTTGGAATTCTGGTTGCCATCCGTGGCACCATTTCATCCAATTCCCCAAGTGTGTTTAGGGTAGGTGTGAGAGAACCCAAGCAATGTCCTATTCCCTTTAACATAGTACAAAAACAAACACATATATTTTGTCTCAGGCTATTTTGATGTGGGAGCAAGCCCCCTGTGGCACTCACTCATTAGCTGCTCTAGATCGGGTTTACATGCTACCTTGCTAGTATGTCATCCTAGTGGTGATTTGTTGGAGGATGTGAGTACCCATGCTTTCTTTCTAACTTGTTCATTGCAAACCCATGAGCACCCTGTTAGTTTTATAGTCTTCACTGCTAAGCCAGTAAACTACCTCATGTTGACTTTATTTAAGAAGATGTGTGTCCCGACACTTTCTTCTTGAACTAGCTATCATGCACTGACTAGGTCAAGTATCCTTGAGGTCTAGGTGTAAGAGTCCCCTAGAGGCATCCTATTCCTTCAAAAACAAACACATATCTTTTGTCTTGAGCCATTTTGATGTGGAGTGCTACCGTGGCACTAACTCATTAGCACTGCTGCATACATGCTACTCAAGTATGTCCCATGGTTTCTTATTTTGGAAGATGTGACTCCCTGCACTTTCTTCATAGCTTGATCATTGCAAACTAATGAGCGCCTTATTAGTTTAGTAGTCTTCACTGCCCAGCTAGTAAGTTGTCTCATGTTGATTTTGTTTAAGAGGATGTGAGTTCCCGAGCTTTCTTCTTGAACTGATCATCATGCACTAACTAGGTCGAGTATATTTGAGGTTTAGGGTAAGTCCCCCAGAGGCTCCTTCCCTCTTGACTACATTTGAGTTGATATAAGTCATCCAGTGGCATTCACTCAGTAGTCATCCTAGGTCGGATGTCACCTGTCGAGCTGAAGACAGACTATCCTAACAATTAGTTCCACTATAAGAGGATGTTAGTCCCTGAGCTTTCTTCATAGGTTGATTATTGCAAACTGATGGGCACCTTAGGTTGGTTGATGTTCTCTATGCTGATAATGACTCACCTAGTGGATGCACCACTCTTGGCAGATGTGAGTCCCCATGCTTTCTTCATGAGTTTTCCACCAAATACCTATGATATTATCTTCTCCAGGGTTTTGGATCAAGCCCCTTAGTGGCCCCTCTCCCTGCAAGCACTCTATTTGGATCACATCCTTTGTGATCCCATTTAGACACTACCTGGGTTACTTTTGGATTGAATAAGTTCCCCTTTCTTAGTATCCACCCCTGTGGTTGGAGAAATTATTTAGTGGATGCGCAGATTCTCTCTTGGTTTAGTAAATCTAAGATAGGTCTAGGCTGATATAAGCTCCTTCTCAGTTTGATCCCTCGTAAACTAACAGGGTCCATAATAAAATAAACTAAACAAACAAACAAAAAAATTTTCTTGTGTATTAGGAATTCAAGCCCCCAAAGGGCCCCTTTTTCCAAGCAGGCATCCTATCTTTAGGGCTGTGTCAGCAGAACTCCCTATAGGAATTGCCTGACTACCTGAGTTGAGATAAATCCTCAGGTCGGTACTCACTCCATAGTCTCCCTTAGGTTGGGTTCAATCTATTTTGCCGAAAGCAGGTTACCCCGATAGTCATTTCACATTGGAAGATGTAAGGCTATGACACATTCTTTCTGTCATGACTGTCACAAACTGACGGGCAGCCCTAGGTCAAGTTCAATTTGTTCCCCAAAATAACCGATCACCTCAGTGGTCTTTTGTAGTGGAAGATGTGAGTCCCCATACTTTCTTTCCCTAAATTGATCATTATAAATTGAAAGGCACTCCTTTAGTCAGATAGTTCTCCCTTTGATCGGGAAGCTACTCCCTTTGGTTTAGTAAATCTGAGATAGGTCTAGGCTAATATAAGCTTCTTCTCAGTGTGATCCATCGCAAATCAATGGAATCCATAAAAATAATTAAAAATTAAAATTGATCTTGACTATCTTTGAGTTGATCTAGGTACCCCAGTGGCATTCACTCAATAGTCAGCCCTAGGTCGGGTTCGATTTATTGCCATGCCAACCGATCACCCCAATGGTTCCTTATTTTAGAAGATGTGAGTCCCATCGCTATCTTCTTAAACTTGACCATTGTAAACTGAAAGGCACCCCTTTGGTTGGATAGTCCTACTCTATGGTTGGTAGACTAATCTCTTTGGATTGGCAAATTTGAGCTACCTAAGACCTCCATGACTCCTACTCAGTGTAGTCTAACAAACCAATGAGATCCATCAAAAAAAATTAAAAAAAGAAATTAATCTTGACTATATTTGAGTTGATCTAAGTCCCCTCAGTGGCATTCACTCAATAGTCAGCCTAGGTCGGGTTCGATTAGTTGCCCAAATCAACCAATCACCCCAGTGGTCTTTTGTAATGGAAGATATGAGTCCCCATGCTTTCTTCTCCTGAATTGATCATTGCAAACTGAAAGGTACCCCTTTGGTTGGATAGTTCTACTAAGTGGTTAGTAGATTATTCCTTTTGGATTGATAAATATGAGTTAGCCCAAGGCCTCCATGGCCTCTACTCAGTGTAGTCCATCATAAATTGCTGGGATTCATCAAAAATAACTTTTAAAAAATAAAATTAATCTTGACTACATTTTAGTTGATTTATGTCCCCAGCGGCATTCACTTAATAGTCAGCCCTAGGTTGGGTTCAATCTGTTGCCTTGTCAATGGATCACCCAAGCAATTGGTCCCAACTTTGGAGGATATAAGTCTACTATGCTTTCCTCCTTGTATAATTGTTGCACATTGAAAGGCATTCCCTTTGGTTGGCTAGTCTTACTATGTGTTTGGTAGACTACCCCTTTGAATTAGTAAATCTGAGTTAAGTTTAGACCTCCATGGCTCTTACTCAGTGCAATCCATTGTAAACCAAGAGGGTTCATCCCAAAAATCAAAATCTAAAAATCTGAAATAAATCCAATCAATCTCCCCTAGTGGAGTCAAATAATCAATACAAACTCAACTAATCAAACAATCCAAATCATTTGATCTGCTTCTCCTTAGTGAGATTCAAATCTTTCTAGCTTCCTCAACGGATCTTAAATTCTAATCCCTCATCAGATTTCAAACCCCTTATCCCCTTGTGGATGACTTGAACCATTTCCCAAGTGGAAGGTTCATATACTCTATCCCTAGTGGATTCCCCCTTTACTCTCTCATGTCTTTCACATGAGTAGAGTCACATAACACTAAGATCTAGATTCCTTCTATACCTTGGGTTGGGAGTAGATTGTTTCTATTAGTTCTTGTGATCGTTCAGTGTTGTTGAACATTTCGGTCAACACTGTTTGTGTTCCTGTCACCACACCTATTGGGCACCTTTTGTTGACCTCATTTTTTAGAATGAGCTCTCAACCCCTCCATCTTAGACATAGGACTTCTCTTAGACACTAAGAGTTTCCTTAGTCTTAAGACACATCTAGTGATTAGGTGGACACTCAACCTAGCCCTAAAGACTTAGAAGAGTTAGCCATATGAATAAGTCATGCCTTAGAGGTGTTAGCAAAACTTCCCTACCCCATAGCTTGCACCAAATCCTCACTTCCTCCTTTCAAGTCAAACTCAAATCAATTCCAACTTAATTAATTTTCTTCAAACTCAAATCAATTCCAAATGGTTGAAGCCCATGATTCAAATCTAATTCCAAAAAACTTTCTTAAGTCACTTTGATTCTATATTATGGACTTAGCCTCAATCAAATCCAAATCAATTCAAATTCAAGAAATTTTCTCATAACCCATTTATATTCTCATTTATATTCACAAATATAAATGAAAATAAATTTAGATATCCAAAATCAATTAAAAAAATCAAATCCAAATTCAACCTAAATTCATCTAAGCCTTTCAAGTCAAATTCTTGAACTTAGCAAATCAAATTCAAATCAAGCAAAACCCTTGATTTTTCTTCATAATCCTTCAATCATGAATCTAAATATAAACACAAACTTCAATTATCAAACTAAAACTAAATTCAAAAATAAAACCCAAATCAAACTCATGTTCACCCTTTGAACTTGAAATTGTCAAATGTATCAAAACCCATTTGACTCCAAATCACTTGCAAATGGATTTATATTTCAATCATAAGTCCATATGTGAGTTCACCCAAACTTGATTCAGGCCTTGATGTCAATTGACCCACTTAGGCTCACTTGACCCAAAGTGACCTAAAGTACCCTTTGAGCACTAATCTTTGGATTGAACTAAGCCCACCTAAGCCTCACATTGTGATAAAAAATCATCAGAGATGACAAATCACTCAAATTGATCAAACTAAGTCAAACTGGGCGACCAACCAAGTCAACACTTACCCAAAATAAAACCTAAACCAACCAAAATCCACCATAGACAAATTGATTGAAACCATTGATCAAAACTCATTCATGATCAATGTTTGAATTGACCAAATTATCATTTGAGCCTAATAAATTCTTGATAAGTTGACCCAACTTGACCTAAAAAAGTGTGGTAAAAAACTTGATCTAAGCCAAATTGATTGAATAATTCAAGTTCATTCCAAATCACTTGTTGAACTTGACCAAAGCCTCAATTGGTGAACTAGACCCAATCTAGAATTGAATGAACCCAACTTGACCTAAAAAGGTCAAATTGAGCCAAAATCAAATTAAACCAAAATTGATTGGAAACAAAAAATACCAATACATTTCAAATGACCAATGAAACCTAAACCAACCCATGACTAATTAAATAAGTCAAATGGGTCAAATTATCAACTTGACCCATTTGACCTAAATGAAATCAAAAAACCAAATCCATAAACCAAATTGATTGGAAACAAAGATACCAAATCAATTCATATGATCATTTGAACTTGACCCAACCCTTAGTTTGACCCAATTTTGACCTAAATAGGTCAACATGAGCCAAATCATATCAAATCAACTCCAAATTCATTGACACTTGGCCCAACTCATTTTTCAAGCATGCCAAACATATTCAAATTGCAATCCAAGCCAAATGATCATTTTACCCCTAGGTCAAAGGGTAATTCTTGGCCAAATTCACTTAGAATTTGGTCAAATCCTTCATGACCACTGGCACGCTCTTAGTGGAATAATATAATGATCATGGTGCACATGACCTAATGGGTCACAAACCCAACCTAAGGCCAAAATAAAATTCATTTCTAAGCAATAACCACTCCACCCAAAAATTAGCACATGGCACTTAGACCACCCTTTCTATAAATAACCATGTAAAATCAAACCAAAAAAAACAACCCATTGAAAAATTTGATCAAAATAAACAAAGCCTTTTTTCATCGATCCTTAAGGGGAGATATACTCCTCATTTCCCTTGAATGACATCACAAAGATGAAATGTATAAAGCTTCATAATTCTAAGAATTTCATTCGCTTTCTATTTCTTTGAGCCAAAATAGAGAGGCTAAGGGAAATTCCATGAGCAAATTCTAATCCATCCTTATCCTAAATAATCAAACTGATCCAAAGCTTCTTTCGAGCTTCAAAGGCAAGGGAGGTAGGAGCTAGATCAAGGCCATGAGCATTTGAAGAGGAACTTGGTGCATAGGAAGATCCACTCAACCTCAACCCCTCAAACCTTCAACAAGGCTTCATCTTTACTAGACAAAGCTACCTCGATGGTTGGGAGCATTGGTGAGTCTACAGGTATGCCTTGAGCCTTAATAAGTGTCTTGTCCTTTATGAAGAGAATTTTCACCTCAAGTAAAATTGGTCATTAGATCTACTTGTGCTTAAGATGGTTAAAGTTTGAGCTCAATCCAAGCTCAATAGATCAGTTCTTGCTAAAGAGTGGATGGATGCCTCCCATACTAAATAAGCTGATCTAATCAAGGACACCATCCGCATTTTATGATGGATGGTCCGCATTAATATGTGTAGATCTGATTAATCTAAAAAATCATGGATATCTCAAGATCTCGATCTTTGATCGGATGATCCATAGAGAGAGTGCATAGCGCCTCCACTGATGTGGCATTAGGATGTGATAACTTAAGTGATGAATCCCATCATGCCACATGGAGATCACATGCCATGTCACGTTCAATCATGCAATGGGATTAGATATATAGGGTTTTAATTAATTTCTTAATCACTGAAGCTTCAAATATTCATAATTAAATATAGAAAAATAAAAAAAATATGAAATAAAATGCATTATGAAGATAATTCAGTAAGGAATTCAATAAAATTATTTCTAATGTAATTTTGAATAATGCATTTCCTTTAATTAAGGTTTTAGTTAAAACTTAATAACTCTAATTACTCTGAAATTACTTCATTAATTCATTTCAAATTTCATTTATTAGTGAGATGAATTTTCTTGGGATTTATTGATGAGCTAATTAGGAAATCAAGTAATGAATCTTAATCACTCTCTTAATGTAAAGCTTAAAATAATAATGGTTTAATTCCTTTATTAAGTTAATTAAACTTTGCTAAGTGAACAAGGTTTATGGAATAATTTTGGGATATTTTCCTGCTTTTTAAACTTAATCTAATCTTAATTAAGGGCTAATCCACTAATCTACCACACAAACCTTAAATAGCACACACTTTATGATAACTCACCACTTCTTGCTTTAGGTTAGGGCGGTGCATGGTTTAATGTTTACTTTTATTTTATGATGTATTATTTTTCTAGGTGTTAGGGTGTATGTACATAGACTGAATGGTAGCGATCTTAGTCTGACCATTATCTTATGTAGGGGATTGTGCTTAAGGAGCGTTGTAATAAAAATATAACTACTTTTGTTATGCAGGTGCTTATACCCCTAAGCATAATCCAAAATAGGCCAGGTGGACTTTGTTTCCCATATGAGTGGTGCTATGTCCAACTTATAAATATAAATTCTTGGGACTGTTTGGTGTGTTTAGCTAATCTCTATTTTGCAGGTTTTAATTAGATTTTCTTTTTACCATTTTCATGTAATTTTATAATTAGGATTTTAGAATGATTGTTATGGGGTATTAGGATAAACATTAGTTATAAGGCTATGCTTTATGTACCATGTGAAACCTTTGGAGCAACGACATTCCAACTAACTAAAAGAAGAAAGAAGAAAGAAGAAAGAAGAAAGAAGAAATGAAGAAATGAAGAATGAAGACCCCCATAACAATGAATTCCATCTTGACAGTATTTAATTCATTTGTAATCTGGGTTGTATAAGGGTAGAGCTTGGCTACCCAATTTGTTTTCGGGTTTGTTCGGTGGAGCTCGACCACAAATGACCCCTTATTCTTTTATGCTAGCTTTATAAATTGATTGATGTTGTTTAGCTTGTTCATTAAGATGGCATCTTTTCCTAGTTTATTCCTTACTTTGATGTATGACTTGGATGATGATCAGGCTCTTAGGAAAAAAAAAATTTATCCAACTAATCAATTTAAACTAAAAATAAAATAACTCATAACCTCACCTAAAGTCTAAGTTATAAACAAAATAAAAGAATTGGCAACCACTTAGCTAAATGTTGTATTTTCTTTCTCACATCATACATAAAAAAGTATATTATTTCACTCTTGATTGGAGGACTTCCACCTTTGTCAAAGAACTTGGCTTGACCTTGGGGAGCCATGGTGGCAACACACCTCCTTATCTTGCTGATTTTGGCCCATAATCTAATTTCTCATGCATTAGGCAAATGAATCGTAAGGCCTATGTAAAATTGATTGTACAAAATGAAAATAAAATGTAATAAAATTAGCATTAGATTTAAGTCATTAAATCATGCCTTACATGATCTAGTCTCTTAGGGAGTGTGTTTAAAGACTTAGTCTCTTTCTAAATAAATAGTAGCTTAGCTATCTTGCAAAAGTATTTGACTTGCCTACATGTTGTAAAATCATAGGAGGAGTTAGTTGGCGGCCACCCCCAGGCGGTTGCAAGTCCAACAGTCGGGTGGTTTATCCTCTCTTGTGAAGGTAAACTAAATTCCCATTTTCACCTTAGATTTAGGTCATGCTTTAGCCCTCCCTAAAGCTCCCTAGATTTAGGTAAAGAGGTTATTACTTCCCTTTATGGGTTACAAGCATTAATCCTCACCTCTTAGGCATTTTCATGACCTTGTATCATGAAATTATAAGCCTTAACATTCTAATAAAAATTCAACTAAAACAAATTAATTCAATTTCAAAAATGTAAAGCCCAACCATAAGATAGTCTGGGATGCTTACTAGGCTTCCTAATATCCTAAGCATCCCCTACTTATCTTAATTTGGCTTTTATAAAAACTCCCTCCTTCGATCGATCCCACTTGACTTTCTAAAGATAAACCAATTGATTGATAGTCGTACCTTTAAAATCTTTGGAGATAATGATCATTTACTTTAATAGAGAGTATTCCTAAGGAATCATACTCCTTAGGATGTAATTAACTGTGGGGGGTTGCCCCTATAGGTAACTTAACGAACCTAGTTTAAAATAAACCTTGCTTTACTTTTCCATGAAAAGTAGGGGAAGAATCTCTGGTACATTTTGAAGACCCATAGTCCTTAGGAGTCTTTATTAAGGTGATTAGGTCCATTGTAGGGTGGTGACTTCTATCTTTCGAGATAGTACACCTATCCTCAATGCCATACCCGAACACCCTAATAAGAACATATGTGAATCTACATGGTGTCCCAACAAGGTGTTGTATTTCTATTTTCATTTATCCTCTTTCCAAAAGGGGATAGATGAAGGCAGAAATATGAATATTCTTTCAACACAAGTTTTTATATTTATTTTATTTTTAGGTTTTATGTAGTTTTAGGTTTTAGCTTTAGGTTTAGGGTTTAGGGTTTAGGTTTTAGGTTTTTATTTTAGGTTTATTTTTAAGTTTTATTTTTTAGTTTAGGTTTAGGTTTATTTTTAGTTTATTTTATTTCATTTAGTTTAGCGTTTAGGTTTATATTCAATTTATTTTATTTTAATTTATTTTAGTTTAGGTTTAGGTTTAATTTTTTTATTTTTATTTTAGGATTAGTTTTTTTTTAGTTTTATTAGTTTTATTTTTTTTTATTTTAGGTTTTAGTTTTAGTTTTTTTTTTATTTTATTTTATTTTATTTTATTTTATTTTTATTTTATGTTTAGTTTTATTTTATTTAGGTTTTTATTCTTAGGATTATTTTATTTTTTAATTTAGTTTAGGTTTTAATTTATTATATTTTAGTTTAATTTTATTAGTTTATTTTATTTTATTTTTAAGTTTAGTTTAGGAATTAGTTTATATTTTAATTTTATTTATTTTATATATAGGTTTAGGTTTTATTTATTTAGTTTAGTTTTAGTAGGTTGTGGCCTTAGGAGGGCTCAGGGCCCAGGGAAGAGTGGCCCAGTTCAGCTCAGGGTGGGCCCAGAGTCAGCAGGGTTTAGGGTTAACAGGGCCTGGGTGGTTAGGCTCAGTCAGGGAGTTTAGGGTTTAGGGCCCAGGGTTTAGGGTTATTTAGGTAGGGCTTAGGCTCAGGGTAAGTGTTTTAGCCCAGCCCAGTGGAGTTTAGGGTGTGGCCTTGGCCTGTTTGGGGTTTAGGTTTAGTGGTAGTTAGGTTGGGGTGGGTAGTTTCAGGGTCAAGGAGCAGGGTTTAGAGCAAAGGTTTTAGGCTCAGGGTAGGGTTTAGGGCCTGGGTTTTAAGATGGTTTAATTTTGGGGAATTAAAGAAACCCGACAGGTTTAGGTTTATTTAGTTTATTATTTATTTATTTTATTATTTATTTTTATTTAGTTTAGTTTATTTATTTTTAGGTTTATTTATTTTAGTTTAAGTTTATGTTTTATTTTTAATTTAGTTTTATTTTTAATTTTTTTTTAGGTTTAGCTTTTATTTTTAATTTTTAATTATATGTTTAGGTTTACGGTATAGGTTTTTAGTTTAGGTTTATTTTTAAGTTTTTTTTTAATTTAGGTTTAACTTTATTTTTAGTTAATTTTTTTTAGTTTAGGGTTTAGGATTAAGTTTTATTTATTTTAGTTTAGGTTTATGTTTATGTTTATTTTATTTATTTTAGGTTTAGTGTTTTTTAGTTTACGGTTTAGGTTTTATTTTTTATTTATATTTAGGTTTATTTTTTCAGTTTAGGTTTTTATTTATTTAGGGTTTTGTGCCACCATCCTTCAAGATCTTTGATGGCAAGGGAACTCACAATAGCACATTCCACACTTTAGAGCTGGCTATTGTAACTCTAGTTGCACCAACGCACTCCTCTTCCGTCTTTTCATTAGCAGTCTGTCAGGTGATGCATTTGATTGGTACGTTGAGCATCCCAATGGTTCAGTGAAGACTTTTGCTGAGTTGGAGCTCCTATTCAATAAGAGGTTTGCTGGAGCTCAGCAGAGGGTAACTGTAGGCGACCTCATTATAGAGAAATAGAAATTGAACGAGTCCCTTGTTGATTTCATTCTCCGGTGGTGCAACTTGAGCATGAAAGATAAACCACAGCTGTCCAAATAGCATGCAATTGAAATTCTACTCGAGGATATCAATGGCTCGGTCACTTTCATGCTTAAGGACTTTACCATTAAAATATTCAAGAAATTAATCAACAAGGTGACTAGCCTACAAGAGGAAGCCAAATAGTTACCCTTTCCTAACCAATCATCTAGACCCAAGCTATAAAAGGTGTCCGACTTCTGGACTTATAATCGCCTGGAGTGGCTGCAAGCTAACTCCTCCTCTGATTTTAAAACTGTATAGTCTGATCTTAAGAATTGCAACATAGCTAGGGTGGTTATTTAATTAGGAAGAGACTAAAGTCCTAAACACACTACCTAAGAGACTAAAGCATGAGTGGTATGAGTATATGACTTAATCTTCTGAAATAGGTTATGGGTGAAATTAGCTAGAAGAAGGTATTCTCCACCAGATGAGATGCCCTCAGAGGTCAAGCATTCATTTATCGTGCAAGGATGGAGATCCTTCATGTTCAAGAGAAAATAAAATATGCATGCATGATGTGCAACATACAACCATACGACTAAGGGGTTGCTAAATCTTTTATTTATCTTATTTAGGTCTTAGGCTTTATGATGAGGTTATGAGTTGTTTAAAATTTAGTTATGAGTAATTAGTTGGGTAAAAAAGTTATTTTTATCCTAAGAGCCTAATCATATCTAAGCCACCCATTAAAGCATCAATCATTTTAGAAATTATGAAAAGCATGTCACTCTAATGCACAATGTAAACATAACGTCTAGCAATTATATAAACTATCATAAAAGAATAAAAGGTCAGTGCAGTTAGGAACCGCCATATAACCTGAAGAGAGAAAAGATGGGTAGTTGAGCTCTAACCTTATACAACCAAGAATATGAATGAATAATTATAATTGTATTAAATGCTATGGGGGTCTTCTTTCTTCATATCTCCATTTTTGATTTGGTTCCTTGTTTGATTTGGATGATGCTTGCTTCAAAGGCATCATAGGGCACCCCAGGACAAAACCTTCTGGCCACTGCTCATCCTAATCCCCCATAGCACTAATCCTAATTTCCATTACAAAAATTATATTTATGAGGGAAATGTAGATCTAACTACACCTGCAAAATAGAGGTTAGCTAAATATACATATAATCCCAACCAGTTGTATTTATAATTTAGACTTAGCACCCTACACATGGGTAATTAAGCCCACCTATCCTAACTTGGATTATGCTTAAGGATTTATGCAACTTACAAAAAGGGTATTCACATTTATTTTTAAGCATCCATTAAGCATAATCCCATGTAGAAAACATGATTAGGCTAATATTGGCCTATCATCCAATCTACAAAGCATGCACCCTAACATCTAATCTAAAATAATACATCATAAACAAAACATGCATCATATCATACATCATTCTAACTTAGAGCTAGAAGTGGTGAATTAATTCTAATGTCTGTATTAAAGCTTGTGTGGTATGTCTTATTAGACATTAGTCTTGTATTCTCTAAGTGTAGAAGGATTCAATTTAACATGAAAGGTTGATTTCACTTGAAGTAGTTTAATTGATTTGAGGATTTTAATTTGTATTTTATTTTGTTTTATTTGATTACACTTAGCAACTAAGTTTTATAAAGAGAGGAAAAAAGGATTTCCCTCTTTCATCCCTACCTTAAGTAATTTTCTAAAGTATATTAATTTGATTTAGTTCTCTTTAGTGAATGGCTTATCAAAATGATTTAATTAATCCTAAGCTTAGGTTCACTTTAAATAATCCCATTCAAAATGAAAGGAATCTTAAGATTAATTTAATTGAATTACTACCACATGACATATATTAAATCATTCCTTTCCATCACATGTAACATTCATATGATTTAATCCAAGTGTATTTGTACATGCAACATATTTTAGAACACTTAAATGATGAATGTATGTCTATGTTTAGAATTTATATTATATTTGATTGAATTATTTAAACATATTAATTTAAAACTTTATCCAAATTCTTATACAAAAGAATAATAAGAATGAAATTAAACAAGCATCTGTTGTTGTTAAACCAGGGAAATGTGGTAATCAAATGACCTCCTTAGAGCTAGCTAAAGCCTCATATTCTTGGGATGTCCAGATTATATACCCATTTGTATTCAAACATATGTAAATTCGTGTACATCAACATAGAAAGTAAGCTCCAAATCATATGGCTAATTAATTCAACCACTTAGTCAATTATGAATACAAGCAATTTTAACATAAAATAGGATTTTCATTCACTAATCACATATACATATACATGTACAAAGATATAGGCAAGTATGTGTCATTATTAAACCAGGGAAGTGAGGTAATCAAATGACTTCCTTGGGGCTAACTAAAGCCTCGTATTCCTGGGATGCCCATACTTTATACTTTCTTTTCTTGGACACACATGGATGTATACATAAATGAGGGAAAGAAAACCATGCAAAGATTGTATATTTTTTTAATTGAATCATTTATATATATGAATTAAAGCTCTATCCAAATTCTAATATTGAAATACATAAGAATGAAATCAAATGGGTATGTACCATTATTAAACCATGAAAGTGAGGTAATCAAATGGCTTCCTTGGGGCTAGCTAAAGTCTCGAGTTCCCGGGATGTGCAGACTATATACCCATTACAATTCAATCTTATATAAATCAACACCTAAATAGAGGAATGAGAACTCACCATTCATACACTTAAGCTATAAGCACATGCATTTCTTACGTATTTATAACTAGCATCATAACATAAATTATTATTCATTTATAAGCTTTTGAAAAATACATTTGGATTTAATAGTGATAATAGCCACACATATATTAAATTAAATCAACACATGCATGCTTACATAAAGGAAATCCATTTTATTTTACATCATTTTGAAAAGATGGATGCATGAATTCAAATGACATACCAAATTTAACATGATTGGAAAGAGGACAATCAAATATAAGCATGTGATTCATTCAACCAAGCTAGTTCTTAAGGACAATCAAATCAATTAAGATTATTTGAAGCAAACCAAAGCTTCTTTATTAATTAAGTTCTGATTTTGATTTGAATTAAAGAGGGTAAGAGAAATCATCACTTATTATTTTAAACCCATTCCCACATTATTGATTTAATTTAATTTAAGTAAATGTAATTAAGTTTATTTTATGGGTTAATTAAGTTGAACCCTTAATTAGATGAATTAATTAGCCTTGCCTATGTAACCTTAAGGTAATTAACTAAATAATTATGAGCTAGCATGCTATGCATGGAAAATAAACTTGCAATGATCCTAGGAATTAAAAAGGGCCTAATGCAATTGGCTCGTGATTAATAGTTAATTAGATTAAGGGACTTAATTAATTACTCTTATTATTTTCCCACGCATGTGGACTAACCATAATTTCATTAAACTCCTTTATGTTATTAAACACCTAAAGATCTACCCCATGATTAAATTAAATCAGGTTTGATGTGATTATGATTTCAATTTGATTAAGTTTTTTAAATTAATTAGTTAAATCTTAATTAATTTCATTTTAAAAAGGGTGAAAAGGGGAAAGGTCCCAACCCTATTCCTTAGTTCACTTATTGTTGAACAATGATTAATAAACTTAATTAACCAATTTATTACTATTCATCAGATTAATTAGTCATTAATTAACTTAAAAGAGTAGTTAAAGTTTAATTAGTCAATTTTCCTAATTAAGTGAGCAATAAATCCTAGAAAATCATGGGAGGCAGAGGTCATCCCATTAAATTAACCCATAAAATTTAGGATTAAGTGCTCAAGCAATTAAGTAGTAATTAAGCTAATTAAATTTGTAATTAAACCTTAATTACTATTAAAAATATGTTAAGATCAATTTTAATTTATTATCCTCTGAAATACCCTTAAAATGAGTATTTATTTGAATTTTTTTATTTCTCTATGATTTTTTATGATTTCTAGAAGTTTCAGCCATTAAAAATGACTAATTAAGCCTAATTAAAGCTAATCTATTGTTAATACATGGCGCATTGATGCTCGCTTTCCACGTGGCCCCATAGGATTGGCTACTTAAAACCTTTTTGACTTAGCGCCTATGTAGTGATGGTGGATGTGCTTTCCTATTCACTGTCAGATCTAAGATCGAACATCTATGATTAATACCATAGCTTAGTTGGATTAAATCATATCAATCTCATGGATTTAATCACGACTGTCCATTCTGATCACGTGAAACAGATGGTGTGTGATCTAACGTCACACGAGTGAGGGAGAATGGAGTCCGTCCGCCATTGATCACTTGATCCGAGCTTACCCATGCTCAGATCAACTCCAAAAAGATCCCACACCTTCATGACATCGATCAGAGGGGTTCCAATGATCAATATCACATAAGATGCAAGTTTTCTTCAAAAAGGATCAACCCATTTTTTTTTCTAAGGATCAGTTTTGTAAGGATACCTCACCGGAGCTACAGACTGGCGGCTCGAATGATTGTGAAAGCTTAATCTAGTGGAGATGAAGCCCTATTGACCAACAATTGGTTCAATTCCTTGACGTTCACTCAGAAGGCCATGAACTGATGATTTAGAGCTCGGCTTATTTGGTTGGTTGAAGGTGTGGAGGTGGCTGCCAAAGAGGAATCATGGGTGTCCTATGGGTTTAAAATGCTCCAATGGGGTGATTTCACCTCCCATGGGTCATGGCTGACCCAACCACCCCTTGGGTCAGGGTTGACCAAATGGTCCTAAGTGCCAGTGGACCACTACATGATTTGTCTCAAGGGCCAACGATGGAAATGAGCCATTAATTGGGTTGATTTGTCTCAAGTTGATGCCCAATTAACCCAAGGGTCAAATGATCATTTGGATCATTAGATTGATTTATAGTTTGGGATTTTATTTTGGCTCATTTGAATTCATTTATGTCAAATGCATTAAATTGACCAATTTGACCAAATTGGCCAAATTGGCTTGGGTTGGGTGTTTGTTTGGGTTTAGTTGACCAATTGAACATGATTGTAGGCTTTGGTTTCAATTAATTTCGATTTGGTTTTAATTTAGGCAAAATTAAACCTTTAGGTGAATTTGGGCTAAGTCAATTGGGCTCAATTGGGTCTAATCATGGCTTTAGTCAAGTTCAACAATCAATTTGGAATAAACTTGAACCATTAGTTGCAATCAATTTGATTTATATTTTGATGGGAGGCTTTGTTGGTGTTGGTTCAATCCAATTTGGGTAGGATTAGAACTTGGCTCAAATAGGTCAAATAGGCCTTTTTGGTTCAAGTGGACCAATTGGGTTTAGTTGGCTTGATTTTGGGCTAAGTTTGATTTATTTGACTTTATATATGGATTTGAGATTGATATATAAATTCAATTGTAATTGGGGTTGTTCAAATGGGTTTTGGTTCATTTGAACATTTCAAGTCAAAAGGGTTAGGGTTTGACTTGGGTTGATTTTGGTTTTGCTTGATGATTATAGATTTCATTTATATTTGTGAATATGATTGAAGGTATGATTGATTCATGATAAAATCAATTGAATTTGAGTTTTGGAATGAAGGAATTTGGCTGAGTCCATGGAGTTGGGTCATGTGGCTTAGGTTTGGATTTTGATTTGGTTTGATTTAGTTTTAATGATTTAAATGTATATTTCATTTAAATTTGAGAAGATGATTGAAAATATGATTGATTTGTGAGAAAATCAATTGAGTTTGAATTAATTTGGATTAAGATTTGGCTAAGTCCATGGGATAAGTCATATGGCTTAGGAATGGTTTCAAGTTTGGATTTGATCATGGGCTTCAATCATTTGGTTTTGGAATTTGGGCTTGGATTTGGATTTGAAGTTTATGTTTGAATTGAACTTGAGGTTTGGTTTGAGAAGGTGAACATGGATTAGATTTGGGTTGTTGGGTAGGTGAATTATCCTAATCCCTAAGGCATAACCTAATCCTAGAAGTGTCTTATGACAAGGGAAGTCTTAGTGTCTAGAAGACTCCAAAGTCTATGATGGGAAGATTTAATTCGCACTCCAAAAGTGAGATCAACGGGCCTTTGGGTCCTTAGTGTTCTCTTAGAGATAGATGATTTGGAAGACTTAAGCTAAGTCTCACATTATAGACTTGAATACATCTTTCAACGCTTTGCTTGGGAGACCATGGATACATGAGAACAACATAGTTCCATCCTCTCTACATCATTGTATGAAGTTCATGAGAGGTGGGATCATCTACTGTGTTAAAGGAGATCTCAAGCCATTTATAGTTCATGAGGTAGGCATATAAGAGGATGTGACTTACTACTTCCCTCAAAATCAATAAGTCTATTCTCGCAAACTGGGCCAAAGTTTAAAAATAAAAGAAAAAAAAAGAAAAAGAAAAGGAAAGAGAAAAAGAAAAAGAAAAGTACAGAGAAAATGTAAAAGAAAATAAAAGGGAGCGAAAATAGACTTGGCGGAGGAAGTGGAGCCTGACATTAAATTCCACCCATAGTTCAATACTCGATTCAAACATATGGGTAGGACGATCTGACCTCCACCAGGCAGAGGAAGAGGCCATTTCAATGGCAACCTCAGGGATGAAAAACATCTTTATTAGCCACCCAATAGAAGATATGTCCTAGCTACCAGTGAGTACAACTGCTATCCATATAGACTTAGAATCTAATTCATAGGATGAGTCTTATATAGTTCGCACACCAGCTAGGTCTTCTCAGCAGTAGATTCCCTTAGAGGTGACAGTTGAGCCAGATAGTAATGAAGACTAGGCTCCAAAGCAATGCATAAGTATATCCAAGTCTCTATGTGAAACATTTAGGCATCAGTTGAGAATCTTAGCTCTAACCCCACTTTCCTCTCAAAAAGTTGACGGTTTGGTAGTTAATGAAGTCCCTAAGTCATCCACAGGTGTGAAGACTCAGAGGTTCTTTCTGGAGACGTCAACCTTAAGTCAAGAACTTGATGTAGAACTTGAGGATGATTCATATAAAGATTTAACTGAATTACTTTTCGATTGGTACTTGCCTTGTGTTTATAATTCAACAAAAAAAGGGTTAATTCTACATACTTGGTCAAAGCACAGGTCAGACTACTTTGAAAGAATATGGAAGAACAAATGCAGAAGCTCTCAATCAAGATTAGGACTAGGATTCAGTATAGTGGGTCCAGTCGATGATGACGATTACTACTTAGTCAGTACCAATCATTTGGAATATGATAGGTTCTTTTCAGATCACATTAACTCATAAGAGAGCTATTCTTAAAACTTCGTGATCCAAATGATTTTGAAGTCAAAGATGCACCGCAAAGTTCAAGAAGAGATCAAGTCAACCATCGACGAGCTCAAGAAAATCAACTTAGAATCAAGAAGATCCATGCCCACATACATCAATTCTTTTATTGAATGAAATTGAAACCAATGACTTAGTTAGGCTATTTCCTTAAGTTAAGGACTACTTTGCATGGAGTTATGAAGAGATGCCTGAATTGGCTCTTGACGTAGTGGCCCATAAACTAGCAATAGAGCCTACTACTAACCCTATCAAGTATGCTCCTAGACGCATGCGATTAGACATAGAACAACAGGCCATTTATAAAGTCAAGAAATTGATCGATGCTGGGTTCATCCGGGAAGAAAAATACTCTACCTGGTTTTCCAGCATCATCCCATTTAAAAAAAATAATGGCCAAATTCACATATGCTTCAATTTTAGAGATTTAAATAAGGCATGTCCAAAAGAAAAATTTCCACTATCAATCCCGGAGTTGATGGTGGACATTGCCTCATCTCATGCAGTCTTCTCTTTCATGGATGGTTCATCTGGATATAACCAAATAAAGATGGCCCTGAAGATGAAAGAAACACTACTTTCAGAACCCCTGATCAGAATCTATTGTTATAAGGTCAAGCCTTTCAGCCTTAAAAATGTCGGTGCTACAAACCAGTAGGCTATGACATGAATCTTTGATGAACTCATTCATCATTAAGTCAAGAGCTATATTGGTGATATTGTGGTCAAAAGTAGAGAAAAGGAAGACCATCTCTTTGACTTGAGAGTAGTTTTTGAGCAGTTAAGATAATTTAACCTCAAAATGAACCCCCTAAAGTGTACATTCATAGTAGCTTCAGGAAAATTCCTTGGGTTTGTTGTCCGACAGTAGGGAATCAAAATTGATTGAAGAAGATCAAGGCAATATTGGAAATGCCACCCCCTAAAATTTTAACTCAACTCAGATCATTCTAAGGGCAGTTGTAGTATCTAAGACACTTTATATCCAACATATCAGGAAGATGTCAGACATTCTCAGCACTTATCAAAATATATGCCAAGTTCAAGTGGGATGATAAGTGTGAGCATTCCTTCGAAGACATCAAGCATTACTTGATGATGCCACTAGTTCTAACAGCCCCTATCCCATGCAAGCTGCTCATACTATATACTATTGTGTTAGATGACTCTCTTGGTGCTTTGTTGGCCCAAGCTAATGACGAAGGGAAGGAAAATGCACTCTACTGTCTCAATCATTTTTTAATCCTTGCTAAGGATAATTATCCACCCATTAAGAAGCATTGCCTAGCTTTGATCTTTGCATCCCAAAAGCTACAACATTACATGCTTCCTCATAAGATGAACTTAATCTCTAGGATTAATGCACTACAGTATCTCATGAAATGGTCAATACTATCGGGGTGGTTAGCACGATGGTCCATGATCCTCTCACAGTTTGCATTACTTTTATACCCCTCCGTGCGGTGAAAGGACAAGTGCTAGCAGATTTCTTAGTAGCATACCTACATCCTGTTGACTCTCTGCTTAGTGATGATCTCCTCGATGAATAAATCATGAACTTAGGGGATACTAGAATTCATCTCTGGGAGATGTACTTTGATGGTGCGACTTCCTCTCAAAGAGGAGAAGAACCATAATCTACTATTCTAGAAAAGGCAGGGGTAGGACTAGTTCTCTTAACTATAGACTATGATGTGATGAGATTCTCATATCATATGTCTAATCTTTATAGGAACAATGAAGTCAAATATGAAGTTCTGATTGCCAGTCTAGAGTTAGTCATTAGTTTAAGCATCCATAACATCAACATCTTTATAGGAACAATGAAGTAAAATAGGATTCTCTGCTAATTATCAACCAAATTACTAGGTCCTATAAAGTTAGAAAGCCCAAGCTCCATCACTACTACAAATACACCATGGAGTTGTTGGCCCAAATCCCAGAGGTTACCACTTATAAGATTCCTTGAGGAGAGAATGTCATAGCGTATGCTTTAGCCAAACTTACCACGGAGTTGGCATGTTCGGAGGATGTCCATATCAATAAAAGTCTAAAATAGACAAGTCTTATCCCTTATTGATATTGAACTCATCAAAAAGTACACTCTTGAAGGGGAGGTTGCCATTACCTAGAAGGATGAGGAGTTATATTGGAGGCAACCATTCATGGATTACCTAAATAAAGGTAAAGTATCTCAAGAGAAGTCCCAAGCCCATCAGATGAAGTAGAGAGCACTTTCCTACACTCTTGTAGATGGTGTCTTGTACCGATAATCTTTTGATCATATGTGGTTACATTATTTACATAAGCACGAAGCCCATAAGATCACAACTGAGGTACACTCAGGATTATGTGAAGCCAACCAATCTGGCCTGAAGATGAAAGACAAGATCAAGAGACTAGGATACTACTTGCCGTCGATGATCAAAGATTACATGGATATGGCTAGGCGATGCCACCAATGTCAAATACACAATATGGTCCTACACCAACCACCCAACATTCTACATCCTACATTGGCCTCATAGTCATTCAAGTGTTGGGGTACCAACATAGTGGGTCTGATTAATCCTTCTTCTTCCGAAGGTCATTAGTTCATCTTAGATGCTGTTGAGTACATTTCCAAATGGGCAAAGGAAATTTCACTCAGAGAGGTCATAACTCAGCATGTGCTCCAATTATTTAGGAATCATATCGTATAGAGGTTCGGAGTGCCTTCTTAAATTATATCTGATAATGGTGCTATATTCAAGAGCACCGAGATCAACAACTTTGCCTAGAGACACAATATAGATTGGAGATATTCTACCATCAACTACCCGATGACAAACGGCTTAGCAGAAGCCTTCAATAAAACTTTGATCCAAATACTGAAGAAGACACTCAACAACAATAGGAAACAGTGGCATGAGCAATTAGTTAAAGCTTTGTGGGTCTACCACACCACATATAGAACTCCAACTTAGTCTACTCATTTCTCCTTAGTGTAAGGGTTTGAAGCCATTCTACCATTAGAAGTCCAACTCCCATCACTAAGTGTAGTTGTGGGTAGCAAGATCATAACAGAGCATAACACCAAGTTGCAGTTAGAAGAGCTCAAAGGTTTGGATGAGAGATGCCTGCGGGCATGCCAAAACCTCAAGTTGTAAAAATCTAAAATGATTCAAGCTCACAAGAAGTTGGTCTGTCCTAGAGTTTTTCAAGTAGGAGAGCTTATTTTTGTTTTAAGGAGACTAATTGTTGCCCGTCATAACATGGGTGGCAAGTTGGAACCCACCTGGGAAGGCCCTTTTTCCATAGCAAGGAGGCTCTTATCAGCTTATTAATCATAAGGGAGAGTGCTCAATGCTTTCAATCAAAGGGTTGTACTTAAAGATATATTATAAATCATGTTTAAAAATAATTATCATTAATGAAAATTCAATTTTGAATTCAATCTCTTCCATGTTGAAAGTATTCTCATTTGTGAATCTCCCACAATGTGTTTAGGGTAGGTGTAAGAAACTTGAGTGACATCCTATCCTTCATTGACACAACACAAACATATAAAACTATGAGTCACTATAGCACCCAAGAGTTTGTGAATTGATATTAAAATTTTAAAACTTAAATCTTAAATTTTAAGTTTTAGTAGAAAATTAATTTTGATTTTATAATGAAAACATACAATTCTTAATGCGAAAAAAAAAGTATAGTAAAGTAAAGAGAGATAGGCACACAATTTTTTTCGGTAAACCCAAAACCGCTCACGCCCACTTAGCCACCGGGCTAGAAATCCACTAAATGCAAAAATAGCTTACAAATAGTAATATCCTATAACGGGGCGAGTACAACCCCTACAATAATATGTACTCTCCTACAAAGGGGCGAGTACAACCCCAATATAAATTTTATAGCACAAAAAAGAAAAATACAAATAACAAATTTTGATAAAATAAATTTCTCACAAATATACCAAGCTATCCAATTCAAAAAATGATCTCACAACTTACAAATGATCACTTAAAAAATTTTGGCAAGATAAAATGCTCACTTAATATTGATAAGAAATAATAAAATAAATATCTTAAATTGATCTTACTAAGATTTTTATGTTATTACAATTTGTAGATTAATATAAAAATTATTTTAAAATAAATTCACAATATTCTTTCGCACAATAAAATAAATTTCAGCAAGGAATACTTTGTTTTATTTTAACCAAAAAATTCTTTCAATTAAAGCTAATGATCACAAAATACTTAAATAAAATGAGTATATGATAGATCTAAGTAGGCTAGTAAGCTTTTTATTAAAAAGAGAGATCTAGCAAATATGAAAATAATTTCGGCATAATAATTTAATTTAAAATACTTAAAATATATTTCTAAAATAGATCTAAGAATAAATGATCTTTCAAAATGAGATTAATGAAGAAATATTTCAAGAAACCAAAAGAAATTTGTAGGAAGTTAAAAATTTCAACAAGTCGAAATAGATCCTACAAACTATCATAAGAATTTTTCACAAAAAGATGATTGAGAAACTTTGATGTGAAAAATAATGTCCAAAGACTAATCCACCAAAAAGTATAAATTAGAAAGAATAAATAGATGGTGAAAATAGCATGAACAACTAAAAGGATTAAGATCAAGAAAATAAACTCAAGTAATTTGAGAAAGCTTGCTTAGTTGAAGATGTTGAAGCTTCCAAACTAAGGATTTGATCTTGCAATATTTGGAGAACACTTGGAAGGAAAATCTAAGAAATTTTCTCTTAGATTTGCTGGAGGGATTTTCAATTTTGAATGAGGAATGCTTTCATGAAGAGAATAAGGGCTATTTATAGGTATTATTCTAACCTCATGCTATCATGTGATAATTTAATATTCAATAAAAATATAATTTATATTACATAAATATTAAATTAAAATAGCCAAAATTCAGCTATTCACATGGGCAAGTAAAAATAATCAAATATGGCTCTTAATATATTCAAAGCATGTAGCATGCATTCATTTTTAAAATCAACAAATGTTTGAAAAGTCATAATAACTTCAATTTTAATCAAACGTGGGTCATGTGACCTATCAAATTAAAGGAAAAAAAAAATCCAAGGAATCCATTGGAGATGAAATCAGATTTCCTTGATTATAAAATGATTCTGGCGAAAATACAAAATTTTATATATTTTTGTTAATTTTGATATGTGACATTTAAATATTATGATATAGTTTATATATAATCATACATATGTTAGTTATCATATAACCATCAAATTAAATTAAAATATTTAATTATATTAAGTAAATAAATTAATTACACTTAATAGTCATTATCGTTTATTATTTTGACAATTCAAATGCTACGTATGAAACATATAATTGAATGCTAATTAGATAGAGATTTATATAAATTAACCTCATTAAAATAATATGTTAAGTTGTAAGCAAATTGATTCATGCCAATGAATAAATGCATATAACATAAAATATTATATTTTGAGCTTCACATTATCCAATTTGATCTATCTTTCATTCTTCTACTCTTGCAATTTCCTCAAATATATTATGAGATGTATTAGATATGTAATTAGCAATTGATATATCTGAAATACATAAAAACATTCATTAGAACATCCAAACATTCATTTGTTATCATCAAAATTAATCGGATTGAACATGAGGCTCATTAAGCCAACAATCTCCCCCTTTTTGATGATGATAAACTAATGTTGGGTATTGATTTTGATGAAGGTGCAAATTGACCTTTCATCATAGTTTTTGAAAAAAAAATTTTCTTTTAAAAAAAATTTATGCACAAGAGATGAATAATGTTGCTCCCTCTAAATGTATGCATAAAATAAACTTAATACTAACCAACATTTTACTCTTCTCCCCTTTTTGACAACATCAAAAGGTGAGAACAAGCTACATACAATTTTAAATATTAGGATCTAACATTCTAAGCATGCATCTTAAAGTACAAAAATGTTCTTCTGGTAAGGGTTTTGTAAAAATATCTGCAATTTGTATATCGGTACTAATGAAATTAATATTAACATGACCTTTCAAAATATGATCCCTAATAAAATGATGTCTAATTTCTATATGCTTGGTTCATGAGTGCTAGATAGGATTTTTAGTCAAACTAATAGCACTAGTATTGTCACACTGAACTAGAATGTGATCTTGCTTAATACCAAAATCTTCTAATTGTTGCTTTAACCAAAGGACCTGAGCAACACAACTACCGGTAGCTATGTACTCAGCCTCAGTAGTGGATAAAGCTACATAATTTTGTTTCCTCGATGACCAAGACACAAGTGATGATCCTAAAAAATGACATGTGCCAGATGTGCTTTATCTATCTACTTTGCATCCTGCAAAATTAGCATTAGAATAAGCAACCAAATCACATGATAAAGAATTTTTAGGATACCATAAACGTAACCTAGTAGTGCCTATCAAATACCGAAAGATATGCTTGGCTGCTATTAAATGAGATTCTTTCGGGTTGGCTTAAAAATGAGCACACAAATAAATAGCAAACCTAATATCAGGCCTCCTAGCAGCAAGGTATAAAAGTGAACCTATCATACTCCTATAAAGTTTTTGATCAACAGATTTTCCTAATTCATCTAAATCCAATTTTGTAGATGGGCTCATAAGAGTTTTACTAGATTTAAATCTTTTCATGTCAAACCTATCAAGCAATTCATTTGTGTATTTGGTTTGATAGATGAATGTGCCATTTTCTTGTTGCTTCACTTGAAGACCTAAGAAAAAATTAAGTTCTCCCATCATACTCATTTCAAACTCTTTAGACATCAACAAGGAGAACTCATGGCATAAAGATTCATTTGTACTTCCAAATAATATATCATCTACATACACTTGTACCACAATCAAATCATCATCTATGCTCTTAAGGAATAAGGTGGTATCTACTCTACCCTTTCTAAATCCATGATCTATCAAAAAGTTACTTAACCTATCATACCAAGCATGAGGAGCCCATTTTAAACCATCTAAGGCTTTCTTTAATTTATACACATGATTTGGGCAATCAAGGCCTCAAATCTAGGTGGTTGCTCTACAAATACATTTTGGTCAATAAATCCATTCAAAAATGCACTTTTGACATCCATTTGAAAAAGTTTAAAATTTTTAAAATAAGCATAAGCAAGGAGTAACCTGATAGCTTCTAGTCTTACTACGGGTGGAAAAGATTCTTCAAAATTTATACCATCAACTTGTGTGTACCCTTGTGAAACTAACCTAGCTTTATTTCTAACAATACAACCTAAATCATCTAGCTTATTCCTAAAGATCCATTTTATTCCAATAACATTTTGATCTTGGGGTCTTGGGACTAATTCCCAAATATCGTTTCTTACAAATTGATTCAACTCCTCTTCAATAGCAATAATCCAAAAATTATCATTTAATGCTTCTTCTAAATTTTTAGGTTCAACCTCAGATAAAAGTGTTGAATGATCCACAACCTCTCTACTATGTCTTATGGTCATAACTCCTTCTGAAGGATCTCCTATAATTAGTTTTTTTATATGATTTTTATTATATTTCCATTCTTTAGGCAATGAATCATCCACATTATCTTCTAAAGATATTTTCTTAAAATTATCAATCTCTTCATCAATCACTTCATTTCTAATAGGATCAATTAAATTTTCATCAAAAATAACATGAATTGATTCTTCTACAATCATTTTTCTCTTATTGAAAACTCTATAAGCTCTACTATAAAGAGAGTATCCTAAGAAAATACCATCATCTGATTTGCAATCAAACTTACCTAAATGCTCTTTTCCATTATTCAAAATAAAGCATTTACATCCAAATACATGAAAGTATTCAATCTTAAGCTTCTTTCCGAAAAACAATTCATAAGGCGTCTTCTTCAAAATTGGTCTAAAATAGATCATATTCCTCACATAACATGCAGTATTTACTATTTCTGCCCAAAAATATTTTGGCAATTTATACTCATTAAGCATGGATCTACTTCATCTAGTTAAAGTTTTATTTTTTCTCTCTACTACTCCATTTTGTTGGGGAGTTCTAGGTGCAGAACAATTATGTCTAATCCCATGTTCATCACAATAATCCTCAAATAATTTATTTTCAAATTTGCCACCTTGATCAGTTTTAACCCTATTAATCAAAAGGCCTTGCTCTCTGTGAATATATTTAGAAAACTTTCTAAACTCACCAAAAACATCATCCTTGTAAGTTACAAATAAAACCCAAGTATATTTAGAGAAATCATCAATAATCACAAAACCATAATTTTTTCCACCTAAGCTAGTGGTGCTAATAGGACCAAATAAATCCATGTGCAATAATTCTAAAGGTCTAGAAGTAGAAACAATATTTTTACTTTTAAATGGGCTTCTAGAATGCTTACCATGAATACATGCATCACAAACATAGTTTGAATAAAAATTTAATTTAGGCAATCCAACTACTAAATCAAGTTTGGCAATTTTATTAAGTGTGTGCATGTTAATATGACATAGTCTCCTATTCCATAACCATATATCATCATGAGTGCTTTTAAAACAAAGTAAATTCATATTCACATCATGAAAGCTATCTATATTAATGACATAAATATTTTTATATCTTTTTCCTACTAACAAAACATTTTCATTATTTTTTATAATGCAATATGATGCATGGAATACTACATTCAAACCTTTATCACATAATGGACTAATAGAAATTAAATTGTGTTTTAATCCTTCTACTAGAAAAACTTTATCTAAAGTGATAGAATTCTTACAAATAGAACCAATGCCAATGATCTTTCCCTTTGCATTATCTCCATATATGACAAATCCTCCATCACTTGATTCTAAAGTTGTGAATTTATCTTTATCTTTATCTAAAGTGATAGAATTTCTTTTGCTGTACTTAACATAGAAATTTTCATGTAATCATCACGTAATAAAGCACAATGTAAAGTACTACAAGCCCTAGCATTTAATTCATCAAGTTCTCTTTCAGCTACAGACCATTCCTCAAAATGTTTTTCTACTTTAATTCCATTTACTTCTATTGTCGGTGTATGATATTGATGTGTCAACATATACCACATGCGTGCATCTTGACCTCTTAAAAATGTACTAATTATATATTTCCAATAGTCAAATGGTACACTATCTAAAAGTGGAGGTCTATGAGTGGATTGTCCCTCGGGTAGTGAACCCTTTGGGAAACCTTGTGCCGTGGTGAAAAGATTTACTCTTGGATGTTAAGCCAATAAAAGAGCCTAGGCTCTGATACCAATTATGAGTCACTATAGAACCCAAGAGGGGTGGGGGGGAATTGGGCGATATTAAAAATTTTAAAACTTAAATATTAAATTTTAAGTTTTATTAGAAAATTATTTTTTGATTTTATAATGAAAAGATACAATTCTTAATGCAGGAAAAATAAAAGTACAGTAAAGTAAAGAGAGACAATAGGCACACAATTTTTATGTGGTTTGGCCAAACCTCAAAACTAGCCTACGTCCACGCCTAGCCACCCCTGGCTAGGAATCCACTAAATGCAAAAATAGCTTATAAATAGTAATCTTCTATAACGGGGTGAGTACAACCCCTACAATAATATGTACTCTCCTACAAAGGGGCGAATACAACCCCAATATAAATTTTATAGCACAAAAAGAAAAATACAAAATAAGAAATTTTGATAAAATAAATTTCTCACAAATATACCAAGCTATCCAATTCAAAAAATGATCTCTCAACTTATAAATGATCACTTAAAAAATTTTGGCAAGATAAAATGCTCACTTAATATTGATAAGAAATAATAAAATAAATATCTTAAAGTGATCTTTCTAAGATGTTTATGTTATTACAATTTGTAGACTAATATAAAAATTATTTCAAAATAAATTCACAATATTCTTTCGCACAATAAAATAAATTTCAGCAAAGAATACTTTGTTTTATTTTAACCAAAATGATTCTTTCAATTAAAGCTAATGATCACAAAATACTTAAATAAAATGAGTATATGATAGATCTAAGTAGGCTAGTAAGATTTTTTATTAAAAAGAGATCTAGCAAATATGAAAATAATTTCGTAATAATAATTTAATTTAAAATACTTAAAATATACTTCTAAAATAGATCTAAGAATAAATGATCTTTCAAAATGAGATTAATGAAGAAATATTTCAAGAAACCAAAAGAAATTTGTAGGAAGTTAAAAATTTCAACAAGTCAAAATAAATTCTACAAACTATCATAAGAAATTTTCACAAAAAGATGATTGAGAAACTTTGATGTGAAAAACAATGTCCAAAGACTAATCCACCAAAAAGTATAAATTAGAAAGAATAAATAGATGGTAAAAATACCATGAACAACTAAAAGGATTAAGATCAAGAAAACAAACTCAAGTAATTTGAGAAAGCTTGCTTAGTTGAAGATGTTGAAGCTTCCAAACCAAGGATTTGATCTTGCAATATTTGGAGAACACTTGGAAGGAAAATCTAAGAAATTTTCTCTTAGATTTGCTAGAGAGATTTTGAATTTTGAATGAGGAATGCTTTCATGAAAAGAATAAAAGCTATTTATAGGCAAGAAGGTCATTTTTAATTATTTCAAAAAAATATATTATTCTAACCTCATGCTATCATGTGATAATTTAATATTCAATAAAAATATAATTTATATTAAATAAATATTAAGTTAAATTAGGCAAAATTTAGCTATTCACATGGGCAAGTAAAAATAATCAAATATGTCTCTTAATATATTCAAAGCATGTAGCATGCATTCAATATTAAAATCAGCTAATGTTTGAAAAGTCATAATAAATTCAATTTTAATCAAATGCGGGTCATCTGACCTATGAAATTAAAGGAAAAAAATCCAAGGAATCCATTGGAGATGAAATCAGATATAAATTCTTTGATTATAAAATGACTTTGGCTAAAATATAAAATTTCATATATTTTTATTAATTTTGACATGTTACATTTAAATATTATGATATAGTTTATATATAATCATACATATGTTAGTTGTCATATAACCATCAAATTAAATTAAAATGTTTAATTATATTAAGTACATAAAATAATTACACTTAATAGTCATTATAATTTATTATTTCGAGAATTCAAATGCTATGTATGAAACATATAATTGAATGTTAATTAGATAGACATTTATATAAATTAATCTCATTAAAATAATATGTTAAGTTGTGAGAAAATTGATTCATGCCAATGAATAAATGCATATAACATAAAATATTATATTTTAAGCTTCACATTATCCAATTTGGTCTATCTTTCATTCTTCTACTCTTGCAATTTTCTCAAACATATTATGAGATGTATTGGATATGTAATTAGCAATTGATATATCTGAAACATAAAAACATTCATTAGAACATCCAAACATTCATTTGTTATCATCAAAATTGATCAGATTGAACATGAGGCTCATTAAGCCAACAAAAATAAATACATATCTTTTGTCTCGGGCTTCTTTGAGTTGAGATAACACCCCCACTGGCACTCACTCAGTAGGTCCTCTAGGTCAGGCTGACGTGCTGCCCTACTAGTTTGTCACCCTAGTGGTCTTCTTGCATTGGAGGATGTAAGTTTGCTATGCTTTTCTTCCTTACTTGGCCACTGCACACCAAAGAGCATTTTTTTAGTTTGTTAGGCATTATTGCGTGGCCGGTAAGCTATCTCATGTTGGCTTTGTTTAAGAGGAAGTGAGTTTGCTATGCTTTCTTCTTAGATTACCCTTCGTACACTGACTGGATTGAGTATATTTTAGGTTTAGGATAAGTCCCCTAGCGGCTCCTTCTCTTCTGACTTCTTCAAGTCGGTCAAGTCTTTCCTTGGGGCTCCCCGCTTAGTAGTCGCTCTAGGTCAGATAACATATGTCCCATCGATGATAGATTATCCTGATGATCCATTCTGCTTGGAAAGTTGTAAGCCTACATCATTTCTTTCCAGATTGATCATTGCATACCAACAGGCACCTTAGATTGGTTAGTTCTCACTATGTTGATGGATACACCACTCATGCTGATGGATACACCTTAGGTTGGTTGGTTCTCGCATCTTAGAATACACCACTCATGGAAAATGTAAGTATGCTATGCTTTATCCTTGAGTTGGCGCTATATATCCATAAGCTTTCTTTTCCTGGGCTCAGGATAATGCCCCTAGCAGCACCTGCCCTCTGGGCACTATATCTGGATCACGTCCTTTGCAACCCCATTTAGACACTACTTGGGTTACTATCAAATTGGATAATTCCCCTTTCCTATTATCCACCCTATGCTTGGAGAATCCATCCTGTGGATGTGCAGATTCTCCCTTAGTTTAGTAAATCAGCAATAGGTCAAGGTCGACATATCCCCTTTCAGTGTAGTCCCTCACACACCAAAAGGGTCCACACAAACATATAAATAAAATATATATTCACTTGCGATTTAGGAGGATGCCCCTAGTGGTACCTTTTCCCATGCAGACATCCAACCTTTAGGGCAGTGTCAGTAAAACTCCCTATAGGAATCATTTGACTACTCTTGCGTTGATATAAATCCCCAACAACATTCACTCAGTAGTCACCCTTAAGTCAGTTTCTATTTGTTGTGCTACCAACAGATCACCCTAGCGGTTGTTCCCTATTTTAGAAGATGTAAGTCTACTATGCCTTCTTCCTAGCACAACTATTGCACACTGAAAGGCAACCCCTTAGGTTGACTAGCTCTACCCCACGGCCAATAGACTATCCCTTTGGATTTGTAAATCTGAGAAAGAATAAGTCTGATATAGCTCTATTGAGCTCATTTTTAGGATGAGCTCTCAACCCCACCATCTTAGACATAGGACTTCCCTTAGGCTTTAAGAGTTCCTTAGTCTTAAGACACATCTAGTGATTAGGTGGACACTCAATCTAGCCCTAGAGATTTAGAAGAGTTAGCCATAGGAATAAGTCATGCCTTAGGGGTGTTAAGAAAATTTGCCTACCCTTAGCTTCAACCATTCCTCACTTTCCTTCCTTCAAGTCAAACTCCAAATCAATCTTATTTGATTTTCTCCAAACTCAAATCAACTCCATGTGATTGAAATTCATAATTGAAATCCATGATTGAAACCCATGAATGAAATTCCTATGTCCAAATCTTTCTTAACTCCTTAATCTTCTCTTAAGGACTTAGCCTAAATCATGATCTAAACCAAATCAAACTAGTGAGATTTTCTCATAATTAATTTATATTCTCATTTGTATTCATATATATAAATGAAATGTAAATTCAAACCAATCAAACTAAACTCAAAATTCAAAATCAATTCATGAAATTTTCTAAGTCCCTTTATTCCCTTCTTAAGGACTTATCCAAAATCAACTCTAAATCAATTCAAACTCATGTGATTTTCTCATAAATCATTTATATTCTCATTTATATTCACATATATAAATGAAATACTTATATAAATCAATCAAATCAAATCCAAAAATTAAATTCCAAATTTAAAATCCTTCTTAAGTCCTTAATTTCCTTTTAATGGACTTAGCCTAGATCGTGATCTAAACCAAATCAAACTCATGAGATTTTCTCATGATCAATTTATATTCTCATTTATATTCCCATATATGAAATATAAATTCAAACCAATCAAACTAATCTCAAAATTCAAAATCAATTCATGAAATTCCTAAGTCCTTTAAGTTTTTCTTCATGGACTTAGCTAAAATCCTGTTCAAGTCAATTCAAATTCATGGGATTTTCTCATAAATCATTTATATTCTCATTTATATTTACACATATAAATGGAATATAAATGTAAATCAATCAAACCATTTTCAAAAATTCAAGCTTCAAACTCCAAAAATTTCTTAAGTCCTTTAAATTCCTTTTAATGGACTTAGCCTAAATCATGATCAAATCACTTCAAATCCTTGAAATTTTCTCATAACCCATTTATATTCTCATTTAGATTCACATATATAAATGAAATATAAATTCAAACAATCAAAACCAATTCCAAAAATCAAACTCAAATCCACTCAAAATCCAACCTAAGCCTTTCAAGTCAAAATCTTGAACTTAGCCAAATCAACTTCAAATCAAGCTAAACTCTTGATTTTTCTTCATGATTCAATCAACCCTACAATCATGAATCCAAATATATATACAAACTTCAATCACCAAACCAATATCCAATTCAAAAATTGAACCCCAAATCCATTCATATTCTTCCTTTGAATAAGAATTTGTCAAATGAATCAAAACCCATTTGACTTCAAACCACTTAAAGATGGAATTATATTTCAGTTATAAGTCCATATACTAGTTCAATCAAACTCAAATCAAGCTTTGACCAAGCCATTTGACCCACTTAGGCTCACTTGACCCAAAGTGACCTAAAGTACCCTTATTAACCAAATTCTAATCCTAACCATATTAGATTGAATCAAACTCACTTATGCCTCTCATCATGATCAACAATCATCATGGGATGATCAATCAATCAAATTGGGTCAAACCAAGTCAAACCTAAGGGTTGACTAAGTCAACACTTAGCCAAAATGAAACCTAACATAGCCAAAATTTACCCTTGGCCAAATTGATTGAAACCAATGGTCTAAGTTCATTCATGAACTATGTTTGAACTTGACCAAGTCAACATTTGAGCCTAACCTAGCCCAATTGGCCACTTGATCCAACCTGACCCAACTTAACCTAAAAAGTCAAAATGTGTCAAAACATGATCTAAGACAAATTGATTGAAACCAATGGGTCAAGTTCATTCCAAATCACTTGTTGAACTTGACCAAAGCCTCAATTGGCCAACTAGACATAACCTAACCCAATTGACCTCAAACCCAACATGACGTAAAAGGGATCATGTTGAGCCAAATTCAAACTTAACCAAAATTGATTGGAAATAAAGATACCAATCCACTCCATATGACTAACCAAACCTAAACCTACCCATGACCTAGCTCAAATAGGTCAAATGGGTCAAATTGGTCAACTTGACCCATTTGACTTAAATAAAGTCATATGAGCCAAATCCAAAACTAAAAAAAATTAAATCAAACCAAAGCCACCAAAATATTTCAAATGGTCATATGAACTTGACCCAACCCTTGGTTTGACCAAATTTGACCAATTGGTCTACTTGACCCAAGTTGACCCATTTTGACCTAAATGGGTCAACATGAGCCAAGCCACATCAAATGAACTCCAAATCCAATGAAACTTGGCCAAACCTATTTTCTCCACATACCCAACATATCCAAATTTAGAAATTAGAAAAATGACCATTGTACCCCTAGTCCATAGAGAAAATTTTGATCTAATCCATGGGTAATTTGGTTAAGCCCTTTTCATGTCAACTTGATACCTTCCTAATAGGTCAAGTGGACCCAATGGAGAGTGGTGCACCCAACCCAATGGGTTTGGGTCAGCCCAAATGGACCCAATGCCAAAATTGACCCCTTAGCTCAAATTGGCTAATTTAAAAATCTCCCTCCACTTGATTTGAAGCACATGGGAGGTTACCAATCCACCCAAGAGCTCAAACCGACCATGTGCCAACTTCAAACAGCCCAAACAACCCTTTCCATATGGTCAATTGGATCAAAATGATAACCTAAGCTTCGACCATTCGATTTCCATAGGGGGATATATACTCCCCCTAATTCCATTTGAATTCAACACCCTCATTATTGATTGAGTCTTAGAGAGTGTTAGGAGCCATCAGAGAGCATTCCTAAGCTTCCTAGGAAGGAATTGAAGTCAAGCTTTCTCGATTTTCTTTCTTAGAAAATAGGGGAGCTTCTCTCATTTTCTAACATCCTCTTCAATCAAAATCACTTCAATTCTCTTTGCACACTCCCTCAGGGGATCAATTCGAATGCACCCAAGCTCTCATTCAAGTTCCCAAAGTAAGGAGATGTTGAATTTAATCAAAGCAACAAGCAAGAGGAAGAGGTGTTGGTCCGTAGAGAGATCTACTCAACCCCAAGGCTTGAAACTTTCAACAGGGCTTCATCTCCACTAGGCAAAACAACCTCATCGAACTCGAGCACTGGTGATCATCTCCAATGAGGTATGACATTTTCTAACCACTAGGCCTAGGAGGTATTGGTCCATTATGAAGAAATTATCATGGAATAAGAATTCCACCATTAGATAGGCTTGACATTAGGATAAGATGGTGTGGGTAAAATCTTATCTCAATCTGAGCTTAATCAAGCTCGAATCTTCTCTTAGATCATGAACGATCTCCATTGATCCTCAGGGAAAAATTGGGGTAATCCTGGTCATCCATCCGTGCATTTTGGATGGATGTCTGAGATTAAATACACATTTTATAAATCATTTATCCCTTTTAAAACCACGGGGTGATCCCTGACCATTCGATCCTTGATCGAATGATAGAGATCAAACTGTGTCCCGCTGCCACGCCGCCTCTGTGATGCAACATTAAAGTAACCCACGTGTTTGCTGTGAAGCGTACTGACCGCCGCCGCTGCATGTCATGCTTTGAGCTAGGGGGATTAATTAGGGATTTAATTAATTTGAATTAATTCCCTAAGCTTCAAAAATTTATATCACCCTCAATAAAATTCAAAAAAATATGAGGTAATTTCTATGGATAGATAATTTAATCTAGAATATTCTAAAAATGATTTCAATGGATTTTGAATTATATTTTTCTCTGATTTTGGGTTTTAATGGAAATTTTATTTTGCTAATTACCTCTTAATTAATCTTATGATTAATCACAAATTTCTTGGGTATGTTTTGGGGGATGACTTCTGCCTCCCCTAATTTTCTTGGGATTTATTGAAAACTTAGTTGGGGGAATTGCAAATGTATTTCCTAATTACTCCCTTAAAATTCATAAAGTTTGTTAAATATTCTCATTTGTGTGTATAGATATGCTTAGGACTCATTCATATGCATGTTATACATGTTGGGAAAGAAATGAAGTTATGTATGTTTTGTAGATTTGGTTCATTTTATTTAATCTTAAAATGCCTTTCTTTTTGAATGGGTTTGCTTAGAGTTCATCTAAACTTAGGATTAATTAAAACACTTAATCAAAACATTCACTAAACAAAACTAAAATGTGAATCTAACTTAGAAATTACTTAGGTTAGGGAAGGAAAGAGAAGTTCCCTTCTCTTTCCCTCTCTTTATAACTTAGTAATTAATTGTAGGATTCACTTGAACCTAATCAAAACATGAAATAAAATCAATCCAAAATAATTAAACAACTTAAATGAAACCCTCCTCTAAGTTAAACATTTCTCACACTTAGAAAAGTCTAACTTAAAGCTATAGCTAAGCATACCACACAAACCATCAAAGCACATAATTATCCTAAGTCACCACTTCTAGATTTAGTTTAGGTTGGTGCATGGTTTGATGCTTGTTTTGTTTTGTGATATATGTTTTAGACTGGATGTTATGATGTATGTGCGTAGAATGAATGGTAGGGAAATCTTAGTCTAATCATTATTTTCTGTAGGGGATTGTGCTTAAGGGGTGCTCTAATAAATAAAAATATAAATACTTTTGCTTGCAGGTGCTTATACCCCTAAGCATAATCCAATAGGCTAGGTGGACTTAGTCACCCATGTGTGGGGTGATAAGTCTAATATACATGCTTAGGATTTGTGTGGTTTATTTTAGCTAATCTCTATTTTACAGGTGTTAGTTAGATTTCCATTCTTTTCCTTTTCATGTACATTTGTGCAATTAGGATTTTGGAATAATTTTTATATGTATTAGGATGAACATTGGTCATAAGATTTCATCTTATGCACCATGTGAAGCCTTGGAGCATCCACCTTCCAACCATCCAAAAGAAGGAACCAAAGAAGAAAGAAGAGAAGAAAAAAGAAAAGAAGAATGAAGAATGAAGCTTGAAGACCCCCGTAATAATGAATTCTTTGCTTAATTGTAATTTAATTCATTTTGTAATTTGGGTTGTATAAGGGTAGAGCTCAGCTATCCAATTTATTTTTTGGGTTTGTGCGGTGGTACCCGACTACAATGGCCTCTTATTCTTTTTGTGATTAGCTTTATAAATTAATTGATGATTTGTTTAGCTTGTGCATTAAGTGGCATCTTTTCCTAGTTTCTTCCTTGGTTTATGCATGGCCTGGATGTGGATTAGGCTCTTAGGGAAAAATAAATCTTTTACCAAACATAACAACTCAAAACTAAAAAGTAAAGAATTCATAACCTCACCTAAAGCCTAGGTTTAAAATCAAAATAAAAGAATTAGCAACTCCTTAGCTATATGAGTATTTCTTTTACAATATCATGCACAAATGCATCTTATTTCACTCTTGATTAGAGGGCTTCCACCTTTGCTAGAGAAACTTGACTTGACCTTTGAGAGCCATGGTGAAAACACACCTCCTCCATTCTCGCTGATTTTGGCCAAGAATTTTATTTCTCATGCATTATGCATATGAATCCTATTAGCCTAAGTCAAAAATAATTATCCAAAAAAATGAAAATAAAATAAAATTTGAATGGCATTATATTTAGGCCATGCCCTTACATGATCTAGTCTCTTTTGGGAGTGAGTTTAAGGACTTAGGCTCTTTCTAAATAAATAACAACCTAATTATCTTGCATAAGCATAAGACTTGCCTACATGAATTTAAAAATCATGGGAGGAATAAGTTGGCGGCCACCTCTAGGTAGTTGTAAGTCCAAGCAGTCAAGTGATTTGTCCTCTCTTGTGGAGATAAACCAATTACCCATTTTCACCTTAGATTTAGATTGTGCTTTCAGCCTTAGCCAATGCTCCCTAGATTTAGGTTCTAAGGTTGCTTCTCCCTTTTGTGAGCCATAAGCATAATTCCTCACCTCTTAAGTATTTCCATAATCTTATGTTATGGAATCATAAGCCTTAAATTTCTAATAAAAAATGCAACTCAAACAAATTAAATAAATTTTAAAAATGTAAATCCCAACCATAGGATAGTTTAAGATGCTCGTTAGGTTTCCTAGCATCATGGGCATCTCCTACATATCTTTCTTTTGGCTTCGATAATAACTCCCTCTCTTTGATCAATCCCATTTGATCTTCAAAAATGAGCTAATCAATTGATAGTCCTTTCTTATTGAAATATTTGAAGAAAATGATCATTTACCTTAATTGAGAGTATTCCTAAGGGATTCCATCTCTTAGGATGTAATTAACTTTGGGGGCTTACCCCTATAGGAACTTAATGAACCCGATTTAAAATAAACCCTTCTTTACTTTTTCATGTAAATTAGGAGAAGAATCTCTGGTACATATGCAGACCCATCATCCTTAGGATTCTTTATTGAGGTGATTAGGTCCATTAAAGGGTAGTGACTTCTATCTCCCAAGATAGTACACTATTCCTTGATGATGTACCTGATCACTTGAATAAGCATATCTGTGGATCTACGTGGCATCCTAGCCAATAGGCATAATATTTCTATTCTCATTTATCCTCTTCAAAAAAAAATAGGATAGTTGAAGGCAGGAATATTTTTCACCACAAGCCCCTTCTCAATGGGCCCATCACACATCAACATGGTCCATAGATTAAATTTATCAAATTTGTTTGAGCTTACATCCCCAGCCGATATGCCCTCAATTCAAAATCAAACTAAACCAAAAAAACCATATCAAATCACATGAAATTAAGATAAAATTAATCTTGACCACTTTTGAGTTGACATAAGTCCCTAGCAGCATTCACTCAGTAGTCACCCTAGGTCAGGTTTGATTTGTTGTGCATCCAATAAGTCACCCTAGTGGTTGTTCCTCATTTTGAAAGATGTAAGTCTGCCATGCCTTCTTCCTAGCACACAACCATTTCACACCAAAAGGCAACCTCTTAGGTTTCCTAGCTCTACCCCACAGTTGGAAGACTATCCCTTTGGATTTGTAAACCTGAGGTAGGTCAAGCCTGATATAGCCCCTTCTCAGTGGGTCCATCGCACACTGACAGGGCCCATATATTAACTCAGATTAAATTAAACCCAATCTAATTTTTCCTAATGGAGTTAAATCACACCCTTCTCCCTAGTGGAGCCGCAAATCATATTTAAACAAGTCAAGTAAATAAACAAATTTAAAACCAACCTCCCTAGTGGAGCCAAATTAAGCCAACTTCCCTAGTAGAATCTAAATAGAAGAAATCCAAACAAACTCTTATCCCCAGTGGATACATCCCCAAATAAATCTTTGAAATCAAACTCAAATCCCAAACCCTAGTAGATTTCCTTAACCTACTTCCTAAGTGGAAGGTTCATATACCCGATCCCTAGCGGACTCGAGACCATATCTTTATCAGATGTGCCTCCACATCAATTAAAACAAAATAAAATAAAGTCAATTCGATCTTAATCTCTGATGTATTATAGATTCTTATCCCCAGTGGATCTTCTTTCCATAAATCATATAATCAAATCAAATTCAAACCTTATCCCCAATAGATTTTCTTCTTCTATACCCTCAACATAGACCCCTAACATGTCATGTCCAATGGATGTGTGATCCCCTAGCGGATCTCCCTCCATGTACTTAACATAGAATTCTCAACAAATCTTATTTCTTCTCTTATGCACACCTTTAATATTTCAACTAAAAGCCTAACAATGTATTTGTTCAGATTACATCATCTTAACAATATGATCAACATTTTATGATTTGTGATGGTGCAAGCTCAAACTAACTATACAATATCATGCTAAACATATTATAGTTTGAATTAACACACTATATTTTATTATTATATATAATGTTATATTAGAATTTGTATAATATAATATATTGTCTAACATTACATCTTATTAGAATCACTTAAAAGGAACAAATAACAAAAGTTTCTCAAAATATGAATAATGTTCATTTTGGATGTAAAATTGTTATTTTTTCTAATAGAAATGGTACAAAATAGTATAATTTTGGTGTTGCTTTTTGGTGTGTGCCGTGAATTTGGCCAAATTCTTCCATCTCAACCTTTGAATTAACATTTTTGTGAGTTTTGACCCTATGTATTATAAAAAAAGTAAAACATACTAATATGTACAATAACATTTAGTAACACACCACCACATTCATACATATGTGAAGTTATATTATAATGTACATTATATTTTAATATGCTTTCATATAATATATTATCTTACATTACACCTTAAAATGAATCACTTTAAACAAAAATTTTATAAAATTTTGTTGAAAAATGAACATTTATTTTGGATGCAAAATTCCATTCTTTTGATTAAATGACACCATAGCACACGCCAATGATGTTCCCTAAAGCTTACCTTAAATTTGGCCAAATCCCATCATCTCCACTTATAAATCAGTATTTTTATGAATTATACCAGTACAAACTCTACTACATCATACTATAACAAACTAAAATATACTAAACAGTAAGTAGTAATACCAAATAGTATGCTATAATGCATGATGCTACACTATGTTATGTCATCTTATATTATAATACACTATAACATATTATATTATTTTATATTGCATATCGCATCATAAGGGATTGGTTAAGATAAAAAAATCTTAAAATTTGTCTAAATAATAAAAAATTATATATTTTTGTCGTATCACTTACATATTTTAAATTAAAATAATATATTATGATGCCTTGCTCTACCTATTATGAATTTGGCCAAATTCCACCATTTTAAAGTATAAATCAACATTTTTAGAAATAATGCTACCGTAGGCTCAACTGCATGATTGTAAAATACTAAAATTATTTAAAATGCACAGAATAATGTATTATGATATATGATGTTATACTATGCTACAACATATAATATTTATTTTGAACAAAAAATTTTACTTTTTGGATTAAAATTGGTGTAGCACACCTTTGGTACTACAACCTAATTCCCACTTCAAATTTAACAAATTTCATCATCTGATTTATTAAATTAATATTTTTATGATTTATAATAATATAGACTATAGGCACAATACCATAATATATTAAAACATTTCAAAACATCTTATAACATCCAAAAATACATCACTACATGCTCAAATATATGATGCTACATTATACTATAATATATTGTATTATAATATGATTTTGGGTTAGGGTTTAGGGTATTCAAATATCTAATAATCAAGGGAAAGTCTCTTGAAGACCTTTTCTTTAGCTACCTTAACTACGTTAGGATTAGGTCATTCTTTAGATCTACTCTGAATGACATCTTTATTCAAGGTTTATGGTTTAGGTTTAATGTTATGGTCTATGATTAGTTTAGGATTTAGGGTTTAAGGTTTAGGGTTAGTTTAGAGTTTAGGGTTTGGGTTTAGGGTCTAGGGTTTTTGGTTATAGGTTTTAGGGTTTAGGGTTTATGGTCTTAGGATTTAAGGTATAAAGTTTATGGTTTAAAGTTTAGGTTTTAGAGTTTAGGGTTTATGGTTTAGGGTTTAGGGTTTAGTTTTTAGTGCTTAGGGTTTAGGGTTTAGTGTTTAGGGTTTAGGGTTTTTAGGGTTTAGTGTTTAGGGTTTAGGGTTTAAAGTTTAGGTTTAAGCTTTAAGGTTTAAGGTTTAAGTTTTAGTTTAGGGTTTAGGGTTTAGGGTTTATGGTTTAAGGTTTATGGTTTTTTTAATAGAAAATAAATTCAGATTGAACATTTCTTCTTTTTTATTTCATCAACCAAGTAGCACCCTAAGTTTTCTAAGACACGAGGGAAAATAAAGATAAAAAATGAGCACCAGTAGAGCAAATCAAAAACCCTAGATAAGTAGAATTGCATCTACTATAGAGACATAGTTCCATAAGCTGTAGATCAGATCAACCATTCTTCAATTTCTCCAGTTCCCTTCAGAACCACCCCCACCTCTCAGGTAGTTAGATCCACCATCATATCCCTGATCTCTCCCTCCTCCACCACCACAGCTATAACCTCTATCGCTCCTCCTGCCTCCATAACTACTACTCTGACCACCACCTCTTTATTTAACACCACCTCCAAATTCCCCACCACCATAGCGATAACTGTCACCTCCACCATTGCCTACACCTCCAGATCTAGATTGAGCCTAGTTGACGATGATGTTCCTACCGTGAAGGTTCTGTCCATTCTTAGGGTGTAGGGTTAGTTTAGGGTTTAGGGTTTATGGTTAGCTTAGGGTTTAAGGTTTAGGGTTTGGGGTTTAGGGTTTAGGGTTCTAGGTTTTAGGTTTTATGGTTTAGGCTTTAGGGTTTAAGGTTTAGGGTTTAGTGTTTAGGGTTTAGAGTTTAGGGTTGTAGGCTTAGAGTTTTAGGCTTAGGCTTTAGGGTTTTCGATTAGTTTTAGGGTTTAGGATTTAAGGTTTAAGGTTTTTTTAAAAATTAAGTAAACGAGTAGGTTTAGGTTTATTAAGTTTATTTAGTTTATTTTTTATTTATTTAAGTTTATTTTATTTTTTATTTTTATTTAGGATTATCAGATTTTATTTTATTTAGGTTGGTTTTTTATTTATTTTTATTATTTATTTTAATTTAGTGTTTTATTTTATTTTATTTAATTATTTTTATTTTAGTTTATTTTAGTTTAGGTTTGGTTTATTTAATTTTTATTTATTTTTTTTTTTTTTATTTTTATTTTTTTTTTTTTTTTATTTTTATATTTTAGATTATATTTATGTTTTATTTTTTTTTTTTTTTTTTAGGTTTTATTTAGTTTATTTTATTATTTTAGGTTTATTTATATTTACATTTAGTTTTTAATTTATTTAGGTTTTTTTATTATTTTATTTTATTTAGTTTAGGTTTTATTTAATTTTATTTTATTAGTTTATTTTTTTTATTTTATTTTTTTTTATGTTTTGGTTTAGATTTATTTAGGTTTTTTTATTTTATTTATTTTATTTTATTATTTATTTATTTTATTTATTTTAAGTTTATTTAGTTTAATTAGGTTTAGGTTTTACTTTTTTTTAGGTTTAGGATTTATTTTATTTTAGTTTTAGGTTTTAGGGTTTGTAGGTTTATTTTAGTTTAGTAGGTAGTGGTATTTATTTTTAGGTTTATGGTTTTAGTTGGGTTTATGTTTTATTTTGATTTATTTTTTTAGTTTTAGGTTTATTTTAGGTTTTATTTTATTTAGTTTTATTAATTTTATTTATTTTATTTTATTTTAAGTTTAATTTTTATTTTTTTTATGTTTTATTTTATTTTGTTTAAGTTTATTTATTTATTTTATTTTAATTTTTATTTTATCTTTTTAGGTTTAGGTTTATTTTAGTTTATGTTTTTATTTATTTTATTTTAAATTTATTTTGGTTTAGAATTATTTATTTATTTTATTTTAGGTTTTATTTAGTTTTAGGTTTAGGTTTTTTATTTTTAGTTAGTTTTTGGGTTTGTTTAGTTTAGGTTTAGGGTGTGTTTAGGGTTAAGATTTAGTGTTTATTTAGAATCTAGGATTTTAGGCTTTAGGGTTTAGGGTTTAAGGCTTTAGGGTTTAGGATTTTTGGCTTTAGGGTTTATTTTGGGTTTGGTTTAGGTTTAGGTTGTCCGTTTTTTTGGGTTTATTTTGGTTTTTTTTAATAGAAAAAACATGTTTTATTTATGTTTATTTTTTATTTTATTTAATTTAGTTTATTTATTTTATTTATTTATTTTGTTTAGGTTCTTTATTTTATTTTTTTAGGTTTAGGTTTATTTTAATGAGTTTTATTTTATTTTATTTTGGTTTAGATTTATTTTTTATTATTAGTTTAGGTTTTTTATTTTATTTTTTTAGGTTTAGGTTTTAGGTTTTTATTTTAGTTTTAATTTTGTGTTTATTTTAGTTTAGGTTTAGGTTTATTTTTAATTTAATTTATTTTATTTAGTTTAGGGTTTAGGTTTAGTTTATTTTAGGTTAAGGTTTTATATATTTTAGTTTAGGTTTAGGTTTATTTTTTTGTTTATTTTATTTTTATTTTAGGTTTAAGTTCTTTTTAGTTGAGTGTTTAGGTTTAATTTGATTACGATGTCTTAGCTCACCTTAGAAAGTTTGCAACTAAGTTAAGCATATATGACTCCCTTGTCTTATCCAAAGAGATGAAAAAATCTCTAATCAAGGCCTTACTTGATCTAGAGATAGTAATTGCTACTAAAGAGGAGGCATGCCGCTTGAAGGACATCTTAGGAGTTACATTCAGCGATGAAGACTTACTCCTGGGGATGATCGAGCACACCTCTTTATTAAGTGGATGTTGGTATAGTCTATCCAGAGTTTCAACCTGTGTATCAATCAACATTATGAGTATAAGAACCCTTGCCTACTAGATGATCGACATCCCCAAACTCCAAAAAAGGATGATGAGAGGATTCAATGAACAAGGCTAGAGGGCCTTTGGTGTTTATTTTGTATGGTATAATGGGTTACTTGAGATGATTAGGTACAACATTGAGGTATGATGTACTATCTCGAAAGATAGAGGCATCACCTACAATGGACCCAAATCACGTAATAAGGACTCTAAGGCATGATGGGTCTTGAATGTATGAGAATTTTCTCAACTTTTACATGGATGAATAAAGTAGGTTTATATTAAACTAGGTTCTTAAGTTTTGTATGGAGGCAAGCCTCCATAGTTAATTACATCTTAGGAAATGAAATTTCATAAGAATACTCTCGATTAGACAATTATCATCTCCAAAGATTTCAAGGTTAGACTATCAAAAGATCAGTTGTATTTGGAAAATCAATTGGGAAAGCTAAAGGAGAAGACTTATTTTTGGAATCCAAATGATATAAGTAGGAAATGCTCATGATACTAACAAGCCTAATGAATATTCCAATCTATCCTATGATTGGGCTTTATAATTTTGAAGTTGAGGAGATTTACATATTTTGAGATGAAATTTAATTAGATTATTAGGGCTTATACTCAACCAACATAAGGTTGTGAAAATTCTTAAGAGGTAAGGATTTATGCTCCAGTTAGCTACCTTATCCTAAATCTAGGGAGCTTTAGCAAGACCTAAATTTAAGTGAGTGGACATAAGGGTTTAACTCCACAGAGAATAAATTGTCTGACTGACTTATAATCACCAGAGTGGTGCTACCTAACTCTCCTATGAATTTAAAACCATGTAATTTGGTCTTATGAATTACAAGATTACTAGAGTAGTTATTTCATTACAAAGAGACTAAAGTCCTAAACACACTCCCTTAGAGACTAGAGCATGAGTGGTATGAGCATATAACTTAATCTATAGATGCAAAATCTTTTCAAATTTTATTTCATTTTAGACACATCATTTTGACAGAGGCTTTAGGATTTCTTTTGCTTAAATGCATGATGAAATAGGTTATGGATCAGATCAGCTAGAAGAAGGTGTTCTCCACCACAAGGGATGCCTCATAGGTCAAGCATTTATTTATCGTGCAAGGGTGGAGCTCCTTCATGTTCAAGTTTGAAAGAATATGCATGCATGATGTGAAACATACAACCATACACCTAAGGGGCTGCTAAATCTTTTAATTATCTTATTTATCACTTAGGATTTTTGATGAGGTTATGAGTTGTTTAAAATTTAGTTATGAGTGATTAGTTGGGTAGAAAAGTTATTTTTTCTCCTAAGGGCCTAATTGTATCCAAGCCACACATTAAAGCATCAATCATTTAAGAAACTATGAAAAGAATGCCATCCTAATGCACAATGTAAACATAACATCAAATAATTATATAAACAATCATAAAAGAATAAAAGGCCAGTGTGGTCGGGTACTGCCGTACTACCCGAAGAGAGAAAAGATGAATAATTATAATTGCATTAAATGTTATGGGGGACTTCTTTCTTTATATCTCTATTTCTGATTTGGGTCCTTTTTGATTTGGAAGGTGCTTGCTTCAAAGGCATCACAGGGCACCCCAGGACAAAGCCTTTTGGCCACTTTTCATCCTAATCCTTCATAGCACCAATCTTAATTCCTTTTACAAAACTTACATTTATGTGGGCAAAGAAATCTTACTACACATGCAAGATAAAGGTTAGCTAAATATACATATAATCCCAAGTAGTTGTATTTATAATTTAGACTTAGCACCCTACACATGGGTAACTAAGCCCACCTATCCTAACTTGGATTATGCTTAAGGATTTAAGCAACCTGCAAAAAGAGCATTCACATTTATTTTAATGCATCCCTTAAGCATAATCCCCTACAGAAAACATCATTAGGCTAATATTTTCCTATCATCCAGTCTACGAAGCATATACCTTAACAACCAATCTAAAACAATACATCATAAAACAAAACATACATCACATCATACGCCATCTTAACTTAGAGCTAGAAGTGGTGACTTAATTCTAATGTGTGTATTAAGGTTTGTGTGGTAAGTCTTGTTAGGCATTAGTGTTGTATTTTCTAAGTCTAGAAGGATTCAATTTTACATGAATTATTGATTTCACTTGAAGTAGTTTAATTGATTATAGAATTTTAATTTGTGTTTTCTTTTATTTCATTTGATTACACTTAGAAATTAAGTGTTATGAAGAAAGGAAAAGAGGATTGCCCTTTTTCATCCCTACCTTAAGTCACTTTCTTAAGTATATTAATTTGATTTAGTTCTCTTTAGTGAATGGCTTATTAAATGATTTAATTAATCCTAAGTTTAGGTTCACTTTAAATAATATTATTCAAAATGAAAGGCATCTTAAGATTAATTTAATTGAATTACTACCAGATGAAATATATTAAATCATTCCTTTCCATTACATGTAACATGCATTTGATTTAATCCTAAGTGTATCTAAACATGTAACATATTTTAGCACCTTAAATGATAAATGTATGTGTATGTTTAGAATTCATATTTTATTTGACTAAATTTTTTAAACATATTAATTTAAAACTTTATCCAAATTCTTATACAAAAAGGACATAAGAAATTGCTTTCTTGGACACACATGGATGTATACATAAATAAGGGAAAGAAAACCATGCAAAGATTGTATATTTTTTTGATTGAATCATTTATATATGTGAATTAAAGCTCTATCCAAATTCTAATGTTGAAATACATAAGAATGAAATCAAATGGGTACGTGCCATTGTTAAACTAGGGAAGTGAGGTAATCAAATGACCTCTTTGGGGCTAGCTAAAGCCTTATGTTCCCAAGATGTCCAGACTATATACCCATTACCATTCAATCTTATATAAATCAACACATGAATAGAGGAAAGAGAACTCAACATTCATACACTTAAGCTATAAGCACATGCATTTCTTATGTATTTATAACTAGCATCATATCACATATTATTATTCATTTATAATATTTTGAAAAATACATTTGAATTTAATAGTGATAATAAGCATATATTAAATTAAATCAACACATGCAAGCTTACATAAAGGAAATCCATTTTATTTTACTTGATTTTGAAAAGATGGATGCATGAATTCAAATGACATACCAAATTTAACATGATTGGAAAGAGGACAATCAAATATAAGCATGTGATTCATTCAACCAAACTAGTTCTTAAGACAATCAAATCAAATATGATTATTTAAAGCAAAACCTAAGCTTCTTTATTAATTAAGTTTTGGATTTGATTTGATTTAAAGAGGAGAAGAGAAATCCTCACTTGTTGTTTTAAACCCATTCCCACATTAGTGGTTTTATTTAAATAAATAAATGTAATTAAGTTGATTTTATGGGTTAATTATGTTTAACCCTTAATTAGATGAATTAATTACCCTTACCTATGTCACCTTAAAGTAATTAACTAAATAATTATGAGCCAACATGAGATGCATGGAAAATAAACTTAGAATGATCCTAGAAATAAAAGGGCCAAATGCAATTGGCTCATGATTAATAGTTAATTAGATTAAGGGACTTAATTAATTACTCTTATGGTTTTCCACACATGTGGACTAACCATAATTTCATTAAACTCTTTAGGTTATTAAACACCTAAAGATCTACCCCATGATTTAATTAATTAAGGTTGATGTGATTATGATTTCAATTTGATTAAGTGATTTATTAATTAGTTAAATCAATTAATTTCATTTTAAAATAGGTTGAAATGAACTTAGGGAAAGGGGTCCCAACCCTATTCCTTAGTTCCCTTACTGTTGAACAATGATTAATAAACTTAATTAACCAATTTGTCACTATTCATGAGATTAATTAATCATTAATTAACTTAAAAGAGTAGTTAAGGTTTAATTAGTCAATTTTCTTAATTAAGTGAGCAATAAATCCTAAGAAAATCATAGGAGGAAGAGGTCATCCCATTAAATTAGCCCACAAAATTTGGGATTAATTGCTCAAGTAATTTAAGAGTAATTAAGAAAATAAATTTTATAATTAAACTTTAATTACTATTCAAAATTAATTTAGATCATTTTTAATTAATTCTCCTTCGAAATAATTTTAAAATGAATATTTATTTGCAATTTTTTATTTCTCTATGATTTTTTATGATTTTTAGAAGTTTTAGCCATTAAAAATGATTAATTAAGCTTATTAAAGCCTAATTCTGTTAGCATACATGGCACACATGAGCTTTCCACATGGCATCACGAGATTGGCTATTTAAAACTTATCCGACTTAGCGCCTACATGGTGGTGGCCAACACGCTTTCTCATCTACCGTCCTATCTTTACAATTAATCCCACAACTTAATAAGATTAAATTAGATTGATTTAGTTGATCTAATCATGACCGTCCATTCTGATCACATGGAATGGATAGTGCGTGATCTAATGTCACATGAGTGAGGAAGAATCAAGTTTAGTCACCATTACTCACTTGATCCGAGCTTACCCGAGCTCAGATCAACTCCAAAAGGATCCCACACCTTTACGACATCGATCAAAGGGGATCCAACAGTCAAGACCACACAAGATACAAGTTTTCTTCAAAAACCTCCAACCCTTTTTTACCTAAGGATCAGTTTTGGAGGCATACCTTGCTAGAGCTCAAGATCGGTGGCTCAAATAATTGAGGAAGCTTCATATAGTGGAGATCAAGCCCTGTTGAGCAGCAATTGGATAAATTCCTCGATGATCACTCGGAAGGCCATGAACCAATGATTTGGAGCTCAGCTTTGATCGAAGTCCCACCTCTAGTGCTTAGGAAGCTTGGGAGATGATTTGTTCTTACTCGATGAGGCCTAGAGAAGGTGTGTGCAAAGCTAATTTGAGTTTGATGGAGAAATGGGGAAGTTAGGTCGAAATGGGAGTGTCCTATTTCGTGATGAGGAATGGCATTTATAATCAAGGAATGAGCTTGGGAGCTTGGGAATGGCTCTAGAGGCTCATCTTGGGTAGCTAGGCTCGAAAAGAATGATTTATGTGTGTTTGAGTGGAAATGAGGGGTGTATACCCCTTTCATCTTGATGATGGTGGGATTGTTTTTCTTCTAGTGTCCCGCCATCGAGGAGTCGTGGGTGGCGTGGAGGTGAGTTGGCTCTTGGTTGGTTGAAGGTGTGGAGGTAGGCAAAAAAAGGAATCATGGCTCCAATGGGAGGGTGAGGTGATTTCACCTCATGGGTCGACCAACCACCCCTTGTCAGTTGTAGTGTCCTAGGTGCCTAGTGGACCATTGGAGAGAGTACCAAGTGGCCGGAATGGAAATGACCACTTACATGGGCAATTTGTCTCATGTGATGCCCTTGACCAAAGTAGAATGATCATTTAGCATTGGATTTGATTTGGCAGATTTGAAATGAGCCAAAAGTGGGTTAGCCCAAATTTCAAGTCAATTGGAGTTGATTTGTTAGTTTGGCACATTTGACTCATTTAGGTCAAATTGGTTAGGTCAAATTGACCAATTGGTCAAATTGGTCAAACCAAGGGTTGTCAAGTTCATATGATCATTTGGGATGTTTTGGTTCAATTGGTTTGGTTTATTTTGGCTCATTTTAATTCATTTGGCTCAAATTAGTTAAGTTGACCAATTTGACCAATTTGGCCAAATTGGTTTGGGTGGTTTGGGTTTAGTTGACCAATTGAAGATGATTGTAGCTTTGGTTTCACTAATTTGATTTTTTTGACTTAGGCCAAGTTGAACCTTTAGATCAATTTGGGCTAAGTAGGTCAATTGGGTTCAGGTCAAATCATGGCTTTGGTCAAGTTCAACAATCAATTTAGAATGAACTTGAGCCATTGGTTGCAATCAATTTAGTTTATATTTTGATTTGACCCAATTTGGTCTTTAAGTCAATTTGGGTCAACTTGAGTCAAGAGGGCCAATTGGGTTTAGTTTGACTCAATTGAAGTCATATTCAAATATTGATTTTGATTTGGTATGAATCATTGGTTTTAAAGGATTTGGATTAGGTTACAATAGTTTGGGTTCATATGGGTTAAGGGTTGACTTCAAATTACCAAGTTGACTTGGTTTGACCCAATTTGATGACAATTGATCAACCTAGGGTGATCAACAATCATGATGGGAGGTTTTGATGGGCTTGGTTCAATCCAATTTAGGATTAGAACTTGGCTCAAAATTAGCCACTTTCAAGTGGACCAATTGGGTTTAGTTGCTTGACTTTGGGTTGAGTTTTATTTAGTTGAGTTTATATATAGATTTGGGATTGATATATAAATTCAAATTGGCGGGTTCAAATGGGTTTTGGTTCATTTGAACATTTCAAGTCAAAAGGGTTAAGTTGGGTTTGACTTGATTTTGGTTTGGCTTGATGATTGTAGATTTTATTTATATTTGTGAATATGATTGAAGGTATGATTGATTCATGAGAAAATCAATTAAATTTGGTTTTGGAATGAAGGAATTTGGCTAAGTCATGGAGTTGGGTCATGTGGCTTAGTTTGATTTTGATTTGGATTGATTTAGTTTTGATGATTTAAATGTATATTTTATTTAAATTTGTGAAGATAAATGAAAATATGATTGATTTGTGAGAAAATCAATTGAGTTTGACTTGATTTGATTAAGATTTGGCTAAGTCCATGGATAGTCATATGGCTTAGAAGGGTTTTGATTTAATTTGATTTAGTTTGATTTAGTTTTGATCATTTGAATGTAGATTTGATTTATATTTAGAAGACAGATTGAAGATATAAAATTTATTATGAGAAAATCATTGATTTTGATTGATTTGGACTAAGATTTGGCTAAGTCCATGGGATAGGTCATATGGCTTAGAAGGGAAGCTTCAATCATTTGGTTTTGGAATTTGGGTTTGGATTTGGATTTGAATTAGATGTTTGAATTGAACTTGAGGTTTGGTTTGAGAAGGTGAACATGGATTGGATTTGGGTTGTAGGGTAGGTGGATTATCCTAATCCCTAAGGCATAACCTAATCCTATGGTTAACCCTTCTAAGTCTTTAGGCTTAGGTTAAGTGTTTACATAATTGTTAGAAGTGTCTTATGACTAGGGATGTCTTAGTGTCTAGAAGACTCCTAAGTCTAAGATGGGAAGATTGAATTCGCACTTCAAAAGTGAGGCCAATATGCCTTTAGGCTCCATAGTGTTGCTCAGAGGTTCTTTCTAGGAGCATCATCCTCAAGTCAAGAAGTTAATGTAGAACTTGAGGATGATTCGTATAATTATTTAATAGAATTACCTTTTGATTGGTACTTGCTTTGTATTCATAATTTAGTAAAGAAAGGGTTAATCCCACATACTTGGTCAAAGCATAGGTCAGATGACATTGAAAAAATATGAAAAAACAAATTTAAAAGCTCTCAATCAAGACTAGGACAAGGATTCGGTATAGTGGGTCCAATCGATGATGACAATCACTGCTTAATCATCACCAATCATTTGAAATCTGATAGGTTCTTTTCAAATCACATTATCTCATATGAGGAGCCATGCTTAGAAACTTCAGATGATCTAGATAATTTTGAAGTCAAAGATGCACCGCTAGAGTTCGAAGAAGAGATCAAGTCAACCATCGACATGCTTAAGGAAATCAACTTAGGAACTGAAGAAGATCCATGCCCGACATACATCAATTCTTTATTGAATGAAATTGAAACCAATGACTTAGTTAAGTTATTGACTAAGTTTAAGAACTGGTTTGCATGGAGTTATGAAGAGATGCCTAGATTGGCTCCTGATGTAGCAGTTCATAAAATAATAATAGAGCCTACTGCTAACCCTATCAAACAAGCTCTTAGACACATGTGATTAGAGATAGAACAATAGATCATTTATGAAGTCAAGAAACTTATCGATGATGGCTTCATCCAGGAAGAAAAATACCCTACCTGGTTAACCTGCATCATCGTAGTTAAGAAAAAGAATGGCCAAATTCACATATGCATCAATTTTAGGGATTTAAATAAGACATGTCCAAAAGATTAATTTACATTGCCAATCCTGGAGCTGATGGTGGACATTTCCTCATCTCATGTAGTCTTCTCTTTCATGGATGGCTCATTTGGATATAAACAAATAAAGAAGGCCTCTGAAGATGAAAGAAACACTGCTATTAGAACCCTGATTAGAATCTATTGCTATAAGGTCATGTCTTTCAGCCTTAAAAATGCTAGTTCTACATACCAGCGGGTTATGACTTGAATCATCAAGGAACTCATTCATCATTAAGTCGAGTGCTATGTCGATGTTCTCGTGGTCAAAAGTAGAGAAAAGGAATACCATCTCTTTGACTTGAGAGTGGTTTTTGAATAGTTAAGACAATTTAACCTCAAAATGAACCCCATGAAGTGTGGATTTAGAGTAGCTTCAAGGAAATTCCTTGGGTTTGTTGTCCGACACTAGGGAATCAAAATCGATTTGGAGAAGATCAAGGAAATATTAGAAATGCCACCCTCTAAAAGTTTAACACAACTTAGATCATTCCAAGGGTGGTTGGCATATCTAAGATGCTTTATATCCAACTTATAGGGAAAATGTCAACCATTCTTAGCACTTTTCAAGTGGGATGATAAGTGTGAGCATGCCTTCAAAGACATCAAGCATTACCTGATGATATTGCCTGTTCTAACTACCCTTATCTCAATAAAGCCACTCATACTTTACATTGCTGCATTAGATGACTCCCTTGGTGCATTGTTGGCCCAAGCTAATGACAAAGGGAAGAAAAACACACTCTACTACCTCAACCATCATCTAATCCCTATTGAGGCTAATTATCCACCCATTGAGAAGCATTGCCTAGCTTGAATCTTTGTATCCCAAAAGTTATAACACTACATGCATCCTTATAATGTGAACTTAATCTCTAGGATCAATCCACTACAGTATCTCATGACACAGTCAATGGTATCCAGATGATTATCATGATGGTCCAAGATCCTCTCACAGTTTGACATTACCTTCGTACCCCTACGTGCGATGAAAGGATAAGCGTTAGAGGATTTCTTAGCAACACACCCACTTCTTGCTGACTCTTTGCTTAGTGATGATTTCCCCAATGAACAAATCATGAACTTAAGGGATACTCACATTCATTGTGGGGAGATGTACTTTGATGGTACGACTTCTTCTCAAAGAGGAGAAGAACCACAATCTACTATTCCTGGAAAGGCATGGGTAAGAATAATTCTCTTAACTCCAGACCGTGATGTGATGAGATTCTCATATCATCTGTCTAATCCTTGCACCAACAATGAAGCTGAATATGAGGCTCTAATTACTAGTCTGGAGTTCCTTGTCACACTAAGCATCCATAACATCAATATCTTCATAGGATTCTCAGCTAGTTATCAACCAAATCGCTGGATTTAGAGTAGCTTCAAGAAAATTCCTAGAGTTTGTTGTCTGACACTAGGGAATCAAAATCAATTTGGAGAAGATCAAGGCAATATTAGAAATGCCACCCTCTAAAAGTTTAACACAACTCATTCCAAGGGTGGTTGGCGTATCTAAGATGCTTTATACCCAACTTATCAGGAAAATGTCAACCATTCTTAGCACTTTTCAAGTGGGATGACAAGTGTGAGCATACCTTCGAAGAAATCAAGCATTACCTAATGATGTCACCTGTTCTAACTACCCTCATCCTGAGCAAGCCACTCATACTTTACATTGCTGCATTAGATGACTCCCTTGGTGCATTGTTGGCCCAAGCTAATGACAAAGGGAAGAAAAACACACTCTACTACCTCAGCCATCGTCTAATCCTTGTTGAGGCTAATTATCCACCAATTAAGAAGCATTGCCTAGCTTTAATCTTTGTATCCCAAAAGTTATAACACTACATGCTTCCTTATAATGTGAACTTAATCTCTAGGATCAATCCACTACAGTATCTCATGACACAGTCAACAGTATCCAGATGATTAGCATGATGGTCCATGATCCTCTCACAGTTTGACATTACCTTCGTACCCCTCTGAGCGATGAAAGGATAAGCGTTAGTGGATTTCTTAGCAACACACCCACTTCATGCTGACTCTTTGCTTAGTGATGATTTCTCTAATGAACAAATCATGAGCTTAAGGGATACTTGCATTCATTGTGAGGAGATGTACTTTGATGGTACAGTTTCTTCTCAAAGAGGAGAAGAACCATAATCTACTATTCCTGGAAAGGCATGGGTAAGAATAGTTCTCTTAACTCTGGATCGTGATGTGATGAGATTCTCATATCATCTGTCCAATCCTTGCACCAATAATGAAGCTGAATATGAGGCTCTAATTGCCAGTCTAGAGTTCCTTGTTACACTAAGCATCCATAACATCATTATCTTCATAGGATTCTGAGCTAGTTATCAACTAAATCACTGGGTCCTATAAGGTTATAAAACCCAAGCTCCATTACTACCACAAGTACACCATGGAGTTATTGGCCCAAGTCCTACAAGTTATGATTTATAAGATTCCTCAAGGAGAGAACATCGTAGCATATGCTTTAGCTAAAATAGATAAGTCTTATCCCTTATTGATATTGAACTCATCAAATAGTACTCTCTTGAAGTGGAGGTTTCCATTACCAAGATAGATAAGGAGTTAGATTGGAGGCAACCATTCACGGATAACCTAAATAAAGTCAAACTACCTCAAGACAAGTCCCAAGCCTATTAGATGAAGCAAAGAGCACTTTCCTATGCTCTTATGGATGGTGTCTTGTACCAGAGTTTGTTTGATCATATGTGGTTATGTTGTTTAGATAAGCATGAAGCTTGTAAGATCGTCATTGAGGTACACTCATGATTATATGGAGCCAACCAATCCGGTCTGAAGATGAAAGCCAAGATCAAGAGACTAAGATCTATTGGTCATCGATGATCAAAGATTAAATAAATACGGCTAGGAGATGCCACCAATGTCAAATACACGGTGTTATCCTACACCAACCACCCAACATTCTACATCTTACACTAGCCTCATGGCCATTCGAGTGTTGGGGTACTGAAATAGTGGGTCTGATTGATCCTCCTTCTTCCAAGGGTCATCAGTTCATTTTAGCTACTAATGACTACTTTTCCAAATGGGCGAAGGTGATTCTACTCAGAGAGGTCATAGCTTAGCATGCGCACTAGCTTTTTAAGAACTATATCTTATATAGGGCTAGAGTGCCTCAATGAATTATATTTGATAATGGTACTATATTTAAAAGCACCGAGATCAAAAACTTTGCCCAGAGACACAGAATAGATTGGAGATATTCTACCATCAACTACATGAGGGAAAATGATTGCCTTCAACAAAACTCTCATCCAAATATAGAAGAAGACACTCGATAATAACAAAAAATAATGGCATGTGCAATTAGTTGAAGCCTTGTGGGCTTACAGCACCACATATAGAACTCCAATTTAGTCTACTCCTTTCTCCTTAGTGTATGGGTCTGAAGCTATTCTACTATTAAAAGTTTAACTCCCATATCTAAGGATAGTTGTGGGTAGCAAGATCATAACAAGCAGAACACCAAGTTGCAGTTAGAAGAGCTCAAAGGTTTGGAGGAGAGATGCCTGCGGGTAGGTCAAAACCTCAAGTTGTACAAAGCTAAAATGATTCAAGCTCCCAACAAGTTGGTCCATCCTAGAGCTTTTCATGTAGGAGAGCTTATTTTAGTTCTACAGAGATAGATTATTACCCATCGCATCACCCACTTGGGAATGCCATAGAGAACTCAGGAGGATCTCGACTTATTAATGGTAAGACTACATGCTTCTTCTCTGATCATTAAATAAATATTATAAATCATGTTTGGTAATTATCATGGTTTTCCATTTTGATATTCATCTCTTCCATGTTGGTATTCTTGTTCTCGCACCTTAGGATACACCACTCATGGCAGATGTAAGTCTGCTACACTTTCTCCTTGAGTTGGCCACCATACCTATAGGATTTTTTTAGGGCTCAGATAATGCCCTCACCTCCCTGGGCACTATATTTAGATCACATCCTTTGCGACCCCATTTAGACAGTACCCAAGTTACCATCAGATTGGATAGTTCCCCTTTTCAAGTAACCCCTGTGAATAGAGAATCTGTCCTATGGATGTTTAAATTATCCCTTGATCCAGTAAATTTGAGATATGTCAAGGCCGACAAAGTCCCTTCTCAGTGTGGTCCCTCGCACACCAATAAGGTCCACATAAACATATAAACAAAATATATATTTATTTGTGGATTTGGAGGACATGCCTAGTGGTACCTTTTCCAAGTAGGCATCCTATCTTTAGGACAATGTCAGCAAAACTCCCAATAAGAATTGCCTGACTACTCTTGAGTTGATATAAGTCCCCAACATCATTCACACCATTTGCCCTAAGTCAGTTCAATTTGTTATGCTACCAACAAGTCACCCGGTTGTTCCATTCTTTAGAAGATGTAAGTGCTATGCCTTCTTCCAGTCATTGCACACTAAAAGAAACCCTTAAGTTGGCTAGCTTTACCCCATTGCCAGTAGACTATCTATTTGGATTTGTAAATCTAAGATAGGATGACTGATATAGCCCCTTCTCAGTGGGTCCATCACACGACATGGTTCATAAATTAAATCTATCAAATTTGATCAAGCTCACATCTCCAATGGATATGCCCTCAAGTCAAAATCAAACTAAACCAAACATTACATATCAAATCACATGAAATTAAAATAAAATTAATCCTAGCTACTTTTGAGTTGACATAAGTCCTCACTGGCATTCACTCATTAGTCATCCTAGGTCAAGTTTGATTGTTGTGCATCCAACAGTCACCCTGGTTATTCCTTGCAGAAGATGTAAGTCTTCTGCCTTCTTCTAGCATATTGCACCAAAGGTAACCCCTTAGGTTGGCTAGCTCTACCAAAGTTGATAGACTATCCCTTTAGATTTGTAAATAAAGTAGGTCAAGGGCTTATACTTGGTCCATCACACCAATAGGTCCATACATTAACTTCATTAAATTAAACCCAATCTAATTTTTGGAGTTAAATCACACCCTTCTCCCAGTAGAGCCTTAAATCATATATAAACAAGTTAAGCAAACAAATCAAATTCAGAAGCAACCTCCCTAGTGGAGCCAAATTAAACCAACTCCCCCAATAGAGTTTAAATCAAAGAAATCCAACCAAACTCTTATTCCCAATGGATACATCCCTAAATAAATCTATGAAATCAAACTCAAATCCCAATCCCCAGTGGATAGCTCGAACCTACTTCCCTAGTGGATCTCCCTCCATGTTCTTGACATGGAATTCTCATCAAATCTTATTTCTTCTCTTATGGACACCTTCAACACTCCAACCAAAAGCCTAGTAATGTATTCGTTCAAATTACATCATCTTAACATTGTAATCAACATTTTATGATTTGTGACGGTGCAAGCTCAAACTAACTATACATTATCATGCTAAACATATTATAGGGTTAATTAACACACTATATTATATTATAATATATTATGTTATATTATAATTTGCAAATAATAGAATATATTGTCTAACATTACACCTCATTAGACTCACTTAAAAGGAATAAATAACAAAATTTTATCAAAATATGTATAATGTTCATTTCGGATGTAAAATTGTTATTTTTCTATTATAAATGGTACAAAGTAGCATAATTTTTTGTGTTGCTTCTTTGGTGTGTGTCGTGAATTTGGCCAAATTCTTGCATCTCAACCTTCAAATTAACATTTTGTGAGTTTTTGTGTATTATAACAAAAGTAAAACATACTAAAATGTACAATAACATTTAGTAACACACCACCACATTCATATATATATATATATATATATATATATATATATATATATATATATTATGTTATATTGTATTATGTGTATGTATTATATATATTATATATGTACATTATATATGCTTTCATATAATATATTATCTTGCATTACACCTTAAAATGAATCACTAGAAGCAAAAAAATTATAAAATTTGGTTGAAAATGAACATTGTTTTGGACCCAAAATTCCATTATTTTGATTAAATGATACACCATAGCACACCCCCAATGATGTTCCCTAAAGTTTTCCTTAAATTTTGCCAAATCCCATCATCTTAGCCTATAAATTGGTATTTTAAGAATTATACTAGTACAAAATCTACTACATCATACTATAACAAACTAAAATATGCTAAATAACAAGTAGTAATACACAATCGTATGTTATAATCTATGATGCTACACTATGTTATGGCATCCTATATTATGATACACTATAACATATTATATTATACTATATTGCATATCACATCATAAGGGATTGCTTAAGATAAAAATCATAAAATTAGTTCAAATAAAAAAAACTATATATTCTAGTCATTTCAATTACATATTTTAAATTGGAACAATATATTATGATGGCATGCTCTACCAATTATGAATTTGGCCAAATTCCACCATTTTAAAGTATAAATCAACATTTTTATAAATAATCCTAGTGTAGGCTTGATTGCATGATTGTAAAATACTAAAAGAATTTAAAATGGGTAGAATAATATATTATGATATATGATGCTATACTATGCTACAACATATAATATTTATTTTGAACATAAAATCTTACTTTTTAGACTACAAGTGGCATAGCAAAACTTTGGTACTACAACTTAATACCCACTTCAAATTTAACAAATTTCATCGGCTGGTTTATTAAATCAACATTTTTATGATTTATATTAATATAGATTATAGGGCACAATGCCATAATATATTAAAACATTTTGAAACATCTTATAACATCCAAAAACACATCACTACATGCTTAAATATATGATGCTACATTATACTATAATATATGGTATTATAATATGATTTAGGGTATTCAAATCTCTAATAGTCAAGGGAAAGTCTCTTGAAGACATTTTCTTTATCTACCATAACTATGTTTGGATTATGTCATTCTTTAGATATACTCTAAATGACATCTTTATTCAAAGTTTAGGGTTTAGGGTTTAGGGTTCAGGGTTTGTTTAGGGGTTAGTGTTTGGGGTTTAGGGTTTAGGGTTTAGGGTTGTAGGTTTTAAGGCTTAGGGTTGTAATCTTTAGGGTTTAGGCTTTAGGATTTAGGGTGTTAGGTTTTAGGATTTAATGTTTAGGGTTTAGGTTTTTTAGGGTTTAGGGTTTAGGGTTTAGGGTTTAGGATTTACAATTTATTGTTTAATTTTTAGGTTTAGGGTTTATGTTTTTGTTTAGGGTTTATTTTTTTTAACATAAAACAAATTTTGATTCAACATTTATTATTTTTGATTTCATTAACCAAGTAGCACCCAAAGTTCCTTAAGACATAGGTGACAACATAGATAAAAAATGAGTACCCATAGAGCAAATAAAAAATCCTAGATAAGAATTAGTCTCTTATAAAGATTTCCATAAGTAGAAAGATTATTTTTTTCAATTTCTCCAGCTCCCATCAAAACCACCCATGTCTCTCAAGTAGCGGATCCTCCATCATATCCCCAATCTCCCCCTCCGCCATCACCACACCTGTAATCTCCATCGCTCCTCCCACCTCCATAACTACCACTGCTCCAACCACCACCTCCATATCCACCAACACCTCGGATCCCCACCACACTGATAACTATGTCTATTTCCTCCTTTTTGAGCTGGTTATGATGTTTCTGTCGTCAATGTTCTGACCATTCTTAGGGTTTATGGTTTATGGTAGTTTAGCATTTAAGGTTTGGGGTTTAGGGTTTAAGGTTGTAGGTTTTAAGGTTTAGGGTTTAGGGTTTAAGGTTTAAGATTTTAGGGTTTAGTGTTTAGGGTTTCGGGTTAGGGTTTAGGGTTTTAGGGTTTAATGTTTAGGCTTTAGGGTTTAGAGTTTTTAGGGTTAGGGTTAGTTTAGGGTTTAGTGTTTAAGGTTTAGGGTTTAGGCTTTAGGGTTTTTAGGGTTTAGGGTTTATGATTTAAGGTTTAGGGTTTAGGTTTTAGGGTTTAGGGTTTAGGGTTAAGGTTAGGTTTAGGGTTTAGGGTTTAGGTTTAGGGTTTAGGTTTAGGGTTTATAGTTTAGTTTTTAGGGTTTTAGGTTTAGGGTTTAGGTTTAGGTTTAGTTTAAGGTTTGGTTTAGTTAGTTTAGTTAGTTTTTTAGGGTTTAGGGTTTAGGTTTAATGTTTAGGGTTTATTTTTAATTAAGTAAATTATTTAGCTTTATTTATTTTTTTTTATTTAGTTTAGGGTTTAGGTTTTTATTTATTTAGGTTTATGTTTAGTTAGGTTAGTTTAGGGTTTAGGGTTTAAGGTTGTAGGTTTAGGGTTTAGGGTTTAGGGTATTTATTTTTAATTAAGTAAACTGGCAGGTTTAGCTTTATTTAGTTTATTTTTTATTTATTTTATTTTATTTTATTTTATTTATTTTTATTTAGGTTTATTTTTTTGTTTTTATTTAGTTTAGTTTATTTATTTTAGTTTAGGTTTTTATTTTAGTTTATTTTTTGGTTTAGGTTTATGTTTATTTTATTTTTTAGTTTAGTTTTATTTTTATTTTATTTTTTATGTTTAGGTTTTACTTTTATTTTATGTTTTTTATTTAGTTTTATTTAGGTTTATTTTATTTTTAATTTATGTTTAGTTTTTGTTTTTTTAGGTTTCTTATTTTTAGGTTTATTTTCTTTATTAGTTTAGTTTAGGTTTTCCTTTTTTTATTTTTTTTAGTTTTTATTTTATTTTTGAGTTTAGATTTAAGTTTAGGTTTAGGTTTTAGTTTAGGTTTTTGTTTTCTTTTATTTATTTTATTTTATTTAGGTTTAGGTTTTATTTATTTATTCTATTTTTAGGTTTGATTTATTTTAAGTTTAAGTTTCTATGTTTTTAGGGTTTAGGGTTTAGGGTTTAGGCTTAAGGCTTTAAGGTTGTAGGTTTTAATATTGTAGGTTTAGGGTTTAGGGTTTTGGGGTTTAGGGTTTAGGTGAGCCTGAAAGATTGGGATTTGTAAAACTAAAACATGCCGCTAAGAAAAAATCTACTAGATATAAATAGAGAGCCGAGAAGATTGGGATTAGAACAAGTTATTACATGGTTGAAAAAAAATTGTTGTTAAAAAATACTTGTCTTTATCTTACAAAGATCAATTATTTAGATTTTAACTCACTAAACCAAAAAACCAAAATTATAAATGAGTACATGAACAAATTTGAAGTATTGTTGTTATCTTCTAGGATTAGGGAAAGATTAAACTAATGTTGTTTATGTTTAGATTGACTTGAGCCTAAACTTAAAAGAGAAACTACATAAAATTAATTTGCATGTGGCTTTTGACGAAACTTTAGATTTGAAATAACATAAATAAATTCTTACACCTAATAGAATTTCATCAAATGTAAGAATTATTCTTTCCACCATTAAATCATATTCAAATGAATACATCTAACTGAAGTAACACTATTACCAATAAACAGAAATAAAAAAAATGATAGATACTATGTTGGGATCCAAAATCTCTCTTAAATCATATTTTCGATGTTTACAAAAAATCTGTGAGTGTCCTAAATCTCTTACAACACTACGCCAGCTATTTCTAAGCATTGACCTTAGAGTTTTACTTGAGCATTCTTGCTTTGTGTTGAAGTGAATTATTTATTACATTATGTTGTAGTGTTGAGTCACAAAATAAGAGATCTATAGTTTTGGAAATCTCTATACAGAGATATTGAGTTTGGATTATTCCCATTACACACTACTTATCAAGATATTTTGTCAGATACAATCACTATTGTAAAAATTTCATTCAATAATACTTTGCATCAAGTCTCCCTAATTTGCCAAGATCTCGAGCATTGTCTCAAAGCATTGAAATCCTACTAAAGAGAGATTTTTAAAGCACAAATTTAGCTCCTTGACATATCTGCTAAATTGAAAGAGCTACAATTTAGGTTTATTTTATTTTGATTTTAGGTTTTGGTTTTTTTTTAAGTTTAGGGTTTAGGTTTTATTTTTTATTTATTTTTTGGTTTTATTTTTATTTTTGTTTTTTAGATTTAAGTTTTTATTTTATTTTATATTTATTTTAGGTTACATTTTTATTTTATTTAGGTTTTTTATTTTTTTAGTTTAGTTTACATTTGTATTTATTTTATTTTAGTTGAGTTTTTATTTTTTATTTTATTTTCTTTTTAAGTTTAGGTTTAAGTTTAGGTTTTTGTTTATGTTTTTATTTTATTTTATTTTTTTATTTTATTTTAGTTTAGGTTTTTTTAATTATTTTATTTTTTGGTTTTATTTAGTTTAGGTTTAGGTTTTTAGGTTTTTAGGGTTTAGGGTTTAGGGTTTATGGTTTGGGGTTTAGGGTTTAGGGTGTAAGGTTTAGGGTTTAGGTTTTATTTTTTTAGGGTTTAAGTTTTAGTTTAGGGTTTAGGGTTTAAGGTGTTATTTTTAACAGAGAATAAATTTAGATTCAACATTTCTTCTTTTCAATTTCATGAACCAAGTAGCATCCCAAGTATTCAAAGACACAAGTAGCTACATAGATCAAAAATGAGCACCCATAGAGCAAATCAAAAACCCTAAATAAGTGGAATCATCTTTACTATAAATACACAGTTCCATATGAAGTAGATCAGATCGGCTGTTCTTCAGTTTCTCCAGTTCCCTTCAGAACCAGCATTGCCTATGTAGTAGCAGGATCTGCCATCATATCCCCATTCTCTCTCTCCTCCACCACCATGGCTGTAACCTTAGTCGCTCTTCTGGCCTCCATAAACACCACTGTTCTAATCACCACCTCCATATCCACCAGCATCTTTAGATCCCCCACCACCATTGCGATAACCGCCACCTCCACCTTCACCTCCACCGCCATATCTTGATTGAGCTTAGTTGATGGTGATGTTCCTGTCATCAAGGTTCAACCCATTCTTAAGGTTTAGGGTTAGTTTAGGGTTTAAGGTTTTTTTTAATAGAGGAAAAAATCAAATTCAACATTTCTTCTATTTTATTTCATCAACCAAGTAGCACCCCAAGTTTTCTAAGAAACAAGCAATGACATTGATAGAAAATGAGCACCCATAGAGCAAATCAAAAACTCTATATAAGTAGAACTGTCTCAACTATAAAGACATAGTTCCATAAGTAGTAGATCGGATTGGTCATTCTTCAGTTTCTCCAGCTTCCATTAGACCCAACCCTGCTTATCGACTAGCGGGATCCGCCATCATATGCCCGATCTCTCCCTCCGCCACCACCATGGCTGTAACCTCTACCACTCCTTCAACCTCCATAACCATCACTGCTCCTACCAGCACCTCCATATCCACCAGCACCTACAGATCCCCCACCACTACTGTGATAATCGTTGCCTCCACCTTGCCTCCACCACTAGATCTAGGCGAGCCTAGTTGAGTGATGTTCTGTCTTCAAGGGTTCTTAATTCTTAGGGTTTAGGGTTTAAAGTTCTTTTTAATAAAAGACAAATATAAATTCAACATTTCTTCTTTTTGATTTCATCAACCAAGTCGCACCCTAAGTTTTCTCAGACACAAGCGATGACATAGATTAGAAATGAGTAGCTATAGAGCAAATAAAAAACCCTAGATAAATAGAATCATCTTGAATGTAAAGAAACAATTCCAAAAGTAGTAGATCGAATCAGACATCCTTCAGTCTCTCTAGTTCCCATCAGAACCCCCCATGCCTCTCGAGTAGAGGGATCTGCCATCATATCCCTGATCTCTCTCTCTACCACCACCATGAATGTAACATCCATCACTCCTCCCGCCTCCATAACCACCACTGCTCCGACCACCACCTCCATATCCACTAGAACCACCAGAACCCCCACCACCACTATGAAAATTGCTGCCTCTACCTTCGCCTCCTCCGTTAGATCTAGACTATGCCTAGTTCATGGTGATGTTCCTGCCATTAAGGTTCTACCCATTCTTAGGGTTTTGGGTTAGTTCAGGGTTTAGGGTTTGGGGTTTAGAGTTTAGGGTTTTAGGTTTTAGGATTTATGGTTTAGCATTTAGGGTTTATGATTTTATGGTTTAGGGTTTAGGGTTTAGGGTTTAGGTTTAGGTTTAGGTTTAGAGTTTAGGTTTAGGTTTAGGGTTTAGGTTTAGGTTTGGGTTTAGGGTTTAAGGTTTAGGGTTTAGGTTTAAGGTTTAGGTTTAGGGTTTAGGGTTTAGCATTTAGGGTTTAGGTTTTGGTTTAGGGTTTAGGGTTTTTTGTTTTAGTTTATGGTTTAGTTTATTTAGGTTTATTTATTAATTTTAGCATTTATTTTATTTAGGGTTTATTTAGTTTTATTATTATTTTATTATTTGTAGTTTATTTATTTAATTTATTTATTTTATTTTATTTTATTTAGGTTTATTTTTATTTATTTTGTTTATTTATTTTAGGTTTATTTATTTTATTTTATTTAGGTTTAGGTTGGATATTTTATTTATTTTTAGGTTAGGTTTTTTTAGGTTTTAGTTTTTTTATTTTTTAGTTTTTTTTTTTTTTAGGTTTATTTTATGTTTTAGGTTTATTTTAGTTTATTTAGGTTAGTTTAGAGTTTATTATTTAGTTTAGGTTTAGGTTTATTTTAGTTTATTTTAGTTTTTTAGTTTATTTTTTTATTTAGTTTAGATTTAGGTTTATTTTAGGTTTAGGGTTTAGGTTTATTTATTATTTTAGGTTTATTTTTTAGTTTAGATTAGTTTTATTTATTATTTAGGGTTTAGGGTTTTTTTTAGGTTTATTTTATTTAGTTTATTTAGTTTATTTTTTTATTTATTTGAGTTTATTTTATTTTTTTATTTTTATTTAGTTTATTTATTTATTTTAGGTTTATTTATTTTAGTTTAGGTTTTTTATTTTATTTTTTTTAGTTTTAGGTTTAGTTTTTAGTTAAGTTTTATTTTTATTTTATTTTTTAAGTTTAGGTTTTATTTTTTATATTTAGGTTTAGGTTTAGGTTTTATTTTATTTTTTTTTTTTTTTTTTTTAGGTTTAGGTTTAGATTTTTTTTATTTTGGTTTATTTTAGGTTTTATTTTTTAGTTTAGGTTTAGGTTTATTTTTAGTTTATTTTATTTTATTTAGTTTAGGTTTGTGTTTAGGTTTAGTTTATTTTAGTTTAGGTTTAAGATTAGTTTATTTTAGTTTAGGTTTAGGTTTATTTTAGTTTATTTATTTTATTTTTATTTTAGATTTAGTTTTCTTTAGTTTAGGGTTTAGATTTTTTTTTTGGTTTTATATTTAAGTTTATCTTTTAGGTTTAGGTTTTTATTTAGTTTTTATTTAATTTTATTTTAGGATTTTTTATTTTTGTTTAAGGTTTAGTTTTTATTTTATTTAAGTTTTTTTATTTTTACATTTAGTTTAGGTTTTTATTTTTATTTTTATTATATTTAGGTTTATCTTTTTAGGTTTAGGTATTTATTTAGCTTTTATTTTATTTTATTTGAGGTTTCTTTTATTTTTATTTTACATTTAGTATTTTTATTTAGGTTTTTTTATCTTTAGGTTTATTTTATTTTATTTAGCTTAGTTTAGGTTTTTAATTATTTTATTTTATTTTAGTTTTTAGTTTTTATTTTTTTAGATTTTTAGGTTTAGGTTTAGGTTTTAGTTTACATTTGTATTTATTTATTTATTTGGTTAGGTTTTTTATTTATTTTATTTTAGTTTTTATTTATTTTAGGTTTAGGTTTTTAGGATTTTATGGTTTAGGATTTATGGTTTAGGGTTTAGGGTTTAGGTTTAGGGTTAGTTTATTTATATTTTATATTTTATATTTTATTTTTTATAATTAGTTTAGGTTTAGGTTGTTTATTTTAGGTTTATTTTAGGGTTTACAATTTTAGGGTTTAGGGTTATTTTAGGTTTAGTTTATTTATTTAGTTTAGGTTTAGGTTTAGGTTTATTTTAGTTTATTTTGGTTTAGGTTTAGGGTTTAGGTTTAGGTTTAGTTTAGGTTTTAGGTTTATGGTTTTAGGTTTAGGATTAGTTTAGGTTTAGGTTTAGGTTTGTTTTAATAGTAATTTTATTATTTTTCTTATTTTTTTAGTTTTAGAGTTTTTTTTTTTTTTATTATTAGTTTATTTAGGATTATTTTATTTCTTTTATTTTTTTATTATTTTTTTTATTTTAGTTTTTTTTTATTATAATTTATATTTTATTTTTTTTTTTTTATTTGGTGATGTTCTTGTTAGGTTTTATTTAGGGTTTAGGTTTAGGTTTAAGTTAATTAGGTTTAGGGTTTAGGTTTATTTTTAAATTTATTTAGTTACTTTAGGTTTAGGTTTAGGGTTTGGGATTTAGGTTTTAGGGGTTTAGGTTAGGGTTTAGGGTTTAGGGTTGTTGGTTTAGGGTTTAGTGTTTAGGATTTAGGGTTTAAGGTTTTTTTTTAAAATTATGTAAACTAGTATGTTTAGGTTTATTTAGTATAATAAGTTTATTTTTTATGTTAGTTTACTTTATTTTTTATTTTTATTTTAGTTTAGTATTTTTATTTTAGGTTTATTTATTTTAATTTAAGTTTTTATTCTTAGGTTTATTTTATATTTTAGTTTATTTTAGGTTTTTATTTATTTTATTTTATTTTCACTTTTTATTATTTTTTTAGGTCTAGGTTTAGGTTATAATTTAGGTTTTTAATATATTATATTTTATTATTTTATTTAGGTTTCAATTTTCTTAATTATTTTATTTTTAGGTTTTATTTAGTTTAGGTTTAGGTTATTAAGTTTTTAGGGTTTAGGCTTTAGGGTTTAGGGTTTAAGGTTTTAGAGTTTGGGGTTTAGGGTTGAGGTTAGGGTTTAGCGTTTAGCATTTAGGGTTTAGTATTTAGGCTTTAGGATTTAGAGTTTTTAGGGTTTAAGTTTAGGGTTTAGGATTAGCTTAGGGTTTAGGGTATGTTTAGGTTTTAGGGTTTAGGGTTTAGGGCTTTTAGAGTTTAGGATTTAGCATCTAGGGTTAGTTTACAGTTTAGGATTTTGGATTTTAAGGTTTAGGGTTTAGGGTTAGGGTTAGGGTTTATGGTTTAGGGTTTAGGGTTTAAGGTTAGTTTAGGGTTTAGGGTTTAGTGTTAAGGCTTTAGGGTTGTAAGTTTAGGGTTAGTTTTAGGGTTTTTGGGGTTTAGGGTATAGGGTTTAGAATTTAGGGTTTAGGGTTTAAGGTTTAGTGTTTAGGATTTTATTTAGTTTAGTTTATTTATTTTACATTTATTTATTTTAGTTTAGGTTTTTTATTTTATATATTTTTTAGGTTTAGGTTTAGGTTTATGTTTATGTTTATTTTTTTGTTTCATTTTATTTTAATTTTATTCTTTAAGTTTAGGTTTTACTTTTTATTTTTAGGTGTAGGTTTAGGTTTTAATTCTATTTTTTTAGGTTTTGATTTTAGGTTTTTCTTTTAGGTTTATTTTTAAGTTTTAGTTTCTAGATTAGGTTTAGGTTTATTTTTAGTTAATTTTATTTTATTTAGTTTAGGGTTTAGGTTTAGTATATCTTAGGTTTATTTGTTTTAGTTTATTTTATTTTAGTTTAGGTTTAGGTTTATTTTACATTTAGGTTTTTTTTAGTTTAGGGTTTAGGTTTTATTTTTTATTTATCATTAGGTTTTTTTAGGTTTTTTTAAGTTTAGTTATTTATTTGTTTTTGATTTTATTTTATTTTATGTTTATTTTATTTTTTTCTATTTAATTTTTATTTTATTTAGGTTCTTTATTTTTAGGTTAATTTTATTTTTAGTTTATTTTAGGTTTTTATTTATTTTATTAGAGTTTAGTTTTTATTTTATTTTTAGGTTTAGGTTTAGGTTTAGGTTTTTCATTTATTTTATTTTTAGGTTTTATTTAGTTTAGGTATAGGTTTTAGGTTTTTTGGTTTATAGGGTTTAGGGTTTAAAGTTTAGGATTTAGGGTTGTAGGTTTTAGGGTTTAGGGTTTAGGGTTTAGGTTTAGGGTTTTGGGTTTTGGATTTAAGGTTGTAGGTTTAGGGTTAGTATTAGGATTTAGGGTTTAGGGTTAGGGTTTTTTTAAAATCTTTAAAATTTTAATTGTTTTTTAAATTATGTAAACTAGTAGGTTTAGGTTTATTTAGTTTATTTTATCATTTATTTTTATTTAGGTTTGTTTTTATTTTTATTTAGTTTAGTTTATTTATTTTAGATTTTTTATTTTAGTTTACTTTTTAGGTTTAGGTTTAGGTTTATTTTTTAGTTTAGTTTTATTTTTATTTTATATTTTAGGTCTAAGTTTTATTTTTTTATTTATAGGTTTTGGTTTTTATTTTATTATTTTCGGTTTAGGTTTTAAATTTTTATTTTAGGTTTATTTCTAGGTTTTATTTTTTAATTTAGGTTTATTTTTAGTTTATTTTATTTTTATTTAGTTTAGGTTTTGGTTCTAGTTTAGTTTATTTTAGGTTAGGGTTTAGGTTTTATTTTTTTATTTTTAGGTTTTATTTTTTGGTTTATAATTTAGGTTTAAGTTTTTATTTTGTTTTTATTTTATTTTATTTTAGGTTTTTTTTAGGTTTAGTTTTTATTTTATTTAGGTTTTTTAATTTTTAGTTTAGTTTAGGTTTTTATTTATTTTATTTTATTTTAGTTTTTTGTTTTTTTTTTTGGGTATGGGTTTAGGTTTACGTTTTAGTTTAGGTTTTTTTATTTTAATTTAGGTTTTTTTATTTAATGGTTTTATTAAGTTTAGGTTTAGGTTCTTAGCTTTTTAGGGTTTAAGGTGTAGGGTTTATGGTTTAGGGTTTAGGGTTTAAGGTTTGGAGTTTAGGGTTTTGGGTTTGGGTTTTAGGGTTTAGTGTTTAGGTTTTTAGGGTTTAGAGTTTTTAGGGTTTAAGGTTTAGGTTCTAGGTTTAGGGTTTAGGTTTTAGTTTAGTGTTTAGGGTTTTTTTTTTATTTAATAGAGAACAAATTCAAATTCAACATTTCTTTTTTTTTTGATTTCATCAAACACCTAGTTTTTTATTTACATTGATAAAAAATGAGCATGCATAGAGCAAATCAAAACCTAGATAACTACCATCTTTTATAAGTCATTATTAGATGGATTTTCTTTTTCTCTTTTATCTTGGATCCAATTATATCTCTCCCTTACCATTTAATTTATGTTTTAGTTAACCACCTTGACCACCACCTCATTATTTTATCTACATTACCACTAAGATAACCACCTCTTTTTTAGATCTACATTAGGTTTGATGTTCTGTCATCAAGTTTTATTATTTAGGTTTAGGTTTAGTTTATTAGGTTTTTTGGGTTTAGGTGTATTTTTAATTTATTTAGATACTTTAGGTTTAGGTTTAGGTTTAGTTTAGGGTTTAGGTTTTAGGGTTATGGTTTAGGTTTAGGGTTTAGGGTTTAGGGTTATAGGTTTTAGGTATATGCTTTTTTAGGGTTTTTTAGGGTTTGGTTTAGTGTTTAGGTTTAGGTTTAGGGTTTAGAGTTTAGGGTTTAGTTTAGGGTTAGTTTAGGGTTATAGGATTAGGGTTTAGGGTTTAGTTTAGGGTTCATATGTTTAGGTTTAGAGTGTATTATTTAGTTTAGGTTTTTTTTTATGCTTTTAGGTTTAGGTTTATTAGGTTTAGGGTTTAGGGTTTAGGTCTTTTAGGTTTATTTTTTGTAGGTTTAGTTTAGGTTTAGGTTTTTTAGTTTAGAGTTTTAGGTTTAGGGTTTAGGGTTTAGTTTTAGGTTTAGGGTTTATTTATGGTTTAGGTTTTTTAAAATAAATTTAATAGGTTTAGATTTATTTAGTTGATCTAGTTGATTTTTATTTTTTATTTTATTTATGTTTTATATTTTATTTATTTTAGGTTTATTAATTTTAGTTTAGGTTTTTTATTTTAGTTTATTTTTTTTGTTTAGGATTAGGTTTAGGTTTAAGTTTATTTTTTAGTTGAGTTTTATTTTTATATTAGTTTTTTGGTTTAGTTTTTTTTTTTAATTTTTTGTTTAGGTTTACATTTTTATTTTACTTTTTTAGGTTTAGGTTTTAGGTTTTTATTTTAGGTTTTTTTAGGTTTTATTTTTTAGTTTAGGTTTATTTTAAGTTATTTTATATTATTTAGTTTAGGTTTATGTTTAGCTTTAGTTTATTTTTTGTTTAGGTTTTATTTATTTTAGTTTATTTTATTTTTATTTTAGATTTAGGGTTTTTTTTAGCTTAAGTTTAGGTTTTAATTTTTATTTATTTTTAGGTTTATTTTTTAGGTTTAAGTTTTTATTTAGTTTTAATTTTATTTTGTTTAATGTTTAGTTTATTTTTATTTTATGTTTATTTTTAATTTATTAAATTTTTTATTCTTAGATTTGTTTTATTTTTTAGTTTACTTCAAGTTTTTATTTAGTTTACTTTTATTTATTTTTATTTTTAATTTTATTTAATTATAGGTTTAGGTTTAGGTTTTTAGGTTTTTAGGTTTTTAGGGTTTAGGGTTTAGGGGTTAAGGTTTAGGGTTTAGGGTTTAGGTTTTAGGGATTAGGGTTCAGAGTTTAGGGTTCTAGGGATTATGGTTTAGGGTTTAAAGTTTAGGGTTCATGGCTAAGGTTTAAGATTTAGGGTTTAGAGTGTATTATTTATGGATTAGGGTTTAGGGTTTAACATTAGGGTTTACGGTTTAGGCTTTAAGGTTTTTTAAGGTTTAGGGTTTAGGGTTTAGGGTTGTAGGTTTAAGGTTTAGGGTTTGAGGATGGTTTTAGGGTTTAGGGTTTAGAGTTTAGGATTTAAGATTTAGGGTTTTTTTTTTAAATTAAGTAAACCGATAGGTTTAGATTTATTTAGTTTATTTAGTTGATTTTTTATTTTTTATTTTTATTTATGTTTATATTTTATTTATATTTAGTTTATTTTATTTATTTTAGTTTAGGTTTCTTATTTTAGTTTATTATTTTGTTTAGGTTTAGGTTTAAGTTTAGGTTTAATTTTTAGTTGAGTTTTATTTTTATTTTAGTTTTTAGGTTTAGGTTTAGGATGTTTTAATTTTACTTTTTTCGGTTTAGGTTTTAGGTTTTTATTTTAGGTTTTTTTTAGGTTTTATTTTTTAGTTTAGGTTTAGGTTTATTTTAAGTTTATTTTATATTATTTAGTTTAGGTTTATGTTTAGGTTTAGTTTATTTTAGGTTTTGGTTTTATTTATTTTAGTTTATTTAATTTATTTTGTTTTTATTTTAGGTTTAGGGTTTTTTTTCAGTTTATGGTTTATGTTTTATCTTTTATATATTTTTAGGTTTAATTTTTAGATTTAAGTTTTTATTTAGTTTTTATTTTTTTTATTTTTGGTTTAAGGTTTAGTTTATTTTTATTTTATGTTTATTTTTATTTTATTAAATTTTTTTATCCTTAGATTTATTTTATTTTTTAGTTTACTTCAGGTTTTTCTTTAGTTTATTTTAGTTTATATTAATTTTTTATTCTTTTTTAATTATAGGTTTAGGTTTAGGTTTAGGGTTTATGGTTTAGGATTTTAGGATTTAGGATATTAAGGGTTTAGGGTTAAGGTTTAGGTTTTAGGCTTTAGGGTTTAGGGTTTAGGGTTTTTAAGGTTTAGGGATTAAGGTTTAGTGTTAACTTAGGGTTTAAGATTAGTTTAGGATTTAGGGTTTAGGGTTTAGGCTTTAGGGTTTAGGGTTTAGGGTTTAGGGTTTAAGGTTTAGGGTTTTGGCTTTAGGGTTTAGGGTTTTTAAGGTTTAGGGTTTAGGGTTTAGGATTGATTTAGGGTTTAGGGTTTAGAGTTTTAGGGTTTATGATTTATGGTTTAGGGTTTAGGGTTTAGGGTTTTATGTGTTTTTCTTTTAAATTAAGTAAACCAGTAGGTTTAGGTTTATTTAGTTTATTTAGTTTATTTTTTATAGTTTATTTTATTTTTTTTATTTTTGTCTAAGTTTATTTTTTATTTTTATTTAGTTTAGATTATTTATTTTAATTTAGCTTTTTTATTTTAGTTTAATTTTTATGTTTAGGTTTAGGTTTATGTTTATTTTTTAGTTTAACTTTTTATTTTATTTTATTTTTTTATTTTAGGTTTTATTTTTTTTATGTTTAGGTTTAGGTTTTTATTTTATTTTTTTATGTTTAGGTTTTAGCTTTTTATTTTAGGTTTATTTTTAGGTTTTATCTTTTTAGTTTATGTTTATTTTATTTTATTTAGTTTAGGGTTTTGGTTTAGTTTATTTTAGGTTTAGGTTTAGGGTTCATTTATTTTAGTTTAGTTTATTTTAGTTTAGGTATAGGTTTATTTTATTTTATTTATTTTAGGTTTAGGGTTTTTTTCTTTAGTTTAGGGTTTAAATTTTTTTTAGGTTTAGGTTTTAATTTAGTTTTTATTTTATTTTATTTTAGGTTTATTTTATTTTTATTTTTTCTTTAGTTTTTATTTTATTTAGGTATTTTATTTTTAGGTTTATTTTATATTTTTTAGTATATTTTAGGTTTTTATTTATTTTATTTTATTTTATTTTAGTCTTATATTTTATTTTATTTTATTTTTAAGTTTAGGTTTAGGTTTATGTTTTGGCTTAGGTTTAGGTTTTAATTTAGATTTTAATTCTATATTATTATTTTATTTTATTTTGGTTGAGGTTTTCTTATTTATTGTACTTTTTAGGTTTTATTTAGTTTAGGTTTAGATTTTTAGGTTTTAGGGTTTAGGGTTTAGGGTTGTAGGTTTTAGGGTTTAGGGTTTATGATTTAAGGTTTTAGTGTTTAGAGTTTAGGGTATAGGGTATAGGGTTTAGGGTTTAAAGGTTTAGGGTTAAGGGTTTAGGATTGTAGGGTTAGGGTTTAAGTTTTATGGTTTAGGGTTTAGGGTTAGGGTTTTTTAATTTTTTATTTTTAATTTTTTTAATTAAGTAATCTAATAGGTTTAAGTTTATTTAATTTATTTAGTTTATTTTATTTAGGTTTATTTTTATTTTTATTTAGTTTTATTTATTTATTTTAGGTTTATTTATTTTAGTTTAGGTTTTCGTATTTTAATTTATTTTTTAGGTTTAGGTTAGGTTTAGGTTTATTATTTAGTTTAGTTTTTTTTAGGTTAAGTTTTCATTCTCTATGTTTTGGTTTAAGCTTAGGTTATTATTTTATTTTTTTGGGTTTAAGTTTATTTTTAGGTTTTATTTTTTAGTTTAGTTGTAGGTTTATTTTTAGTTTATTTTATTTTATTTAAGGTTTAGGTTTAAGTTTAGGTTTAGTATATTTTAGGTTTAGGGTTTGGTTCTCTTTTTTTATTTAATTTTGGGTTTATATTTTGGTTTAGGTTCTTTTATTTATTTTATTTTTAAGTTTTATTTAGTTTAGGTTGAGCTTTTTAGCTTTTTAGCTTTTTTGGGTTTAGGGTTTAGGGTTAGTTGAGTGTTTGAGTTTAGGGTTTAAGGTTTTGGGTGTAGGGTTTAGGGTTTAGGGTTTAGGGTTTAGGTTTTTGGGTTTTGGGTTTAGAGTTTTAGGGTTTAAGGCTTGGGGTTTTTAGGGTTTAGTGTTTAGGGTTTAGGGTTTATTTTTATGTCTAGGGTTCAAGTTTTAGTTTAGGGTTTAGGGTTTTTATTTTTTTATTTTTTAATAGAGAATAAATTCATATTCAATATTTTTTTTTGAATTCATCAACCAAGTAACACACCAAGTTTTCTAAGACACAAGCGACGACATAGTTTTAAAATGAGCACACATAGAGCAAATCAAAGACCCTAGATAAGTAGAACCATCTTTGCTATAAAGACACAATTCCACAAGCAGCAGATTGGATCGGCTATTCTTCAGTTTCCCTAGTTCCCATCAGAACCACCCCAGTCTCTCGAGTAGCGGGATCCACCATCATATCCCCAATCCCTCCCTCCGCCAGCACCACGGTTGTAACCTTTGTCGTTCCTCCCGCCTCTATAACCACCACTGCTCTAACCACCACTTCCATATCCACCAGCACCTCTAGTTCCCCGACCACCACTGCGATAGCTGCCGGTTCGCCTCCATCGTCAGATCTGGATGGAGCCTATTTGGCGGTGGTGTTCCTGTCATCAAGGTTCTGCCCATTCTTAGGGTTTAGGTTTAGTTTAGGTTTATTATATTTTAGGGTTTATGTTTATTTTTTAATTTATTTAGGTATTTTAGGTTTAGTTTTAGGGTTTGGGGTTTAGTGTTTAGTGTTTAAGGCTACGATTTAGGCTTTAGGGTGTTCGGGTTTATGCTTTTAAGGTTTAGGGTATAGGATTAGGGTTTAGGGTTTAGGGTTTCTTAGGATTTAGGGTTTAGGGTTTAGGGTTAGTTTTAGGGTTTAGGGTGTAGGGTTTTTTTTAAAGTTAAGTAAACTGATAGTTTTAGGGTTATTTAGTTTATTTAGTTGATTTTTTATTTATTTTAGTTTAGTTTATTTTTTATTTTCATTTATGTTTATTTTTTATTTCTATTCAGTTTAGTTTATTTATTTTAGGCTTATTTATTTTAGTTTAAGTTTTTTATTTTAGTTTATTTTTTTAATTTAGGTTTAGGTTTAGGTTTATGTTTATTTTTTAGTTGAGTTTTATTTTTATTTTATTTTTTAGGTTTAGGTATTATTTTTTATTTTTAGGTTTAGGTTTACATTTTTATTTTATTTTCTAGGTTTAGGATTTACATTTTTATTTTAGGTTTACTTTTAGGTTTTATTTTTTTGTTTCACTTCAGGTTTATTTTTAGTTTATTTTATTTTATTTAGTTTAGGTTTATGTTTAAGTTTAGTTTGTTTTAGGTTTAGGTTTTATTTATTTTAGTTTATTTTTTAATTTTATTTTTATTTTAAGTTTAGGGTTTTTTTTTAGTTTAGGGCTTAGGTTTTATTTTTTATTTATTTTAGGTTTCTTTTTTATGTTTAGGTTTTTATTTAGTTTTTATTTTATTTTATTTTAGGTTTATTTTATTTTTTTATGTTTATTTTTTTATTAAAGTTTTTTATTCTTAAGTTTATTTTATTTTATTTAGTTTAGTTTAGGTTTTTATATATTTTATTTTAGTTTATTTTTATTTTTTATTTTATTTTATTTTTAGGTTTAGGTTTAGGTTTTTAGGTTTTTTGTTTTTAGGGTTTTGGGTTTAGAGTTTACGGATAAGGGTTTAAAGTTTTTAGGATTTAGGGTTTAGAGTTTAGTGTTTATTATTAACTTAGGGTTTAGGGTTAGTTTAGGGTCTAGGGTTTAGGGTTTAGGCTTTAGACTTTAGGGTTTACGGTTTAGGGTTAGGGTTTTTAGGATTTAGGGTTTAGGGTTTAAGGTTAGTTTACGATTTAGGGTTTTAGGGTTTATGGTTTAGGGTTTAGGGTTCAGGGTTAAGGTTAGGGTTTCGGGTTTAGGGTTTAGGGTTTAGGGTTTAGTGTTTTTTTAAATTAAGTAAACCGATAGATTTAGGTTTATTTAGTTTATTTTTTATTTATTTTAGTTTATTTTATTTTTTATTTTTATTTAGTTTATTTTTTTATTTTTAGTTAGTTTAGATTATTTATTTAGTTTAGCTTATTTATTTTTAGGTTTAGGTTTATGTTTAGGTTTATTTTTATTTTAGTTTTTTTTTTATTTTATTTTTTTTGGCTTAAGTTTTATTTTTTAGGTTTAGGTTTAGTTTTAGGTTTTTATTTTATTTTTTTAGGTTTAGGTTTTAGCTTTTTATTTTAGGTTTATTTTTAGGTTTTATTTTTTAGTTTATGTTTAGGTTTATTTTAAGTTTATTTTATTTTATTTAGTTTACAGTTTAGGTTTAGTTTATTTTAGGTTTAGGTTAAATTTATTTTAGTTTAGTTTATTTTAGTTTGGGATTTTTTTTAGTTTAGGGTTTAGGTTTTTTTTAGGTTTAGGTTTTAATTTAGTTTTTATTTTATTTTGCTTTTATTTTGCATTTAGTTTATATTTTATTCAAGTTTTTTATTTTTAGGTTTAATTTATTTTTTTAGTTTAGTTTATGTTTTTATTTATTTTATTTTAGTTTAGTTTTTATATTTTAAATTATTATTTTTTTTACGTTTAGGTTTGGGTTTCTATTTTGGTTTAGGCTTAGGTTTTTATTTTTTTATTTTATTTAGGTTTATGTTTTCTTATTTATTTTATTTTTTAGGTTTTATTTAGTTTAGGTTTTTACGGTTTAGGGTTTAGGGTTTAGGGTTATAGATTTTAGGGTTTAGGGTTTAGGGTTTTGGGTTTAGCGTTTAGGGTTTTAGTGTTTAGAGTTTAGTGTTTAGGGTTTAGGGTTTAGGCTTTAAAGGTTTAGGGTTTAGGGTTTAGTATTGTAGAGTTAGGGTTTAAACTTTAAGGTTTAGGGTTTTTTTTTTAATTTTTTAAATTTTGAAAATTAAGTAAGCTAGTAGGTTTAGGTTTATTTGGTTTACTTTAGTTTTATTCTTTATTTTTAAGTTAAGGTTTATTTTTAGTTTATTTGATTTTATTTATGGTTTACGTTCACGTTTAGGTATAAGGTTTGGTTTTATTTTTTATTTATTTTTAGGTTATGGTTTTTATTTAGTTTTTATTTTATTTTATTTTCAATTTATTTTATTTTTATTTTATATTTAATTTTTATTTTATTTAGGTTTTTTATTTTTTAGTTTAGCTTAGTTTTTTACTTATTTTATTTCTGTTTAGTTTTTACTTTTTATTTAGTTTCTTCTTAGGTTTAAGTTTAGGTTTAGGTTTAGGCTTCGGTTTAGGTTTAAGTTTTAGTTTAGGTTTTTATTTTATTTTATTTTTTATTTTATTTTGGTTTAGGTTCTTTTATTTATTTTATTTTTAGGTTTTATTTAGTTTAGGTTTAGCTTTTTAGCTTTTTAGGGTTTAGGGTTTAGGGTTAGTTGAGGGTTTAGGGTTTAGGATTTAAGGTTTGGGGTGTAGGGTTTAGGGTTTAGGGTTTATGGTTTAGGTTTTCGGTCTAGGGTTCAGGCTTTAGTTTAGGGTTTTTGGTTTTTGGTTTTTTTAATAGAGAACAAATTTAGATTCAATATTTCATTTTTTTCGATTTCATTATCCAAGTAATACGCCAAGTTTTCTAATAGACAATCAACAACATAGATAAAAAATGAGCATGCATAGAGAAAATCAAAGACCCTAGATAACTAGAACCGTCTTTACTATAAAGACATAATTCCATAAGCAGAAAATTGGATTGAACGTTCTTCAGTTTCTTGATTCCCCAGAACCTCACGACCACTCGACCCACCATCCATCATATCCTCTCCCCGCCACCACCACGGTTAACCTCAGTAGCTCCTCCCACCCTAACCACCACTTTGGGACCACCATATCCATTAGCACCTCAGTTCCCACCACCACTGATAGCTCGCCTTTGCCTCCATCGCCAGATCTAGAATGAGCCTGTTTGACGGTGATGTTCTTGCCGTTAAGGTTCTGCCCATTCTTAGGGTATAGGTTTAGGTTTAGGTTTATTAGGTTTTAGAGTTTATGTTTATTTTTTAATTTATTTAGTTACTTTAGGTTGAGGTTTAGGGTTTACGGTTTAGGGTTTAGGGTTTAGGGTTTAGGATTAGGGTTTAGGTTTTAGGGTTTAATCTTTAGGGTGTAGGGATTATGGTTTAGGGTTTTACGATTTATGCTTTTAAGATTTAGGGTTTAGGATTAGGGTTTAGGGTTTAGGGTTTTTAAGGGTTTAGGGTTAGTTTTAGGGTTTAGGGTTTAGGGTTAGTTTTAGGGTTGTGGGTTTAGGGTTTAGGGCTTAGGGTTTAGGATTTAAGGTTTAGGGTATTTTTATTTATATTAAGTAAACCGTTAGGTTTAGGTTTATTTTGTTTATTTTTTATTTATTTTAGTTTATTTTATTTTATTTTTTATTTATGTTTATTTTTTCTTTTTCTTTAGTTTAGTTTATTTACTTTGGGTTCATTTATTTTAGTTTAGGTTTTTTATTTTAGTTTATTTTTTATGTTTAGGTTTAGGTTTAAGTTTATTTTTTAGTTGAGTTTTATTTTTATTTTATTTTTTAGGTTTAGGTTTTATTTTTTATTTTTAGGTTTAGGTTTTATTTTTATTTTTAGGTTTAGGTTTACATTTTTTTTTAGGTTTAGGCTTAGGTTTTAGGTTTTTATTTTATGTTTAATTTTATGTTTTATTTTCTCGTTTAGGTTTAGGTTTATTATTAGTTTATTTTATTTTATTTAGGGTTTAGGTTTAGGTTTAGGTTTAAAATATTTTAAGTTTAGGGTTTAGGTTTTATTTTTACATTTATTTTTTAGGTTTAGGTTTTTATTTTATTTTATTTTCATATTAGGTTTAGTTTTAATTTTATTTAGTTTTTTTTTATTTTTTTAGTTTTGTTTAGGTTTTTATTTATTTTATTTTAGCTTAATTTTTATTTTTTATTTTAGTTTTTTTTAGGTTTAGGTTTTAGTTTAAGTTTTATTTAATTTCAGTATTTATTTTTATTTTGGTTTATGTTCTTTTATTTATTATATTTTTCAAGTTTTATTTAGTTTATGTTTAGCTTTTTAGCTTATTCGGGTTTAAGGTTCAAGGTTTAGGGTTAATTGAGGGTTTAGAGTTTAGGATTTAAGGTTTGAGGTGTAGGGCTTAGAGTTTAGGATTCAGTTTAAGTTTTTTGGTTTAAGGTTTTACAGTTTAGGGTTTATGGTTTGGGGATTTTAGGGTTTAGGGTTTAGGGTTTAGAGTTTAGGTTTTAGGTCTAGAGTTCTGGTTTTAGTTTAGGATTTAGGGTTTTGGCCTTTTTTTGATAAAGAATAAATTCAGATTCAACATTTCTTTTTTTATTTCATCAACTAAGTAACACATGAAGTTTTCTAAGACACAAGCGACAACATAGATAAAAAATGAGCATGCATAGAGTAAATCAAAGACCCTAGATAACTAACTCTTTTAAAAAGAACAGTTCCATAGCGACATATCGATCGTTCTTGGTTTAGTTCCCAGAACCACTCGGCCTCTTATGGGATCCACCATCATATCCACATCTCCCTCGACACCACTATGGTTGTAACCTCCATTCCTCCTCCTCCTCACCCTACTTGAGCAATACCTCCAAATCCACCTGACTCAGTTCCCCAGCCCTTCTCGATGTCGCCTCCACTTAGCCTCGCCTCGTTAGATCTAGATTGAGCTTGTTTGACAGTGATATTCTTGCCATCAAGGTTCCACCCATTCTTAGGGTTTAGGTTTAGGTTCAGGTTTATTAGGTTTTAGTGTTTAGGTTTATTTTTTAATTTATTTTGTTACTTTAAGTTTAGATTTAGGGTTTGGGGTTTAGGTTTAGAGTTTAGGGTTAGGGTTTAGGGTTTAGGGTTTAGGATTGTAGAGTTAGGGTTTAAGGTTTAAGGTTTAGGGTGGGTTAGAGTTTTTTTTAAAATTTTTTTTAATTTTTAAAATTTTTAAGTTTTTAAAATTAAGTAAGCTAGTAGGTTTAGGTTTTTTTAGTTTACTTTAGTTTTATTCTTTATTTTTAGGTTTGGGTTTAGGTTTTTATTTTATTTCTTTAAGTTTATGTTTATTTTTAGGTTTTATTTTTTAGTTTAGGTTTAGGTTTATTTTTAGTTTATTTTATTTTATTTACGGTTTACGTTTAGGTTTAGGTTTAAGGTTTGGTTTTATTTTTTTTTATTTTTAGGTTTATTTTTTAGGTTTAGGTTTTTATTTAGTTTTTATTTTTGATTTATTTTATTTTTATTTTAGGTGTAGTTTTTATTTTATTTAGGTTTTTTATTTTTTAGTTTATTTTAGGTTTTTACTTATTTTATTTCTGTTTAGTTTTTTTTTTATTTTAGTTTCTTCTTAGGTTTAAGTTTAGCTTTAGGTTTAGGCTTCGATTTAGGTTTAAGTTTTAGTTTAGGTTTTTATTTTATTTTAATTTTTTATTTTATTTTGATTTAGGTTCTTTTAGTTATTTTATTTTTAGGTTTTATTTAGTTTAGATTTAGCTTTTTAGCTTTTCAGGGTTTAGGGTTAAGGGTTTAGGTTTTCGTTCTAGGTTCAGGCTTTAGTTTAGGGTTTTTGTTTTTGGTTTTTTTTAATAAAGAATAAATTCAGATTCAACATTTCTTTTTTTTTGATTTCATTATCCAAGTAACACACTAAGTTTTCTAAGAGACAATCAACAACATAGATAAAAAATGAGCACGCATAGAGCAAATCAAAGATCCAAGATAACTAGAACCGTCTTTACTATAAAAACACAGTTCCATAAATAGCAAATTGGATTGGACGTTCTTCAGTTTCTCCAGTTCCCATCAGAACCTCCCAGGCCTCTCGACTAGCGGGACCACCATCTTATCACGATCTCTCCACCACTTGCATATCCATTAGCACCTCCAATTCCTTCACAACCACTATGATAACCTCTTTTGCCTTTTATCCAGAATCTAGAGCCTATTTGATGGTGATGTTCCTACCATTAAGGTTCTGCCCATTCTTAGGGTTTAGGTTTAGGTTTAGCTTTATTAGGTTTTAAGGTTTATGTTTATTTTCTAATTTATTTAGTTACTTTAAGTTGAGGTTTAGGGTTTACAATTTAGGGTTTAGGGTTTAGGGATTAAGGTTAGGGTTTAGGGTTTAGGGTTTAATCTTTAAGGTGTAGTGATTATGGTTTAGGTTTTAGGGTTTTACAATTTATGCTTTTAAGGTTTAGGGTTTAGGATTAGGGTTTAGGGTTTAGGGTTTATGGTTTAGGGTTTTTTAGGGTTTAAGGTTAGTTTTAGGGTTGTCGGTTTAGGGTTTAGGGTTTAGGATTTAAGGTTTAGGGGTTTTTTATTTAAATTAAGTAAACCGATAGGTTTAGGTTTATTTTGTTTATTTTTTATTTATTTTAGTTTATTTTATTTTATTTTTTTATTTTTGTTTATTTTTTCTTTTTGTTTAGTTTAGTTTATTTATTTTAGGTTCATTTATTTTAGTTTAGGTTTTTTATTTTAGTTTATTTTTATGTTTAGGTTTAGGTTTAAATTTATTTTTTAGTTGAGTTTTATTTTTATTTTTATTTTCTTTTTTAGGTTTAAGTTTTATTTTTTATTTTTAGGTTTAGGTTTTATTTTTTTATTTTTAGCTTTAGGTTTACATTTTTTGTTTTTTAGGTTTAGGTTTAGGTTTTAGGTTTTTAATTTATGTTTAAGTTTATGTTTTATTTTCTAGTTTAGGTTTTGGTTTATTTTTAGTTTATTTTATTTTATTTAGGGTTTAGATTTAGGTTTAGGTTTGAAATATTTTTGGTTTAGGGTTTAGGTTTTATTTTTTATTTATTTTTACATTTATTTTTTAGGTTTAGGTTTTTATTTAGTTTTTATTTTATTTTATTTTTATATTAGGTTTAGTTTTTATTTTATTTAGTATTTTTATTTTTTTAATTTTGTGTAGGTTTTTAATTATTTTAATTTAGTTTAGTTTTTATTTTTTATTTTAGTTTCTTTTTAGGTTTAGGTTTTAGTTTAAGTTTTTATTTTATTTCATTATTTTCTTTTATTTTGGTTTATGTTCTTTTATTTATTATATTTTTTAGGTTTTATTTAGTTTAAATTTAACTTTTAGCTTATTCGGGTTTAGGGTTTAAGGTTTAGGATTAATTGAGGGTTTAGAGTTTAGGATTTAAGGTTTGGGGTGTAGGGCTAAGAATTTTGGGTTTAGTTTAGGTTTTTGGGTTTAGGGTTTTACGGTTTAGGGTTTATGGTTTGGGGATTTTATGGTTTAAGGTTTATGGTTTAGAGTTTAGGTTTTAAGTCTAGGGTTCAGGTTTTAGTTTGGGATTTAGGGTTTTGGCCTTTTTTTGATAGAGAACAAATTCAGATTCAACATTTCTTTTTTTTATTTCATCAACTAAGTAACACACGAAGTTTTCTAAGACACAAGCGATGACATAGATCAAAAATGAGCACGCATAGAGTAAATCAATGACCTTGGATAACTAGAACCATCTTTATTGTAAAGACACAGTTCCATATGCAGCATATCGGACCGGTCGTTCTTCAGTTTGTTTAGTTCCCATCAGAACGACTCTGGCCTCTCGAATAATGGGATCCACCATCATATCCCCGATCTCTCCCTCTGACACCACTATAGTTGTAACCTTCATCGCTCCACCTGACTCCATAACCACCACTACTTTGACCACCACCTCGATATCCACCACCAGCTCCAGTTCCCCCCATCGCCTCTGCGATAATCATCGCCTCCACTTTTGCCTCCTTCGTTAGATCTAGATTGAGCCTATTTGATAGTGATGTTCCTGTCATCAAGGTTCTGCCCATTCTTAGGGTTTAGGTTTATGTTTAGGTTTATTAGGTTTTAGGGTTTAGGTTTATCTTTTAATTTATTCAGTTACTTTAAATTTAGCTTTAGGGTTTGCGGTTTAGGTTTACGGTTTAGGGTTAGGGTTTAAGGTTTAGTGTTTAGGGTTTAGTGTTTAGGGTTTAGGGTGAAGTGTTTATGGTTTAGTGTTTAAGGTTTTAGGGTTTATGCTTTTAAGGTTTAGGGTTTAGGATTAGGGTTTAGGGTTTAGGTTTTAGAGTTTTGGGTTTTTTAGGGTTTAGGGTTTAGGATTAAGGATTGTAGGTTTAGGGTTTAGGGTTTAGGGTTTAGTTAGTTTTAGGGTTTTGGGTTTTGGGTTTAGGGTTTACAATTTAAGGTTTAGCATTTTTTTTAATTTAGGAAACTAATAGGTTTAGGTTTATTTAGTTTATTTAGATTATATTTTATTTATTTTAGTTTATTTTATTTTTTTATTTCTGTTTATTATTTATTTTTATTTAGTTTAGTTTATTTATTTTAGGTTTATTTATTTTAGTTTTGGTTTTTTCTTTTAGTTTATTTTTTTTGTTTAGGTTTAGGTTTAGATTTATTTTTGAGTTAAGTTTTATTTTTATTTTATTTTTTAAGTTTAGGGTTTATTTTTTATTTTTATGTTTAGGTTTACATTTTTTTTAGGTTTAGGTTTTAGGTTTTTATTTTAGGCTTATTTTTAGGTTTTATTTTTTTAGTTTATGTTTAGGTTTAATTTAAGTTTATTTTATTTTATGTAGTTTAGGTTTAGGTTTAGCTTTAGTTTAGGGTTTAGGTTTAGGTTTTATTTATTTTAGTTTAGTTTATTTTAGTTTAGGTTCAGGCTTATTTTTATTTATTTTAGGTTTAGTTTTTTTTTAGTTTAGGGTTTAGGTTTTATTTTTTATTTATTTTTAGGTTAAATTTTTAGGTTTAGGTTTTATTTAGTTTTACTTTATTTTGTTTTAAGTTGATTTTATTTTTATTTTACATTTATTTTTATTTTATAAAAGCTTTTTATTCTTAGGTTTATTTTATTTTTTAGTTTAATTTAGGAATTTCATTATTTTATTTTAGTTTATTTTTATTTTTTATTTTATTTTATTTTTAATTTTAAGTTTAGGTATTTCTTTTATTTTATTACATTATTTTATTTAGGTTTAGTTTTCTTTAAATTTTATTTTTAGGTTTTATTTAGTTTAGGTTTAAGTTTTTAGGATTCTAGGGTTTAAGGTTTAGGGTATAGGGTTTATAGTTTATAGTTTTAGGGCTTAGGATTTTGAGGTTTAGGATTTAGGGTTTAGGGTTTAGGGTTTAGGGTTTAGTGTTTAGGCTTTAGGGTTTAGTGTTTTTAGGGTTTTAGGTTTAGGGTTAGCTTAGGTTTTAGGGTTAATTTAGGCTTTAGGCTTTAGGGTTTAGGCTTTAGGCTTTAGGCTTTAGGGTTTAGGCTTTAAGTTTTAGGGTTTAGGAATTAGGGTTTAGGGTTTTTAGGGTTTATGATTAGTTTAGGGTTTAGGGTTTAGGGTTTTAGGGTTTAGGGTTTAGGGTTAGGGTTAGGGTTTAGAGTTTAAGGTTATGGTTAGGGTTTAGAGTTTATGATTTAGGGTTTAGTGTTTAGTGTTAATTTAGGGTTTTTTAGGGTTTAGGGTTATATGTTTAAGGTTGAAGGTTTAGTGTTTAGGGTTTAGGGTTTAAGGTTAGTTTTCTAGTTTATTGTTTAAGGTTTAGGGTTTAAGATTTATTATTTAGGGTTTCGGGTTTAGAGTTTTTTATTTTAAAATTAAGTAAACCAACAGGTTTATGTTTATTTAGTTTAGTTTTCTTATTTTAGTATATTTTAATTTATATTTCTATTTAGGTTAATTTAATTTATTTTTTATTTATTTTAATTTATTTTATTTTTTATTTTTATTTAGGTTTATTTTTTAATTTTATTTAGTTTAATTTATTTATTTTAGTTTAGGTTTTTTTTTATTATAGTTTTTATTATTTTAGTTTAGTTTTTTTTTATTTTAGTTTATTTTTTAAGTTTAGTTTAGGTTTATATTTATTTTTTAGTTTAGTTTTATTTTTATTTTATTTTTTGGGTTTAGGTTTTATTTTTTATTTTTAGGTTTAAGTTTAGGTTTTTATTTTATTATTTTAGGTTTAGATTTTAGGTTTTTATTTTAGGTTTATTTTTAGGTTTGTTTTCTTTGGGTTTAGGTTTTATTTTATTTTTAAGTTTAGGTTTTATTTACTTTAGTTTAGTTTATTTGTGTTTAGGTTCACGTTAATTTTATTTTATTTATTTTAGGTTTAGGTTTTGTTTGAGTTTAGGGTTGAGGTTTTATTTTTTATTTATGTTTAGGTTTTTTTTTTAGGTTTAGGTTTTTATTTAGTTATAGGATTTAGGGTTTAGTGTTTAGGATTTAGGGTTTAGGGGTTTTTTAAAATTAATTAAACTAGTAGGTTTAAGTTTATTTAGTTTACTTATATTATTTTTTATTTATTTTAGTTTATTTTATTTTTTTTATTTTTATTTATGTTTATGTTTTATTTTTATTTAGATTAGTTAATTTATTTTAGTTAGGTTTTTTATTTTAATTTATTTTTTAGGTTTAGGTATAGAGTTTTATTTATATTAGGTTTAGGTTTTTGGGTTTTTGGGTTTAGGATTTATGGTTTAGGGTTTAGGATTTAGAGTTTTAGGATTTAAGGTTTTAGGGTTTAGGGTTTAAGGTAAGAGTTTAGGGTTTAGGGTTTATGGTTTAGTGTTTAGGCATTATGTTTAGGGTTTAGGGTTTAGGGTTTATGGTTTGTGGTTTAGGGTTTCGGGTGTATGATTTTAGGTTTGGGGTTTAGGGTTTTAATCTTTAAGGTTTAGGGTTTAGGGTTGTAGGTTCTGGGTTTAGGGTTTAGGGTTAGGGTTTAGGGTTTAGGGTTTAGGGGTTAGGGTTTAGTGTTTAGGTGTTAAGTTTAGGGTTCAGGTTTTAGTTTAGGGTTTAAGGTTTAGGGTTTTTAAGGGTTTAGGGTTTAGAGTTTTGGGTTTTGCATTGTAGGTTTAACATTGTAAGTTTAGGGTTTAGGGTTAGTTTTAAGGTTTAAGGTTTAGGGTTTAGGGTTTAGGGATTAAGATTTATGATTTAGGGTTTAAGGGTTTTATTTTTAAAATAAGTAAATCGATATGTTTAGGTTTATTTAGTTTACTTAGTTTATTTTATTTTTTATTTTTATTTAGGTTTATTTGTTATTTTTATTTAGTTTACTTTATTTATTTTTGGTTTATTTATTTTAGTTTAAGTTTTTTATTTTAGTTTTTTTTATTTTTAGGTTTAGGTTTAGGTTTATTTTTTAGTTAAGTTTCATTTTTATTTTATCTTTTAGGTTTAGGTTTTTAGGTTTTTAGGGTTTAGGGTTTTAGGGTTTAGGGATTAAGGTTAGGGTTTAGAGTTCAAGGTTTAGGATTTAGTGTTTAGGCTTTAGGTTTTAAGATTTTTAGGGTTTAGGGTTTATGGTGTATGGTTTAAGGTTAAGGGTTTTGGGTTTGCTATTTAGGATTTTAGGGTTTATGGTTTAGGGCTTAGGGTTTTACGTTTTGGGTTTAGGGTTTAGGGTTTAGGCTTAATTTTAGGTCTTAGGGTTTTATTTATTTTTTAATTTTAATTTTATTTTTAGGGTTTAGGGTTTAGTGTTTAGGTTTAGGTTTTAGATGTAGGGTTGAGATTTTAGTTTAGGCTTATTTTCAAATTAAGTAAACCAGTAGGTTTACATTTTTTTTTCGTTTATTTTTAGGGTTTAGGGTTTAGGGATAGCTTAGGGTTTAAGTTTTTTTAAAAAAAAATGAGGAAAACCGATAGGTTTAGGTTTATTTAGTTTCTTTAGTTTATTTTTATTTATTTTAGTTTATTTTATTTAATTTAGTTTATTTATTTTAGATTTATTTATTTTAGTTTATTTTTTAGATTTAGCTTTAGCTTTAGGTTTATTTTTTAGTTAAGTTTTATTTTTATTTTATTTTTAGGTTTACGTTTTACTTTTTATTTTTAAGTTTTGGTTTAGGTTTTTATTTTATTTTTTTAGGTTTAAGTTTTAGGTTTTTAATTTAGGTTTATTTTAGGTTTTATTTTTAGTTTAGGTTTATGTTTATTTTTAGTTTATTTTATATTATTTAGTTTAGGTTTTGGTTTTATTTATTTTAGTCAATTTTAGTTTAGGTTTATATTTGTTTTAGTTTATGGTTTAAGTTTTATTTTTTATTTATTTTTAGGTTCATTTTTTAAGTTTAGGTTTTTATTTAGTTTTTATTTTATTTTATTTTAGGTTTATTTCAATTTTATTTTAAGTTCAATTTTTATTTATTTTAGGTTTTTTTTATTATTAAGTTTATCTTCTTTTTTAGTTTAGTTTAGGTTATTATTTATTTTAGTTTAGTTTATTTTATTTTATTTTTAGGTTCAGGTTTAGGTTTTAGCTTAGGTTTTTATATTATTGTATTTTTTAAATTTATTTAGGTTTAGTTTTATTATTTATTTTATTTTTAGCTTTTATTTAGTTTAGATTTAGGTTTCTAGGTTTCAATGGTTTAGGGTTTAGGGTTTAGGGTTTTAGGTTTTAAGGTTTTAGGGTTTTAGGGTTTAGGGTTTAGGGTTAGGGTTTAGTGTTTAGGGTTTATATTTTCGTGTTTAGGCTTGAGGGCTTAGGGTTTAAGGTTAACTTAGGATTTAGATTTTAGAGTTCTTTAGGGTTTAGGGTTTAGGATTTTGGGTTTTCGGTTGTAGGTTTAAGGTTTAGGGTTTAGGGTTAGTTTTAGGATTAGAGTTTTTTTTAAAAAAAAAATTAAGGAAAATGCTAGGTAAAGGTTTATTTAGTTTATTTTGTGTTTTAGTTCATTTTATTTTCTATTTTGATTTCGGTTTATTTTATTTTTATTTAGTTTAGTTTATTTATTTTAGGTTCTTTATTTTAGTTTATTTATTTTTGTTTAGGTTTAGGTTTAATTTATTTTTTAGTTTTGCTTTATTTTTATTTTATTTTTTAGGTTTCAATTTTATTTTTTATTTTGAGGTTTAGGTTTAGTTTTTTATTCTAGTTTTTTAGGATTAGATTTTAGGTTTTTATTTTAGGTTTATTTTTAGGTTTTATTTTTTAGTTTAGGATTACATTTATTTTTAGTTTATTTTATTTTATTTAGTTTAGGGTTTAGGTTTAGTTTATTTTAGGCTTAGGTTTAGGTTTTCTTTATTTTAGTTTAGGTCTAAGTTTATTTTATTTTGTTTATTTTATTTTTATTTTAGGTTTAGTTTTTATTTTCAATTTAGGGTATGGGTTTTATTTTTTATTTATTTTTATGTTTTATTTTTAAGTTTATTTTTTAGGTTTAGGTTTTTATTTAGTTTTATTTTATTTTATTTTAGGTTGATTTTCTTTTTATTTTACATTTAGTTTTTATTTTATTTATGTTTTTTATTCTTAGATTTATATATTTTTTCTTATTTAGTTTAGGATTTTATTAATTTTATTCTAGTTTATTTTTATTTATTTTATTTTATTTTATTTTTATGTTAGGATTTAGGTTTTAGTTTAGGTTTTATTTTATTTTATTTATTATTTTATTTTATTTGGGTTTAGATTTTTTATTTATTTTATATTTTAAGTCTACCAGTTATTTTTAGGCCAGGATCTAGGCCCATGGCCCAGGGCCTCAGCTCAGGGCTTGGGAGCCCAGGTCTTAGGGCCTGGCTCAGGCTCAGGGTCAGGCCTGTGGCCTGGGGCCTGTGTACCCCAGTGGCCTGGTGCTCATGGCTCAGTCCAGACTCCATGGTCACCAGTGCAGAGTCAGCCTGTGGCTCAGTGGCCAGTGGCCCAGTATTCTGGCCAGGGCTCAGTGGTCAGCCTAGGGCCCAGGGCCTAAGTGGCCTTGTGGCCTGTACTGGGCCAGTCAGTGGCCAGTGGTCAGGCCTGGGGCCCAGTGGCTCAGTGGCCCAGGGCTCAGGCACTTGAGGGCCCAGGGCCTTTTAGGCCTGTGGCCTAGGGCCTGGGGTCAGGCCCAGAGCTCCAGGCCTCAGTGTCAGTCTTTTGGCCTGGCTCAGTTTAAGATATGTGGTTAGGGTTTTCTTTTAAAATCACAAACCAACGTTAGTTTATTTAGTTTTATTTATGTTTATTTTAATTTAAATTTCATTTAGGTATTTTATTTAGTTTATTTTTTATTTATTTTAGTTTATTTATTTATTTTCATTTAAGTTATTATTTATTTATTTAGTTTAGTTTATTTGTTTAGTTTTATTTTTTTAGTTTTATTTTATTAGTTTTTTTATTTAGTCGCTTTTATTATAGTTTATTTTATAGTTTAGTTTATGTTTATTTTTTTTATTATTTTTTTAAGGTTTAGGTTTTATTTTTTAGTTTTAGGTTTAGGTTTAGGTTTTTATTTTATTTCTTTAGGTTTAAATTTTAGTATTTTATTTTAGGTTTATTTTAAAGTTTTTTTAGTTCAAGTTTACGTTTATTTTTTGTTTATTTTATTTTATTTAGTTTAGGGTTTAATTTTAGTTTATTTTATGTTTAGGTTTAGGTTTTATTTATTTTAGTTTAGTTTATTTTATTTTAGTTTTATGCTTATTTTATTTTGTTTATTTTATGTTTATGTTTTTTTTAATTTAGGGTTTAGGTTTTATTTTCTATTTATTTTTAGGTTTTATTTTTAGGTTTATTTTTTTGGTTTAAGTTTTTATTTAGCTTTTATTTTATTTAGGGTATTGTGCCGCCATCCTTCAAGTTCTTTGATGGTAGTGGGAACCCATGGTAACACATTGCACACTTTAGGTCTGTAAATGACCTGGTGGCGAATGCTCCTCTTGCCTTTTTTCTAAGTATGTTGCATTTGATTACTATGATGAACTACCCAACGGTTCTATGAATACTTTTACTGAGTTGGAGCACCCCTTCATCAAGTGCTTTGCTAGAGCTCAATAGAGGGTGATTGTGGGCGACCTCATTATAGAGAAACAGAAACTCAATGAGTCACTTGTTGATTACATTCTCAAGTGGCACAACCTGTGCATGAAATGCTAACCACACTTGTCCGAACAACATGACATTGAGAATATCCATGGCCTAGTCGCCTTCATGCTTAAGGCCTTTACCATCAAAACATTCGAGAAATTAATCATCAAGGCGGCAAGCCTACAAGAGGAAGCCAAATAGTTGCCCTTTCCTGACCAATCATATAGGCCCAAGCCGCAGAAAGTGTTTGAGAAGAAGCTAGGGACAGTTGTGTCAATGGACAGAGAAAAGCAACTAGCCAAAGTTCAATATGAGAGACTACAAGCTCAGCAGCCTCCTTTTCCACCTCCTCTTCCACCACCTCGACCTTCATACCAGCCACCACAGTCATCACAATGACCATTTCCATCACCTCAGTAGCCTACCTAGCCATGGTATTCATATCCATCGCCAGGTAGCTACTTTCCACTTACTCTTGTCGATAGATTGAATAAGCCATATTCATTCAGGAGGGAGGTAGTTAGGAAAATCTTTAAGAATCGCTTAAAGAAACCTGACTTTCAGTTACCAGAGCCTAAGAGGCTGGAGGAAGTGAGCAAGAGCGATGATCCTAGCTATTGCCCTACCACCGTATGTTTGGCCATGTCTTAGAGGATTGTATTACTTTTAAGGACTAGCTTGAGCACAGCTACAAGTTGAGAGCCATAGTTATCCCTAAAGAATACTTATTAGAACAATCATCCAGTTCTATTAGAGTAATCCTTGGGGATACTTGCAATCCTCTTAAGACCAAAGAAGGTTAGAATATCTCCCTATCCCGAACCTCTAAGAAGATCATTTCTAAGATCAAGAAGCTTTTCTTGCAAGTGCCTGAAGTAGCCAGGTGCTTGAAGTAGCTCAAACCTCCAACCCTAAGGAATGTTTGCTAGTTGTAAAGGAAAACTCGGGGAGGGTGACATCCCACCAGCAATAGAAATCCACCATACTAGCCTGGGATAGTCCAAGAGCATAGCCACCATCCAAGTCCAGTACTCCCTCCACCGTTGCAGCTACCACCTCTTTTGCTAGATCCTCTTCTACCAGCAGGAGCATTGTATCTGTGGATAAGGGCACTAAATCCCTTACTCCGCTTACTTTACTTGATTTATATCATGTACCTCCACCCAAATGGAAATTAATGAAGAAAGCTATTTCTACTTATATATTATCTACTTCTGATGCTCTTGGTTTTATTCCCATTGAAAGCTCTCTAAGTCTAAATAAAAATAAGAGCTCTAGTAGTTATGATCCTTTCCTTTTTGATTCAAAGTCGGATTATCATTCTATGAATGGATCCAGTTTACCTCTTGAGATTGACTTGGAGTTAACTGACTCTAAAGATCCCATAGGAGAAGCTATAGGTATGCCCGATGAGAAGGTAGAACTTTCCACAAGCTCACCATTCCAAGAAGTCACTATAGTCAACTTACGCAGTGACATAGTTCTACCTCATTAGGTAGCACCTTAGGATAAGGGTAGTAAGTCATTGGTCTGAAAGCAGATAGCCCCTACATAGGATGCTCCACCCATAGATATGCTTATGGAGGACTAAGCTAGAGTTGATTACAATGTCCTAGCTCACCTTAGAAATTTTCCAGCTAAGTTAAGCATATACAACACCCTTGTCTTATCCAAAAAGATGAGGGAATCTCTAATCAAGGACTTACTTGATCTAGAGATATGCTTAGCTCAGCTGACCACTATTAAAGTTGAGGCATGCCACTTGAAGGACATCTTAGTAGTTACATTCAGCGATGAAGACTTACTCTTAGGGACGACTGAGCATAACTATCACTTTACATTATAGTAGATGTTGGTAGATACAAGCTATCTAGAATTTTTGTTGACCTAGGTGTATCAGTCAACATTATGAGTCTAAGAACCCTTGCCTACTTGGGGATCAACATCTCTAAAATCCAAAAGGAAAGGATGATGTTGAGCAAATTCAATGAACAAGGTGAGAGGGACTTATGGTGTTTATTTTGATGTAGTGGACACCACATTAGGGGATACTTTTTGAGGTGATCTGGTATGACATTGAGGTGTAATGTACTATCTCTAAAGATAGAGACATCACCCTACAATGGACCTAATCATGTAATAAAGACTCTTTAGGCATGATGGGTCTTCGAATGTACCAGAGATTTCTCCCTACTTTACATGGATGAATAAAGCAAGGTTTATATTAAACCAGGTTTTTAAGTTCCCTATGGAGGCTAGCCTCTATAGTTAATTACATCTTAGAAATGAAATTTCTTAAGAATACTTTCAATTAAAGTAGACAATAATCATCTCCAAAGATTTTAAGGTTAGACTATCAAAAGATTGGTTGTATTTCGAAAATCAATTGGGAAGTTTAAGGAGAAGACTTATTTTTGGAATCCAAATGAAATAAGAAGGAAATTCTCATGATACTAGGAAGCATCATGAGCATTCCAATCTATCCTATGGTTCAGCTTTATAATTTTAAAGTTGAGGAGATTTATATGTTTTGAGTTGAAATTTAATTAGATTACTATGGCTTATGATCCACCAACACAAGGTTATGGGAATGCCTAAGAGGTTAGGATTTATTATTGTAGCTCAAAGAAAATTGCTACCTCAGATCCTACATTTAGCGAGCTTTACTATGAGCTAAAGCATGACCTAAATCTAAGCGATAGGTGGAAATAAGGGTTTTACCTCCACAAGAGAGAATAAATTGTCCAACTTCTAGACTTATAATTGCTTGGAGTGGCCGCCTGCTAACTCCTCCAATGATTTTAAAATTATATAGTCTGATCTTATGAATTTTAAGATAGCTAGGGTAGTTATTTAATTAGAAAGAGACTAAAGTCCTAAACACACTCTCTAAGAGACTAAAGCATGAGTAGTATGTGTATATGACTTAATCTATAGATGCAAAACATTTTCAAATTTTATTTAATTTTAGACATGTCATTCTGATAGAGGCTTTATGATTTTTTATGCTTAAATGCATGATGAAATAGGTTATAGGTCAAATCAGCATGAAGAAGGTGTTCTTCATCACAAGGGATGCCATCACAGGTCAAGCATTTCTTTATCGTACAAGGATGGATATCCTTCATGTTCAAGAGAGAAAGAGTGTGCATGCATCATGTGAAACATACAACCATACAGCTAAGGGGCTGTTAAATCTTTTAATTATCTTATTTATGTCTTAGGCTTTATGATGAGGTTATGAGTTGTTTAAAATTTTCTTATGAGTGATTAGTTGGATAGAAAAGTTATTTTTATCCTAAGATCCTAATCATATCCAAGCCACACATTAAAGCATCAATCATTTAAGAAACTATTAAAAGCATATCGTCCTAATGCACAATGTAAACATAACATTAAACAATTGTATAAACTATCGTAAAAGAACAAAAGGTCGATGAGGTTAGGTACCTCTGTATAACCCGAAGAGAGAAAAGATGGGTAGCCGAGCTTACCCTTATACAACCTAGAATATGAAAGAATAATTATAATTGTATTAAATGCTATGGGGCTCTTCTTTCATATCTCCATTTCGATTCTTCTTGATTTGATGGTGCTTGCTTCAAAGGCATCACAGGCACTGTGACAAAGACTTCTGGCCACTGGTCATCCTAATCCCCCATAGCACTAATCCTAATTTCTATTGCAAAAACTACATTTATGTGGGAAAAGTAAATCTTACTACAACTACAAAATAAAGGTTAGCTAAATATACATATAATCCCAAGCAGTTGTATTTATAATTTGGACTTAGCACCCTACACATAGGTAACTAAGCCCACCTATCCTAACTTAGATTATGCTTAAGGATTTGAGAAACAAGCAAAATGAGCATTCACATTTATTTTTAAGCATCCCATAAGCATAATCCCCTACAGAAAACATGATTAGCCTAATATCATCTATAAGCATAAACATCCTGAATATATATCATAAATATATATATATATATATATATAGCATATATATATATATATATATATATATATATATATATATACATATATATATATAATATATACATATATATATATATATATATATTTATTTATATGACATCATACACCATCCCAACTTAGATAGAAGTGGTGACTTAATTAATGTGTGTATTAAGGCTTGGGTGGTAAGTCTTAGGCATTAGTGGTGTATTTTCTAAGTGTAGAAGGATTCAATTTAACATGAAAGGTTGATTTCACTTGAAGTAGTTTAATTGATTTGAGAATTTTAATTTGTGTTTTCTTTTGTTTCATTTTATTACACTTAGCAACTAAGTGTTATAAAGAGAGGAAAGGAGGATTGCCCTCTTTCATCCCTAACTTAAGTCACTTTCTAAAGTATATTAATTTGATTTAGTTCTCTTTAGTGAATGGCTTATTTAATGATTTAATTAATCTTAAGTTTAGGTTCACTTTAAATAAGCCTATTCAAAATGAAAAGCATCATAAGATTAATTTAATTGAATTACTATCACATGACGTATATTAAATCATTCTTTTCCATCACATGTAACATGCATATGATTTAATACTAAGTATATCTATACATGTAACATATTTTAGCACACTTAAATGATGAATGTACGTGTATGTTTAGAATTTATATTTTAATTGATTGAATTGTTTAAACATATTTATTTTAAACTTTATCCAAATTCTTATACAAAAAGGACATAAGAATGAAATTAAATAGGCATGTGTCATTGTTAAATAAGGAAGTGAGGTATTCAAATGACCTCCTTGGAGCTAGTTAAAGCCTCATATTCTCAGGATGTCTAGACTATGTACCCATTTGCATTCAAACATATGTAAATTCATATACATTAACATAGGAAGTATGCTCCAAATCATATGGATAATTAATTCAACCACTTAGTCAATTATGAATGCATGCACTTTTAATGTAAAATAGGATTTTTATTCACATATACATATACATGTACAAAGATATAGACAAGTAGTTGTCATTGTTAAACTAGCAAAGTGAGGTAATCAAATGACCTCTTTGGGACTAACTAAAGCTTCATATTCCTGGGATGTCCAGACTATATACTTTCTTTTCTCAGACACACATGGATGTATACATAAATGAGGGAAAGAAAACCATGCAAAGATTGTATATTTTTTTATTGAATCATTTATATATATGAATTAAAGCTCCATCCAAATTCTAATGTTGAAATACATAAGAATGAAATCAAATGGGTATGTGCCGTTGTTAAATAAGAGAAGTGAGGTAATCAAATGACCTCCTTGGGGCTAGGTAAAGCCTCGTGTTCCCGGGATGTCCAAAATATATACCCATTACCATTCAATCTTATATAAATCAACACATGAATAGAGGAAAGAGAACTCAACATTCATACACTTAAGCTATAAGCACATGCATTTCTTATGTATTTATAACTAGCATCATAACACATTATTATTCATTTATAAGCTTTTGAAAAATACATTTGGATTTAATAGTGATAATAGCCATGAATATATTAAATTAAATCAACACATGCAAGCTTACATAAAGTAAATCCATTTTATTTTCCTTGATTTTGAAAAGATGGATGCTGAATTCAAATGACATACCAAATTTAACATAATTGGAAGGAGGACAATCAAATATAAGCATGTGATTTTTTCAACCAAACTAGTTCTTAAGGACAATCAAATCAAATAAGATTATTTAAAGCAAACCAAATTTTTTTTATTAATTAAATTTTGGATTTGATTTGATTTAAAGAGGAGAAGAGAAGTCATCACTTGTTGTTTTAAATCTACGCCCACATTAGTGAGTTGATTTAATTTAAGAAAATGTAATTAAGTTGAGTTTATGGGTTAATTAAGTTGAACCCTTAATTAGATGAATTAATTACTCTTACCAATCTCACCTTAAAGTAATTAACTAAATAATTATGAGCGAATATGATATGCATGGAAAATAAACTTGCAATGATCCTAAGAAATAGAAGGGGCCTAATACAATTGGCTCATGATTAATAAATAGTTAATTAGATTAAGGGACTTAATTAATTACTCCTATGGCTTTCCCACACATGTGGACTAACCATAATTTCATCAAACTCCTTTAGGTTATTAAACACCTAAAGATCTACCCCATGATTAATTAAGGTCTCCATGTGATTATGATTTCAATTTGATTAAGTGATTTAATTAATTAGTTCAATTAATTAATTTCATTTAAAATAGGGTGAAATGAACTTATGGAAAAGGGTCTCAACCCTATTCCTTAGTTCACTTAATGTTGAACAAAGATTAATAAACTTAATTAACTAATTTGTCACTGTTCATGGGATTAATTAATCATTAAACAACTTAAAAGAGTAGTTAAGGTTTAATTAGTCAATTTTCCTAATTAAGTGAGCAATAAATCCCAAAAAAATCATGGGAGGTAGAGGTCATCACATTAAATTAACCCCCAAAATTTGGGTTTAAATGCTCAAGTAATTAAGTAGTAATTAAGCTAATTAGTTTTGTAATTAAAACTTAATTAAACTTTAATTACTGTTCAAAATTTGTTAAGATCATTTGTAATTAGTTCTCCTCTGAAACACATTTAAAATGAGTATATATTTGCATTTTTTTTTATTTCTCTATAATTTTTTATGATTTTTAGAAATTTTAGCCTTTAAAAATGATTAATTAAGCTTAATTAAAGCCAAATCCTATTGATGCCACTTGGCGTACTTTCCACGTGGTGCTTTGAGATTGGCTACTTAAAACTTATCTGACTCAAGACTATGTGACGTAGCTGATGTGCTTTTGTTCGCCCCATTTAAGATTGATGCCACGATTAATCCCATAGCTTAATAACATTAAATCAGATTGATCTAGCGAATCTAATCATGATCGTCAATTTTGATCACGTGAAATGGATAATGCATGATCTAACGTTACACGAGTGAGGGAGAATGGAGTCCCTCTACCATTGCTCACTTTATTCAAGCTTTCCTAAGCTCGGATCAACTATAAAAGGATCCCACACCTTTACAACATCGATCAGAGGGGACTTAACAGTCAAGATCACATGAGATGCAAGTGTTCTTCAAAAAGTCCCAACCCATTTTTGCTTAAGTATCAATTTTGGAAGTATACCTCACTGGAACTCAAGACTGGCAGCTTAAACGATTAAGGAAGCTTAATATAGTGGAGACAAAGCCCCCGTTGAGAATTAGATCACCTCAATGCTCACTGAAGGCTGAACCGACCACTTGGATCTTGGCTTTGATCAAAGTCGCATCTTTGGTGCTCAAGAAGCTTAGGAGATGATTCATTCTTGCTCAAAGAGGCCTAGGGAAGGTCCGTGCAAAGTTAATTTGAGTTTCATGGAGAAATGGGAAAGTTAGGTCGAAAATGGGAGTGTCCTATTTTGAGATGGATGGGAATGGAATTTTTTGATTGAGGAACAAGCTTGGAACCTTAGGGATTTGCTCTAGTGGGTCATCTTGGGTAGATGGGGCTCTGAGGAATGATTTTTCTATGTTTGAGTAAAAATGATGGGGTGTATACCCCCATTCATCATGATCAGACGGTGGGATCGAGTTTGGCTTATAGTAGGTGTCTGGCCATCTCAAAGAGTCATGGGTGGCAGGGAGGAGGTGAGCTGGCTCATCTTGGTTGGTTGAAGGTGTGTAGGTGGCTACCAAAGAGGAATCATGGGTGTGCTATGGGTTTTAAATGCTCCAATGGGGAGGGTGAGGTGATTTCACCTCCCATGGGTCATGGCCAACCCAACCACCCCTTGGGTCTGGTAGGGTAGTGTCCTAGGTGCATAGGTGGACCATTAGGAGAGTATCAAGTGGCCAAGGATTGGAAATGACCACATACCACATACATGGGTGATTTGTCTCGTGTGATGCCGTTGACCTAAGGGTAGAATGATCATTTGGCATTGGATTTGATTTGGGCAAATTTGAAATGAGCCAAAAGTGGGTTGGCCTAAATTTTAGTTAATTGGAGTTGATTTGGTTAGGTTTGGCTCAATTTGACTCATTTAGGTCAAACTGGGTTAGGTTGGGTCAAGTTCATATGATCATTTGGGATGTTTTAGTTCAGTTGGTTTGGTTTAGTTTGGCTCATTTGAATTCATTTGGGTCAAATGGGTTAAGTTGATCAATTTGACCAACTTAGCCAAATTGGCTTGAGTTAGGTGTTGGTTTAGGTTTAGTTGACCAATTGAAGATGATTATAGTTTGGTTTCAATTAATTTGGATTTGGTTTTAATTTAGGCCAACTTGAACCTTTAGGTCAATTTGGGCTAAGTAGGTCAATTGGGTTCAATTGGGTCCAATCATGGCTTTGGTCAAGTTCAACAATCAATTTGGAATGAACTTGAGCCATTGGTTTCAATCAATTTGCTTTATATTTTGATTTGACCTAATTTTGTCTTTTAGGTCAATTTGGGTCAACATGGGTCAAGAGGACCAATTGGGTTTGGTTTGACTCAATTGAAGGTTTCAATGGATTTGGCTTAGGTTGCAGTTTGGCTAGTTTGGGTTCATATGGGTAAAGGGGTTGACTTGGTCAAATGACAAAGTTGACTTAGTTTGACCTAATTGGTGATAATTGATCAACCTAGGGTGATCAATAATCATGGGAGGTTTTTATGGGCTTGGTTCAATCCAATTTGGGTAGGATTAGGGCTTGGCTCAAATAGGTCAAATTAGCCACTTTGGGTCAAGTGGACCAATTGGGTTTAGTTGGCTTGATTTTGGGTTGAGTTTGGTTTAATTGAGTTTATATATGGATTTAGGATTGATATATAAATTTAATTGTAATCTTGGGTTCAAATGAGTTTTGGTTTATTTGAACATTTCAAGTCAAAAGGGTTAAGTTGGGTTTGACTTGGATTTTGGTTTGGCTTGATGATTGTAGATTTCATTTATATTTGTGAATATGATTGAAGGTATGATTGATTCATGAGAAAATCAATTGAATTTGGGTTTTGGAATGAAGGAATTTGGCTAAGTCCATGGAGTTGAGTCATGTGGCTTAGTTTGAATTTTGATTTGGTTTGATTTAGTTTTGACTTTAAATGTATATTTCATTTAAATTTATGAAGATGATTGAAAATATGTTTGATTTGTAAGAAAATCAATTGAGTTTGACTTGATTTGGATTAAGATTTGGCTAAGTCCATGGATAGCCATATGGCTTGAAGGGTTTTGATTTAATTTGATTTAGTTTGATTTAGTTTTGATCATTTGAATGTAGATTTGATTTATATTTAGGAAGATGATTGAAGATATAAATTGATTATGAAAAAATCAATTAATTTTGGATTGATTTGGATTAAGATTTTGCTTTGTCCATGGGATAGGTCATATGGCTTAAGAAGGGTTTCAAGTTTGGATTTGATCATGGGCTTAAATCTTTGGTTTTGGAACTTGGTTTTGGAACTTGGTTTTGGAATTGGATTTGAATTTGATGTTTGAACTAAACTTGAGGTTTAATTTGGGAAGGTGAACATGGATTGGATTTGTGTTGTATGGTAGGTGGATTATCCTAATCCCTAAGGCATAACCTAATCCTATGGTTAACCCTTCTAAGTCTTTAGGCTTTGGTTAATTTTTTACCTAATTGTTAGAAGTGTCTTATGACTAGGGAAGTCTTAGTGTCTAGAAGACTCCTAAGTCTAAGATGGGAAGATTGAATCTGCACTCCAAAAGTGAGGTCAATAGACCTTTGGCTCCATAGTGTTGCCCATAGAGATAGATAATTGGAAGACTGAAGCCAAGTTTCACATTATAGACTTGGATACATCTTTGAACTCTTTGCTTAGGAGACCATGGATACATTAGAATAACATAGTTCCATCCTCTACAAGTGTATGAAGTTCATGATAGGGATCGCCTAATGTGTCAAAGGAGATCTCAACCCATTTACAGTTCACGAGGTTAGCATATATGAGGATGCAGCTTACTACCTCCCTCAAAATCAACAATTCTATTATTGAGAACTTGGCCAAAGTTTAAAAATAAAAGAAAAATAAAAAAAGAAAAAGAAAGAGAAAAATAAAAAGAAAAGAAAAGAGAAAATGAAAAAGAAATAAAAGGGAGCAGAAATAGACATAGAGGAGCATGACATTAGACTTAGAGGAGGAAGTGGAGCTTGACATTAGATTCCACCCACAGTTCATTACTCCATTCAAACATATGGGTAGGATGACTTGACCTTTACCAAGCAAAGGAAGAGGCAAGTTCAGGCCCCTGGGTGGAAAACCTTTATTGGCCACCCAATAATAAGATATGTCCCAACTACAGAGTACACTGCTATCCATATAGACTTAAAAATCTAGTTCATAGGATGAGTCTTATATGGTTAGCACCAGCCGCCTATCCTCAAGAATGGATTCCTTTGGGGTGACACTTGACCCAATATGATGAAGATGGGCTCCAAAGCAAAGTATAAGGGTATTTAAGTCTATATGTGAAACAGTTAGGCATCAATTTGGAACCTTAGCTCTAACCCAACTTTCCTCTCAAAAAGTTAAGTGTTTGGTAGTTAAGGAAGCTTCTAAGTCATCTATGGGTGTGAAGACTCAGAGGTTCTTTTTGGGAGCATCATCCTCAAGTTAAGAAGTTGATGTAGAACTTGAGGATGATTCATATAAAGATTTTATAGAATTACCTTTTGATTGGTACTTGCCTTGTGTTCATAATTTAGCAAAGAAAGGGTTAATCCCACATACTTGGTCAAAGCAATGTGTCACTATGTCGAAAAGAATATGGAAGAACAAATGCAAAAGCTCTCAATCAAGACCGTGACTAGGATTCTAGTACAAGGTCCAATCCATGATGATGATTAATGCTAATCATCACCAGAATTGAGATTTTTTTTTTCAAATCATATTAACTCATATGAGGAGTCGCTTAGAAACTTCGATGATCCATGATTTTGAAGTCAAAGATGCACCGCCGTGAGTTTGAAGAAGAGATCAAGTCAACCATCACGACTCAAGGAAATCAACTTAGAACAAGAAGACCACGCCTGACATACATCGCTTGAATGAAATTGAAACCAATGACTTAGTTAGGCTATTGATTGAGTTTAAGGACTACTTTATAGGGAGTTATGAAGAGATGCTTGGACTGGCTCCTATCATAGCAGCCCATAAACTAATAATAGAGCCTACTCCTAACCCTATCAAGCAAGCTCCTAGATGCATGTGATTAGATAAAGAATAATAGGTCATTTATAAAGTCAAGAAAATAATTGATGATGGCATCATCCGGGAAGCAAAATATCCTACCTAGTTAGCCAGCATCATCCCAGTTAAGAAAAAGAATGACCAAATTTATATATGCATTGATTTTAGGGATTTAAATAAGGCATGTCCAAAAGATGAATTTCCACTACTAATCTTTGAGCTGATGGTGGACATTACCTCATCTCATGCAGTCTTCTTTTTCATGGATGGCTTATCTGGATATAACCAAATAAAGATGGCCCCTAAAGATGAAAGGAACACTACTTTTAGAACCCCGATCATAATTTATTGCTATAAGGTCATGCCTTTCAGCCTTAAAAATGACGGTGCTACATACCAGCAGGCTATGACTTGAATCTTCGATGAACTTATTCATCATCAAGGTAAGTGCTATGTCCATGATCTCGTGGTCAAAAGTAGAGAAAAGGAAGACCATTTCTTTGACTTGAGAATATTTTTTGAACAATTAAGATAATTTAGCCTCAAAAGGAACCCCTTGAAGTGTGCATTCAGAGTAGCTTCAGGGAAATTCCTTGGGTTTGTTGTCCGACACCAGGAAATTAAAATCGATTGGAAGAAGATCAAGGAAATATTAGAAATGCCACCCCCTAAAAGTTTAACTCAACTAAGATCATTCCAAGGGTGGCTGGAGTATCTAAGATGCTTTATATCCAACCTTTCGGGAAGATGTCAGCCATTCTCAGCACTTGTCAAAAAAGATGCCAAGTTTAAGTGGGATGACAAGTGTGAGAATGCCTTGAAAGACATCATGCATTACCTGATGATGCCACCAATTCTAGCAACCCCTTTCCCAGGCAAGCTGCTCATACTTTATACTATTACGTTAGATGACTCCCTTGGTGCTTTATTGGCCCAAGCCAATGAAGAAGGGAAGAAAAATGCACTCTGCTACCTCAGTTGTCATCTAATCCCTACTAAGGCTATTTATCCACCCATTGAGAAGCATTGCATAGCTTTAATCTTTGCATCCCAAAAGCTATAACACTACATGCTTTATCAAAAGGTAAACTTAATCTCTATGATCAATCCACTATAGTATCTCATGACATGGCCAATGTCATTCAGACGGTTGGCATGATGGTCCATGATCCTCTTGTAGTTTGACATTACCTTCATACCCCTCTATGCGATGAAAGGATAAGTGCTAGAAGATTTCTTAGTGACACACCCACTTCCTACTAACTCTTCGATTAGTGATGATCTCCCTAATGAACAAATCATGAACATAGGGGATACTAGCATTCACCGTTTGGAGATGTACTTTGATGGTGCGGATTCCTCTCAAAGAGGAGAAGAACCATAATCTACTATTCCAAGAAAGGCAGGGGTAGGAATAATTCTCTTAACTCTAGAGTGCGACATGATGAGATTCTCATATCATCTGTCCAATCCTTGCACTAACAATGAAGCTGAATATGAGGCTCTAATTGTCCTAGCATTACTCTAAGCATCCAGAACATCAACATCTTTGAGGATTCTCTACTAGTTATCAAAAAAATCATTGGGTCCCATAAGATTATAAAGCCCAAGCTCCATCACTACCATAAGTACACCATGAAGTTGTTGGCCCAAATCCTAGAGGTTACCATTTATAAGATTCCTCAAGGAGAGAATGCTGTAGCGTATGCTTTAGCCAAGCTTGCCAAGGAGTTGGCATGTTTGGAGGATGAGTCCATATCAATAAAAGTCTAAAATAGATAAGTCTTATCACTTATTAATATTGAACTCAGAAAAAAAGTACTCTCTTGAAAGAAGGATGAGGAGTTAGATTGGAGGCAACCATTCATGGATTACCTAAATAAAGGCAAACTACCTCAAGAGAGTCTCAATCCCATCAGATGAAGCGTAGCACTTTCCTATGCTCTTGTGGATGGTGTCTTATACCGTCTTTGATCATATGTGTTACATTATTTAGACAAGCATGAAGTCCATAAGATTGTGACTGAGGTACACTCAGTATTATGTGGAGCCAACCAATCCGATCCGAAGATGAAAGGCAAGATCAAGAGTTTTGGATACTATTATCCATCGATGATCAAAAAATTTATGAATATGAATAAGCATTGCCAGTAATGTTAAATAAACAGAGTGGTTCTACACCAACCAACCAACATTCTACATCTTACATTGGCCTCATGGCCATTCGAGTGTTGGGGTACCAAAATAATGGGTCTGATTGATCCTCCTTCTTCTAAGGGTCATCAATTCATCTTAACTACTACTAACTACTTTTCCAAATGGGCAAAAGTGATTCCCCTCAGAGAGGTCATAGCTCAACATGTGCTCCAAATTTTAAGAAACCATATCATATATAGGTTTGGAGTTCCTCGATGAATTATATTTGATAATGGTACTACATTCAAGAGCACCAAGATCAACAACTTTCCCATGAGACATAGCATAGATTGGAGATATTCTACCATCAACTATTCGAGGGCAAATGGCTTAGTAGAAGCCATCAATAAAACTCTTATCTAAATACTAAAGAAGACACTCGACAATAATAAGTGATAGTGGCATAAAAAGTTAGTTGAAGCCTTGTGGGCCTACCGCACCACATATAGAACTCCAACTCAGTCTACTCCTTTCTCCTTAGTGTATGGGTCTAAATCCAATCTACCATTAGAAGTCTAGCTCCCATCACAAAGGATAGCTGCGGGTAGCAAGATCACAACAGAGCAAAATGTCAAGTTACGGTTAGAAGAGTTCAAAGGTTTGGAGGAGAGAAGTTTGCGAGCATGCGAAATCCTTGAGTTGTATAAAGCTAAAATGATTTAACCTCACAACAAGTTGGTCTATCCTAGATCTTTTCAAGTAAGAGAGCTTATTTTAGTTCTAAGGAGACTGATTATTGCCCATCGTAAGATGAGAGGCATGTTTAAACCCACATGGGAAGGCCCTTTTTCCATGAGGAAGGCCTACCAAGGAGGATCTTATTAGCTTATTAATCATAAGGGAGAGCACCCAATGCTTCCAATCAATGAGCTCTACTTAAAGAAAAATTATAAATCATGTTTGAAATAATTATCATCAATGAAAATTCCATTTATAATTCAATCTCTTCCATGTCAAAGTATTCTTATTTCATGAATCCATGATGTGTTTAGGGTAGGTGTAAGGAACCCAAGTATCCCTATCATCACACATAACATAAATATAAAAAACACAAAAATATATAAAACAAACATATATACTTATTCTCGGTCTACTCTGAGTTGAGATAATGCCCCCAACATTACTCACTCAATAGCGGCTCTAGGTCAGGCTGATAAGCTACCCTGCTAGTGTGTCAGCCCAATGGTGTTCTTACTTTAGAGGTGTAAGTCTGCAATGCTTTCCTTCCTTACTTGGCCATTGAACACCAAAGAGAACCTTGTTAGTTCGGTAGGCCATAATACATGGCTGGTAAGCTACCTCATGTTGGCTTCGTTTAAGAGGATGTGAGTCTGCTATGCTTTCTTCTTTGATTAGCCTTCGTACATTGACCGAGTTGAGTATATTTGAGGTTTAGGATAAGTCTTCTAGTGGATCCTTCCCACCTGACTACTTCAAGTCTGGGTCCAGTCCTTCCTCGAGGCTCCCCACTTAGTAGTCGCTCTAGGTCAGATAACATTTGTTGCACTGCTGACAAACTATCCCAATGATCTGTTCCACTTGGAAAATTGTAGGCCTACATGCTTTCTTTCCAAATTGATTATTGGACACTGATGGGCACCTTAAGTTGGTTGGTTCTCACTATGCTGGTGGATACACCACTCATGTTGATGGATACACCTTAGGTTGGTTGGTTCTTGCACCTTAGTATACATCACTCATGGCAGATGTAAGTCTACTACGCTTTCTCCTTGAGTTGGCCACTGTACACATGTAGACTTTCTTTTCCAAGGCTCAGGATAACATCCCTATCATCAACTACCTTATGGGCACTATATTTGGATCACATCCTTTGTGACCTAATTTAGACACGACCTGAGTTACTACCAGATGGACAGTTCTCCTTTCATAGTAACCACCCCTGTAGTTGGAGAATATATCTTGTGGATGTGCAGATTCTCCCTTGGTCTAGTAAATCTGACACAGGTCAAGGTTTACATAGCCCCTTCTCAGTGTGTTTCCTCGCACACCAACAGGGTCCACGCAAACATATAAACAAAATATATATTCTTCCTAGCACAACCATTGTACACCAAAAGGCAGCCCCTTAGGTTAGTTAGCTCTACCCCATAGCCAGCAAACTATCCCTTTGGATTTGTAAATTTGAGATAGGACAAGTCCGATATAGCCCCTTCTCAATGGGTCCATCGCACACCACATGGTCCATAAATTAAATCGATCAAATTTGATCAAGCTCACATCCCTAGTGGATATGCCATAAATTTGAAATCAAACTAAACCAAACAAACCACATCAAATCACATGAAATTAAGATAAAATTAATCCTGACTACTTTTGAGTTGACATAAGTCCCTAGCGGCATTCACTCAGTAGTCGCCCTAGTTTAGGTTTGATTTATTGTGCATCCAACAGGTCACCCCAACTATTGTTTCTCACTTTGGAAGATGTAAGTATGTTATGCCTTCTTATTAGCACAATCGTTGCACACCAAAAGGAAACCCCTTAGGTTGGCTAGCTCTACCCCATAGCCAGTAGGCTATCCCTTTGGATTTGTAAACCTGAGGTAGGTGAATGATGATATAGCCCCTTCTAAGTGGGTCCATCACACACCAATAGGGTCCATGCATTAACTCAGATTAAATTAAACCCAATCTGATTTTCTCCAGTGGAGTTAAATCACTCCCTACTCCCCAATGGAGCCTTAAATCATATATAAACAAGTCAAGCAAATAAATTAAATTCAAAACCAACCTTCTCAGTGGAGAAAAATTAAACCAACTCACATAATAGGGTCTAAATCAAAGAAATACGACCAAACTTTCTTCCCAATGAAATCAAACTCAAATCCTAATCCCCAGCGGATAGCCCAAACCAGCTTCCCTAGTGGAAGGTTCATATACAAGATCCCCAATGGACTCGAGCCCATATCTCTAGCAGATATGCCTCCACATCAATTTAAACAAAAAAATTAAAGTCATTTCGATCTTAATCCCTGATGGATTACTGATTCTTATCCCAGCGGATCTTCTTTCCACAAATCATATAATCAAATCAAATTTAAACCTTATCCTTTACAGATTTTCTTCTTTTGTGCCCTCGACATAGACCCCTCACATTTCATGTCTAATGTATGTGTGATCCACTAGAGGATCTCCCTCCATGTTCTTGACATGGAATTCTCATCAAATCTTATTTCTTCTCTTATGCACACCCATAATACTTCAACCAAAAGCCTAACAATGTATTCATTAAAATTACATCATCTTAACACTATAATCAACATTTTATGATTTGTGATGGTGCAAGCTCAAACTAACTATACAATATCAAGCTAAACATATTATAGTGTGAATTAACACATTATATTATGTTATAATATACAATGTAATATTATAATTAGCTATAATATAATATATTGTCTAACATTACACCTCATTAGAATCACTTAGCAGGAACAAATAATAAACTTTTCTTGAAATATGAATAATGTTCATTTTGGATGTAAAATTATTATTTTCTATTAGAAATGGTACAAAATAGCATAATTTTGGTGTTGTGTGTATGCAATGAATTTGGCCAAATTCTTCCATCTCAACCATCAAATTAACATTTTTGTGAGTTTTGACCTAATGTATTATAACAAAAGTAAAACACACTAAAATGTACAATAACATTTAGTAACACCACCACAATCATATATATATATATATATATATATATATATATATATATATATTCTTTCATATAATATACTATCTTACATTACACCTTTAAATAAATCACTTTAAGCAAAAAATTTATAAAGTTTGGTTGAAAAATAAACATTCATTTTGGATGCAAGATTCCATTCTTTGATTAAATGATACACCATAACACACCCCCAATGATGTTCCCTAAAGCTTACCTTAAATTTGGCCAAATCCCATCATCTCAGCCTATAAATAAGTATTTTTATGAATTATATCAGTACAAACTCTATTACATCATACTATAACAAACTGAAATATGCTAAATAACTAGTAATAGACAACAGTAAGCTATAATGCATGATGCTACATTATGTTATGGAATCGTATATTATAATACACTATAACATAATATATTATATTATATTGCATTTCACAAGGGATTTCTTAAGATAAAAAAATCATAAATTTAGTCTAAACAATAAAAAAAACTATATATTTTAGTTGTATCACTTACATATTTTAAATTGAAATAATATATTATGATTCCATGCTCTGCCGATTATGAATTTAGCCAAATTCCACCATTTTAAAGTCTAAATCAATATTTTTATAAATAATGCTTGTGAAGGCTCATTTGCATGATTGTAAAATACTAAAAGAATTTAAATTGCGTAGAACAATATATTATGATATATGATGCTATACTATGCTACAATATATAATACTTATTTTCAACATAAAATCTTACTTTTTTAGACTACAATAGCACCGGTACTACAACATAATTCCCACTTCAAATTTAACAAATTTCATCATCTGATTTATTAAATCAATATTTTTATGATTTATATTAATATAGACTATAGGGCATAATACCATAATATGCTAAAACATTTCAAGATATCTTATAACATCCAAAAACACATCACTACATTCTCAAATATATGATGCTACATTATATTATTGTATATGGTAATTTAATATGATTTATGGTTAGGGTTTAGGGTATTCAAATCTCTAATAGTCATGGGAAAGTCTCCTGAAGACATTTTCTTTAGCTACCATAACTATATTAGGATTAGGTCGGTCTTTAGATCTACTCCTAAGCACATTTTTTATTCAAGGTTTATGGTTAGGGTTTAGGTTATAGTTTAGTGGTTTAGGTTGGGTTAGTTTAGGTTTAGGTTTAGGTTTTAGGTTTAGGTTTGGGTTTATTTAAAGTTTTGAGTTTATGATTTAGGTTTAGGTTTAGGGTTTTATTTTTTAGGGTTTAGGTTTAGGGTTTTTAATGTTTAGGAAGTTTTATGGTTTAGGGTTTAGGGTTTAGGGTTTAGGTTTTAGGTTTTGGGTTTAAGTTTTAGTTTAGGATTTAGGGTTTAGGGTTTAGGGTTTAGGGTTTAAGATTTTTTTACTATAGAATAAATTCATATTCAACATTTCTTCATTTTGATTTGACCAACCGAGTAGCACCCCAAGTTTTCTAAGGCACAAGCAATGACATAGATAATAAATGAATGCCCATAGAGCAAATAAAAAACCCTAGATAAGTAGAACCATCTATACTGTAAATACATAGTTCCAAAAGTAATAAATCAGATCAGCCATTCTTCAGTTTCACTAGTTCTCATCAAAACCACCCCTGCCTCTCGAGTAGCAAAATTCACCATCATATCCCAGATCTCTCCCTCCACCACCACCAGGGCTATAACCACCATCCCTCCTCCCACCTCCATAACCACCACTACTCCGACCTCCACCTCCATATCCACCACCTCCAAAGATCCCCACCACCACTGGTAACCTCCGCTTCCTCCACCACATCTGATAGCCTGGATGATGTTCCTTCCAAGTTCTACCCATTCTTAGGGTTTAAGGTTAGTTTGGGTTTTTAGCATTTAGTGTTGGGGGGGTTTAGGGGTTTAAGGTTGTGGTTTGTTTGGGTTTAGGGTTTAGGGTTTAGGTTGTGGTAGGTTTAATTTAGGGTTTTTAGGTTTTATTTTATTTTGTTTTTTTTATTTATTTATTTATAGGTTTATTTTATTTTTATTTTTAGGTTTATTTTAGTTTTATTTATTTATTTAGATTTTATTAATTTAAGATTTATTTTTATTTTGGTTTTATTTTTATTTTATTTTAGGTTTATTTTAAGTTTTATTTTATATATTTTGTTTAGGTTTAGTTTAGGTAAGTTTATTTTATTATTTAGGTTTATTTATTTTTATAGTTTATTTTAGTTTAGTTAGGTTTATTATTATTATTATTTTCTTTATTTATTTTTTATTTTAGATTTAGGTTTTATTATTTTATATTTTTTAGGTTTATTTTTAGTTTATTTTAAGTGTGTTTTATTTAGTTTTATTTTATTTTAATTTAGGTTTATTTTAATTTTTTATTTTAGGTTTAGTTTTTTAGTTTATTTAGGTTTTTATTTTTTAGTTTAGTTTTTATTTATTTTATTTTAGTTTAGTTTTTTTTAGGTTTAAGTATTAATTTAGGTTTTTATTTTATTTTATTTTACTTTTTTTTAGGTTTTTTTATTTATTTTATTTTTAGATTTTATTTAGTTTAGGTATAGGTTGTTAACTTTTTATTATTTAGGGTTTAAAGTTTAGGGTTAGTTTAGTGTTTAGGGTTTAAGGTTTGGGGTTTGTGGTTTAGGGTTTAGGTTTATTTTATTTTAAGTTTTAGTTTAGAGTTTAGAGTTGTTTAAGGTTTTATTTTTAACAAAGAACAAATTCAACAATATTTCTTCTTCTTTTTTGATTTCATCAACCAAGTAGACTTTAAGACAAGCGATGACATAGATAAAAATGAGCCCTATAACAACAAAAAACCCTAGATAAGTTGAACTATCTCTACTATAAAGATAAAGTTCCATAGGTCGGATCGAGTTCTTCTTTAGTTCCCATCATAACCAACCCCGCCTCTCAGTTATCCATCATACCCTCGATCTCCTCTCCACACCACCATGGTTGTAACCTCACGCTTCTCCCACCTCCATAACCACCAGCCCACCACCACCTCCATATCCCACTCCAAATCCCTCCACAACCACTATGATAACCGCCGCCTCCACCACCTCCACCAGGATCTTGACCACCTAGTTGATGGTGATGTTCCGTTGAGGTTTTTATCCTGGGGATTTAGGAGTTTGGGGTTTAGGGTTTGGGGGTTTGTGGGTTTAGTTTTAGGTTTTGGTTTAGGGTTTAGTTTAGGGTTTAGGGTTTTTAGGTTTTTTTGTGGGTTTTATTTAGGGTTTAAGATTTTAGGTTTAGGGTTTAGGGTTTATGGTTTGGGGTTTAAGTTTTTTATAGGCTTAGGTTTTGGGTTAGGTTTAAGTTTAGATTTAGGTTTAGGTTTTTTTTAAATTAAACTAGTAAGTTTAGGTTTATTTAGTTTATTTAGTTCATTTTTTATTTATTTTAATTCATTTTATTTTTATTTTTATTTAGTTTATTTATTTTTTTATTTTAGTTTACAATTTAAGTTTATTTATTTTAGTTTATTTTTAGTTTATTATTTTTTAGTTGAGTTTTATTTTATTTTCTTTTAGTTTAGGTTTTATTTTTATTTTAGGTTTAGGTTTATTTTATTTTATTTTAGGTTTAGGTTTATTTTTAGGTTTATTTTAGGTTTTATTTTAGTTTTTTATATTTATTTATTTATTTTATTTTATTTAGTTTAGTTTAGTTTATGTTTAATTTATTTTAGTTTTTAGGTTTTATTTATTTTAGTTTAGTTTATTTTAGTCTAGGTTTAGGTTTATTTTATTTTATTTAATTTTTATTTTAGGTTTTTTTTTTTAGTTTAGTTTTAGGTTTTATTTTTTATTTATTTTTTTATTTTGGGTCTATTTTTATTTTTATTTATTTTATTTTATTTATTATTTATTTTTATTTTATTTAGTTTTTATTTTATTTTATTATTTTCTTTTAGTTTAGATTATTATTTTATTTTATTTATTTATTTTATTTTTATTATTTTATTTTAGTTAGGTATTTTAGGTTTTATTTTATTTATTTCTTTATCTATTTTATTTAGGTTAAGTCTATTTAGTTAGCTTTTTCTTGGTTTGTGGTTTTTTTAGGTTTTATTTTAGGTTTGGGGCTCAGTGTTAAGCCTGGGTTTAGGTTTGGGTTTGGGTTTAGGGCTCTAGTCAGTTTAGGAGTTTAGTTTCCAGTTTAGGCCTAGGGTTGTGCAGGTTTTGTGGTTGTTAGCTCAGTTTAGGATCTAGTTGTGGCCTGGGATTTGGATTTAAGGTATTAGTATTTCAGGTTTTTTGGTTAGGTCAGTTTAGGGTTTTAGGTCTTTTGGGCTCAGTTTGGCCTGTGGTTAAGGTTTAGGTGAGGATTTAGGCCAAGATTTAGTGGTTGGGTTTATGATTTTTTAAAATCAGAGATTTTTTCTTAAAAATTAAGCAAACCCAGGTTTATTTATTATTAAATTTATTATTTATTTATTATTTTATTTTACTTTTATTTTTTTTATTTAGTTTATTTTTTATTTTTTTTATTTAATTTAGTTTTTTTATTTTATTTTATTTTTAGGTTTAAGTTTAGTAGTTATTTTTTAGAGTTATTTATTTTATTTTAAGTTATATTTTATTTTATAGTTTAGGTTTATTTTTAGGTTAGTTTTTATTTTTTATTTAGGTTTTATTTTAGTTATATAGTTTATTTTAATTTATTTTATTTTATTTATTTTAAGTTTAGGTTTTATTTATTTTTGTTTAGTTATTTTAGTTTAGGTTTAGGTTTATTTTTATTTTGTTTATTTTATTTTTCTTTTAGGTTTTTAGTTTTTTTTTATTTAGGGATTAGGTTTTATTTTTATTTATTTTATTTTACTTTTTATTAGATTTTTCATTTTATTTTATTTTATCTTAGTTTTTTTTATTTTTATTTTAGTTTTTATTTTATTTAGTTTTTTTTATTTATCTTATTTTTAGTTTAGTTTAGGTTTTATTTATTTTATTTTAGTTTTTTTATTTTAATTTATTTTTGTTTAGTTTTATTTTATTTTATTTTATTTTCTTGGGTTTTAGGTTTTATTTATTTTATTTATTATTAGTTTATTTAGTTTAGTTTAGGTTTTTGGATTTAAAGTTTAGGGTTTTGGCTCAGTTTGGGGGTTTATGGCTTTGGGCTGGGTTTGGAGTTTTAGGTTTCAGATTAGGTGGCTTGGGGTTTTGGGCTCAGTTTTAGGCTCAGTCAGGGTTTAGGGGTTTGTGGTTAGGTCAGGCCTAGGGCTCAGGGTTTAGGGTTAATTTAGGGTTTGCCTTTAGGGCCTGTATTTTAGGGTGTGGCTTGGCTCAGGTTTTAGGCCCAGGTTTTAGGTTAGGTTTTATGGTTTACACTTAGGCTTAGGGCTCAGTGGTTTTGGGTTTTAATTAACCAAACCCAGGTTTGTTTATTTAGTTTATTTTATCTTTATTTTTTGTATTTTATTTTATTTTATTTAAGTTTATTTTATTTTTTATTTATTTATTTTAGATCATTTATTTTAGTTTAGGTTTTTATTTTAGTTTATTTTTAGTTTAGGTTTAAGTTTATGCTTTTAATTTTGTTTTATTTATTTTATTTTTAAGGTTTTAGTTTTATTTTATTTTAGTTTAGTTTAGGTTTTTTATTTTATTTTAGGTTTTTTATTTAGGTTTTTTTTTTTATTTTTGAATTTAAGTTTAAGTTTATTTTTAGTTTATTTTATTTTAGTTAGTTTATGGTTTACTTTTAGTTTAGGTTTAGGTTTAGGTTTAGGTTTTATTTATTTTAGTATAGTTTATTTTAGTTTTTGTTTAGGTTTATTTTATTTTATTTATTTTAGGTTTAAGTTTTTTTTAATTTAGGGTTTACGATTTAGGGTTTTAGGGTTTAGGGTTTAGGGTTTAAGGTTTAGGTTGTAGGTCTAAGGTTCATGTTTTAGTTTAGGGTTAAAGAATTTTTCCTTTTTTTTATAGAGAACAAATTCAGGTTCAACATTTCTTTTTTTCAATTTCATCAACTAAGTAATGCACCAAGTTTTCTAAGACATGAGCAATGACATAGATAAAAATGAGCACTCATAGAGGAAATAAAATGCCCTAGATAACTTCAGTTTACAGAAGTCAGTTCCATAAGGGATCGATCATTCTTCAATTTCTCCAATTTAACCACCTCTCAGTAGCGAATCCACCATCATATTCCTGATCTCTCCGTTCGCCACCACCACAGTTGTAACCTCCCTCGCTCGTCCTGCCTCCATAATCACCACTGCTTTGACCACCACCTCCATATCCACCAGCACCTACAGATTCCCAACCACCACTACGATAACCGCCGTCTCTGCCTTCATCTCCATCGCTAGATCTAGACTGAGCGTGGTTGACGGTGATGTTTCTACTGTCAACGTCTGCCCATTCTTATGGGTTTAGGTTTATTAGGTTTTAGGGTTTAAGTTAATTTTTTCAATTATTTAGTTACTTTACTTTAGGTTTAGGTTTAAGGTTTGGGGTTTAGGTTTAGGTTTAGGGTTTGGAGTTTAGGGTTTAAGGTTTATGATTTAGAGTTTAGGGTTTTAGGGTTAACACTTTTAGGGTTTAGGCTTTAGAGTTTTAGGGTTTAGGGTTTTAGGATTTAGGGTTTAGGGTTATTGTTTAGAGTTTTAGGTTTAGTGTTTAGGCTTTAGGGTTTAGGTTTTAGGTTTGTGGTTTGGGTTTTCAGGGTTTAGGGGGGTTTGTGGCCTAAAGTTAGGGTTTAGGGATAAGATTTGGGGTTAGGAGTTTAGGAGTTTAGGTCAGGGTTTAGGGTTTTTAGGTTTATAGTTTAGGATTTAATGTTTAGAGTATTTAGGGTTTAGTTTTTTTAAAAATAAATTAACCAGTTTAGTTTATTTTTTTTATCTTTATTTATTTAGTTTAGTTTATTTATTTTAGTTTTATTTTATTTTAGTTTATTTTAGGTTTAGGTTTAGGTTTATGATTATTTTTTTTTAGTGGTTTTACTTTATTTTTATTTTTTTAGGTTATTTTATTTTGTTTATGTTTAGATTTTATTTTATTTTAAGTTTTTTAGTTTATTCATTTTATTTTTTAATTTAGTTTAGGTTATTTTTATTTTATTTATTTTTTAGGGTGGTTTTATTTTAGGTTTAGTTTATTTTATTTAGTTTAGTTTTTATTTTAGTTTAGGTTTAGGCATATTTTATTTTATTTATTTTAAGTTTAGGTTTTTTTTTGTTAAGGGTTTAGGGTTTAGGGTTTTAGGGTTTAGGGTTTTTAGGGTTTAGGGTTTAGCTTGTAGGTCTAGGGTTCATGTTTTAGTTTGGGGTTAAGGGTTTTTGATTTTTTTTTTAAACAGAGAACAAATTTAGATTTAATATTTATTCTTTTTGATTTCATCAACTAAGTAACACACCAAGTTTTCTAAGACACAAGCAACAACATAGTAAAAAAATGACCATGCATAGAGCAAATTAAAAACCTCAGATAACTTGAACTGTCTCTACTATAAAGACACAGTTCCATAAGCAGCAGATCAGATCGGTCATTCTTCAATTTCTCCAATTTCCATCAGAACCATCCCCGCCTCTCGAGTAGTGGGATCCACCATCATATCCTCAATCTCTCCCTCTGCCACTACCACAATTATAACCTCTGTCTCTCCTCCCACCTCGATAACCACACTCACCACCTCCATATCCACCAAAGACTGATCCCCAACCACCACTGATAATCGCCCTCCTTCGCCCACCACAAGATCTAGAAGTTGATGGTGATTTGCACATTCAGGGTTTATGTTTATTAGGTTTGTGTCTTAAGTTTATTTTTAATTTATTTTAGTTACTATTTAGTTTAAGATTTGGGGTTGGGGTTTGGGTTTAGGTTTAGGGTTTAGAGGTTTGTTAGGGTTTAGGTTTATTAGTTGTTTAGATTGTAGGTTTAGGGTTTAGGTTTAGGGTTTAGGGTTTAGGTTTAGTTAAGTTGTTTGTGGTTTGAAGATGTTTAGTTTAGGTTGGTTGGCATTAGGATTTAGGTTTAGGGTTTAGATATTTAGCTGTAGGGTTTAGGGTTTAGGTTTAGATTAGGGATTTAGGTTTGCCTGGTTGATTAGTCACTTGTGGTTTAGTTTGGTTTGGGTTGGGTTTAGTGTTTCTTTTTTCTAAATTAAGTAAATTGGTAGGTACAAGTTTATTTAGTTTATTTTTATTTAGTTTAGTTTATTTATTTTAGATTTATTTAGTTTAGAATAGGTTTTTTATTTTAGTTTTTTTTAGATTTAGGTTTAGGTTTATTTTATTTTTTAAGTTTAGGTTTAGGTCTAAGTTATTATTTTATTTTTTTAAGTTTAGGTTTTAGGTTTTTATTTTAGGTTTTATTTTTTAGTTTATGTTTAGATTTATTTTTAGTTTATTTTATTTTATTTAGTTTAGGGTTGAGGTTTAGTTTATTTTAGGTTTAGGTTTAGGTTTTATTTATTTTAGTTTAGTTTACATTTAGGTTTATTTTATTTTGTCTAATTTAGGTTTACATTTTTTTTAGTTTAGGGTTTAGGTTTTATTTTTTATTTATTTTTAAGTTTATTTTTTTGGTTTAGGTTTTTATTTAGATTTCATTTTATTTTATTTTTGGTTTATTTTATTTTTATTTTACATTTTATTTTCACTTTCTTTAGGTTTTTTATTTTTAGGTTTATTTTATTTTTTAGTTTAGTTTAAGTTTTATTTATTTTATTTTAGTTTAATTTATATTTTTTTATTTTATTTTATTTTTACATTTAGATTTAGGCTTAGGTTTAGGTTTAGGTTTAGTTTTTATATTTTATTTTATTGAGGTTTTTTTTTATTTATTTTATTTAGGTATTTATTTATTTTAGGTTTTTAGGTTTTTATTTTTTTAGGGTGGTTTAGAGCCAGGGTTTAGTTTAGGGTTTTGGGTTTTAGGTTTTAAGGTCTGGTAGGTTTGTGGTTAGTTTAGGGTTTGGGTTTTTATGGTTTTAAGGTTTATTTATGGTATTTAGTTTAGGGTTTATAGTTTTTAAGGTTTAGGTTAAGATTTTATTTTTTATTTTTTTTATTTTATTTTATTTTATTTCAAATTAAGTTTATAGTTTATTTATTTATATTTTATTTATTTTAGTTTATTTTATTTTATTTTATTTATTTAGTTTAGTATTTTATTTTAAGATTATTTATTTTAGTTTTAGGTTTTTATTTTAGGTTTTTTTTTTTAGTTTAGGTTTGGTTTAATTTTTAGTTTAGTTTTATTTTTTTATTTTATTATTTTAGTTTAATTTATTTTTTTAGGTTTAGGTTTTTAATTTTTTTTTTTAGGTTTAGGTTGTAGATTTTTATTTTCGGTTTATTTTTATGTTTTAGTTTTTAGTTTATGTTTAGGTTTAGTTTTAGGTTTTATTTATTTTAGTTTAGGTTTAGGTTTATTTTATTCTTATTTTAGGTTTAAGTTTTTTTTTTTAATTTAGGGTTTAGGTTTTTTTATTTATTTATTTTTAGGTTTATTTTTTTAGGTTTAGGTTTTTATTTTTTATTTTTTTTATTTTATTTTAGGTTTATTTTATTTTATTTTAGGTTTAGTTTTAATTTTATTTATGTAAAACTTGTCAATTAATCATGGCATGAATCTTTAAAATATTGTGTTAATGCTAGACGTCCCTGAAGTACTAATCAGTGTATCTGAATATAGTGAAAAGTGCTACAATGATCGACTCAAGTGCTTAAAAGCAAGGGTTCCCACATTATGGATGCGGAAAAGAAGTTAGTCCATGAAACTAGAATTAGGTTAAGATCTTGAAATATAGGTACTCTTATAGGTAAACTAATAGAATTAATAGATATTATGGTTCATAAGAAAATAAATATTTTATGTGTTCAAGAAACTAAATGGGTTGGGGAGAAAGCCAAGGAGATTGATAGTTTAGGTTTTAAACTTTGGTATTCAAGTAGAAGTCGAATTAAAAATGGCATAGGTGTGATTATAGATAATAGTTTGAAGGATAATGTTATAAATATTAATAGATGCAGAGGTAGAATTATAGCTTTAAATATTATTGTTGATACTAAGATTATCAATGTTATAAGTGTTTATGCTCCTAAAGTAGGTTTAGATGTAGGTTCAAAAGAAAAATTTGGAATGAATTAGAGGGATTAATATAGAAGATACCTCTTGAAGAAAATGTATTTATTGGAGGAGATTTAAATGGACATGTTGGTCGAGTGGCAGAAGATTTTAAAAGTATTCATGGTGGTTATAGATTTGGAGTGCCTAATGAAGAAGGTTGGAATATATTGGATTTTTCTTTAGCCTATGATTTTGTAGTTGCTAATACTTTATTTAAGAAAAGAGATGAGCATATTATTACTTATAAAAATGGATCTAATAAAACACAGATTGATTATTTTATGATAAGAAAAATAGATCGTTTAGATTGTAAAGATTGTAAGGTCATTCCAAGTGAAAGTTTAAATACCCAATATAAATTATTAGTCTTAGATTTTAAGATGAAAGATTGGAAAGATAAAAAATAAATCAAATTATTATTCTAGGATTAGATGGGGCACTTGAAAACACTAATAAAAATATTTTAAGAGCAAGCTACAAGAGCTTAGAATTTAGGATGTTCATAAGAAGCTAATGTTATGTAGAAAAAGTAGCAAGTGAAATTAAGCAAGTTGCTAAAAATGTGCTTGGAGAATCAAAAGGAAAAGTTTATTTTAATAAAAATAGTTGGTGGTGGAGTCAGAATGTGCAAGAAAAGATAAAAAAATAAGAAGTGTTGTTATAAAACTTGGTTTAGATGTAAAAACTCAGAGAATTGGGAAAAAAATATAAAGTGGCATGTAGAGATTCTAAGAAAGTAATATATGATTAAAAAATTTATGCTTTTTGTGACTTATACAATAGATTAGATACCAAAGAAGGTGAAAGATGTATGTTTAAGTTAGCTAACCAAAGAGATAAGAGAAGTAAAGATCTAGCTCAACTGAAGTGTATTAAGGACGAAAATCATAAAATGCTTTTCTTAGAAAAGGATATTGAAATTAGGTGGATGAGGTATTTTGATAAACTTTCAATGAAGGATCTAAAAAAATGATTGATTTTAGCAACCTTAATACCTTAAACAAAAATAAAGAATTTTGTTTTTATCATCATATTAGTAAATCTGAAGTTAGAGAAGCTTTAAAGAAAATGAAATGTGGAAAAATAGTAGGACCTGATGATATTCCAATAGAAGTGTGGAAATGTTTAGAGATCAAGAATTTATTTTACAAATCTTTTAATCTTATTTTAAAGACTAAAAGATGCCGACATTAGTGGAGAAAGAGTTTGTTGATTCCTATATTTAAGAATAAAGGTGATGCACAAGAGTGCAAATTATAGAGGAATTAAGTTAATGTGTCACACATTAAAATTATAGGAGAGAGTAATTTAGCATAGGTTACGATGTGATAAAAAAGTTTCTCACAACCAATTTGGTTTCATGCCAGGTAGATCTACTATGGATGCTATACATTTGTTAAGAGGTTTGATGGAGAAGTATAGAGAAAGCAAGGAGGATCTACATATAATATTTATTGATTTAGAGAAAGCTTATGATAAAGTTTGAAGAGTTGTTCTTTAGAGAGTTCTAGAAAATAAAGGAGTTAATATTGGTTATATTCAAGTCATTAAGAATATGTATACTAGAGTTATTACTTGTGTCCAAACATAAGGATGATTGACAAAATATTTTCCTATTTCAGTTGGATTACATCAAGGATCAGCTTTAAGCCCTTATCATTTTGCTTTAGTTATGGATGTTCTTACTAGCCATTTATAGGAAGATGTATCTTGGTGTATGCTTTTTGCTGATGACAGTCTTCTTGTTGGTAAGACTATAGAGGGAGTCCAAGAGAAACTTGAATTATGGAGGTCAACCTTAGATTCTAATGATTTTCATTTAAGTGGATCTAAAGTTGAATATATGGAGTGTAATTTTAGTTGTAGAAGTTATAGTGGAGTGTTGTGACATTAGGTGAACAAGTCATTAAAAGAGTGAGCAATTCAGATATTTAGGCTCTATTATTCAAAATGATGGTGAAATAGATGGAGATTTTATTAGTAGAATTCAAGTTGGATGGTTGAAGTGGAGGAATGCATCTAGCCTGTTGTGTGATAGAAAAGTACCGCCTAAACTTAAGTGAAAATTTTATAAGATAGTAGTAAGACTTGCAATGATTCAAAATGTTATCCAATAAAAGAAAAGCATGAGTCCAAGTTAAGTGTTGCATAGATGAGGATGCTCAGGTGGATGAGTGGCTTTACTCTTAGAGATAAAATGTTAAATGAGTATGATCGGGAAAAAGTTGGAGTAGCTCTAGTGGTAGATAAGATTAGAGAGAGTCGCCTTAGATGGTTTGGCCACATAAAGCATCGATCGTCCAATGACCCGGTTAGAAGAGTAAATGCATTAGATTTTCTTTATGTTAAGAAAGGTAGAGGTAGACCAAAAAAGGCATGGTTAAGATGTATAAATAATGACCTTAATATACTTGAATTAAATGAGAATTTGACACATAATAGGACACAATGGAGATGAAGGATTCATGTAGCTGACCCCACGTAGTGGGATAAAGGCTTGTTGTTGTTTGTTGTTGTAAGTTTCTTTTTTAATTTAGTTTAGGTTTTATTTATTTTATTTTAGTTTAGTTTTATTTTTATTTTATTTTATTTTAGGTTTTATTTTAAGTTTTATTTTATTTTATTTTATTTTAATTGATTTATTTTATTTATTTATGTAAGTTTAAAGTTTTAGAGTTTAGGGTTTAGAGTTTATTATTGGTTAGTTATTAAGGTTTTGGGTTTGGGGTTTAGGGTTTAAATATTAGGGTTTAGGTCTTAGGATTTAGGATTTTAGGGTTTAGGGTTTAGGGTTTAGGCTTTTTAGGGTTTAAGGTTTAGGGTTTAGGTTTTAGGTCTAGGGTTCAGGTTTTAGTTTAGGGTTTAGGGTTTTTGTTTTTATTAACAGAGAATAAATTTAGATTTAACATTTCTTCTTTTCTATTTCATCAACCAAGTAACACACCAAGTTTTCTAAGACACAAGTGATGAGATAAATAAAAAATGAGCATGCATAGAGCAAATCAAAACCCTAGATAACTAGAACCATCTCTACAGTAAAGACACAATTTGATAAGCAGTAGATCGGATCCATCATTCTTCAGTTTCTCTAGTTCCCATCAGAACCACCCCTACCTCTCAAGTAGCTAGATCCATCATCATATCCCTGATCTCTTCCTCCACCACCACCACGGTAGTAACCTTCGTCGCTCCTCTCGCCTCCATAACCACCATTGCTCCTACCACCACCTCCATATCCAGCAGCACCTCCACATCTCCCACCACCACTATGATAATCGTTGCATCCTCCTTCACCTCCACCGCTAGATATAGATTGAGCCTGGTTGACAGTGATGTTCTTGCCGTCAAGGTTCTACCCATTCATAGGGTTTAGGTTTATTAAGTTTTAGGGTTTAAGCTTTAATTTAATTATAGTTTAGTGGTTGGTAGGTTGGGGTGTGGTAGAGTAGGTTTAGGGTGGTTTATGTGGTTTAGTAGGTTTTAGAGAGGTTTAAGTGTGGTTTAGGTTTGGGTAGGGAGGTTTAGAGTTTAGGTTAGCTAGGGTTATGGTTAGTAGTGGAGGGTTAGTTAGGGTGGTTAGGGTTAGAGAGTTTAGAGTTTAGGAGGGAAGTTTAGAGTGGAGGGTATGGTGGGGTTTATAGGGTCAGGGAGTGGTATGAGGTAGAGGTTTAAAGAGATTAAGGGTTTAAGGGTTGGTAGGGTCAGGGTCAGGGCCTGGTAAGTAGGTTTGGGTTTTAAAATTAAGTGCTGTTTATTTATTTACTATTTCATTTTATTTATTTTAGTTTATTTTATTTTTATTTTTATTTAGGTATATTTTTATTTTATTTTAGTTTATTTATTTTAGGTTTATTTATTTTAGTTTAGGTTTTTTATTTTAGTTTATTTTTTAGGTTTAGGTTTAGTTTACTTTTTTACTTTATTTCTTAATTTTATTTTATTGTTTGTGTTTAAGTTATATTTTTTATTTTTAGGTTTAGGTTTAGCTTTTTATTATATTTTTTTATTTCAGGTTTCTTTTTAGGTTTTATTTTTTAGTTTTGGTTTAATTTTATTTTTAGTTTATTTCATTTTATTTAGTTTAGGTTTAGGTTTAGGTTTATTTTATTTTAGGTTTAGGTTTAGGCTTTATTTATCTTAGTTTAGTTTATTTTAGTTTAGGTTTAAGTTTATTTTATTTTTTATTTTAGGATTACATTTTTTTTATTTTAAGGTTTAGGTTTTATTTCTTATTTATTTTTAGGTTTTATATTTAGGATTATTTTTTAGGTTTAAGTTTTATATAGTTTGTATTTTATTTTATTTTAAGTTTATTTTATTTTTATTTTAAGTTTGATTTTTTATTTTATTAGTTTAGTTTAGTTTTTTATATATATTGTTTTAGTTTAGTTTTTTTTATTTGATTTTATCTTTAGGTTTAGGTTTAAGTTTAGTTTATGTTCAGATTTTATTTTATTTTGGTTTAGATCTTTTATTTATTTTATTTTTAGGTTTTATTTAGTAGGTTTAGGTTTGGGCTTTTAGGGTTTATTTTAGTTTTTTTGGTTTAGGGTTTGTTTTAGGGTTTAGGTTTAGGGTTTGGGTTTAGTTTAGGTTTTAGGTTTAAGGTTGTGGTTTGATTTTAGGGTTTAAGGTAGGTTTGGGTTTAGGGTTTAAGTTTAGGTTTAGGTTTTAGTTTTGGTTTAGGGTTTTGGTTTTTAACAAAAGAACAAATTCGATTCAACATTTCTTTTTTTGATTTCATCAACCAAGTAACACACCAAGTTTTCTAAGACATAATACATAAAAAATTGAGCACACAGAACAAATTAAAACCCTAAATAATAAAAGCTTGTATAAGAAAGACACAATTCCATAAGCGATCGGACGGCCGTTTTCAATTTCTCTAGTTCCCATCAACACCGCTCTAGAGTAGCGGATCCACCATCATATCCCGCCTCTCCATCATACCACCACGCTGTAACCTCATTGCTCCTCCCGCCTCCATAACCACCATTTCTCAACAACCACCTCCATATCCACGACCTCATCCCCAAAACCATAAATAAGCAGCTTCACCTTTGCCTCAACCGCCAGATCGGACAGGACTTGACGGTGATGTTCTACCATCAAGGTTCTTCCATTCTTAGGGTTTAGGTTTATTAGGTTTTAGCGTTTAGGTTTATTTTTTAATTTATGTAGTTACTTTAGGTTTTGGTTTAGGGTTTCGGATTTAGGGTTTAGGGTTAGAGTTTATGATTTAAGGTTTAAGGTTTAGGGTTTACAATTTAGGGTTTTTAATGCTTTTTTTGGGGGGTTTAGGTTTAGGATTTTAGGCTTTAGTTGAGGGTTTAGGGTTTAGTGGTTTAGATTTGTGGTTTATGGTTTTTTTAAATTAAGTAAACCATTTTAGTTTATTTAATTTATTTTATTTATTTAATATTTATTTTATTTAGGTTTATTTTTTTTATTTTTATTTAGTTTAGCTTATTTATTTTAGGTTTATTTATTTTAGGTTAGTTTTTTATTTTAATTTATTTTATAGTTCAATTTTATTTTATTTTATTTTTTAGGTTTAGGTTTTATTTTTTTTTTTTGGTTTAGGTTTAGGTTTTTATTTTATTTTATTAGTTTTAGATTTTAGGTTTTTATTTTAGGTTTATTTATCAGTTTTATTTTTAGGTTTAGGTTAATTTAGTTAATTTTATTTTATTTATTTTGGTGGTTTAGGTTTTATTTATTTTAGTTTAATTTATTTTATTTTAGGATTAGGTATATTTTATTTTTTATTTTAGGTTTAGGTTTTTTATTAGTTTAGTTTATTTTTTTTATTTATTTTAGGTTTTATTTTAGGATTATTTTTTAGTAGGTTTTATATAGTTTTTATTTTATTTTATTTTAGGTTTATTTTATTTTTATTTTAGGTTTAGTTTTTATTTTATTTAGGTTTTTCATTTTTTTTAGTTTAGTTTATATTTTTATTTATATTATTTTTGTTTAATTTTTATTTTTATTTGATTTTTTTCTAGGTTTAGGTTTAGGTTTTAGTTTATGTGTTTATTTTATTTTATTTTATTATTTTGTTTTGGTTTAGGTTTTTTATTTATTTTATTTTTAGGTTCTATAAGTTTGGGTTTATGTTTTTATCTTTTAGGGTTTAAGATTTTTCTTTTGGGTTTAGGCTTTAGTGTTTAGGTTTTATGGTTTAGGGTTTAGGGTTTAAGGGTTTAATGTTTAGGGTTTAGGATTTAGTGTTTGTAGGGTTTAAGGTTTAGGGTTTAGGATTTTGGTTTTAGGTTTAGGGTTCAAGTTTTAGTTTTGGGTTTTAGGTTTTTGTTAATCTTTTTAACAGAGAACAAATTCATATTCAACATCTCTTGTTTTCAATTTCATCAACCAGGTAACACACCAAGTTTTCTGAGACACAAGCAATGACATAGATAAAAAATGAGCATGCATATAGCAAATCAAAAACCTTGGATAACTAGAACCATCTCTACAATAAAGACATGATTCCATAAGCAGCATATCAGATCCCCCGTTCTTTAGTTTCTCTAGTTCCCATTAGAACCACCCTGGCCTCTCAAGTAGCGGGATCTACCATCATATCTTCGATCTCTCCCTCCGCCACCACCACGGTTGTAGCCTCTATTGCTCCTCCCACCTCCATAACCACACCTTCCAACCCATATCCACTAAGATCTCCATCCCCCACCACCACGGAGATCATTGATCCGCCTTCACCTCCACTCCTAGATCTAGACTAAGCCTGCTTAACGGTGATGTTCTTGCCGTCAAGGTTCTACCCATTCTTAGGGTTCAGGTTTAGGTTTAAGTTTATTAGGTTTTGGGATTTAGGTTTATTTTTAATTTATTTAGTTTAGGTTTAGGTTGGGTTGGTTTAGGGTTTAGTGGTTTATGGTTTAGGTTTTTTAGGGGTTTAGGGTTTGTGGTTTATTTTAGGGTTTAGGTTTTAGTTTAGGTTTAGGGTTGGTTTAGGGTTTAGGTGGTTTAGGGTTTAGGTTTAGATTTAGTTTTATGTTTTTAAATTAAGTAAACCCAGGTTTTAGGTTTATTTTATTTTATTTTTATATTTATTTAATTTAGTTTATTTATTTTAGGTTTAGTATTTTTTAGGTTTTATTTTTTATTTATTTTTAGGTTTATTTATTTTAATTGACTTTATTTTATTTTATTTTTAAGTTTTTTTATATTATATTTTTTATGTTTATTTTAGGTTTTATTTTATTTTAGTTTAGTTTTAGGTTATTATTTTAGTTTATTTATCCATTTTATCTTTAGTTTAGGTTTTATTATTTTTTTATTTTATTTTATTTAGTTTAGTTTTTATTTATTTTAGTTTAGTTTATTTTAGTTTAGGTTTAAGTTTATTTTATTTTATATTTTATTTTATTTTAGGTTTAGGTTTTTTTTTTTTTAGTTTGAAATTTTATTTTATTTAATTAGGTTTTATTTTAGTTTATTAGTTTTTTATTTATTTTAGTTTTATTTTATTATTTTTTATTTTATGAAGTTTTTTATTTAGTTTTATAGGTTTATTTTATTTTAGTTTTTTTTATTATTTATTTATTTATTTATTATTATAGTTTATTTTATTTTATTTATTATTTTTTATTTAGGTTTAGGTTTATTATTATTTTATTTAGGTTATTTAGTAGGTTTTAAGTTTAGGTTGTGGTATGGTTTAGGGTTGGGAGGGTTTAATGAGGAGGTCAGAGGAGGGGTTGGTGGTGGGTTTATTTTTGGTTTAGTGTTTTTAGGGTTTATTGTTTAGGGTTTTTTAGGGTTTAGAGTTTAGGGTTTAGGATTGTAGGTTTAGGGTTTAGGATTTAGGGTGTAGGGTTTAGGGTTTAAAAATTAAGATTTTTTTTAAAATTAAGTAAACCAGTAAGTTTAAGTTTATTTACTTTATTTAATTTAATTTATATTTATTTAAGTTTATTTTAGTTTTTTATTTTTATTTAGGTTTATATTTATAATTATATTTAGTTTAGTTTATGTTTTTTTTATTTTTTATTTTTTATTTTATTTCGGTCTAGGTTATTATTTTATTTTATTTTCAGGTTTTATTTAGTTTAGGTTTAGGTTTTTTACTTTTTAGGGTTTAGGGTTTAGGGTTTAAGGTTTAGGGTTTATTGTTCAAGGTTTATGGTTTTTTAGGGTTTATGGTTTAGGGTTAGTTTTATGGTTTAGGATTTAGGATTTAGGATTTAGGGTTTTGGGTTTAGGGTGCTAAATAGCTCAAACCCCAACACCAAGGTTTGCTAGTTGCAAAGGATAACTTGGGAGGGTGAGCAAAGCGAGACGTAGCTCACCATACTTGCGGATAGTCTAGTAGCACCACCATCCGAGTCCAAGATTTCCTCCACGCATTTACCACCTCTTCTACTAGCTCCTTTCTTCAAAGAAGCATTGTAAATGCAAATAAGGGCACTAAATTCCTTTGCTTATTTTACTTGATCTATCATGTACCTCCACCCAAAAGGAAATTAATGACGAAAGCTGATTCTACTTTTATATTGTCTACCACTGATGCTCTTGATTTTATTCCTATTGAAAGGTCTCCGGGTATAAATAAAAATAATAGCCCTAGTAGTTCCAATCCTTTCATTTTTGATTCAAAGTTGGACTATCCTTACAAGAATCAATCAGGTTCACCTCTTGAGATTGACTTGGAGTCAACTTATTCAGAGTATCCCATAGGAGAAGCTGTAGGTATGCCCGATGAGAAGGTAGAACTTTCCACAAGCTCATCATTCCAAGAAGTCACTGAAGTCAACCTACGCACTGGCAAAGTTCTACCTCCTAGGGTAGCACTTCAGGATAAGGGTAAGCATGTCATTGGTTAAAGTGAGCAGATAGCCCCTCCATAGGATGCTCCACTGATGGATATGCATGTGGAGGACCAAGCCAAAGTCGTTTACAATGTCCTAGCACACCTTAGAAAGTTTCCAGCTAAGTTAAGCATATATGATGCCCTTGTCTTATCCAAAGAAATGAGGGAATCTTTAATCAAGGCCTTACTTGATCTCGAGATATGCTTAGCTCAGCTAACCGCTACTAAAGAAAAGGCTTGCCACTCGAAGGACATCTTAGAAGTTACATTCAGCGATGAAGACTTACTCCTAGAGACGATCGTACACAACCACCTCTTTACATTACAATGTATTTTGGTAGATATAGGCTATCCGTGGTTCCGGTTAACCCAGGTGTATCAGTCAACATTATGAGTCTAAAAACCCTTGCCTACTTAAGAATTGACATCTCCAAACTCTAAAAAGAAAGGATGATGTTGAAAGGATTCAATGAACAAGGAGAGAGGGCCTTGTGGAATTTATTTTTGGATGTGGGGGGAGGGGGGAGGAGGGGGACACCACGTAGATCGTAGTGGGTGTACTTTTTGAGGTGATCGGGTACAACATTAAGGTATGATGTACTATCTTGAAAGATAGAGGTATCACCCTACAGTGGACCTAATCACGAAATAAGGACTCCTAAGGCATGATGGATCTTTGAAAGTACCAAAGATTTTTCCACTACTTTACACAGATGAATAAAGTAAGATTTATATTAAACTGGTTCTTAAGTTCACTATGGAGGCAAGCCTCCATAGTTAATTGTATCTTAGGAAATATAATTTCTTAAGAATACTCTCGATTAAAGTTGACAATTATCATCTCCAAAGATTTCAAGGTTAGACTATTAAAGGATTGGTAGTATTTGGAAATCAATTGGGAAAGTTCAAGGAGAAGACTTATTTTTGGATTCTAAATGAAATACGTAAGAAATGCTTATGATACTAGGAAGCTTAGTGAGCATTCCAATCTATCCTATGGTTTGGCATTATAATTTTAAAGTTGAAGAGATTTATATGTTTTGAGTTAAAATTTATTTAAATTACTAAGGCTTATAATCCACCAACACAATATTGTGGGAATGCCTAAGACATGAGGATTTATGCTCGTAGCTCAAAGGAAATAGCTACCTCGGATCTTAAATCTAGAGAGCTTTAGTATAAGCTAAAGCACAACCTAAATCTAAGTGACAGGTGGACATATGGGTTTACCTCCATATGCGAGAATAAATTGTCAATTTCTAGACTTATAACCTTGAGCCTAACTCCTCCTATGATTTTAAAACCATATAGTCGTCTTGAATTGCAAGATAGCTAGGGTAGTTATTTAATTAGAAAGAGACTAAAGTACTAAACACACTCCCTACATTTATGTTTGAAAAGTAAATCTAACTGCACCTGAAAAGTGGAGGTTAGCTAAATATACATATAATCCCAAGCAATTGTATTTATAATTTGGACTTAGCACCTTACACATGGGTAACTAAGCCCACTTGCCCTAACTTGGATTATGCTTAAGGATTTAAGCAACCAGCAAAAAGAGCATTCAGTTTTATTTTTAAGCATCCCTTAAGCATAATCCCCTGCATAAAACATGATTAGGTTAATATTATCCTATCATCCAGTCTATGAAGCATATACCCTAACATCCAATCTAAAATAATGTATCATAAAACAAATCATACATCACATCATACACTGTCCTAACTTAGAGTTAGAAGTGGTGACTTAATTCTAATGCATGTATTAAGGCTTGTGTGGTAAGTCTTGTAAGGCAATAGTGTTGTATTTTCTATGTGAAGAAGAATTCAATTTAACATGAAAGGTTGATTTCACATGAAGTAGTTTAATTGATTTGAGAATTTTAATTCATGTTTTCTTTTATTTGAGTTTATTACACTTAGCAACTAAGTGTTATAAAGAGAGGAAAAGAGGATTGCCCTATTTCATCCCTACCTTAAGTCACTCTCTAAAGTATATTAATTTTATTTAGTTCTCTTTAGTGAATGGCATACTAAATGATTTAATTAATCTAAAGTTAAGGTTCACTTTAAATAATCATATTCAAACTGAAAGGCATCTTAAGATTAATTTAATTTAATTTTTACCACATGAAATATATTTAATAATTCCTTTCCATTACATGTAACATGCATATGATTTAATCCTAAGTGTATCTATACATGCAACATATCTTAGCACACTTAAAAGATGAATGTATGTGTATGTTTAGAATTTCAATTTTATTTGATTGAATTATTTAAACATATTAATTTAAAACTTTATCCAACTTCTTTTACAAAATGACATAAGAATGAAATTAGATAGGGTGATGCCATTGTTAAACCAGGGAAATGAGGTAATAAAATGTCCTCCTTGGAGCTAGCTAAAGGCTCGTATTCTCGGGATGTTTAGACTATATACTCATTTACAATTAAACATATGTAAATTTGTATACATGAACATAGGAAGTAAGCTCTAATTCATAGGGCTAATTAATTCAACCAGCTAATCAATTATGAATGCATGCAATTTTAATGTAAAATGGTATTTTCATTCACTAATCACATATACATATACATGAAAAAAGATATAGGCAAGTATGTGTCATTGTTAAACTAGAGAAGTGAGAAAATCAAATGACCTCCTTAAGGCTAACTATAGCCTCGTATCCCAGGATGTCCAGACTATATACTAGCTTTTCTTGGACACACATGGATGTATACATAAATGAGGGAAAGAAAATAATGCAAAGATTGTATATTTTTATTTGATTGAATAATTTATATATATTAATTAAATTTCTATCCAAATTCTAATGTTGAAATACATAAGAATGAAATCAAATGGGTACATGTCGTTGTTAAACTAGAGAAGTGAGGTAATCAAATGACTTCCTTGGGGCTAGCTAAAGCCTCATGTTCCTGGGATATCCAGACTATATACCCATTACCATTCAATATTATATAAATCAACACATGAATAGAGGAAAGAGAACTCAACATTCATAGAAATCATGTGATTCATTCAGCCAAACTAGTTGTTAAGCATGTGATTCATTCAAATATAAGCATATGATTCATTCAACCAAACTAGTTCTTAAGGATAATAAAATCAAATAAGATTATTTAAAGCAAACCAAATCTTCTTCATTAATTAAGTTTTGGATTTGATTTGATTTAAAGAGGAGAATAGAAATCATCACTTGCTATTTTAAATCCATTCCCACATTAGTGATATTATTTAATTTAAAGAAATGTAATTAAGTTGATTTTATGGGTTAATTAAGTTGAACCCTTAATTAGATGAATTAATTATTCTTATCTATGTCACCTTAAAGTAATTAACAAAATAATTATGAGCCAACATGATATGCATGGAAAATAAACTTGCAATGATCCTAGGAAATAAAAGGGGCCTAATGCAATTGGCTCATGATTAATAATTAATTAGATTAATAGACTTAATTAATTACTCTTATGGTTTTCACACCCATGTGGACTAACCATAATTTCATTAAACTCCTTTAAGTTATTAAATTCCTAAAGATCTACCCCATGCTTTAATTAATTGAGGTCTGATGTGATTATGATTTCAATTTGATTAAGTGATTTAATTAATTAGTTAAATCTTACTTAATTTTATTTTAAAAAAGAAAGAAATGATCTTAGGGAAAGGGGTCCCAACCATATTTGTTACTTAACTTACTGTTGAACAATGATTAATAAACTTAATTAACCAATTTGTTACGATTCATGGGATTAATTAATCATTAATTAACTTAAAAGAGTAGTTATGGTTTAATTTGACAATTTTCCTAATTAAGTGAGCAATAAATCCCAAGAAAATCATGGGAGGCAGAGGTCATCTCATTAAACTAACCAACAAAATTTGAGATTAATTGCTCAAGTAATTAAGCTAATTAATTTTATAATTAAACTTCAATTAAACTTTAATTACTATTCAAAATTTGTTAAGATTATTTTTAAATAATTATCCTTTAAAATACCTTTAAAATAAGTATTTATTTGCATTTTTTTATTTCTCTATGACTTTTTATGATTTTTAGAAGTTCCAACCATTAAAAAATGATTAATTAAGCATAATTAAAGCCTAATCCTATTGGCACCATGTGGCATGCTAACACGACACGCTTTCTACGTGGCACTATGTGATTTGCTACTTAAAACTTGTCCAACTTAGTGCCTATATAGTGGCGGCAGATGCGCTTTCTCATCCACCATCCAATCTAAGAGCTACAATTAATCCCACAACTTAATAATATTAAATCAGATCGATCTAGCGGATCTAATCACAACTGTCCATTTTGATCATGTGGAACAGACAATGCGTGATCTAACATCACGCGAGTGAAAGAGAATGGAGTCCATCCACCATTGCTCACTTAATCCGAGCTTACTTGAGCTCAGATCAACTCTAAAAGGATCCCACACCTTCACAACATCAATCGGAGGGGATCCAACAGTCAAGATCACATGAGATGCAAGTTTTTTTTGAAAAGCTCCAACCCATTTTTGCCTAAGGATCAATTTTGGAAGCATACCTCATCAGAGCTCAAGATCGGTGGCTCGAATGATTATGGAAGCATCATCTAAGGAGAAGAAGCCTTGTTGAGCAATAATTAGATCAATTCCTTGACGTTCACTCAGAAGGCCATGATGCAATGATTTGGAGCTCCACTTTGATCGAAGTCCCACCTGCGGTGCTTGGCAAGCTTGGGAGATGACTCATTCTTGCTCAACGAGGCCCAGGGAAGGTGCGCGCAAAGTTAATTTGAGTTTGATGGAGAAATGGTGAAGTCAGGTTGGAAATGGGGTGTCATATTTTTGGTTGGACGATAATCGTATTTTCTGATCGAGGAACGAGCTTGGGAGCTTATGGAATGGCTATAACGGCTCATCTTGGTTAGTTATGGGTCCAAGGAATGATTTTTGTGTGTGTTTGAGTGGAAATAAGGGGGTGTATACCCCCTTCATCTTGATTAGATGGTGGGATCGTTTGGCTAGTGGCCAGCCAATGGAGTCATTGGGTGGGAGGAGGTGAGTTGGCTCAGCTTAGTTAGTTGAAGGTGTGGAGGTGGTTCCCAAGGAGGAATCATGGGTGTCCTATGGGTTTTAAATGCTCTAATGGGGAGGGTGAGGTGATTTCACCTCCCATGATGGCCACCCAACCAATGGGGTTGGGGTGGTCCTAGGTGGACCATTAAGAGAGTACCAAGTGGCCAAAGGATGGAAATGACCACTTACATGGGTGATTTGTCTTATGTGATGCCTTTAACCTAAGAGTAAAATGATCATTTGGCATTATATTTGATTTGGAAAGATTTGAAATGAGCCAAAAGTGGCTTAGCCCAAATTTCAAGTCAATTGGAGTTGATTTGGTTAGGTTTGGCTCAATTTGACTCATTTAGGTCAAATTAGGCTAGGTTGGATCAAGTTGACTAATTGATTAAATTTGGTCAAACCAAGGGTTGATTCAAGTTCATATGATCATTTAGGATGTTTTCATTCAATTATTTTGGTTTAGTTTTGCTTAGATTTGAGTTTGGCTCATTTGAATTCATTTGGGTCGAATGGTTAAGTTAACCAATTTGACCAAATTGGCCAAATTGGCTTGGGTTTGGTGTTGGTTTTGGTTTAGTTAACTAATTGAAGATGATTGTAGGCTTTGGTTTCAATTAATTTTGATTTGGTTTTGATTTAGGCTAACTTGAAACTTTGGTCAATTTGGGCTAAGTAGCTTAGTTGGGTTCAATTGGGTCCAATCTTGGCTTTGGTCAAGTTCAATAATCAATTTGGAATGAACTTGAGCCATCGATTATAAACAATTTAGTTTATATTTTGATTTGACCTAATTTGGTTTTTAAGTCAATTTGGGTCAACTTGAGTCAAGAGAGTCAATTGGGTTTGGTTTGACTCAATTAAAGGTCAAGTCATACTCAAATATTGATTTTGATTTGGTATGAATCATTTGTTTCAAAGGATTTGGGTTAGGTTGCAATTTGACTAGTTTGGGTTCATATGGGTTAAGGGTTTGACTTCATCAAATGACCAAGTTGACTTGGTTTGATCCAATTGGTGAAAATTGATCATCCTATGGTGATCAATAATAATGATGTGAGATTTTGATGGGCTTGGTTCAATCCAATTTGGGTAGGATTATAACTTAGCTCAATATGTCAAATTGTTGACTTTGGGTCAAGTGGACCAATTAGGTTTAGTTGGCTTAATTTTGGGTAGAGTTTGATTTAGTTGAGTTTACATATGGATTTAGGATTGATATATAAATTCAATTGCAATTGGCTTGGTTTCAAATGGGTTTTGGTTCATTTGAATATTTCAAGTAAAAAGGGTTAAGTTGGGTTTGACTTGAGTTGATTTTGGTATGGCTTGATGATTGTAGATTTCATTTATATTTGTGAATATAATTGAAGGTATGATTGATTCATGAGAAAATCAATTGAATTTGGGTTTTGGAATGAAGGAATTTGGCTAAGTCTATAGAGTTGGGTCATGTGGCTTAGGTTTTGATGTTGATTTAGTTTGATTTAGTTTTGATAATTTAAATGCATATTTCATTTAAATTTATGAATATGATTGAAAATATGATTGATTTGTGAGAAAATCAATTGAATTTGAATTGATTTGGATTAATATTTAGCTAAGTCCATGGGATAGTGGCTTGTGGAAGGGTTTTGATTTAATTTGATTTAGTTTGATTTAGTTTTGATCATTTGAATGTACATTTGATTTATATTTAGAAAGATGATTGAAGATATAAATTGATTATGAGAAAATCAATTGATTTTGGATTTATTTGGATTAAAATTTTGGTAAGTCCATGGGTTAGATCATATGGCTTAGGAAGGGTTTAAAGTTTGGATTTAATCATGGGCTTCAATCATTTGGTTTTGGAATTTGGGTTTGAAATTGGATTTGAATTTGATGTTTGAATTTAACTTGAGGTTTGGCTTGAGAAGGTGCAGATGGATTGGATTTGGGTTGTAGGGTAGGTTGATTATCTTAATCCCTAAGGCATAACCTAATCCTATGGTTAATCCTTCTAAGTTTTAAGGCTTAGGCTAGGTGTTTCCCTAATTTTTAGAAGTTTCTTATGACTAAGAAAGCCTTAGTGTCTAGAAGACTCCTAATTCTAAGATGGGCAACAAGGAAAATCTTATCAACTTATTAATCATGAGGGCGAGCTCCCAATGCTTCCAACCATTGGGCCCTACTTAAAGAAATATTATAAATCATGTTTGAAAATAATTATCATCAATGAAAATACCATTTCAAATTCAATCTCTTCCATATTGAAAGTATTCTTGTTTGTGAATCCACCATAATGTTTTTAGGGTAGGTGTAAAGAACCAGAGCTGCATCCTATCATTCATTGACACAACACAAACATAAACTATACACAAAAATATAAAAGAAACACATATCTTTTGTGTCGGGCTACTCTAAGTTGAGTAATGCCCCCAGTGGCACTCACTCAATAGCTGCTCTAGGTTAGGCTGATGTTCTACCCTACTAGTGTGTTACCCTAGTGGTCTTCTTACTTTGGAGGATGTAATTCTGCTACATTTTCCTTCTTTATTTGGTCATTGCACACCAACGAGTGACTTATTAGTTTGGTAGGCCTTACTACATGGCTGATAAGCTATCTCATGTTGGCTTTATTTAAGAAGATGTGAGTCTGCTATGCTTTCTTCTTGGATTAGCCTCGTCACCGGTCAAGTTTAAGGTTTAGGATAAGTCCTCTAGCATCTCCTTCCCTCATGACTGCTTCAAGTCTGTGTCCAGTCCTTCCTCGGGGCTCCACGCTTATTAGTCATACTAGGTCAGATAGTATCTATCCCACTAACGATAGACTATCTCGATGATGAGTTTCGCTAAGAAAGTTGTAAGCCTACACGCTTTCTTTTCAAATTGATCGTTGGACACTGACAGGCATGTTAGGTTGGTTGGTTCTCATTATGATGTTAGATACACCACTCTTGTTGACTGATACACCTTTGGTTGGTTGGTTCTCGTACCTTAGGATACACCACTCATGGCAGATGTAAGTCGGCTATGCTTTCTCCTTAAGTTAGCCACCGTACACCTATAAGCTTTCTTTTTTAGTGCTCAAGATAACGCCCCTAGTAGTACCTCGGCTGTGGGCATTATTTTGGATCACATCCTTCACGTTCCCATTTAGACACTATTATTATGATTACCTACCACATGTGGTTGGAGAATCTATCATGGATAACCTCAATGTGGTCCTCGCATACTAAATGGTGTACACAAACATATAAACAAAATATATATTCAGTTATGGATTAGGAGGACACCACTGGTGGTACTTTTTCTCAAGAAGACATCTTATGTTTAGGGCCATTGGTGGTACTTTTTCTCAAGAAGACATCTTATGTTTAGGGCAGTGTCTGCAAATCTCCCTATAAGAATCACTTGACTACTCTTGAGTTGATATAAGTGCTGAGCGGCATTCACTTTGTAGTTGCCCCTAAGTCAGATTCGATTTGTTGTGCTACCAATAGGTCACCCTAGTGGTTTTTCCCTCCTTTAGAAGATGTAAGTCTGCTATGCCTTCTTTCTAGCACAGTCATTGCACACCGAAAGGCAACCCCTTAGGTTGGCTAGCTCTACCCCATAGCTAGTAGACTATCCATTTGGATTTGTATATTTGAGATAGGACAAGTCCGATATAGCCCCTTCTCTGTGGATCCATCACACACTAACATGGTCCATAAATTAAATCTTTTAAATTTTACAGAGCTCACATCCTTAGTGGATATGCCCTCAATTCAAAATCAAACTAAACCAAATAAACCATATAAAATTACATGAAATTATGATAAAATTCTTCCAGACTATTTTGAGTTGACATAAGTCCCCAATGACATTCACTCAGTAGTCGTCCTAGGTTAGGTTCAATTTTTTGTACATCCAACAGGTCACCCCAACAGTTGTTCCTCACTTTGGAAGATGTAAGTCTACTATGCCTTCTTTCTAGCATAGTCATTGTACACCAAAAGGCAACCCCTTAAGTTGGTTAGCTCTATCCCGCAGCTAGTAGACTATGCATTTTGATTTGAAAACTTGAGGTAGGTCAAAGCTAATATATCTCCTTCTTAGTGGGTCCATTGCACACTAATAGGGTCCATACATTAATTCAGATTAAATTAAACCTAGTCTTATTTTCCCTAGTGGAGTTAAATCACACCCTTCTCCCCAGTGGAGCCCAAATTAAACCAACTCACCCAATAGAGCTTAAATCAAAGAAATCCAACCAAACTCTTATTCCCAGTGGATACATCCCCAAACAAATCTATGAAATGAAACTCAAATCCAAATCCCCAACAGATAGCCTGAACCTGCTTCCCTAGTGGAAGGTTCATAGACCCGATCCCCAACGGACTCGAGCCCATATCTTTATTAGATATGCCTCCACATCAATTAAAATAAAACAAATTAAAGTTGACTCGATCTTAATCCCTGACAGATTATAGATTCTTTTCCCCAATAGATCTTCTTTCCACAAGTCATATAATCAAATCAAATTGAAATGTTATCCCCATCAAATTTTTTTCTTCTATGCCCTTGACATAGATACCTCACATGTCATGTCCAATGCATGTGTGATCCCCTAGTGGATCTCCCTCCATGTCCTTAACATGGAATTCTCAACAAATCTTATTTCTTCTCTTATGCGCACCTTTAATACTTCAACCAAAAGCCTAATAATGTATTCATTCAGATTACATCATCTCAACATTGTAATCAACATTTTATGTTTTATGATGGTGCAAGCTTAAACTAACTATATAATAGCATGCTAAACATACTATAGTGTGAATTAACACACTATATTATATTATACTATATAATGTTATATTATAATTTGTTGTAATATAATATATTTTTTAACATTACACCTCATTAGAATCATTTGAAAAAAACTAATAATAAAATCTTCTCAAAATATAAATAATGTTCATTTTGGATGTAAAATTATTTTTTTCCATTAGAAATGGTACAAAATAGATTAATTTGGGGTTAATTTTTGGTGTGTACCATGAATTTGGCCAAATTCTTCCATCTCAACCTTCAAATTACCATTTTTGTGAGTTTTGACCCAATGTATTATAACAAAAGTAAAACATACTAAAATGTATAATAACATTTAGTAACACGCCGCCACATTCATATATATGTCAAGTTATATTGTTATGTACATTATATTTTAATATGCTTTCATATAATATATTATCTTACATTACACCTTAAATGAATCACTTTAAGCAAAAAAATTATAAAATTTGGTTGAAAAATGAACATTAATTTTGGTTGCAAAATTCCATTCTTTTGAATAAATGACACACCATAGCACACCCCCAATGATGTTCCCTAAAGCTTACATTAAATTTGGCCAAATCCCATCATGTCAGCCTATAAATCAATATTTTTATGAATTATACCAGTACAAACTCTACTACGTCATACTATAAGAAACTAAAATATGCTAGTAAATAAGAAATAATACATAATAGTATGCTATAATGCATGATGCTACACTATGTTATGGCATTCTATATTATATTACACTATAACATATTATATTATATTATATTGCATATCACATCACAAGGTATTTCTTAAGATAAAAAATCATAAAATTAGTCTAAATAATAAAAAACTATATATTTTAGTCATATCAGTTACATATTTTAAATTGAAACAATATATTATGATGCCAAGCTCTACCTATTACAAATTTGGAAAAATTCCACCATTTTAAAGGCTAGATCAACATTTTTATAAACAATGCTAGTGTAGGCTTGACTGGATGATTGTAAAATACTAAAAGAATTTAAAATTCACAAAACAATATATTATGATATATGATGATATACTATGCTACAACATATAATATATATTTTGAAAAAAAAATCTTACTTTTTATACTATAAGTGGCATAGAACAACTTTGGTACTACAACCTAATTCCCACTTCAAATTTAACAAATTTCATCATCTGATTTATTAAATCAATATATTTATGATTTATATTAATATATACTATAGGGCACAACACCATAATATACTAAAACATTTCAAAACATCTTTTAACATACAAAAACACATCACTACATGCTCAAATATATGATTCTAAATTATACTATAATATTTGGTGTTATAATATGATTTAGGGTTAGGGTCTAGGGTATTCAAATCTCTAATAGGCAAAGGAAAGTCTATTGAAGACATTTCTTTAACTACCATAACTATGTTAGGGTTAGGTCACTCTTTAGATCTACTCCTAATGGCATCTTTATTCAAGGTTTACGATTTAGTGTTTACGATTAGTTTAGGGTTTAGGGTTTAGCATTAGTTTAGCGTTTAGGGATTATGGTTTTATGGTTTTGCATTTATAGTTTTAGGTTTTAGGGTTTAGGGTTTAGGGTTTTAGGGTTTAGGGTTTTGGGTTTAGGGTTTACGGTTTAAGGTTTATTGTTTAGTGTTTAGGGTTTAGGGTTTTCAGGGTGTAGGGTTTAGGGTTTGGGGTTTAGGTTTTAGGTTCAGGGTTTAAGTTTTAGTTTAGGGTTTAGGGTTTAGGATTTAAGGTTTTTTTTAATAGAGAATAATATCATATTCAACATTTTTTCTTTTCATATTTATCAACCAAGTAGCATCCTAAGTTTTCTAAGACACATGCAACAATATAGATAAAAAAATGAGCACCCATAAAGCAAATAAAAAACCCTAGATAAGTATAACTTTCTCTACTATAAAGACACAATTCCATAAGTAGCTGATTGGATAGTCGTTCTTCAGTTTCTCTAGTTTCCATCAAAACCACCCTGCCTCTCGAGTAGTCGGATCCACCATCATATCCCTGATCTCTCCCTCTACCACCACCACAATTGTAACCTCAATCACTCCACCTGCCTCCATAACCACCACCTCCAGATCCCCACCACCACTACGATAACTATTGCCTCTGCCTTCGCCTTCCCCACTAGATCAAGACTGAGCCTAGTTGACACTGATGTTCCTGTCATCAAGGTTCTGCCCATTCTTAGGGTTCAAGGTTAGTTTTGGGTTTAGGGTTTAAGTTTTAGTGTTAGTTTAGGGTTCATGGTTTAGAGTTTAGGGTTTGGGGTTTAGAGTTTCGGGTTGTAGGTTTTAAGGTTTAGAGTTTAGGATTTAGTGTTAAGGGTTTATAGTTTTAGGGTTTAGGGTTTAAGGTTTAGGGTTTAGGGTTTTAGGGTTTAGGGTTTAGTGTTTAGGGTTCAGGGTTCAGGGTTTAGGGTTAGTTTTTGAGTTAGGGTTTATTTTTTCTATATTTAATTTTTTATCTTTTATTTTAAATTAAGTAAACTCGAAGGATTTGGTTTATTTAGTTTATTTTTAATTTATTTGAGTTTATTATATTTTATATTTTTATTTAGTTTAGTTTATTTATATTTGGTTTAATTATTTTAGTTTAAGTATTTTATTTTAGTTTATTTTTTAGTTGAGTTCTATTTTTATTTTTATTGTTAGGTTTAGGTTATATTTCTTATTTTTAGTTTAGGTTTAGGCTTTGATTTTATTTCTTTAAGTTTATGTTTTAGGTTTTTATTTTAGGTTTTTCTTAGGTTTTATTTTTTTAGTTTAGGTTTAGGTTTATTTTTAGTTTATTATATTTTATTTAATTTAGGTTTAAGTTTAGGTTTAGTTTATTTTAGGTTTAGGTTTTATTTATTTTATTTTAGTTTATTTTAGTTTAAGTTTAGGTTTATTTTATTTTATTTATTTTATTTTTAATTTAGGTTTAGTTTTTTTTTTAGTTTAAGGTTTAGGTTTTATTTTTTATTTATTTTTTAGTTTTATTTTTTATGTTTATTATTTAAGTTTATGTTTTTATTTAGTTTTTATTTTAATTTTTTATTTTAGGTTTAGTTTTTATTTTATTTAGGTTTTTTATTTTTTTAGTTTAGTTTAGGTTTTTATTAATTTTATTTTAGTTTAGTTTTTATTTTTTATTTTATTTTCTTTTTAGGTTTTGGTTTAGTTTTAGTTTAGGTTTTTATTTTATTATATATTTTTAGTTTATTTTAGTTTATGCTTTTTATTTTTTTATTTTTCTAGGTTTTATATAGTTTAGGTTTAGGTTTTTAGCATTTCAGGGTTTAGGGTTAGTTTAGGGTTTAGCTTTTTGGGTTTAAGATTTAGGATTTAGGTTTAGGGTTTATGGTTTAGTTTAGGGTTTAAGGTTTAAGGTCTTTTTAACAGAGAACAAATTTAGATTCAACATTTATTCTTTTCAATTTCATCAACCAAGTAGCACCCAAAGTTTTCTAAGACACAAGCGACGACATAGATAAAAAATAAGCACCTATAGGGTTGTAGGTTTAGGGTTTACTTTTTTTTATAAAAATTAAGTAAACTGATAGGTTTAGATTTATTTAGTTTATTTAGTTTATTTTTTATTTTTTATAGTTTAGTATTTTTATTTTAGGTTTATTTATTTTAGTTTAGGTTTTTTTATTTTAGTTTATTTTTTAGGTCTAGGTTAATTTTTTAGTTGAGTTTTATATTTATTTTATTTTTTAGGTATACATTTTATTTTTTATTTTCAAGTTTAGGTTTTTATTTTATTTTTTTAAGTTTAGGTTTTAGGTTTTTATTTTACATTTACTTTTGGTTTTATTTTTAAATTTAGGTTTAGGTTTATTTTTAATTTATTTTGTTTAATTTAGTTTAGGTTTAACATATTTTAGGTTTAAGTTTAGGTTTTGTTTGTTTTAGTTTAGTTTATTTTAGTGTAGGTTAAGGTTCATTTTATTTTGTTTATTTTTATTTTATTTTAGGTTTAGGTTTTTTTTAGTTTAGGGTTTAGGTTTTATTTTTTATTTATTTTTAAGTTTTAGTTTGAGATTTTTATTTAGTTTATATTTTATTTTAATTTAGGTTTATTTTATTATTATTTTATGTTGATTTTTATTTTTAATTTGGTTTTTTTTATACTATGTTTATTTATTTTTTTAGTTTAGGTTTTTATTTAATTTAAGTTTATTTTATTTATTATTTTATTTTAGGTTTAGGTTATTTTATTTAATTAATTTAAGCCATTTATTAATTTATATTTTATTATTTAGCTCAGCTCTTAGTTTAGGGTGTGGTAGGTTTAGCCAAGGCTCCAAGATGTGGTCCAGGTTTAGGCTCAGTGGCCTGGTCAGTGGCTCAGCACTGGGGCTCAGTTTAAGGCCTAAGGAATGGCTTTATGATTTGTGGTTTGTGGTTTAGGGTTTAGTCTAAGGTTTAAGGCTCAGGGTCTCAAGTGGATCGGGTTTTGTGGTTTGGGTTTGTGGGTTTGTGGATTTGTGGGTTTCATCTGTGGTTTAGGTTTATTTAGATTTAGGATTTTGTCAGGATTTGTGGTTTGCTGCTATCACTGTTAATTTAGTTTTGTCAAGGTTGTGGGTTTGGGCTCAGTGACGTGTTTTAGCTCAAGTTTTGGTTACTTTTAGGTTTCAGGGTTTGTGGATTTGGGCTCAGTGGGGTTTATGGTTTCAAGTTTTTTTAAATTAAGTAAACCCAGGTTTAGGTTTATTTAGTTAATTTAGTTTAGTTTTATTTATTTTAGTTTATTTTATTTTTTTATTTTATTTAGTTTATTTTTTTATTTTATTTAGTTTAGTTTATTTTATCTTTATAGTTTTTATTATTTTTGTTTATTTTTAGGTTTAGGTTTGGTTTATACTTATTTTAGTTTAGTTTAATTTTATTTTATTTTTAGGTTTAGGTTTATTTTTTTATTTTAGGTTCATGTTTAGCTTCTATTTTGTTTTTAGGTTTAGGTTTTAAGTATTTATTTTAGGTTTATCTTTAGGTTTTATTTTTTTTAGCTTAGTTTATTTTAGTTTATTATTTTATTTTAGTTTAGGTTTAGGTTTATTTTATTTAATTTAGTTTAGTTTATTTTATAGTTTAGTTTATCTTATTTTGCTATTTTATTTTATTTTATTACATGTTTTTTTCTTACTTTAGGGTTTAGGTTTTATTTTTATTTATTTTAGTTTTATTTTAAGTTTATTTTTTATTTAGTTTTATTTTATTTTAGTTTTATTTTATTTTTATTTTATCTTTCTATTCTTAGTTTTCTTTAGTTTAAGTTTTATTTATTTTATTTTAGTTAATTTTAATTTTTTATCTTTTTTTTCTTTTAGTTATAGGTTTAAGTTTTAATTTATGTTTTATTTTATTTATTTATTTTAGGTTTAGTTTTATTTACTTATTTTATTATTAGTTTTTATTTTAGTTTAGTTTTTGGTTTAAGGTTTAGGATTTGTGGTCTGGGGTTTGTTTAGTTTAGATGGGGTTTTCTGTGTAGGATTTATGGTTTATGGTTTAGATTTTGGTTTTGTTTTGTGGTTTAGGTTTAGTTTAGGTTTTAGGTCTAAGGTTCAAGTTTTAGTTTAGGGTTTATGGTTTTTTTTTACACAGAGAACAAATTCAGATTCAACATTTCTTCTTTTCAATTTCATGAACCAAGTAACACACCAAGTTTTTTAAGATACAAGTGATGACATTGATAAAATATGAGCATGCATAGAGCAGATTAAAAAACCTAGATAACTAGAATCATCTCTACTATAAAGATATAGTTCCATAAGTAGTAGATTGGATCGGTCATTCTTCAATTTCTCTAGTTCCCATCAGAACCACCTCTTCTAGTAGTGATCCAAAGACCATGGATGTAACCTCCGCTTCTCCTTCCGTAACCACGCTCCATATCCACCAGACCTCCAGATCCCCACCTCCACCATGATAACCAATGCCTCGCCTCCACCACCCCGATCTAGACCAGCTGACTTGATGTTCCCGCTGTCAAGGTCCACCAATTCTGGGTTTAAGTTTATTGGGTTTTATGGTTTAGGTTTATTTTTAATTTATTAAGTTACTTTTAGTTTACTTGGTGTTTGTGGTTATGGTTTGTGGTTTAGTTTAGGTTTGTGGGTTTAATGTTTAGGGTTTAGGTTTTATGATTTATTCTTCAATATTGTGGCTTGTGGTTTAGGTTTTTGTGGTTTAAGGATTTAGGGTAGGGTTTATGGTTAGGTTTTACTTTGGTTTGTGGGTCAGTTGGGATTCAAGGTTAACTTAGGGATCTGCAAGTTTGTGGTTTCCTTTAGTTTGGCTTGTGGCCTAGCTTAGGTTAGTGGTGGCTCAGTGGTTGTGGCCAGGGTTTCAGGCCTGTGACTGTGCCTATTTTAGATCTGGGGCTAGTTTAAGGCTCTGGGTGGGTCTGGCCTAGAGCCTGGGGTTTAGTTTCAGCTCAGTGGCCCAGTGGTCCTAGGTTTGGGCCCAGTCAGGCCTCTTGGATCTTGCTCAGGTCACTTTTGGGGCTCATGGCTCAGGCCAGGATCAGTGGTGGGGTCTTTTAACCTAAGCAAACCCCAGGCCTAAACATTTAGTTTATTTTTATTTATTTTATTTTATCTTTAGTTTATTTTGTTTTAGCTATTATTTATTTTATTTTTATTTAATTTATTTTATCTTGGGTTTTTTATCTTAGTTTAAGTTTATTTTAGTTTATCTTTTGGTTTATGTTTATTTTTAGTTTAGATTTATTTTATTTTATTTTTATGTTTATGTTTTATTTTTTTTTAGATTTAGGTTTAGGTTTTTATTTTCTTTTAGTTTAGATTTGGTTTCTTTAGGTTTATTTTTAGGTTTTATTTTTAAGTTTAGGATTAGGTTTATTTTAAGTTTATTTTATTTTATTTAGTTTATGGTTTTGGTTTAGTTTATTTTAGGTTTATGTTTATGTTTAATTTATATTAAGTTAGTTTATTTTAGTTTAGGTTTAGGTTTATTTTTATTTTGTTTATTTTAGGTTTAGGTTTTTTTTAGTTTAAGGTTTAGGTTTTATTATCTATTTGCTTTAGGTTTATTTTTTAGGTTTAGGTTTTTATTTAGTTTTTATTTAGTTTTATTTATAGGTTTATTTTACATTTAGTTATTATTATATTTAGATTTTTTTAGGTTTATTTTATTTTATTCGTTTAGTTTAGATTTTTATTTATTTTATTTTAGTTTAATTTTTATTTTAGTTTAGTTTTTTTATTTTATTTTATTTTTACATTTAGTTTTATGTTTAGGTTTAGGTTTAGGTTTAGGTCTTGGTTTTAATTTAGGTTTTTATTTTATTTTATTTATTATTTTATTTATTTATTATTTTATTTAGGTTTAGGTTTAGTTATTTATTTTATTTTAGGTTTTATTTAATTTAGTTTTAGTTTTTTTAGAACTAGGCTCAGGATTTAGGGCTCTTAGTGGTTTAGTGGCCTGATCAGATTAGGTTTTCAGTGGCTGTTTGCCAGGTTTTAGTTTGTGGGGTTTGGGGCCTAGGGTTTCAAGTAGTGTGGTTAGGTTTTTAATTTGTAATTTTTTTTTTATTTTTTTATTTTTTAAATTAATTAAACCAAGGTTTTAGTATTTAGTTTAATTTTTTATTTATTTTAGTTTATTTTATTTCTTATTTTATTATTATTTAGTTTAGTTTATTTGTTTTAGTTTATTTATTTTAGTTTAGTTTTTTATCTTAGATTATTTTAGGTTTAGTTTTAGTTTTATTTTATTTTAGTTTTACCTGTTATTTTTATTTTAGATTTAGGGTTGTAAGTTTATGGTGGGTTTTAGATTCAGTTTTAGGCATGTGGTTTTTGGGATCAGGGTCTAGGAGGATTTAGGTTTAGAGTTTAGTTTTTTAGGGGTTTTTTTTCCAAATCAAGTAAACCCGGCAGGTTTAGGTTTATTTAATTTATTTAGTTTATTTTCATTTATTTTATTTATTTTATTTTTTATTTAGGTTTATTATTTATTTTATTTAGTTTAGTTTAGGTTTTATTTAAGTTTATTTTTAGGTATGTTTATGTTTATTATTTCTTAGTTTATTTTTTTTTATTTTTATGTTTTATTTTATTTTATTTTTAGTAGGTTTATGTGTTTTTTAATTTATTTAGGTTTTATTTTTCATAGTTTATTTTATTTTATTTTATTTTATTTTAGTTTAGGGTTTAGTTTAATTTAGTTTTAGGTTTAGGTTTTATTTATTTTAGTTTATTTTATTTTATTTTATGTTTAGTTTATTTAATTTACTTATTTTAAGTTTATGCTTTTCTTTAGCTTAGGTTTTATTTAGTATTTATATTATTTTATTTTAGGTATATTTTATTTTTGTTTTATGTTTTGTTTTTATTTTATTTAGGTTTATTATTTTTTAGCTTTATTTTATTTTATAGTTTAGTTTGAAATTTTTATTTATTTTATTTTAGTTTAGCTTTTATTTTATATTTTATATTTTTACATTTAGTTTAGGTTTATTTAGGTTGGCCAAGGATCTTTTATTTTATTTTATTTTCATTTATTTTAGTTTACTTATTTATTTAAGTAGGTTTTAGTTTAGTAGGTTTTGTGGCTCTAGGATTTGTGGCTGTTTTGGGTTGGCCTAGGGCTCAGGGTCAAGCAGGATCTGGGGTCAGTGGCCTATGATTTAGGGCCTGAGCTCAGTGGTTGTGGCTCATGGCCTGTGGCTTGTATTTTAGGTCTTTGTGGCCTAGGTTTAGTTTTTTAGTCTTTAATTTTGATTTATTTAGGTTTATTTTTATTTTTATTTTATTATTATTTAGTTTAGTTTATTTATTTTTTTTATTTATCTTAGTTTAGTCTTTATTTTAGTTTATTTTTAGGTTTGGTTTAACCATATTCTAAGTTTAGTTTTATTTTATTTTATTTTAGTTTAGGTTTTATTTTTTATTTATAGTTTAGCTTTAGTTTTATTTAATTAGGTTTAGGTTTATGTTTTTAATTTATTTTTTTATTTAGTTTAGCTTACATTTTAGTTTATTTTATTTTATTTTAGCTTTTGTGGTTTTGTTTAGTTTATTTTTAGTTTAGTTTATTTTAGTTTAGTTTTAGGTTTATTTTTATTTTTTTATTCAAGTAAGTTTTTTTTAGTAGTTTTTATTTTATTTTATTTATTTTAGGTTATATTCTTGGGTTTATTTTTTTTTAGGTTTAAATTTTCTTTACTTAGTTTTATTTTATTTTAATTTTATTTTATTTATTTTAGGTTTAGCTTTTATCTATTTATTTTATTATTTTTTTTTTAGTTTTAGAGTTTATTTATGTTATTTTAATTTTATTTTAATTTTATTTTATTTTCTTTAAGTTTAGTGTACATTTAGGTTTAGTTTAGGTTTTATTTAATTTAATTTATTTTGATTTTTTTATTTATTTTATTTTATATTTCATTTAGTTTAGGTTATGTGGTTGGGGTTTAGCCAGTGGTGTTTAGAGAGTTTAGGGTTAGGATTGGGTGGGGGTTTAGCATTTAGGGTTTAAGGTTTAGGGTTTAAGGTTTAGGGTTTAGGGTTTAGGGTATTAGGGTTTAGGGTTTAGGGTTTCAATTTTAGGTATAGGGTTCAAGTTATAGTTTAGTGTTTAGGGTTTTTCATTTTTTTTTAAATCAGAGAAAATTCAGATTCAACATTTGTTCTTTTTGATTTTATCAACCAATTAACACACCAACTATTCTAAGACACAAGCGATGACATAGATAAAAAATGAGCATGAATAGAGCAAATCAAAAACCCTAGATAACTAGAACTGCCTCTACTATGAATACACGCCCATAAGTAGACGATCGATCGCTCCTTAGTTTCTCCAGCTCATGAACCACCCCACCTCGAGAAGGATCCACCACCACATCCCCGATCTCTCCCTCCGCCACCACCAAAGTTGTAAGCTCCATCGCTCCTCCCACCTCAATAACCACAACTGCTCTAACCACCGACTCCATTTCCACTAGCACCTCCAGATCTCTGACCACCACTGCGACAACCACCGCCTTCGCCTTTGCCTCCACCGCTAGATCTAGCCGAGCCCTGATGTTCATGTTCGCCAGGTTTCTCACATTCTTAGATTTAGGTTTAGTTTTATTAGTGTTTAGGTTTATTTTTAATTTAGTTACTTTAGTTTAGATTTGGGTCGTGTTTAGTAGGGTTTGGGTTTAGGGTTTATGGGGTTAGGGTCAGTGGTTTACTAATGTTTGTGGTTTTAGTTTTGTGGTTTAAGGCTGGTTATAGGGTTTTTACAAAAAAAAAATTAATTAAACTGTAAGTAGTTTTAGTTTTACTTTATTTATTTTTATTTATTTTATTTAGTTTTATTTATTTAGTTTTTTTTTTTTATTTTTTTATTTATTTAAGTTTAGATTTTTATTTTAGTTTATTTTTAGTTTAGTCCAAGTTTATTTTATTGAGTTTTATTCAGACTTTAAAAAATCAGGTTTTAGTCTCAGCCCTTGGCTTGGGTTTTATTTAGTTCAGGGTAGGTGTCATGGCTCAGGGCCTTTAGGTTTCTTTTTAGGCCTGTGATTTAGGCTCAGTGGCTCAGGCTCAGTGGTTGCAGCTCAGGGCTCAGGCCTGTTTGGGGTTGTGGCTCATGATCTAGGGAGGTGGCCCATGGATGGTTTTTTTTATAATCATGCAAACCCAGAAGGTATTTAGTTTATTTAGTATGTAATATTTTTATATATTTTATTTTTATTTAGTTTATTTTCATTTTATTTATTTACATTTATTTAGGTTTTATCTTAGATGGTTTATTTATTATTTTTAGGTTTAGTTTATGCTTATTTTAGTTTTATTTTATTTTATTTTGTTAAGTTTATTTTTTAGTTTAGGTTTATATTATATTTAATTTTGTTTAGGTTTTATATAGGCTTAGTTTTAGGTTTATTTTAGGTTTTTAGATATTTTTTTTAATTTAGTGTGTAGGTTTCTTTAGTTTATTTTATTTTATTTTAGTCTAGTTTTAGTTTATTTTATTTAGTATTTTTAAGTATTTATTTTAGTTAACTTTATTTTAGTTTAAGTTTAAGATTATTTTGTTTTATTTTATTTTTTATTTATGTTTAGGTTTTTTTAGTTATTTATATTTATTATTATTTTAGGTTTTATCTAGGTTTATTTTTTAGGTTTAGGTTTATTTAGTTTTTTTATTTTACATCATCTTTTATTTTTTTTTGATTTTTATTTTAGGTTTATTTTATTTTAGAAGTTAGTCATTATTTATTTTTTTTGGGTTTATTTTATTTTTATTTCATTTTACTTTTTAGGTTTTTTGTTTTAGTTTAAATTTTTTATCTTATTAATTTTATTTTAGGTTTAGGTTTATTTATTTATTTTATTATTAGGCTTTATTTAGTTTAGTTTATGTTTTTAGGTTTTAAGGCTCACCATTTAGGTTGGGGTTTTGGGGTTTGGTAGTTTAGTTTTGGTTAGGTGGTTTGGAGTTTAGGGCTTAGGGTTTAGGATTTATGGTTTTAGGGTTTAGGGTTTAGGGTTTAGAGTTTAGGGTTTAGGGTTTTTGGGGTTAAGGGTTTAGGGTTTAGGGTTTAGGTTTTAGGTTAAGGGTTCAGGTTTTAGTTTAGGGTTTAGGGTTTTTGGTTTTTCTTTTAACATAGAACAAATTTAGATTTGACATTTCTTCTTTTCAATTTCATCAACCAATTAACACACCAAGTTTTCTAAGACATGTTTAAGTGAGATAAAAAATGAGCACGATAGAGAAATCAAAACCCTAGATAGCTAGAACCATCTCTACTATAAAGACATAGTTGCATAAGTGATGACTAACTGCTCTTCGCCACCATTTCCCATCAGAACCACCCCAACTCTCTAGTAGCGTGATTCACCATCATCTCCCCGATCTCTCCCTTCACCACTACCACAACTATAACCTCCATCACTCCTTCAGCCTCCATAACCACCATTACTTCGACCACCACCTCCATATCCACCAGCACCTCCAGATCCCCCACCACCACTATGATAACCACAACATCTGCCTTCGCCTCTATCGCCAGATCTACCCAGCTTGACTATGATGTTCTCCGCCATGCCCCATTCTTAGGTTTAGGTTTATTAGGTTTTATGGTTTGTTTATTTTAATTTATTAAGTTACTTTAAGCTTTAGTTTAATGTTTGGCTTTAGTGATTTAAGGTTTGTGGTTTAAGGTTTGTGGTTTAATGTTTAGAGCCAGGTTTTGGGGGTTTATGCTATTTTGGGATTGGGGTTATGGCTAGGTTTAGGGTTTTAGGTTTATATTTTAGGATCTTGGAGGGCCTGCCCAGGTCCAGGTTAGGGCTCAGCCTCAGTTGTGGCCTGGCTCAGGCCTGTGGCCCAGTGGTCAATCCCTGGTCATGGCCTCAGTCTCAGCCTGAGCTCACTCAGATCAGGTCTGCCAGACTCAGGCCTGTGGCCTGGCTCAGGCCCAGGTCAGCAGCCTCAGTGGCCTGTGCCCAGGGTCTGAGGTCATGCGCCTAGGGCTCAGTGGCCTTGATCAGGCTCAGAGCAGTCATCTGGCTCAGTGGCATGTGGCCTAGGGCCTGTGATCTAGGGCTCATGGCTCAGGCCTAGGGCTCAGTTTCTTTCCAAAAACCATACAAACCAGGTTTCAGCTATTTAGCTCTATCTAGTCCATCTTTATCTATCTTTAATCTTTATTTTTATCTTTAAATTTTAATCTAGTTTAGTTTATTTATCTTAGGTTTATTTTAGTCAGGTTTTATCTTAGTTTATTTTTTTTTACGCTTATTTTCTAGTTTTTTTATTTTTATTTTATTTTTTATTTTTAGTTTATTTGGTTTTTATTTTATTTTTTTTTATTTCTTTTGTGTTTGTGTTTTGTTTTAAGTTTATTTATTATTTTATTTTACTAGTTTATTTATTTAATTTATTTTAGTTTAGTTTAGGTTTTATTTAGTTTAGTATTTATTTTGGCTTGTGTTTATGTTTATTTTATTTTGTTTATTTTGTGTTCAGTTTATTTTACGCTTATTTTTATTTATATAGGGTTTTATTTTTTTTAGGTTTGAAGTTTTTATTTAGGTTTTTTATTTTATTTTATTTATGTTTATTTTATTTTATTTATAAGCATTTTATTTTATTTGTTTTTATCTTTGTTTTATTTTATTTATTATTTTAATTTTATTTTTATTTTAGTTTATTACATTTATTTAGTTTAGGTCAGGTTCATGCATAAGTTTTAGTTTAGGTTTTATTTTATTTTATTTTTATTTTAGGTTTTATTTATTATGTAGGTCTTATTTAGTAGGTTTTTGGTTTTGGTTAAGAATTGTTTGGTTCTGGGGGTTTAGGGTGGGTTAGGGTCACAGGTCTTGAGTTTAGGGCTCATGGTTTATGGCTCAGGCTCTGGTGGCCTAGGATTTAGGGCTCATGGTCTTGGGCCCAGGGTGCAGGGAGTGGCCCAGTTTCCCAGTATGCCTTAGGGCCAAATTAGAGTCCAGGGCCTAGGCTCCCAGCCTTTAGGGCCCAGGTTATCCAGTCATGGCCTGCACCCATGGGTAGGGTGATAGGTAGGGTCCCAGGTTTATTTAGTATCTAACTTGAGCTTTATTTATTTATATTAGTTTATTTTACTTTTAAATTTATTTAGGTATTTATTAATTTAATTTAATCATTTATTTTAGTTTATTTATTTTATAGGTTTTATTTTAATTTATTTTAGGTTTATTTTATTTTTAGCTGAGTTTATTTTATTTTATTTTAGGCTCAATTTAGGTTGTGGTGGGTCTGGGTTGGGGCCTGTATTGGAGGATTATAAAGGTGTGAGTCAGTTTTAATGTGTGGTGGGATCTTGCTCAGCTCAGGGTTTTAAAGTTTAGGGTTTAGGGGCTCAGGGTTTAGAGCCTAGGGTCTGGTGGTTGGTCTTGGGCCTAGGGTCAGGTCTGGCTCAGTGGTTTAGGCTCAGGTTAGTCTTTTAGGGTCAGTTTTATTATTTTTTATTATTTTTTTTATTTATGGTTTAGGGTTTAGGTTTTAGGTTTAGAGTCCAATTTAGTTTAGGTTTATTTTTAAATCCAAGAACCTAGTTTAGGTTTTTTTAAATTTTTTTTTTTTATTTTATTTTATTTTATTTAAGATTTTCTTTATTTTGTTTATTTTATTTATTTTAGTTTGTTTTATTTTAGTTTATTTTTAGTTTAGTTTTTTTTTTATTTTTTATTTATTTTAAGTTTTATTTATTTTAGGTTTAGGTTTTTTATTTTATTTTAGTTTAGGTTTTAGGTTTTATTTTAGTTTTTTCTTTTAAATTATTTTAGATTTATTTATTTTATTTTATTTTATTTTTTTATCATTTAGGTTTAGATTATTTTAGGTGCTTAAGTTTATTTATTTAGTTTATTTTAGTTTAGTTTATTTTATTTTGATGTAGTTTAGGTTTTTTTAGTTTAGGTTTATTTTTTATTTTTTTAGGTTAGGGTTTTAATTTTTTTTTATTTTATTTTATTTTGGATTTAATTTTAGTTTTAGAAGTTTTATTATATAGGTTTTATTTTAGGTTTATTTTATTTTAGTTTTAGTTTATGTTTTAATTTATTTTATTTTAATTTATTTTATTTTTTATTTTATTTTATTTTTAGGTTTAGGTTTTAATTTAGGTTTTTATTTATTTATTTTATTTTATTTAGGCTTAGGTGTTTTTATTTATTTTATTTGTAGGTTTTATTTAGTTTAGGTTAAGGTTTTTAGATTTTTAGGGTTTAGTGTTTGTGGTTTAGGGTTTGGGGTTTAAGGTTATAAGTTTTAGGGTTTAGGGCTAGGTTTTTTTATATATTTTTCTATTTTTTAATTTTTAGGCTTTTTGGTTTGAGGTTTATGGATTAGGGTTTAGGTTTTAGTTTCATTTTGGTATTTTTTAATAGAGAACAAATTCATATTCAGTATTTCTTCTTTTTCTTTTCATCAACCAAGTAACACACCAAGTTTTCTAAGACTCAAGCGATGACATAGATAAAAAATGAGCATGTATAGAGCAAATCAAAAGCCCTAGATAATTAGAATCGCCTCTACTACTAAGGCAAAGTTGCTTAAGCAGATCGGAGATTCTTTCTCGCTTTAGTTCCCCATCACCACCGACCTCTCGAGTAGCGGGATCCACCATCATATCCCTGATCTCTCCCTCCGTCACCACCATGGCTGTAACCTCCGTCGCTTCTCCCGCTAACCTAACCACCACCTCGATATCCACCAGCACCTTCAGATCCCCCGCCACCTCTGCAATAATCGTCATCTCCACCTTCACCTTCATTGCTAGATCTAGACTGAACCTGGTTGACGGTGATATTCCTGTCGTCAAGGTTCTGCCCATTGTTAGGGTTTATTTTTAGGTTTAGGTTTATTAAATTTTAGGGTTTAGGTGTTTTTCTATTATTTAGTTACTCAGTTTAGGTTGTTAGTTTAATGTTTAGGGCTTAGTTTTAAGGTTTAGGGTTTAGGGTTTAGGATTTGGGGTTTAGGGTTTTAGGGTTTATGCTTTTATTGTTTAGGGTTTAGGGTAAGGGTTTAAGGTTTATGGTTGTAAGTTTAGTGTTAAAGGTTTAGGGTTTAGGGTTAGGGTTTTTTATTTTTATTTTTATTTTTTATTTTTAGGGTTTATGTCTTTGGTTTAGGGTTCAAGTTTTAGTTTAGTGTTTAGGGTTTTGGCTTTTTTGTAAGAGAGAATAAATTCAGATTCAACATTTCTTATTTTTGATTTCATCAATAGAGTAACACACCAAGTTTTCTAAGACCCAAGTGATGACATAGATAAAAAATGAGCACGCATAGAGAAAATCAAAAACCCTTGATAACTAGAACCATCTCTACTTTAAAGGCATAGTTGCATAAGCAGCAGGTTGTATCGATCGTTCTTCAATTTCCTCCAATTCCCATTAGAACCACCACAACCTCTCGAGTACCAGGATCCACCATCATATCCCTATTCTGACCATGACTGTAACCTCCATGACTGTAACCACCATTGCTCCTCCTACCCCCATAACCACCACTACTCTGACCACCACCTCCATTTCCACCAGCACCTCCAGATCACGCACCACCACTATGATAATCGCTGCCTCCGCCTTCACTTCCACCGCTAGATCTAGACTGAGCCTAGTTGACGGTGATGTTCCTATCATAACGGTTCTACCCATTCTTAAGGTTTAGGTTTAGGTATATTAGGTTTTTGGGTGTAGGTGTATTTTTTAATTTATTTAGTTACTTAAGTTTGTTTAAGTTTAGGAGGGTGGTTTTGTGTAGGGTTTAGGTTTTAAGGTTTATGCTTTAGGATTAGGTTTAGTTAGTGTGGTAGGGTAGGGTAGAGTTTAGGGTTTATGCTTTAGGGTTTAGGGTCTAGTGTAAGTATCAGGGTTTAGGGTCAGTGGTTTTTATTATTATTTTTATTTAGGGTAGGTTGGGTAGAGTTTTGGCTAAGAGCCCAGTGGTAGTTTTGAGGGTAGGGCTCAGGGTCTGGTTAGACCTAGGGTATTTTAAAAACCAAGCAAACCCAGATCCAGCTCATTTAGCTCACTTACCATTTATTTATCTATGATTTTATCTTTATTTCTTTAGTAGGTTTTATCTTTAATATTTTTTAAGTAGCTCATTTTTTAGTGAGCCTCTTTTCTTTATCTTTGTGCCTTTTTTAGGTCTTAGGGCTCATGGTAGTTGGCCTAGGCCCAGTGGCTAGGGCTCAGCCTGGGTCAGGATCAGGCCTGGGCCTAGGCTCCAGGGCCTAATGCCTAGGGCTCAGGGCCCAGGACTCAGGGCCTAGGGCTTTAGGGCTCAGGGCCCAGTGCCCAGTTTTAGGGTCAGGGTGGTTGGGAGCTCAGGGCCTTAGGCCCAGGGTAGGGCCTTAAGGTAGGGCTCAGGGCTCAGGTTTAGGCCTGTGGCCTAGGTGTAGGTTTATTTTAAATTAAGCAAACCGGTAGGCTGCTCTTTAGTTTATTTTTATTTATTTTAGTTTTATTTATTTTATTTATTATTTATTTTAGTTTAGGTTTTATTTTAGTTTATAGGTTTAGTTAGTTGTTTATTTTATTTATTTTATTTATTTTTTTTAGGTTTAGGTATTTTATATTTTATTTTAGGTTTAGGTTTAGGTTTTATTTTATTTTGGTTTAGGTTTTAGGTTTTATTTTTATTTTGGTTTTATTTAGTTTAGTTTAGGTTTATTAGTTTATTTTATTTTATTTAGTTTAGGGTTTAGTTTAGTTTTTTTTAGGTTTAGGTTTAGGATTTATTTATCTAGTTTCGATTTAGGTTTATTTTTTGTTTATTTTAGATTTAGTTTAAGTTTGGTAGGTTTTATTATTATTTATTTTAGGTTTACTTTTAAGTTTAGGTCTCATTTAGTTTAAAATTTTTATTTTATGTTTTTTTTATTTTTTTATTTAGGTTTTATTTTAAGTTAATTTATTTTTAGTTAGTTTTATGTTTTATTTATTTTATTTTTAGTTAGTTTTTATTTTATTTTATCTTTGCTTAGTTTAGGTTTAGGTTTAGTTTAGGTTTATTTTATTTCATCTTTCTATTTTATTTAGGTTTAAGTTTTTTATTTATATTATTTTTAGGTTTTGTTTAGTTTAGCTTTAGGGTTTAGGGTTTAGGGTTTATGGTTTAGTGTTCTAGGTTTAGGGTTGTAGGTTTTAGGGTTTCGGGTTTAGGGTTTTAGGTTTATGGTTTACGGTTAGTTTTTTTTATTTCTTTATTTTTTATTTGTAGGGTTTAGGTTTCAGGGTTTAGGGGTTAGGGTTCCAGGTTTAGGTTTTAAGTTTAAGGTTCAGGTTTTAGTTTAGGGTCTAAGCTTTTAGGATTTTTTTTCTTAATAGAGCACAAATTCAGATTCAACATTTCTTCTTTTCGATTTCATCAACCAAGTAACACACCAAGGTTTCTAAGACACGTTTACATATAGATAAAATGAGCACGATAGAGCAAATCAAAAGCCTAGATAACTAGAACTCTACTATAAAGACAGTTCAATAAGCAAGCGGATCGCTCTTCGCTTTCTTCTTCCCATAGGACCACCCCGCCTCGAATAGTGGGATCCACCATCATATCCCCTGATCTCTCTAGCACCATACCAACCTCCATCGCTCCTCCCGCCACATAACCACCACTACTGACCTCCACCTCGACATCCACCAAGACCTCCAGATCCCCACCACCACTACAAAAACCACCTTTTTCCTCCCGCCATATCTATACGAGCTGTTGATGGTGATGTTCCCCACAAGGTTCTTCCCATTCTTAGGGTTTAGGTTTATGTTTAGTTTATTAAGTTTTATGGTTTAGGTTTATTTTTTAATTTATTTAGTGCATTTTTTAGGTTTAGGTGGGGTTTGGGGTTTTGTGTTTAGGGTTTAGGGTTTAGGGTTTACAGTTTGGGATTTAGGTTTTAAGGTTTTAGGGTTTATGCTTTTAAGGCTAAGGGTTTAGGGTTAGGGTTTAGGGTTTAGGGTTTAGGGTTTAGGGTTTAGCATTTCTTAGGGTTTAGGGTTTAGTGTTTAGGGCTTTGGGTTATAGGTTTAGTGTTGTATATTTAGGGTTTAGGGTTAGGATTTTTTCTTAATTTTTAAGATTTAGGGTTTAGGGTTCAGGTTTTAGTTTAGGGTTAAAGGTTTTTGGTTTTTTTCGATAGAGAATAAATTTAAATTCGACATTTCTTTTTTTTTCAATTTCATCAACCAAGTAACACATCGAGAATTCTAAGACCCAAGCGACGACATAGATAAAAAATGAGCACACATAGAGCAAATTAAAAACCCTAGATAACCAGAACCGTCTCTACTATAAAGACATAGTTCCATAAGCAGTAGATCGTATTGACTGTTCTTCAATTTCTCCGCTCATCGAACCTCCCCTTAGGATCCACCATCATATCCCCGACGCCCTCTCACATCACAACCTCTATAACTCCTCATGCCTCTATAATCACCAATGCTATTACCACCACCTTCGTATCCACCAAGACCTCCAGATCCCTCACCACCACTACGATAATCACTGCCTCCACCTTTGCCTCACTACCAAATCTAGACTGAGCCTGGTTAATGGTGATATTCCTGCCATCAAGGTTCTGCCCATTCTTAGAGTTTAGGTTTATGTTTAGGTTTAATAAGTTTTAGGGTTTAGGTTTATTTTTAATTTATTTAGTTACTTAGGTTTAAATTTAGGGTTTGGGGTTTAATGTCAGGTGGGGGGGTTGGGGTTTAGTGAGGGTTTAGGTTTTAGGAGTGGTAGGATTTAGTTTTAGGGTTTGTGGTTTGGATTAGATTTAGGATTTTGTAGGTTTAGTGTTGTAGGTTTAGTAGGATTTAGGATTAGTTTAGGTTTAAAGTTTAGGGTGGGGTTTTATTTTATTCATTTTTTATAGTTTTGGGTTTTTAGGGTTCATAGATTTAGGTTTGTTTTTTTTAAAAATCAAACAGGTTTAGGTTTATTTAGTTACTTAGTTTAATTTTGTTATTTTATTTTATTTTTATTAGGTTTATCTTTTATATTTTCTATTTTTTCATTTATATTCTTTATCAGGTTTTATTTCATTTATTTTTTACTCATTTAGCCCAGTTTATTTTATCTTATTTTAGGTTTAGTTTTTTAGGTTTTGTGGCCTAGGCCTTGGCTCAGTCTTGTGAGGATAGTCAGGCGCAGGGCTCAGGGCCTGTGGGCCCAGGCTCATGCCTCAGGTTTAGTGCCCAGGGTAGCCCAGAGTGGCCCAGGGTCCAGTGCTGCCCAGGGCCTGGTTGGGCCTGGCCCAGGGTCTGTGAGGGTCTGAGCCAGTTTAGGTAGTCAAGGGCCAAGGATCTACATTATTTATTAGGCCTAGGGTTTATGGCTCAGTTTTAGGGTCCCAGCCTTTAGTTTAGGTTTATTTTAAATTAAGCAAACCCAGGTTTAGGTTTATTTTAGTTTATTTGGTTTATTTTTATATATTTTAGTTTATTTAGTTTTATTTATCTTAGTTTATTTTAGTATGTTTTAGGTTTATGTTAGTTTATGTTTTATTTTTTATATTTTATTTTTTATTTTATTTTAGGTTTAGTTTATTTTTTTATTTTAAGTTTAGCTCTATTTTATTTTACTTTTTTTTAGGTTTAGGTTTTAGGTTTTATTTTAGGCTTATTTTAAGTTTTATTTTGGTTTAGGTTGTTTATTTATTTATTTATTTTAGTTTATTTTTAGGTTAGGTTTTATTTATTTTTAGTTTTATATATTTTATTTTATTTTAGTTTTCTTTTAGTTTGGCCTAGGTTTTATTTTTTTATATTTTAGGTTTTATTTTTTAGGTTTAAGTTTTCTTTATTTTTTTTTTATTTTATTTTAGATTTCTTTTATTTATAATTTTGGTTTAGTTTTTTATTTTATTTTAGGTTTATTTTATTTTTAGTTTAGTTTATGTTTTTATTTATTTTATTTTAGTTTAATTTTTCTTTTTTATTTTATTTGTAGGTTTAGGTTTAGGTTTGGATTTTAGTTTAGTTTATTTTATTTTATTTTATTTATTTATTTTATTTAGGGTTAGGTTTTTTATTTATTTATCTTTAGTTTTATTTATTTTAGTTTAGTTTTAGGATTTCAGGTTTAGGTTTAGGGTTTAGGGTTTAGGGTTTAGGGTTGTAGGTTTTAGGGTTTAAGGTTTTGGATTTCAGGTTTAGGGTTAGTTTTTTTTATTTTTTATTTTTTTATTTTTTTTATTTTTAGTGTTTATGGTTTAGGGTCTAGGGTTTAGGTTTAAGGTTCAAGTTTTAGTTTAGGGTTTTTAGTTTTTAGTTTTTTTTAACAGAGAACAAATTCATATTCAATATTTCTTCTTTTCGATTTCATCAACCAAGTAACACACTAAGTTTTCTAATACACAAGCGACGACATAGATAAAAAATGAGCACGTATAAAGCAAATTAAAATCCTTAGATAACTAGAATTGTCTGTACTATAAAGACATAGTTTCATAAGCACTAGATCGGATTGCTGCTCTTTTTCTAGCTCATCAACCACCCCCCTCTTGAGTAGTGGATCCACCATCATACCCGACGCTCCTCCGCCACCACTACTGGTCAGAACCTCCCGCTCCCACCTCCTTAACCACCAATGCTTGACACTACCTAGATCACAAAGACCTCTAGATTTGCCACCACCATAGTGATAACTGCCGCCTCTCCCTTCACTTCGACCGCCAGATCTAGACTTACTCTGGTTGACGGAGATGTTCCTGCCGTTAAGGTTCTACCCAATCTTAGGGTTTAGGTTTAGGTTTATGTTTATTAAGTTTCAGGGTTTAGTTTTATTTTTTAATTTAATTTATTAATTTGGTTTAGTTTGGGGTCAGTTTGTGGGTTTAGGTTAGTTTGTGGTTTAGGGTTTGTGGGTTTGTGGGTTTAGAATTTTAGGGTTTAGGGTTTAGTGGGTTTATGGTTTAGGTTTGTGGCAGTGGTTTGGCTTGGTAGGTTTAGTGAAGTTTAGGTTTTGGTTTGTGTGGTCCCCATTTGGTTGGGTTTTAATTACTTTTAGGGTTTGGGGTTAGGGTAGAATTTAGGGTTTGTGGTTTAGTGTATTTTATTTAAATTAAGCAAACCCAGATGTTTAGTTAATTTAGTTAATTTATTTATTTTTTTATTTATTTTAGTTTAGTTTATTTTTTATTTTAATAGTTTAGTTTATTTTTTTTATATTTATTTTATTTAGGTTCCATCTTAGTTTTTATTTTAGTTTTATTTTATTTTTATTTTGTTTTTTCTAATCTTTAAGTTTAGGTTTTAGGGTTTTATTTTAAATGTATTTATAAGTTTTATTTTTTCATCTAGGTTTAGGTTTATTTGTAGTTTATTTTATTTAATTTTATTTAGTTTAGGGTTTAGGTTTGGTTTATTTTTGGTTATGTTTTATTTATTTTTTAGGTTTATTTTGTTTTATTTAGTTTTTTATGAGGGTTTTATTTTATTTTAAGGTTTATTTTAGGTTTAAGTTTTATTTTATTTTTTATTTTATTTTGGTTTATTTTATTTAGGTTTTATTTAGATTTCTTTAATTTTAGTTTAGTTTTATTTTATTTTTATCTTGTTTAGTTTTTAATTTATTTTATTTTAAGTCATGTTTGGTTTGTGTGTTTTAAATTAGATTTTTATCTTTATCTTATTTTATTTATCTTATTTAGGTAAGCCTTTATTTATTTATTTTTTTATTTAGTCAGCCTTTCTTTGTGCTTTACAGGCCTGGGTTTAGGGCTCTGTGGCTCAGGGTCATCTGATTAGGCTCAGGCCTAGGGCCTGTGGCCAGTGCCTAGGGTTTGTGAGCTCTTAGATTTTGGCTCAGGGTTTAGGTCATGGCTTTAGGGCCCAGGGTCAGGTGCCCAGGCCAGGGCCTGGGGGTCAGGGCCATTTTATTTTATCTTTTATTGCCCAGTGTAGGATTTAGCCCAGGATCTGGGCCCAGGTCAAGGTCAGGGCCCAGGGTCAGCTTGGCTCAGTGGTCAGTGGCCTAAGGCCCAGGGTTTAGGCCTGTGGTTTAGTCAGTAGGGCCTTAGGGCCTGTGAGTCATGGTTTAAAGTAGGGCCTAGGTTTAGGAATAGGGTCTGGTTTATCTTTTAAATTAAGCAAACCCACGCTTAGGTTTATAGTATATTTAGTTTATATTTTATTTATTTTAGTTTACTTTATTTTAAATTTATTTAGTTTTATTTTTATTTTATATTTAGTTTATGTTTATTTTAGTTTATTTTTAGGTTTGATTTATGTTTTGTAGATTTAGTTTAGGTTTTATTTTATTATTTTAGGTTTAGGTTTAGGTTTTATTTTTATTTTAGGTTTTATTTTTTAGTTTAGGTTTAATTTATTTTATTTAGTTTATTTAGTTTAGGTTTAGTTTATTATAGGTTTAGTTTAGGTTTTATTTATTTTAGTTTAGGTTTATTTTATTTTGTTTTAGTTTTATTTTTTATTTAGGTTTTATTTTAGTTTAGGTTTTATTTTATTTATTTTTTAGGTTTATTTTTTTTTTAGGTTTTATTTTCTTTATCAGGTTTATTTCATTTTTATTTTAAGGTAGTTTTATTTTATTTAGGTTTTTATTCCATTTATTATATTTTAGTTTTATTTTAGGTTTTATTTATTTTATTTTAGTTTTATTTTATTTTATTTTATCTTTTTTTAGTTTAGGTTTTATTTTATCTTTATTTAGGTTTAGGTTTTATTTTATTTAACTTTTTTATTTAGTTTATTTTAAGATTTTTTAGGGTTTTTAGGGTTTATCTGAGTTGGGTTTAGGGTCTAGTGTTTTAGGGTTTAGCATTAGGGTTTAGAATTTATGGTTTTGGGATTTTTAGGCTCTGTGGGTTGCTTGTCTAGGTTTTAGTGGTTTGTGGGGTTTGAGTTTAGGTTTAGAGTTGGGGTTTAGGGTTTAGAGTTTAGAGTTTAGGGTTTAGGGTTTTAGGGTTTGTGGTTTAAGGTTTGGTTGGGGTTAGAGTTTAGGTTTAGGGTTTTAGGGTTTAGGGTTTAGGGTTTAAGGTTAGGGTTTGGATTTAGGGTTTAGGGTTTTTTTTTGGAAAATTAGGAAAATTTTATTGCCACAAAGAAAAGGTACAAAGTACGTAAAGGTGGTAAATCTCTAAGCTAATGCTCAAAGAGCTTCAATAAGTCCTAAAGAGATAAACCCCCTAACTATTACAATAATTAGGGAAAGAAAGCAAAAGAACAAAATTGACCAAGTAACCAATAACTGAAAATCTATGTAAGAGGTAGCCAACTTCATATGGTCCTTCTGATGCCAGCAAGATCCACTTGCAAGAGTGTCCTAACCTATAAAAGAAATCTTCAACATACTTTTGAAAGGCTGAGTACAATTAATCAAGCATAAAGAGTAAGAGCAAATAAAAGGAGTAAAGTAAAGAAAAGGATCACGCTCAATTACAATCATCTCAAGGAGCAACACTATATGTAAGCATCCAAACTTCAGGAGAAGGGTTACAATTACATATAGCGCTATGAGCCAAAAGAAAAAAGAGTGGGAAACATCAAGGCCATCATTATCAGCATACCTCGTGTAGCACAATATCCAAAGATGGTCCTCTAGCAAGCCTGCAAAACCCTCCAAATAGCAAAGATAATAGTCGACCACCAAGCCACCAGAACAGCCAAGCTTGATAAGATAGATTAGCAAGCAACCCATGAGGATAGTAGCAAAATGAAAGGTCCACCATGAAAGCCACCACCAAAAAGGAATAACAAAATCAAGAGGAGCAAACATCATGATATGGGTAACAACACTAAATAGAGGCAAACAAGAGCAAAAAAGGAAAACCATAAGTGCTCAGATCCTCCCTCAACAAAATAGAAAAGGACAATAACAAAAAACCTAGCCTAATAAACAAAGGCGCCACCCAAACAGAAAAGTGGTGCATCACCCAAGAGAAAAGAGGTCAAGGTGGAGGAAACTAGCAGGAAAAAAACACTAAAAATCAACCAACAGGTTCCCAGAATAGTCACCAAAGGAGCAGGAAAAACTTTCCAAAGCAGCCAACCCTCCTACTAGTCCAGCCAGCCAAAACAACCAACCTAACCAGGCATCCAACAAATCCTCCTAGCAAACCACCTCAATAGCAAAAGATCCAAGTCATCCAACCCAAAAACATCAGAATAAAGACCAACAATAGACATCAAGTCAAAACCATCCAAGACAGCTCGGGAAAGGGTAGAGATAGACAGCAGCCACCAAACCTAATCAAGGAAAAAGAAAATCCAATCCATAAGGGTAATAAAGCTAGCCAGAGACAGAAAGATATAAAGCCCAATATAAAAGAAAATAAGCCAACCAACAAAAATAGTAGCAATAAAGGCACCAACGCATCAACCAGTAGCCAAATCCAAATAACAACCACACAGTAGCCATCAGTTAGCCATTTCAGAACAATACCCAAACCCAAAGCCACAGTAGTACAGGAGGAGGTCCAACCCATAACCAAAAGAATAAAAATAGAAACAATGAATCCTACCACTAAGCCCCAGTCAACAAAACTTGCCAACCATCTCCACCATGCCTAAATCAAGCCAGAGATAAACCACCAAAAATAGCTTACCAACCAACCCAACTAGCCAAAAATGCCAGCCAACCTAGCTAGCCAACAAAGCCACCCTGTCATCCACCATAATAATGGATTTAATTGGTTTGGGAGTATGCTAGAAAGGAGACAAAACCCATACATAAAGAAAAGCCTACAACAGCCAAAGCTGCAACCCAGAAAGAGGAAGTAAGAAACAGCCAAGGGAAAATTTTGGTAAAAGCCCAGCCAGGCAGTCAGAAACCACAAAGCTGAAAAAAACAAAAAACCACAGGCTACACTTGCAAAAACCACCAAGGAGCAACAACAAGGCCAAAACAAAAGTAGGAGGTGAAAAACATAGACCCAAAGAGGGAAAATTAGTAGATCACCACAACCCAAAGATGGTTTAAAGAGGGAAAAACAAAAACAAGGGATCATAAAAAAACAAATAATAAAACCAAGCTAAGAAATTATAATCTAAGATAAGGCAATCTAGTGTTATCCAAATTAACCAAACCTCTTAATAATTTAGGAAATGTTTAGTTATCAAATAAAGTGAAATTAGTTAAGTTGGCACCAAAATTAGCTAAATAATCATCACAACAATTACCTTCATGAAGGATGTGGGAAATTTTAAAACAAACATGAGAAAGCAAAATTTTAGTATGATTAAGAAGATAAAATAATTCAGCATTCCCATTTTTATTGGAATTAAGGATGTCAAGAAGCAAGAGAGCATCAACTTCAATCCAGATGTTGAGGAAACCTTTATTCAAACAAATTTCAATTTCTTTATTAACAGCCATAAGCTCAGCAAAGAGAACAAAATAGGCTTTGAGAGGATAAGTAAAAGCACAAATGACCGTACCTTTAGAACCCTTAAGGATACAACCACAACCATATTTATTGGAAGCAATATAACCATCAGTATTAACTTTAATCACATTTTCTTTAGGTTTGATCCAATGGATAATCTTAGCACCGTTATGAGAGTCTAGATCAGGAAAAATGATACCCAATTTTTTAGCCACAAATTTGTAACCTCTAAAATGAATGTTACTAATAAGATTGGCATTAAAATGAGCATGGATTTTTTCTTTAGTTCTAGCCAAGATCCTTTATGGTTCATGTGAATACCATGATATTTAGCATCATTTCTATCCATCCGGATGAACAGATAATGGTAATAGCATTTAAAACTTTTATATGACCTTTCACGTGTTTTGAAATAGGCTTCAGTTGATATAAAGAAAGAGAACCATGAAAATATTTGGTATTAAATAAATCATCATCCCAAAACCATAATTTAGAAGCAACAACTCCATTGCAAAAAACATGATTTACATTTTCAATATAAAAGAAACAATAGCACTTTGAAGGTAAATAAAACCCTTTAGTCTAGAGCAAAGAGTCCACAGGAATATAGTTATTCAAAATCCTCCAAGCTAAAACAAATTGGAAATGGGAATGACAATGTTCCAAAGTTTAATAAAAACATTAGAAGGGTGATGTTTATCTCTAATTAAGTTCCAAATCTCTTTAAGAACAAAATCACCATTATGAGAAAGTTTAAAAATAATTTTGTCAAGTTTGTTAGAAGAAATGGAATATTTCTAAAGTTGTCAATAAGAGAAATAGGGATATAGTTCTCAAGTTTATTTTCATTCCAATTGTTATTAAGCCAAAAATAATTAACTTTGATAGTAGTAGTAGGTGGGTAGATAAATGGTGTCAATAGAGGATGCCATCCAATTGTCTTGCTAGAAAAAGGAAAAATTGGACTGGATACCCCAAGATATTAACGATTCAGCAACCCATTTAATGGAACAAAGCCTTTTCCAAACCGAAGAGTCACCAACTTTATAAGCATAGTTAAGAGGGTGTTTACCTTGGCAATATTTTTTCATCATAAAATTATCCCAAAGGCTATCATTCTTTCTGAATTTCCACCAGAGTTTATGAGAAAATGCTGTGATAGCTTCACGAATAGGTTTGCAACCAAGAGCACCTTCAGCCAAAGGACCACAACATTTATTCCAAGATGACCAATGCATTCTTTTGGTAGAATTATTTAGCCCCAAATTTGTTAAGCAAAGATCAATTTTGATAAGTGTAGCATTAGTGGAATAATAGTTTGAATCAAATTAAGAGGCATAGAGTTGAGTGTTTTAAGGATAGTGAGCCTACCACCAAAGGATAGTAAATGGAATTCCCAAATAGATATTTTATTTGAAATTTTTTGAATTAACTCGTCAAAGAGATGGGAACATTTTGGGCCTTTAAAGCACCCAAGTACTTAGAGGTAATTGTTGATGTTTAAAATTAGTGATATGAAGGATTTGATTGATTTTAGTATTGGAGATGCTAGAGGAAGTGATAAAATAGCTTTTGTTATCATTTATTGAAAGGCCACTTTCTGTACCAATTTTATTTAAAAAATTCTTAAGATGCTTGATGTGATGAATAGAAGCATTGCAAAAAATAATAAAATGATTAGCAAAACTTAGATGGGAAATAGGGAGGCCACCAAGAGTTCTGTAGTACATACTAAGATTATTTAAGAATAAATCATTGATGCTCCTAGATAAGTACTCAACAATAATAATAAATAAAGCTAGAGATAAGGGATCCCCTTGTCTTAAGCCATGGGAAGAGGGAAAGAAACCCAGGGCTTCCCCATTAAGCAAAATTAAAAACCTGGCATTATTGATACTATTTTTTATAAGAAAAATAATTTATTTAGAAAACTTAAATAAATTTAAAATTTGGAAAAGCAAGTCCCAAGAGATGTTATCAAAGGATTTGGAAATATGTAATTTAAAAAGAATGTTGCCCCCTCTAGTCTTGGCATCAAGATCATGAATTAGTTCTTTAGCAAGTAAAATATTGTTAGAAATAGATTTACCTCTAACAAAACCAGTTGGGTTGTGGGAGATAATTTTATTAAGTAAAGGACTAAGTCTATTGGTAAGGATTTTAGAAATCAAATTATTGAAGAAGGTGCAAAGACTAATAGGTCTAAAATCACCCCAATAATCCAGGTTATCTTTTTTTGGTATGAGAATAATAAAAGTAATAGAAAAATATCTAGGAAAAGGATTACCATTAAGAAAATCAATCATAGACTCAATCAAATCATTTTTAATGATAAACCAACATTTCTAAAAAAATTGAGTAGTGAAACCCTCTCGGACCGAATCAATGTTCATGCTATTTAGAACTTTAAAAATTCATCTTCATTAGGCACAATGGTAAGCAAATCATTATCATCATTATTAATAATGGAAAGAATCAGGTGCGATTTGGAAATAGCTTCATAAGAGCAATTCTTGTTAAGCATATTTATAAAGTAATTAATAATTGAATCCTTAATCTCATTTTCTCCATAATCCAATCTTCATAGTCATTTTAATTTTTGAATATTATTCAAAGCTCTCTTTTCTTAACCAAAGCATGGAAATACCTAGTATTCTGTCACCATCACCATCATAATATCTTTACTACTTTTTTTTGCAGTAAGTCTCTTCCATATTTTAAAATTGACAAGTTTATCTTTCACTTCAATCAATTCTAAGCTTAGAAGGATTAGACATATGAGACTTCAAGATCATAAACCAAATTTTCCATGTCTTTAATATTAGCAAAAGGTTTTCATGCTTGTTCCACCAACCCAAATTTTGTTTAAGTCTTTTATGTTTAAACCAAAGTCTATTCATCCCATAATCAAATTATCATGATGTAAAGGGGCTTTCAAATTCTTAGCTACAACATCAAAGAAATTAATATGAATCCACATGTTCTAAAATCTAAAGGAGGAGTTTTTAATTTATTAGAATTATGTTTAAGAAACCGGAGGAGCATGATTAGACAAGGTTACGCTTAAATGATCAACATAAGTAATAGGCCATTGAGTAATCCAATGAGTATTAAAAAGAATCATGTCCAACCTTTGCCAAAGTCTAAAGTTTTCCCAAGTGTAATTAGAACCCTTAAAGCCAATATCAACTAAATTACAATCAAGGATCATATTGGAAAATTCTTCCATAGAATAAATATTGGGAGAGCAACCACCACTCATTTTGAAGAAAATAAAATAGTGTTGAAATCACCCACAAACTAAGGTTTGTTGGAGGTAGCAAAATTTCTCAAATTATCCCAAAGGAGGTTTTACTGATCTATAAGAAGCATAAACAAAAAGCCCAAAACACAATAGTCACCATAAGAGATTTGAGCATTAACAACTTGTTCAAAATCATCAATAATAAAAACCTCAATGAAATTATTCCAAAAACACCAGATCTTATTACTAACATTGGAGTAAAATTTGTTGTAGCCGATCATTCTAGCAACATGATTAATTTTATTAGCATGAATAAGAGGTTCCAAAATAATGAGTAAAGAAATATTATGAATGCGACAAAGATTTCTAATATGATTTTGAATATAGAGGGTATCAATCCCTCCAATGTTCCCAATAAGAAAATTAAACATAATGAAATTAAAAAGGGGGAAAGAAAAGGATAATTAAGAGAAGAGTGAGAGGCTATAGCAGATCTAGTGTTTTTAGATATTTTGTGATGGTAATTTTTAACACTTTTTTTCTTTTTGGCATGATAAGTTTGAAAACCATTTCCTTTTCCCCTAGAGTCATCATCCAAGTAAGATTTAGTAACATTGGTCACCAATTTAGGAGACTTCTCCAAGTGTTTATAGGGAGTTCACCCTCTTCAAATCCAAATTAAGTTGAAAAGTAGGATTAACATGAATATCATTAGAAATGAGAGCGGTGATGATTTAGAACCATTAAAACATAGAGTTAAATCAGATCATTCATATTTTACATACATCATTTAAATCCTCATTGAAAACTTAATTTTCACCGATCAAAGTAGGCATAGAAGCAAGGATAGAATCAAAGGGAATAGAATCATCATCCAATAACCTTAAAAAATTTTTATTCTTCGCATTAGAAATTTTAAATTTAAAGAAGAGGTAAGAGGTAAATCATCTTTCCCATTTGAAAATCGGCCAAATAATAGAGGATCCAAAACTGGTTCAACAGAAATGACATTGATATTCAAGGAATTAACCTTAATAGTAGCCTTCATACCATTCTTCGGATCTGAGGGTGATTTTTGAACAAATGTAGGGATCGGCTTATGACTAGGAACAAGATTTTATTTGGGAGGATTTCTCTTTTTTAAATGAGGATGGAGAATAAAGCAATCATAATTTTCATGGCCATGAATTTTATAGTTAGAACAAAAAACTAGAAGATTCTCCAATTCAACCTTTTATGAATACCCATATTTTTCATAGCCAATCCAAACTTCCTTAGGGTATTTTTTAGTTATGTCTAATTCCACTGGATCTAAACCCGAGATTGCTCATGGTCAAGTCGAGTTGCAAAGGGAAAAGAGCTAAAGCTCATGATGTGTAGCAAAATGAATGGGCATATTTGGAAGAGATAACCACACAAGGAAAATAAGAGATTCCTCCTTAATGTCAAAAAGGGGTGACCACTTCAGTATGCGCATTTGATAATTAAAGATGAAGAGTGATGCATAAAAATACGTGAATAATGTATATAGTTAGAAAGTTTCATCAAAATATGATGAGGGTCAATAAGACCAATCGAAGGCACCATAAGCTTAAGATGATGAAAAAAAAGGTGCATATTTTATCCAAATTTAGATGACGTAAAAAATTTTCTAACAAGAGAGAATTCAAATGGTTTTACCAACAATTCGACATTCACATCAGAGCACATAATGACTGGCAAATTATGAAAGAAGTTGAAATGAGATTAACCAACCCAACAAGGTAAGAAGTCTTATTAGAGAGCACTTCCTTAAATGATTTAGTAGAATTTGTAACATTTGGGCCATCGGTCCCAAAAATGTCAGGTGTCTTAGCCAAAGCATCCAAAATTTGAGGTGGAGCCATATGAATCAACCACACCATAACCATGATTAAGTATGAAGCATCATGTCATAGATGTCAATTCAACTTTGAATTCAATCAAGCAAGTCAAATTAGAGATCCCAGAGATGGGATCACTATAAGGAAAAATCTCAGAGAGCTTGGAGGAGGAGTTTTGAGGTTTAGGTTAGGGTTGGTTAGGGTTAGGTTAAGTTGTTAGGTTAAGGTTTAAGGTTAGGGTTAGTTAGGTTAGGGTTAGGGTTTAGGTTTAGTTTAGTTTAGGTTTAGGTTTAGTTTTAAAGTTTAGAGTTTAGTTTAGGTTTAAAATTTAGTTAGGTTAGGGTTAGTTTAAAACTTTTGTTTAAACTTTAGGGTTTAGTTTTAGTTTTAGTTGTTAAGGTTTAGTTTAGAGGTTTAGGTTTAGGTTTAGTTTAGGTTTAGGTTTAGGTTTTTAGGTTTAGGGTTTAGGGTTTAGGGTTTTAGGGTTTAGTGTTTAGTGTTTAGGCTTTAGGGTTTAGGGTTTAGGTTTATTAGGTTTAGATTTGATTTAGAGTTTAGTTTTAGTTTAGGGTTTTGGTTTTTTTTTAGAATAAATTGATTCAACATTTCTTCTTTTGATTTCATCAGTAACACACCAAGTTTTTTAAGACACAAGTGGTGACATAGATAAAAAATGAGCATGCATAGAGCAAATCAAAAACCCTAGATAACTAAAACTATCTCTACTATAAAGACATAGTTCCATAAGAAGTAGATTGGATCGACTGTTCTTCAGTTTCCTTGGTTCCCATCACCACGCCTCTCTCAGTGGAATCCACCATAATATCCCTAATCTCTCTCTCCTATAACCTCATCCTCTCACCTCCATAACCACCACTTTCGACCACCACCTCCATATCCACCCATCTAGACTAGCTTGGTTAGCATGATGTTTCACCCATGCTTAGGATTTATGATTAGGTTTAGGTTTACTAGGTTTTAGGCTTTATGTTTATTTTTTAATTTATTTGGTTACTTTAGGCTTACGTTTAGGGTTTATGGTTTAGGGTTTAGGGTTTTAGAGTTTATTATTTTAGGGTTTAGGGTTAGGGTTTTAGGGTTTAGAGTTTAGGGTTGTAGGTTTAGGGTTTGGGGTTTTAGGTGTAGGTGGATTTATGGTTTAAGGTTTTTTTTAAGAAAATAAAATTAAGTAATCTATTAAGTTTAGGTTTATTTAGTATATTAATCTATTTTTTATTTTTACTTAAGTTTATTTATTTTTATTTAGTTTAGTTTATTTATTTTAGTTTAGGTTTTTTATTTAAGTTTATTTTTAGGTTTTGATTTAGGTTTAGGTTTAGTTTTATTTTTTAGTTGAGTTTTATTTTTATTTTATTTTATAGGTTTAGTTTTACTTTTCATTTTTAGGTTTAAGTTTATTTTATTTTTTTAGGTTTAGGTTTTAGGTTTTTTTAGGTTTATTTTTTTTGTTTAGGTTCAGGTTTATTTTTGGTTTATTTTATTTTATTTAGTTTAGGTTTAGGTTTATGTTTAATTTATTTTAGTTTAGTTTATTTTAGTTTAGGTTTAACTTTTTTTTATTTTCTTTATTTTATTTTTATTTTAGGTTTAAGTTTTTTTTGTTTAGGGTTTAGGTTATAGTTTTTATTTCTTTTTAGGTTTATCTTTTAGGTTTAGGTTTATATTTAGTTTTTCTTTTATTTTATTTGAGGTTTATTTTATTTTTATTTTATGTTTAGTTTTTATTTTATTTATGTTTTTTATTCTTAGGTTTTATTCTTAGGTTTATTTTATTTTTTTCATTTAGTTTAGGTTTTATTTATTTTATTTTAGTTTTTTATTTTATTTTATTTTATTTTATTTTAGGTTTAGGTTTTGTTTTAAGGTTTTATTTTATTTTGTTTTTTTTTTTATTTATTTAGGTTTTGGTTTTTTTTATTATTTTATTTTAGGTTTTATAGTTTAGGTATAGTTTTAGGTTTTAGGTTTTAGTATTTAGGGTTTAGGGTTTAGGGTTTATAGGGTTATGTGTTTAGGGTTTAGGGCTTAGGGTTTAGGGAATAGGGTTTAGGGTTCAGGGTTAGGGTTTAGGGTTAGCTTTAGGGTTTTTTAGGGTTTAGGGTTTAGGTTTTTTTTTTGGTAAAAGGAATTTTTTTACCAAAAGTGAAGGATACAATGTCCTTAAAGATAAATCTCAAAGGCTACTCAAAGAGAAAGACCTAAAGAGAAAAATCCTCTAACTAATACAAAGAAAACAAAAGACAAAGGAAAAAAAAAAGACTAACAAAATCTGGCAGGTTAGCATACCACCTGAAAAGACCCAAGAGCAAACAAAGGAATCCTGTAGAAAAAAATACTAAAATAGAGATAAGCACAATTAAAATAAAATAAACAGACATAAAGAGAAATGAAAGAAAAGCTAAAGAAAAGGTGCAGGATCAATCACAAACTTTAGAAGGGGCAACAAAAATTTGTGAGTAGCCAATCTCTGAAAGGAGGGTTATAGTCACAAAAAATGCTACCAACCAAAATAAAAAGAGTAAACATCCTAGCCATCACAGCCAACAAACCTCACAAAGGTACCCGAGCACACACCAATAACCAATAAAGATCTAGAACCAACCACTAAAAAAGGAAGAACAATAATATAGCCACCAGCTAAATCGGGCAATAGTAGAAAAAATTGAGCCAGCAAAGTAAAAATTCCAATCTAGCACAACCATCCAACCACCCAAAAGTAGTAGGAGAAAGAAACAAAGTCACCAACCAAGATGGAAATATCGAAGAAGCAAGAAGAAGAGAAGCAACCGCATGCTCTCAACCACTAAAGAAACCAAAAAGATGATAATAACCACTAACCAAAATAAGTAACAAGACAACCACCAAAACCAAAAGGAAAGTGGCACACCAAAAAAACTAGCTATTAAAATGAAATAGAAGGAAGATAAACATAACATCACATCAGAGAAGGCACCCAAAACCAAGATGCTCAAGGGACAAACCACACAAAGCCCCAAAGAAAGCCAACCAACCAACCAAAAGCCAAAAAAATAAACCCACAAGAGATACCATAATAGAAGTAAGAGCAGCAATTGACAATAGCCTGATAACCAAAATAGCAAAAGCCAGCATTCCAACCTATAAAATACAAGGATAAAATAAGAGTAGAAAGTGCCCAAGAAAGAACAAGAGCCAATAGTAACCAAACAAACCAAAACCACCATAAGCTCTAAAATAGAAGCCCCAAGAAAACCATAATAGAAAAACAGAAAAAAATCTAAGAAAATCTAACATGGGAAAATCAGATTTAATCTAAATTAGATAGCCCTCTTAATTTCTTAGAAATATTCACATTGGTAAACAAAGTAAAATCAAAGAGATTACAACCCAAACCGCTAAGAAATCCCAGCATTACCTTCTCTTAAAATATGAGTAATTTTAAAAGAAAGTTTAGAGATAATAGCTTTAATATTTATAATTTAATAAAAAAGCTCAGCATTACACTTATGGTTAGAATTGATCATAGCAACAACCATCTCAGCATCAGATTCCAACCAAATAGTATGAAAATTTCTATACAAACAAAGCTTAAGAGCATGATAAACAACCAACAATTTAGCAAAAAAAATAGAGTTAGTAGAGAGAGGAGTGGAAAAAGCCAAGATAATATTTCCAAGATTATTTCTAACAATACCACCACAACCTGACTTTTTCTATGCAACAGAGCCATTAGTATTAATTTTAATACAACAATTAAGAGGTTTAATCCAACAAATAATTTTATAATCTGGAAATAAGTTGATATAAGAAAAATTTATACCCAATTTAGAGGGAAGAAACTTGCAACCTCTAAAATTAGCACCACTAAGAAGAGCAGCCTTATGTAAAGAAAAAAAAATCATATCTTTAGTTCTATCAATATTCCTCTTATAATTCATAGGCACATTATGATGTGTAGCATCATTTCTGTCAATTCAAATAAACTAAATCAAAGTAATAGCCACCATAATTTTGATATGCCCTTTAACAATATTAAGAAAATAAGAGTCAAAAAGTTGCATTAAAGTTAAATTACCATTAAAACAACTTAATTTAAATAAATCCTCATACCAACTCAAACTTTAGATGTAATGGCACCATTAACAAAAACATGACTAACATTCTCAATATGATAAACACATGCATTTAAAGGGTGGATAAAACCTTTGTTTAAGAGTAAAGAATCAATAGCAATACAATCCCTTAAAATTCTCCACACAAGAATAGAATAAAAAGTAGAATAATGTTATTCCCAATTTTAAGGAAAATAGGAGAAGAGGATTTTTTTTAACTCTAATATAGTGCCAAGTATCTATTGGTGTTTTCTTTGGAATAGAGAAAAGAAATGACACCACATAGAGTTTAGAAATATTTTATTTAGATGACCAAATACAACATTAAGGAATAAACATATTATCTCAAAAGATAAACATGCTCTCACATGTAATTGATCATTTCAATAAAAACTCTAAGGCTAATGGGCCTTTGTACTAGAGTATTTTCCCCTACTACATGGAAAAGTAGAACATGATTTATTTTATCTTGGGATCATGGTTTCCTATAAAAGCAAGCATCTATAGTTAATTACATCTTAGGAAGGTCTCTTCCTAAGAATACTCTCGATTAAAGAAATAAATAGTTATTCTTAAAGATTGCTAAGGTAGCTTTCAAAGGATTGATTTTTGGAAATTCAATTGGGAGAGGTCCAAATTGGAGAGTCATTTTCAAGAGTCAAATGGGAAAGAGTAGGAAATGCCTATTGATATTGGGATACCAGTAGACATTTCAACTATCCTATGATTGGGCTTCAAATTTGGGATTTAATTTTAGATTTTTAGTTGTCATTTTCTTAGAAATCTAGGGCTTAGATTCTAGTAGCACAAGATTGTAGAAATGCCTAGGGTTGAAGACTTATTCCTAAAAGGATGCTTCAGAACCTAGTCTACAGGTGCTTCTGACACATGTTAGATGCTGACTAGTTCTATCCTTGAAATCATTGGCCATTCTCCTCACCTAGGGAACTAGCTATTCCACTCTTAGGACTTACAACTGCCTAGAGAAGGCTACCAACTAACACCACCTAAGCATATTTTAAATTTATGAAGTCAGGTCACATGAATGCAAGATGGCTAGGCTATTGCATTTTTAGGAAAGAAATCTATGAAACTAGACTCACTCCATAATCCCTAAGATCATGTAGGGCATGAGGATGCATCTAACTAATGCATATTTTCCAGGTTTTATGAATTTTGACTCAAGATTCATTTAGGTCATAGGAATGCAATTTATGCCTAATGCATGCAATTAGAAAAGGTTATGGGCCAAATCAGAATAGAAGAAGGTGTTCTTCCATCATAGGCTCTCAAAGGTCAAGCCCAAGTTCTCTGGCAAAGATGGAAGCCCTTCCTTAATCAAGAGTGAAATAATATAATTTATGCATGATGTTAAAACATCCAGATAAGGGGTTGCTACATATTTTATCTTGCTTTAATGCCTAGGCTTTTATATGAAGATTATTAATTGCATTTATTTTTATATTTCAATTGATTTGGTTGGGTAAAAAATTTAGTTTATCCTATGAGCCTACGTCCAGGCATACATCACAGCAGAAACATAGCATGGAAAGAAACCTAGAAAAAACATGTTATTTCTATTGCACACCCAAAATAAATCAAGCAAAATTAAATTATATAAGAAAAAAGGTGATGCGGTACACCCAAGAAAGAAAAATGGGCATGAGTTCTTATACAACGACCTAGAACTACAAGTTTAGATCTATGGGTCTTCTTTCCAAGAAAGTCTCCTTCTTTAGGGACATCCATCGCCCCATAGGGACCACTACACCATCTCCTGGTTGGGTCACTAATCTAGACCCCATAGATCCTAATCTAATTCTATGCTCAAATTTACATTTAAAATTTATAAGAAATCCTACAACCAGCAAAATAGATGTTAGGAAATACACACAGCTCACAAAGCAGTTTATATTTCACAAACATATGGGCTTAGCATTAGTTGCTTGCCAGGCCCACCTGTCTTATGGACTATGTTAAAGGATTTTCAGCACTAGCAAGCAAACAACAATTTTATGATTTATTTATTACATCCCTTTACACAATTGCAAAAAAATAGTGTTAAATCTAGAAAGAATGCCCTAACATCCTCTAATGAACAAACAAGCCTAGGCATCCGTCTAAAACAACCATACCAGACATGTGAAGTACAACCTAAGATTAAAGAAAATCATAGAATGATCTAACCTAGATCTAGAGTCTGTGACCTAAATGATCTAGTGTGTGTAAAAGAGGAGTTTGTGTGGTAAGGCTTTGCTAAGCTCCTTTAAGTTCAAGTTTTAATTTAACATTTGATTTTGTTTAATTTTTACCTTTGGGCAGTTTCAATTCAAATAATTTAATGATCTAATTTCATTTTTATTCCATTTTATTTTGTTAAGGTTGTATAGGATTTCAAAAATAAAGAATGGAATGATTCCATTTTTGGATGGAGCTCTTTCCATTCGACATCTTAATTCCTAATGAAGTTTCCAAAAGTCTAACTAAGATCCTTAAGTTTCTTAATTAATCCTTTTGATGTTGTTTATGTTTGGATTGGTTTTATGTTTATTTTTATTTTAAATTTTAGATTTGATTTGAGTTATTTTATTTGTTATTTTGTTTGATTTAATTTGTTTCATTTTTTTCATTTTGAATTAAGCTATATGGGTTTCATTTGATTTGGTTCATGTTAATTTAAAGAGTTTAGATTAAAGTTTGATTTCATTCAATTTAATTTAAGTTTATTAAATCACAGATTTGTAAGCTTAAAGTTTAAGTTCATTAATCTGAATTAGTACCTTAAGTTTGTTCATGGATTAGGCTTAACCTAAAGTACTTAGGTTAATTATTTGATCGATTTAATTGACTAAGTTTTAGATTCATTCTTAAATTCATTAGAGATGCATGTTTTCATTAAATTTCATTGATTCAAAGTTTAAGGTTTAAGTTAATTAATAATTTTGTTAACCTAAGGTTTTACTTCATTAACTTTAGATTTAGTTTGATCACTTTAATTGACTTAGAATATTTAGAGAAGTTCCCTAATAGCTTTTGATGTTATATTGAAATTGATTTGAATTACCATTTAATTTAATAGATTAATTAATTTTCTTAACCTAATATCTGATTAAGATTGACCTAAGGATTTAGAAAATTAACAACTTCTAATCCATAGATCAATTGGGATTGAAAATTTTTTGGCAAGTGGGGTTACATGCTAATTTCAAATTTTCAAAGTTTCATTTTGATTAGATTTGTAATTAGGGATGTAATTAAGGTTTTAATTATTTTATTAAAACTTAAATTAGGCCTAATTCAATTAGATTTAGTTAAGAGTTTTTTTTATAAATTTCTCACTGAAATATCTTTCCAATGAGGGTTTATTCATAATTTTTGGTTAACTAGTTGATTTACTATGATTTAATTAAATTCAAGTTATTTAATTGACTTATTTAATTCATTGAATTACCTAATTAGGTCAATTTAAGGATTTTTAGGTTTAATTGAGTTTAAGTGATGTTTTAATGTTCACAAAAGTTCATTAGGGTGATTTAAGATTATTAGATTAAAATTCACTAATTATTTCATTAAGGATTAATTTGATTAATTTAAAGGTTAAGCATATGAACTTTCAATTTTCTATGAGTTTAGAGAATTAAATCCCCAAAAATTTAGCTAAGGTGTTTTTTATGCTTAATTTAAATTTCCCAAAGTTTTAAATTAATTGGATTATTAATTAGAGAGTAATTAGGGTTTAATGTTTTTAATTAACCTAAATTAAGGAGAAAAATACCCAATAAAAATTAGGGATTTTAATTCCTATGGATTCCTCTCATCAAGATGAATCCATAGAGCTTTCATTTGTATTTTTTTTATATTTATTTTTCTATGAATTTTATAAGTTTATGTTATTTTTTTAATTATTTTAAACTATTAAATAATGGTATTTAATGGTTTTAAGTGAAGGGGCCTACGCGGGATCCACATGTCACGTCCCACCATGTGGCATGCACTGGTTGGTCCACATGGAGCCCACGTTGAGCTGCATCAGCTCGCGTGATTATGTGGGATGATCTTGGACCTTCCGAATGAAGATTCGGCGGTCTGAATTGATCCCGTGATTCCTAAAGGGCGAAAATCATCCGGTCCCCATAGATCTGGATCGTCCAATCAAAATACACAGAGCTCATCTCTTTCATTTCTTGCAGGAGTCAAGAGCCATTCATAGTATTTTGCTAATAGTGAATGATCTAGAGTAGGAAATCAAGTGATTTCAATTGCTACATGATCGTTGAAAGATATCCTATGATCATATACGGTTTGATCTTATTGAAGATCACATTTTGTTTGAAAATGACCACAACTAAATTCCTTAAGGAAAAACTCAAGCTTGTTAATGGCATACCTCAATTTGTTGGACGATTGGCTTTGGAATTGATCCTAGAGCTTCGGAACCTCGAATAGAACTTGCTTGCCAAAGGAATTGGGTTAATTCCATACTGATTGTTCCCTAGACCAACCCTTGGCTTGAAAATTTTAGCTTTTGTGGTTTGCAATGGTTAAGGACACTTGGGGGAAGAGCTTTCTTTTGGCTTCAGTTTGGATGTATGAAGGTGAAGGGAACTTCAATTCTCCTTAGGGAAGAGTGTATCTATGTTTTTGTTGTGGTTGAGAGCTTTAAAGCCCTTTATGGATAATCCTTGGTCAGCTAGGGGGCATAAAGAGATCTTGGAAGCTTGCTAGGATCCCCCTCTCTGCCTTACAAGTGTCTAGGCTGAAGAGGTGGGAAGATAGGGAAGGAAAAATGGATTTTACCTTCCCTTGGTGAATTTTTTTAACTCATTTTTGGTTTTTTCATTTAGTTCCTTAAGTGGCTTAGTTAAGGAGATTAATTAGCACTTAATTCCCTCATTAGCAAGGCTTAAAAGGATTAGTCTCCATCCCATATGCATTGGTTGAAAGTGATTTGAATTTTCCTTGGGTTTGAGTTTAATGTAGCTTATTTAGGTTATTTTGATTTAAGGAATTTAACATACCTAATGTTGGCCTCAATGGACTCAATTTTCTTTGTTATTGTGATCAAACATGTTTATTTGATCATTTGAAATATTTTTAATGATTTAATTTGGTCAAATTTTAGTGGGTTGATATTTTGACAAAGTGGGCCCACTTAAGTCAATCCTAGGTTGACTAGAGTTGACTTTAGGTTTGACTTTAAACTTTCATTTTTTTCATTGATTTACTTGATTTAATTTATGTTGGATATTTGACTTGGTTTTGCATCAAGCTAAGTAGATTGGATTTAGCTCAAAATACATGTCCTAAGTTACTAAGCATAGTGACTTGGATATTGAATTAGAAAATTTCTATTTGAACTTAAGATCTTCTCATTGCTAAACTAACCTCTTCCAAAAATCAGGTCAATAATTGGACCCCTAATATGTGTAGTGGATCAACCAGAATACACTGCACATATTGGTGTTGACCAGATTAATCAACATACAACCATAAACTTGGGGTTCCAATTCATGATTTTAATTTTTGATTTGAATTTTTTTTTAGGTTTTGATTGTGAAAGATAGGTATATGTATACCTATCTTTGCTTTGGAGGTGTGATTCATTCCTAGAAACTTAACTTCATTAAGTTTTGGGATGAATAGGAATGGAATCATAGAATGATCAATTCCAATTGCAATCACTATGCTCAAAGGGACTTACTCTTAAAATAGAATAGTGGTGATCCATGTGATTAGCTAATAAGATGGGGTCGTTAAAGGCATGGTCCATCCTACTTAGGTAAAGAGAGGAGAGGGGTCTTTAAAGACATGATCCAATCCTCAAAAGTTATGCTGGGGAGAAGAGGCTTGAAATGCTTGATCTTAATTCACAGTACTTCAACTACTAAACAGGGGTCGCATGGACTTAATCCTATTTGAGTAGTCCAAAGAAATGGGGCCTTCAGTGGCTTGGTTCTATTCCATAGAAATTTGAATAGGGAGCCAAGGGAACTTACTCTATTTGGTTAGAAAGAATCTAGGAACTTACTTCTTTACATTAGAAAGAATGTAGGACTTACATCTTTTTGATTAGCTAATAAGATGGGGTCGTTAAGGGCATGTTCTATCCTAATTAGTTGAAAATATAAAATGGGTCCTTATAGACATTATCCAATCCTCAAAATTAGATGCCAACTGAGGACTTACTCTAATGTGATTAGCTAATAAGATGGGGTCATTAAGGGCATAATCCATCTTAATTAGCTAAAAAGAGGAAAGGGGTCCTTAAAGACATGATCCAATCCTCAAAATAAGATGCCAACTAGAGGACTTACACTTATGTAGGATGCCAGTGGGGGACTTACTCTTACTTGATTAGAAAGAATGCCAACTAGGGAACTTACTTCTTTCTAATTAGAAAGAATGCTGACAGGGGACTTACTTCTTTTTGATTAGCTAATAAGATGGGGTCGTTAAGGGCATGATCCATCCAAATTAGCTAAAAAGAGGCGAGGGGTCCTTAAAGACATGATCCAATCCTCAAAATAGGATGCTAATTGGGGGACTTACTCCTAGATGTTTAGAAAGAATGCTAACTAATTATGGGACTTACATCTTTTTGGCTAATAAAAAGGTGTCATAAATACTTGAACTAATCTAAATAGCCTGTGTAACATGAAAGGGGTCACAATGACTTGATCCAATCATGTACACAATAGTAGGATGTGGCCTGGGGGCTTACTCCTAAATGTTTAGAAAGAATGCAGACTAAAGGACTTACATCTTTCTGGCTATTAGAAAGGGGTCATAAAGACTTGATCCAATCTAAATAGCCCGTGTAACATGAAAGGGATCACAATGACTTGATCCAATAATGTACACAATAGTAGGATATTGGCTAGGGGACTTAGTCCTAAGTGTTTACAAAGAATTCTGACTAGGCAACTTATATCTTTCTGGCTATTAGAAGGGGTCCTAAAGACTTGATCCAATCTAAAGAGCTAGTGTAACATGAAAGGGGTCACAATGACTTGATCCAATCATGTACACAAAAGGAGGATGCCGACTGGGGGACTTACTCCTAGTAGTTTAGAAAGAATGCCAACTAAGGGACTTACATATTTCTAGCTATTAGAAAGGGGTCAGAAAGACTTAATCCAATCTAAATAGCTTGTGTAGCATGAAAGGAGTCACAATGACTTGATCCAATCATGTACACAATAGGAATGGTGCCACGAATGGCTTTCTCCAAACCTATGGAAAGTAGGAATGGTGCTGCGAAGGGCTTGCTCCAAACCTACAAAGATAGTTTTTCATGGGAATGGTACGCAAAGGCTTACTCCAAACTCAAAAGGACATGAGAAAGGTGCCACAAAGTGCTTGCTCCCATCTCAAGTCATGTATAGGAAAGGTGCCACAAAGTGCTTTCTTCCATCTCAAGTTATGTATAGGAAAGGTGCCACAAAGGGCTTGCTCCCACCTTATAGGTGATATGAATGACGAAAAAGGGGTCAAAGTAACTTACTCCTAATCCCCAAAAGTTTTGACTAATAAGCAAGAGTTTCATGAACTTAATCTTTACATGATCAATCTAACTTGATGAAAGGGTGATGGAAGGTTTGCTTCCATTTCTTGATTTTACTAATACTCCTTACACATGAAGAAGTTTAGTGAAGAAGGTTTCAAAGAGTTGAAATTTATTTTTTTGAAAGAGGATTTGGGTATATTTTTGACCCAATGCTTTACTATGCCATGAGCATAAAAGTTAGTCATTTTTCTTTCTTTCTTATTTTCATCTCAAAGTTACAATGAACCATGCTTGATGTCCATGTCACTGAAGGCAAGAAATCATAGGGTACTAACCTGAGAATTCTATCTTTTTGAGCTTGCATGTGATTGTGTAGTTCTTTAGGTAGTAAGAACCAAAGTCAACCAGTGCTTCTTAAACATAATTTCTTTTCTTTTGTTTGGACATGTATGTCATTTTTCTTTGTTGACATGAATCAACAGCTTATAGGGCATTCTCTTGGGATCAATAGAGATCAAAAGATTCCTTTAAAGCTTTCCAAAGTTAATGAGAATCAAGATAATCTTTTGGATTCTCATGGAGACAAAAATTTTATCCTTAATCAATAAGGGAATTGAAAGGATTAACTTATTAGAAAAACTAAGATTCTCCTAATAAGTTTGAAATTGAATTTCTTCAATTAATTTATTGTTCTTTTAAAGGATATATGAAATGAAATTTCATAACTGTCTTTGATTCATTTCTTTTTTTTTTTTGCATTTTGATCCTTGATATTTTACTACAAGGTCTTTGAAATTACTTCAAAAGTAAATTTCAAGACTCCATATAACAAAAGATTGTTCTTCAAATCATATTAATGTTTCTTTTATTTTCTTTTTCTTCTTTGGCAAGATTTTCAATATAACCCTCAACCTAATTGAAAGTGGGATTATAAGAAATCTTGATCATGACCCTTTTTGCTAAATTGCCCCAAACATTTTGAGATTGAATGATATGACTCTATAATAGAACATTCTTGTAAGGATTTTGAATGTCATATCATATGCTTTCAATTCTTCTTTTCTAGAATTATTTTAATTTATCAATTTTTAGATAAGTTATCCTTAAGGAGGATAATCTTATGCATGAAAGCCTTTTTTTATTTTAAAATGAAATTTGGGTAATATGAACCCATATTCAAGGTAAAGATTCTACCCTAGTCCTAGGATCTGGGTCAATAATGATGTTAGCTAACCAAGAAGAATGTTTTCTTCTCATGTACATCCATCATTTTCTAGCTTTTAATTTAGCAAAAAATTTTCTTTTCTTTTGGAATTTGACCACAATCGTCAAGGGACTTAGTTTATGGAAATTGAATCGAGCTTAAGTTTATAGACCACTATATCTGGAGATCATTTCAATTTATTTACAGATAAAGTAGTCTTTAAACCCAAAAGATAGGGTGATCAAGTCATCAATAGCTAACTCATTAAAGAGTTAGATCATTGATATCAACTTGTCAATTGTGGAATGGGATTTTCTTCCAATTCTAAGGGTGCATCCCGAACTTGAAGTTTATATAAATCTCCAAACACATCTAAACAAAATTCATGCATTGTACTAGACTTCCTTTTGAAAAGAATGTTAGGACCCAAACTACTAAAGCTTTTTATCCTGCAGTGGCTCTATGATTCCATAACTTTTCTTATTTATGGTTATTGGCCACTTGCAATGGAATTAGAGAATACTCAATGAGATCTTTGCCTTACAAAGGATATGGACCCGTAGAAAAGAAGATCCACTATCTTTTCTTTTAACCTGCCAAGCGAGCTCAGCCAATCATGGCAAAGGCTAAAATGATAAAGTATGAGATATCCGCTTATTTTTGTTCAGCTAGGGACAATTTTTGACTTCTAGCCCTACCACTTTATTTTGATGTGGAGAAGTTTGAAGTTAAAATGTCTATTTACATTTGGTATTTTTACTTCATTTGTAATGGAATCAGAGTATACTCAATGGGACCTTTGACATTCAAAAATATGGACTTTTGAAAAAGAAGATCCACTATCTTTTTGTTTAACAAAGGCTAAAATGACAAAGCATGAGATATCGATTATTTTATTTAATGACAATTTAATTTTAACTTTAACCCTACCATTTTATTTTGATGTGGAGAATTTTAAAGTCAAAAATGTCCACATGCTTAGAAATTTTAGACTTCATTCTTTTGCTCTTGGACATAGTCCTTCCATCTCTTTACTTTTCTTTTTTTCTTTCTTTGGGTAATATTCATATTTCATTTCTTTATGAAAGGTTACATTTGGTAATTTTCCTAGTTACAAGATTTACTAAGAACATAGATGTATTTAACTCATTTCCATAACATTTCACTCTTTATGAAATGACTCCACTAAATGATTTGTAGGAAATTTGATGTATTTGACTTTTTGTCCAAATACAACATTATATTGATTGACTTTTTGATTGGATGGTGGGATTGGGTTTGGCTTCTAGTGGCCATCCGACCATCTCAGGGAGTCATGGGTGGCAGGGAGGAGGTGAGTTGGCTCAGCGTGGTTGGTTGAAGGTGTGGAGGTGACTGCCAAGGAGGAATCATGGGTGTCCTATGGGTTTCAAATGCTCTAATGGGGAAGGTGAGGTGATTTAACCTCCCATTGTTCATGGCCGATCCAACCATCCCATAGGTCAGGTTGGGCAGTGTCTTGGGTGCTTAAGTGGACCATTGGGAGAGTACCAAGTGGCCAAGAAATGAAAATGACCACTTACATGGGTGATTTATCTCATTTGATGCCCTTTACCTAAGGGCAGAATGATCATTTGGCAATTGATTTGATTTGGGCAGATTTGAAATGAGTCAAAAGTGGGCTAACCCAAATTTCAAGTCAATTGGAGTTGATTTGTTTAGGTTTGGCCTAATTTGACTCATTTAGGTCAAATTGGGCTAGGTTGGGTCAAGTTGACCAATTAGTCAAATTGGGTCAAACCAAGGGTTGGGTCAAGTTCATATGACCATTTGGGATGTTTTGGTTCAATTGGTTTGGTTTAGTTTGGCTTAGATTTTATTTTGGCTCATTTGAATTCATTTGGGTCAAATGGGTTAAGTTAACCAATTTGACAAAATTGGCCAAATTGGCTTGGGTTGGGTGTTGGTTTAGGTTTAGTTGTCCAATTGAAGATGATTGTAGGCTTTGATTTCAATTAATTTTGATTTAGTTTTGTTTTAGGCCAACTTGAACCTTTAGGTCAATTTGGGCTAAGTAGGCCAATTGGGTTCAATGGGTCCAATCATAGCTTTGGTCAAGTTCAACAATCAATTTGGAATGAACTTTGAGCCATTGGTTGAAATCAATTTGGTTTATATTTTGATTTGACCCAATTTGGTCTTTTAGGTCAATTTGGGTCATCTTGGGTCAAGGGGTGAATTGGGTTTGGTTTGACTCAATTGAAGGTCAAGTCATATTCAAATATTGATTTTGATTTAGTATGAATCATTGGTTTCAAGCGATTTGGCTTAGGTTGCAATTTGGCTTGTTTGTGTTCATATGGGTTAAGGGGTTGAGTTGGCCAAATGACCAAGCTGACTTGTTTTGATTCAGTTTGTGACAATTGATCAACTTAGGGTGATCAACAATCATGATTGGAGGTTTTGATGGGCTTGGTTCAATCCAATTTGGGTAGGATTAGAACTTGGCTCAAATAGGTCAAATTGGCCACTTTGGGTCAAGTGGACCAATTGGGTTTAGTTGGCTTGATTTTGGGTTGAGTTTAATTTATTTGAGTTTATATATGGATTTTGGATTGATATAAAAATTCAATTGCAATTGGCTTGGGTTCAAATGGGTTTTGGTTCATTTGAACATTTCAAGTCAAAAGGGTTAAGTTGGGTTTAACTTGGGTTGGTTTTAGTTTGGCTTTATGATTGTAGATTTCATTTATATTTGTGAATATGATTGAATGTATGATTGATTCATGAGAAAATCAATTGAATTTGGGTTTTGGAATGAAGGAATTTGGCTAAGTCCATGGAGTTGGGTCATGTGGCAGAGGTTTGAATTTTGATTTGGTTTGATTTAGTTTTGATGATTTATATGTAAATTTTATTTAAATTTGTAAAGATGATTGAAAATATGATTTATTTGGATTAAGATTTGGCTAAGTCCATGGGATAGGTCATATGGCCTAGGAAGGGTTTCAATTTAATTTGATTTAGTTTGATTTACTTTTAATCATTTGAATGTAAATTTGATTTATATTTAGGAAGATGATTGAAGATATAAATTTATTATGAGAAAATAAATTGATTTTGGATTGATTTGGATTATGATTTGGCTAAGTCCATGGGATAGGTCATATGGCTTAGGAAGGGTTTCAAGTTTGGATTTGATCATGGGATTCAATCATTTGGTTTTGGAGTTTGGGTTAGGATTTGGATTTGGATTTGATGTTTGAACTCAACTGGAGGTATGGTTTGAGAAGGTGAACATGGATTGGATTTGGGTTGTTGGGTAGGTGGATTATCCTAATCCCTAAGGCATAACCAAATCCTATAGTTAACCCTTCTAAGTATTTAGGTTTAGGTTAAGTGTTAACCTAATTATTAGAAGTGCCTTATGACTAGGGAAGTCTTAGTGTCTAGAAGACCCCTAAGTCTAAGATGGGAAGATTGAATCCAAACTCCAAAAGTGAGGTCAATAGGCTTTATGCTCCATAGTGTTGCCCTTGGAGATAGATGATTGGAAGATCGAAGCCAAGTTTCACATTATAGACTCTGATACATATTTCAATGATTTGCTTGAGAGACTATGGATACATGGGAACAACATAGGTCCATCCTCTCTACATCAGTGTATGAAGTTTATGAGAGATGGGATTGTTTACTGTGTCAAGGAAGATATCAGGTTTTTTATAGTTCACGAGGTCGACATATATAAGGATGTGGCTTACTACCTCCCTCAAAATCAACAAGTCTATTCTTGCGAACTTGGCCAAAGTATAAAAATTAAAAGAAGTAAAAGAAAGAGAAAAAGAAAGAGAAAAGGAAAAAAGAAAAGAAAAGAGAAAAGGAAAAGGAAAATAAAAGGGAGCAGAAATAGAATTCGAGGAGGAAGTGGAGCATGACATTAAATTCTAGCCACAGTTCATTACTCCATTGAGCATTATAGGTAGGATGATGACCTAACCTCCACTAAGCGGAGAATAGGAAGGCCGATTATAGGCGGTCCCAAGTGTGGAAAACCTCTTTATTGGCCACCCAATAGAAGATATGTCCCAGCTACCAAGAGTAGACTTGCTATCCATATAGACTTAGAATCTAGTTTATAGGATGAGTCTTATATGTTTAGCACACCAGCCATCTCTTCTTTGCAGTATATTCCCTTGGAGCTGACACTTGAGCTAGATAATGATGAAGACTGGGCTCCAAAGCAAAGCATAAGTGTATCCAAGTCTATATGTAAAATAGACATCAGTTGCAAACTTTAGCTCTAACCTCACTTTCCTCTCAAAAAGCTAAGGGTTTGGTAGTTAAAGAAGCCCCTAAGTCAACAACAGGTGTGAAGACTCAGAGGTTCTTTCTGGGAGCATCATCCTCAAGTCAAGAAATTTATGTAGAACTTGAGGATGATTCATATAAAGATTTAATAAAATTACCTTTCGATTGGTACTTGTCTTATGTTCATTATTTAGCAAGGAAAAGGTTAATCCAATTTACTTGGTCAAAGCACAGGTCAGACTACTTCAAAAGAATATGGAAGAACAAATGCAAAAGCTCTCAAACAAGACCAAGACTAGGATTCAGTATAGTGGGTCTAATCGATGATGACAATAACTACTTTATCATCACCAATCATTTGGACACTGACTGGTTCTTTTCAAATTGCATTAACTCATATGAGGAGTTATGCTTAGAAACTTCAGATGATCTAAATGATTTTGAAGTCAAAGATGCACCGCAAGAATTTAAAGCAAAGATCAAGTCAACCATCGATGAGCTCAAAGAAATCAATGTAGGAATTGAAGAAGATCCATGCCCGACATATATTAGTTCTTTGTTGAATGAAATTGAAACCAATAACTTAGTTATACTATTGATTTAGTTTAAGGACTGCTTTACATGGAGTTATGAAGAGATGCCTGGATTGGCTCTTGACATAACGGTCTATAAACTAGGAATAGAGCCTACTGCTAATCCTATCAAGCAAGACACATGTGATTAGACATAAAACAATAGATCATTTCTGAAGTCAATAAACTGATTAATGATGGATTCATCCGAAAAGAAAAATACCATACCTGGTTAGCCAGCATCATCCTAGTTAAGAAATAGAATCGACCAAATTCACATATGCATCAATTTTAGAAATTTAAATAAGGCATGTCTAAAAGATGAATTTTTACTACCAATCCCAGAGCTGATGGTGGACATTGCCTCATCTCATGCAGTCTTCTCTTTCATGGATGGCTTATCTAGATATAACCAAATAAAGATGGCCCTTGAAGATGAAATAAACACTACTTTTAGAACCCCGATCAAAATCTATTGCTATAAGGTCATGCCTTCAGCTTTAAAAATGTCGGTGCTAAATACCAGCAAGCCATGACTCGAATCTTTGGTGAACTCATTCAACATTAAGTAGAGTGCTATGTCGATGATCTCATGGTCAAAAGTAGAGAAAAGGAAGAGCATCTCTTTGACTTGAGAGTAGTTTTCAAATAGTTATGGTAATTTAACCTCAAAATAAATGCCTTGTAGTGTGCATTCGAAGTAGCTTCAGGGAAATTCCTTGGGTTTGTTGTCTAAAACTATGGAACTAAAATCGATCTAGAGATGATCAAGGAGATATTAGAAATGTCACCCCCTAAAAGTTTAACTCAACTCAGATCATTATAAGGGCGGTTAGTGTATCTAAGATACTTTATATCCAACCTATTGGGAAGTTGTCAGCCATTCTCAGCACTTGTCAAAAAGGATGCCAAATACAAGTGGGATAATAAGTGTGAGCATGCCTTCAAAGACTTCAAGCATTACCTGATGTCACCGTCAGTTCTAGCAGCCACTATCCTAGGAAAGCTGCTAAAACTTTACACTATTGTGTTAGACAACTCCTTTGGTGTATTGTTCACCCAAGCCAATGACGAAGGGAAGAAAAATGCACTATACTTCCTCAGTTGTTATCTAATCCCTACTGAGGCTAATTATCCACCCATTCAAAAGCATTTTCTAGCTTTAATCTTTGCATCCCAAAAGATACAACACTACATACTTCCTCATAAAGTGAACTTAATCTCTAGGAGAAATCCACTACATTATCTAGTGACACGGCCGATGCTATCTTGATGGTTGGCATGATGGTCCATGATCCTCTTGTGGGTTGACATTACCTTCATACCCCTCCATGTAGTGAAAGGACAAGCGCTAGCAAATTTCTTAGCAGCACACCCACTTCTTGTTGACTCTCCACTTAGTGATTATCTCCCTGATGAACAAATCATGAACTTAAGAGATACTAGCATTCACCACTGGGAGATGTACTTTGATGGTGCGACTTCCTCTCAAAGAGGAGAAGAACCATAATCTACTATTCAAGAAAGGCAGGGGTAGAAATAGTTCTCTTAACTTTGGACCATGATGTTATTAGATTCTCATATCATCTATATAATTCTTGCACCAATAATGAAGCTGAATATGTGGCTCTAATTGCCAGTCTGGAGTTAGTCATTACTCTAAGCATCTAGAACATCAACATCTTCAGTGATTCTCAGCTAGTTATCAACCAAATCATTGGGTCCTTTAAAGATATAAAGCCCAAGCTCCATCACAACAACAAGTACACCATAGAGTTATTGGCCCATATCCCAGAGGTTACCATTTATAAGAATCATCGGGGAGAGAATGCCATAGTGTACTCTTTAGCCAAGCTTGTCAAGGAGTTGGCATATCCGGATGATGAGTCCATATCAATAAAGATCCAAAATAGACAAGTCTTATCCCTTATTGATATTGAACTCATCAAAAAGCACTCTCTTGAAGGGGAGGTTTCCATTGCCAAGAAGAAAGAGGAGTTAGATTGGAGGCAACCATTCATGAATTGCTTAAATAAAGATAAACTATCTCAAGATAAGTTCCAAGCCTATCAAATGAAGCAGAGAGCACTTTTCTACCCTCTTATGGATGGTGTCTTATACCAGTGATCTTTCGATCATATGAGGTTACATTATTTAGACAAGCACAAAGCCCGTAAGATCATGATCGAGGTACACTTAGGATTATGTGGAACCAATTAGTCTTGTCTGAAGATGAAAGCCAATATCAAGATAATAGTATACCACTGACCATCAATAATCAAAGATTAAATGGATAAGACTAAGTGATGCCACCAATGTCAAATACACGGTGTGGTCCTACACCAACCACCCAACATTCTACATTGTACATTGGCCTCATGGCCATTTGAGTGTTGCAGTACCAACATAGTGGGTCTAACATAGTGGTCTAATTGATCCTCCTTCTTTCAAGGGTCATCAGTTTATCTTAGCTGTTACTGACTACTTTTCGAAATGGGTGAAGGTGATTCAGCTTAGAGAGGTTACAGCTCAACATGTGCTCCAATTTTATAGGAACCATATCGTATATAGGTTCGGAGTGCCTCGATGAATTATATCTAATAATGATAATGCATTCAAGAGCACTGATATCAACAACATTACCAAGAGACACAATATAGATTGGAGATATTCTATCATCAACTGCTTGAGGTCAAACGGCTTAGCAGAAGCCTTCAATAAAACACTCATCCAAATACTAAATAAGACACTCGACAATAATAAGCGATAGTGGCATGAGCAATTAGTTGAAGCCTTGTGAGCCTACCGCACTACATATAGAACTATAATTCAGCCTACTCCTTTCTTCTTAGTGTATGGGTCTGAAGTTATTCTACCATTAAGAGTCTAACTCCCATCACTAAGGATAGTTGTGAATAGCAAGATCACAACAGAGCAGAATGCCAAGTTACGATTAGAAGAACTTGAAGGTTTAGAAAAGAGATGCCTACTAGTATGCCAAAATATAGAGTTGTACAAAGGTAAAATGACTCAAGCTCATAACAAGTTGGTCCGTCTTAGAGCTTTTCAAGTAGGAGAGCTTATTTTAGTTCTAAGGAGACAGATTGTTGCCCATCATAATATGGGAAGCAAGTTTGAACCCACTTGGGAAGGCCTTTTCACCATAGAGAAGGCCTACCAAGGAGGATCTTATCAACTTATTAATCATAAAGGAAAGGGCCTAATGCTTCTAATCAATGGGCTATACTTAAAGAAATATTATAAATCATTTTTTAAAATAGTTATAATCAATGAAAATTCCATTTTGAATTCAATCTCTTCCATGTGAAAAGTATTCTTGTTTGTGAATCTGCCACGATGTGTTTAGGGCAGGTGTATGAAACTCGAGCGGTGTCCTATCCATCATCAACACAACACAGACACAAACTACACATAAACATATAAATCAAACATATATCTTTTGCCTCGGGTTACTCTTAGTTAATATCACACCCCAACGACACTCACTTAGTAGCTACTCTAGGTCGGGCGGACATGCTACCCTACTAGTGGGTCACCCTAGTGGTCTTCTTACTTTGGAGGATGTTAGTCTGCTACACTTTTCTTTCTTACTTGGCCATTGCACACTGATAAGCACCTTGTTAGTTTGGTAGGCCTTACTTCATGGCTGGTAAGCTACCTCATGTTGGCTTCATTTAAGAGGATGTGAGTATGTTATCCTTTCTTCTTAGATTAGCCTTCGTGCACTGATTGGATCGAGTATATTTCAGGTTTAGGATAAGTCCCCTAACGGCTCCTTCCCTCTTGAATGCTTCAATTCTAGGTCCAGTCCTTCCTCGGGGCTCCCCGCTTAGTAGTCACTCAAGGTCAGATAGCATCTATCCCACCAATAATAGACTATTCTGATGATCAATTTTTCTTGGAAAGTTGTAAGCCTACATGCTTTCTTTCCAGATCTATCATTGTACAATGATGGGCACCTTAGGTTGGTTGGTTCTCACTATGCTGACGGATACACCTTAGGTTGGTTAGTTCTAGCACCTTAGGATACACCACTCATGGCAGATGTAAGTCTACTATACTTTCTCCTTGAGTTGGCCACCATACACCTATAGGCTTTCTTTTATAGGGCTTAAGATAACGCCCCTAGTAGCACTTCCCCAGTGGGCACTATATTTGGATCACATCCTTTGCGACCCCATTTAGACACTACTATCATATTCTAGTTCTTCCCCTTTCCACCACCCTATGGTTGGAGAATCTGTCTTGTGGATGTGCAGATTCTTTCTTGGTCCATTAAATTTGAGATAGGTCAAGGCAGACATAGCCACTTCTCAGTGTGGTCCCTCGCACGCCAACATGGTCCACGCAAACTTATAAACAATATATATATTCACTTGTGGATTAGGGGGACACCCCTAGCAGTACCTTTTTCTAAGCAAGTATTCTATCTTTAGGGCAATGTGTCAGCAAAACTCCCTATAGGAATTGCCTGACTACTCTTAAGTTGATATAAGTCCCCAGTGGCATTCACTCAATAGTCGCCCATAAGTCAGGTTCAATTTATTGTGCTACCAACAGGTCACCCCAGCAATTTTTCCCTACTTTAGAAGATGTAAGCCTGCTACGCCTTCTTTCTAGCAATGCTAGCTCTACCCCATGACCAGTAAACTATCTCTTTAGATTTGTAAATTTGAGATAGGACAAGTCCAATATAGCCCCTTCTCAGTGGGTCCATCACACACCGACAAGGTCCATATATTAAACCTATCAAATATGACTGAGCTCACATCCCTAGTAAATATGCCTTCAATTTGAAATCAAACTAAACCAAATAAACCATATCAAATCACATGAAATTAAGATAAAATTAATCCTGACTATTTTTGAGTTGATATAAGTCCCCAGCGACATTCACTTAGTAGTCGCCCTAGGTTAGGTTTGATTTGTTGTGCATCCAATTGGTCACCCCAATGGTTGTTCCTTGCTTAAGAAGAGGTAAACCTGCTATGTATTAAACCTATCAAATATGACTGAGCTCACATCCCTGGTAAATATGCCTTCAATTTGAAATCAAACTAAACCAAATAAACCATATCAAATCACATGAAATTAAGATAAAATTAATCCTGACTATTTTTGAGTTGACATAAGTCCCGACATTCACTGTATAGCCCTAGGTTAGGTTTGATTTGTTGTGCATCCAATTGGTCACCCCAATGGTTGTTCCTTGCTTTAGAAGAGGTAAGCCTGCTATGCCTTCTTCCTAGCACAGTTGTTGCACATCGAAAGGCAACCCCTTAGGTTGGCTAGCTCTACCCCACAGTCGGTAGACTATCCCTTTGGAATTGTAATCTTAAGGTAGGTCAAGGTTGATATAACCCCTTCTTAGTGGGTCCATCGCACACCGACAAGTCCATACATTAACTCAGATTAAATTAAACCCAATCTGATTTTTCCTAGTGGAGTTAAATCACACCCTTCTTTCTAGTGGAGCCCCAAATCATATATAAATAATTCAAGCAAACAAATCAAATTCAAAACCAACCTCACTAGTGGAACCAAATTAAACAAACTCTCCTAATAAGTCTAAATCAAAGAAATCCAACCAAACTGTTATCTCCAGTGGATACATCCTGAAACAAATCTATGAAATCAAACTCAAATCCTAATCCCCAGTGGATAGCCCAAACATGCTTCCCTAGAGGAAGGTTCATATACCCGATCTCTAGCGGACTCGAGCCCATATCTCTAGCAGAAATGCCTCAACATCAATTAAAAAAAAACAAATTAAAGTCAATTCGATCTTAATCCCCGGTGGATTATAGATTCTTATTTCTAGCGGATCTTCTTTCCATAAATCATATAATCAAATCAAATTCAAACATTATCCCTAACATATTTTCTCCTTCTATGCCCTCGATATAGATCCCTCACATGTCATGTCCAATGCATGCGTGATCCCCTAACGGATCTCCCTGCATGTCCTTGACATGGAATTCTAATGAAATCTTATTTCTTCTCTTATGCACACCTTTAATACTTCAACCAAAAGCCTAACAATATATTTGTTCAAATTGCATCATCTTAACATTGCAATCAACATTTTATAATTTGTGATGGTGCTAGCTCAAACTAACTATACAATATCATGCAAAACATATTACATTATGAATTAACACACTATATTATATTATAATATATGATGTTATATTATAATTTGCTATAATATAATATATTGTCTAACATTACACCTTATTAGAATCACTTAAAAGTAAAAAAATAACAAAATTTTCTCAAAATATGAATAATGTTCATTTTAGATGTAAAATTATTAATTTTCTTTTAGAAATGTTACAAAATAGCATAATTTTTGTGTTTCTTCTTAGTGTGTGCCATGAATTTTGCTAAATTCTTCCAGGTCAACCATCAAATTAACATTTTTTTTGTGCTTTGACCCAATATATTATAACAAAAGTAAAACATACTAAAATGTATGATAACATTTAGTAACACACCACCACATTCATATATATATATATATATATGAAGTTATATTGTTATGCACATTATATTTTAATATGCTTTCATATAAGATATTATCTTACATTACACCTTAAAATGAATCACTCTAAGCAAAAATTTATAAAATTTGGTTGAAAAATGAACATTTCTTTTGGATGCAAAATTCCTTTTTTTTTTATTAAATGACATACCATAGCACACCCCCAATGATGTTCCCTAAAGCTTACCTTAAATTTGGCCAAATCCCATCATCTCAGCCTATAAATCAAAATTTTTATAAATTATACTAGTACAAACTCTACTACATCATTCTATAACAAACTAAAATACTCTAAACAACAAGTAGTAATACACAATAATATGTTATAATGCATGATGCTACACTATGTTATGGAATCCTATATTATAATATGCTAACATATTATATTATATTATATTTCATATCACATCAAAAGGGATTGCTTAAGATAAAAAACATAAAATTAGTCTAAACAATGAAAAACTATATATTTTAGTCGTATCACTTACATATTTTAAATTGAAATAATATATTATGATGCCATGCTCTACCTATTATGAATTTGGCCAAATTCCACCATTTTGAAGTCTAAATCTACATTTTTATAAATATTGCTATAGTATGCTCTACTGCATGATTATAAAATACTAAAAGAATTTAAAATTCTCAGAATAATATATTATGATATATGATGATATACTATGCCATAACATATAATATTTATTTTGAACATAAAATCTTATTTTTTAGACTACAAGTGGTGTAGCACACCTTTGGTACTACAACCTAATTCCCACTTCAAATTTAACAAATTTCATCATCTGATTTATTAAACAAATAATTTAATGATTTATATTAATATAGACTATAGGGCACAACACCATAATGTACTAAAACATTTCAAAACATCTTATAACATCCAAAAACACATCACTACATTCTCAAATATATTATGCTACATTATACTTAATATATGGTATTATAATATGAATTAGGGTTAGAGTTTAGGGTACTCAAATCTCTAATAGTCAAGGTAATGTCTCTTGAAGACATTTTCTTTTGCTACCATAACTATGTTGGGATTAGGTCATTCTTTAGATCTACTCCTAATGACATCTTTATTCAAGGTTTATGGTTTAGGGTTAGTTTTAGGGTTTAGGGTTTAGGGTTAGTTTAGGGTTTAGGGTTTAGGGTTTAGGGTTTAGGGTTGTAGGTTTTAGAGTTTAGAGTTTATAGTTTTAAGGGTTAGGGTTTATGGATTAGGGTTTTAGGGTTTATGGTTTAGGGTTTAGGGTTTATGGTTTAGGGATTAGGGTTTATGGTTTAGGGTTTACGAATTAGGGTTTATGGTTTAGGGTTTAGCATTTCGGGTTTAGGCTTTTTAGATTTTAGGGTTTAGGGTTTAGGGTTTAAGGTTTTTTTTTAATAGAGAACAAATTAAGATTCAACATTTCTTCTTTATGATTTCATCAAGCAAGTAACACCCCAAGTTTTTTAAGACACAAGCGACGACATAGATAAAAAATGAGCACCCACAGAGCAAATCAAAAATGCTAGATAAGTTGAGTTGTCTCTCCTGTAAAGACAATGTTCCATAAGCAGCAAATCATGTCGATCGTTCTTCAATTTTTCTAGTTCCCATCAGAACCACGCCCGCCTCTCGAGTAATGGATCGTTATCATACCCCCTATCTCTCCCTTCGCCACAACCACATCTATAACCTCCATTGCTCCTCCCGCCTCCATAAACACCACTGCTCCAACCACCACCTCCATATCCACTAGCACATCTAGATCCCCCACCACCACTATGATAACCGCCGCCTTCACCTTCGCCTACACCACCAAATCTAGATTGAGTCTAGTTGGCTGAGATGTTTCTGCAATCAAGGTTCTACCCATTCTCGGGGTTTATGGTTAGTATAGGGTTCAGGGTTAGTTTAGTATTTAGGGTTTAGGGTTTATGATTTAGGGTTGTAGGTTTTAGGGTTTAGGATTTAGGGTTTAGGGTTTAGGGTTTAGGGTTTAAGGGTTTAAGGGTTTAGGGTTTAGGGTTTAGGGTTTAGGGTTTAGGGCTTAGGGTTTAGGGTGTAGGATTTAGGGTTTAAGGTTTAGGATTTTTTTTTTTAGAGAAACCCATGTAGGGGGTATTTTATTGCCACAAAAAGAGGGTTACAAGGTACTTAAAGGGGATAAACTCCAGAACTACTGCTCAAAGAGCTACAATCAGCCTAAGGAATAGATCCCCTATCTAAGTACAACCAAAAGCAAAAGAAGCCATTAAAGCAATCAAAAGATACAAAAGATTAACATAAAAAAGCCAAAGGAAGATTAGGGCCAATGCTTTGCAGGACGTGAGAATGCATGTCACTATGGAGCAAACCTGCAAGAGGACAAGAGAGAAGCACCTGCAGAAATGTAAATAGAAAGAAAAGCGGTTAAGGTATCTGAGACATAATGATAACGAAAATAGCATAATGAAAATGATATTAAAGAATTGTGATAGAGGAGGCTCGTCGATCACACCAAGTTGGGGATGCAAATGCATCAAAACTTCTTGAAGGGTTACATTATAAGAGCAACTACCAAACCAAAAGGGAGTGAAATCATCACAGCCATCATAGCCAACAAACCTGTGTGAAGATAATAGCCAAATGTTGAAAGTTTTATGGGCTTTATTACTTGCAAACCTAAAGAAAACTATATATAATATAGAGAAGAAATTGAAAAGGGCAGGAAGATAAGGGGTCCCATGCAGGAAAAGTATCATCAATATAGTCACCTTGACATGAGGATACTTAAACATATGAAATAGGCCAGCATAAAAACCATCCACAAGAAAACAATAGAAGAGGCAGCCTACTGAAATCCTGCTAAGCAAGTCGATGAGCCTATAAATAACACCATCCCAAACATATGATATATATATGAATCTTTCGGGCGAGTGACTAGAAGTAAAGTCCAGAAAATGAGCCCAATCAGAATAATGAATGCAGATGTGAACAAACCCCTTATTAATATCCATAACAGTAGTTGGCCAAAAGCAATTGTAAAGGATGACAACATAACCCAATACCAAAAACAACACCAAATAAAGATAGTCAGAACTACAGCTCCAGTAGCAGCATGCAGGACAAAAAAATCTAATAATCCAGATCAACAAACAACCAAGAAAGCAAGACAGCAAAAGGCAGCAAGTGTCCATAGTACCACCCATTCAGAATAGACATTGCATTCCAAGGAGATAGCAGCACAAGCCTAACTGAACCTAGATGGGAATAGAAGCGGCAATGTAGATCATAGCTATCGTGAAATGAACATCACCAAACAACAAGGGCAATCAAAAAGCCAACCCCAACAACAAAATAGTTAGTGCAACATTGGAACCCACCAGAGGATAAATAAAAATGGGGATTCAAATTAGGGTCCTCATTAGAATCCAAAAAAAATAAGACAGTAGATAACCAAGACAAAAAATAGCCAAGACAGCAGCAGCCAAGACAACAACAGCCAAGACAATAAGGGACAATAAGATGGTCATAGAACCTCTCAATCAGAGTAGACATTGCAATAGTTAGTAACCAAGTAGATAGAGCATAAAAACATGGATCAAGAGCGGTAGACACCAATGAACAAAACAATCAAGTCAAAATAACTTTGAACATAGGACCCTAAAGTCCTACAACCAACAAAGATAGAGCCAACATTGTAATCCTGAGAAATAAGGATAACAAATATCCAAGACAACAAAACCGAAAGGCGGCGAACCACCCATTCGAATAAATAGATACAAGTTTAATTGAAAGAAGATGGAGAAAAGAGCAGCAGATAAAGTAGATTCAAATCAAAAGCCACCAAGCAGTCAACAACTTCATTAGAGGCTTGCTGAATAAAACAAACCAAAACCCCAGAAATAGCATGTGGAGTATTAATCCAGTTCAGCCAACAACCCAGACAGTAAGTACCAAGAGGCTGGCCAAAAGTTCACCCATTCAGAGTAAATAGAGCATATGTAAAGATCCAAATAATCAGATGGAAAATCACAAGATTCTGCACAATTTGAACAGAACCAAGGGGGATAAAATAGGAGAAATCATCGGTTATTGTTAGCAAAAGCGTCGAGAAATAAAAGGCAAGAAATAGATAATAACCATAAAGACAACCTGCTGGACAAAGGACCCTAAAATCCAAAACCCAATAGTGGTAGCAATAAAACAAAAATTACACCCACCATATAAAATTCCAATAAAAATAGAGATGTAAAGTAGCAATAGAAAGGGTTCAAAAGATAATCAATAGAAAAAACCTTCCAGATAAAGATGATTAAACTAGCTAAACCCACAACCACATTAAAGGCAAGCCATAAAGGAAATCCAAACCTGCATGGAATTAATTAAATTGAACAGGAAATTACAAAATCTCTCTTGGCAGATTAGGAATATGAGGTTGGGCAAAATAATCAGCAAGACAACACCAACAGCAACCTGCTGAACAAGATAAACAACCCCAATAACAGCTTGCTAGATAAAAGACTCAATGATCCAGACCATCCAACAACCAAGAAAGAAAATAACAGCAAGTTGGCCATAAAACCAACCATTCAAATTATACAATTCATAAGTTAAATCCCAGATAGTTAAGGAAGAGGTTTGGCCAAGACTAGCTGAACCAGAATGTAAAAAGCAGCTGGTGAAAATAGTAGCATCCCAGGTTTTAACAGCACAAACATTCAAAAAAATGATAGATAAGAAACAGTCAAGCAAAAAAATAAATGCCATCTTGCAGTCTACAACCTCAATAGAGGCCAACTGAATAAAATAAAATAAAACCCCAGAAGCAGCTTGAGGAGCAATAATCCAGATCAGCCAACATCCAGGACAATAATTACCAACAAGCTGGATCTGCACAATTTTAACAAAGCCAAAAGGTAAAAAACAACAGATTAATTGATCGTGTGCGGATGAGAACAACAAAGAAGAACACAGCAACAAATAGCTAACAAACACAAGGTTAGCGCCAGGACTGTGAATCCAATCCAAACCATAGGTTAAAACAACACTACAATTATTGCAACCATAGGATAAGCCAATAAAAAGTAGTGGGGCAACAGAGCTACCATAAGGGTTCAAAAGGGTATTATCAATGAAATCCTTTAGAGAAATCAGGCTAGCAGCAGAACTACCCTCCTTAAAGAAATCAGACTGAAAGGAATTCATTAAACAATACCAAACCTGCAAAGAACCATTAATAATAACAAAGGTATTGCATTTTATTTCCTTACAGGTATGTAAGCTGGGGTTAGCATATACATTCAGCAAATACATTAAACCAACTCCAAGACCAGACTTCTGGACAAAGGGCCTAAAAGCCCAACAGCCAATAATTAAACCTTTAACATAGATGTTGCATCTAGAAACAACAAGACCCCAAACAAGGTTGGGATAATTAAACCAACAGTAGATGCCATTTAGCTCATCAAAGGACCAGCAAGGAGTAATATGATGATGCATCAACAAATTCCAAAGAAGCGGACATTAATAGTAAAATAGTAGAGGCTAAGCTAAGACAATTAAACCAACAACGCGTGCCACATTGATCAACAAGTAAACAACAAGGGATATCAGGTTGATGCATCAGCAAAGACCAAAGAAATAACAATAGTAAATAGAAAATGATCATGCAATAAAAGAGGTATTGAAATAGGTGAATCTAATAGGTTAGATTAATTTCTAAGATAAGGAAACCCAGTATTGTCTAGATTAACCAAGCCATGCAAATGTTTAGGAAGGGTTAGTTCATCAAAGAATTTTATTCCATCAAATCTAGCACCCAGATTGGCTAAATAATCAGCACATGCATTACCCTCATGCCATACATGAGTGATTTTAAAGTAGAGTTGGGCAAGGAGAGTTCTAGTTTGCTTAAGAAGGTAGTACAATTCAGTATTGCCCATTTTGGTGGAAGTCAAGAGATCAATCAGCAAAGGGCATCCACCTCAATCCAAATATTGAGCCAACCTTTTGAAGGCAAATCTCAAGAGCTTTGTATGAGCTCAAAAAAAGGAATAGAGTAGGGATTAAGGGGGTAAGCAAAGGCACATAGGACTTTTCCATTAAGATTTCTAAAAATACCACCATAGCCTGAACCTTTATGAGAGACAGAGTTCTCAGTGTTAAATTTAATAGTGTTAGCATGAGGTTTTACCCAATAAACAATCTTATCATCTTTACAGATGTGGTGATCCGGCAAGTTAAAACCCAGTTTATTGGCCACAAATTTTTAACCTTTGAATTGTTTGTATTTAATTAAATTGGCATTAAACAAGTCACAAATTTTATTTTTAGTTCTAGAAATTATCCTCATGTGATTCATAGGGATCTCACGATGTTTTGCATCATTTCGGTCCATCCATATGAACTAAATAAAGTGATAGCATTTATGACTTTAATGTGTCCTTTAATAGTGTTGTCAAAATAAACTTCAAGAAGTTGGTATAAATTTAAGGAGCCATTGAAAATGACAATGTTAAAGAGGTCACCATACCAAATTCAAAGTTTAGAAGCAATGGCCCCGTTAACAAAAACATGATTCACATTCTCAATGTGAAAACAACATTGGTATTTTGAAGGTAATTGAAAACCTTTACCCCACAACAAGGAGTCCACAGGGATGAAGTTTTTCAAAATACGCCAAGTAAGAACAGAGTAAGAAGTAGGGATATTGTTGATCCATAGTTTAAGAAACACATTGGAAGAATCATGAGTTTCTTTAATGTGAATCCGAACATTTTTAAAGTTGAAATCACCATTATGTGAGAGCTTAAAAGGATCGTCTTGATTGGTAGGAATGATAGGAATAGTAGTTTGTTTAAGACAAAAGAAAGGAATATAATCAATAAGCTTACTAATGTTCCACATATTATTCTTCCAGAAAGATTTCACTTTAATAGCAGCAGTGGAATGGGTGGAAAGTAAGTCATCAATGGACCCACATCCAGTCCAGTTATCTTGCCAAAAGAAGGAGGAGCCAGAGTTATTCCCACAAAAAATTAAGGATTCTGCATCCCATTTTACGGAACAAAGTCTTTTCCAAACAGGAGAGTCTACTGCTTTATAGGGACAAATGAGGGGGTGCTTACCCTGGCAATATTTAGAAATCATGAAATTAGCCCAAAGACTATTGTTACTCCTAAAATTCCACCAAAGCTTATAGGAAAAAGTAGTGATAGCTTCTTTGATTGGCTTACATCCAAGGCCACCTTCAGCTAGGGTGCCACAAATTTTAAACCAAGAGGTTCATTGCATTCTTTTAGAGGAGTTATTAGAGCCCCAGAAAAATTTGTTAATGAGGCGCTCAATTCTGTTAATGATAGAAATGGTCGGCACAATGGTTTGGAGGAGATATAAAGGCATGGAGTTAAGAGTGCTCTTAATCAAAGTGAGCCTACCACCGAAAGAGAGCAAATGGAATTCCCAAATAGATATTTTATTAGAGATTTTCTAGATTAGATCATCAAAAAGAAGATACCTTTTCTGACCTTTAAAAAGTGGAGCCCCAAGATAATTAATGGGAAGTTGATGTTGTTGAAAATTAGTAATTCTCAAGATTTGATTGATCCTATTAGAATGGATTTTAGAGGAAGGAATGAAACAACATTTTCCATCATTGAGAAAGAGACCACTTTTGTTGCCAAATTTATTTAGAAGGCTCTTAATAGTTTTAATGTGCCGAATAGAGGCATTGCAAAAGATTATAAAGTCATCGGCAAAATTAAGATGAGAGACAGGAAGACCACCTTTAGTTTTAAAAAACATGGAAGGATTTTTGTAGAAAAGATCATTCAATCTCCTCGAAAGATATTCAACAGCAATAATAAAAAGAGAGGGTGAAAGAGGGTCTCCTTGTCTCAAGCCATGCCTTGAAGTAAAGAAACCAAGGGACTCACCATTCATGATAACAGAGAACCAAACATTGGTAATACAATTTTTGATGAGGGATGAAATTATCAGAAAACCCAAACAAATGGAAAATTTGAAAGAGGAAATCCCAAGAGAGGTTATCAAAAGCTTTAGAGATGTCCAGTTTGAAGAGGATGTTGCCACCTCTAATAGGAACATCAAGGTCATGAACTAGCTCTTGGGCTAGAAGGATATTTTCGGATATAGCTCTACTTTTAATAAAGCCAGTTTGGTTAGGAGAAATAATTTTAGGGAGTAGCAGACTTATCCTATTATTAATCAATTTAGCAATGAGTTTTAGAAAGAACGTGCAAAGGTTGATAGGTCTAAAATCTCATAAAGTATCAGGATTATTAGTTTTGGGAATGAGAACAATGGAAGTGCTAGAAAAGTATCTAGGTAAAGAGTTTCCATCAAAGAAATCAACAACATCATCAACATGGTCATACTTAATAATAGGCCAATAATGCTGAAAGAAATGAGTCGGGTGGTCATAGCCGCCAATGAGTCAAGTACTACTAATCTATCGTAAAGTGAGTAAATGGTTTTCATCATAGTAATCATAGAGGATGTAGTGAGTAAATGGTTATAAAGAAAATGTTGAATGAAAAATCTCAGTGAAATTATGATTTTTTTGAATAGAGTTTAAAGCTTTTTTTTTTGAAAGAGCATGGAAATACCTTGTATTTCTATCACCATCACAATATGTTTGCTAGCTTTTGCCAAGAGGTTTCCACCATATTCGATAATTAATTAAGTTATCTTTAGGGTTCAACTCAAGCTTATTAGGTCGCTAACATAGCATCTTCAAGGGAGCAAACTAATTGTTACATATTTTTTAGATTGGCAAAAAGATTTTTAAATGGTGCTTATTCCACCAATTTAGGTTTTGTTTTAGTCTTTTAAGCTTAAGCCAAGCCGAATCATGCCTTTAACGAAATTGTCTGGGTTAATAGGGGCCATCCAATTAGTGAAAACAACATTAAAGAAATCACTATGTTGGGTCCACATATTTTGTAATCTAAAAGGAGTGGGGGAGGATATAGTACTGGAAGGAGTTTTGATGGAGATCAATAGCGGAGCATGGTCGACAAAGTTCGCACAAATGCTCAAGTGAGCCATTGATTAATCCAAAGGGAATTAAAGAGGGTCCTATCAAGCCACGCCAGTCTAGAGTTATGCCAATGATAGTGAGCTAAAAAACCAATACCAATCAGATTGTAGTCGAGAATCATATTAGAAAAATCTTCCATGGAGTAGATGTTAGGAGAGCAACCTCCCCTTCTTTCCGAGGAAGCGATAATAGTGTTGAAATCACCCCCAACCAACCAAGGTTTATTGACCGAGGAGGTGAAAGTTCTTAATTGATCCTAAAGGATGTTCTTACCAGCTCTATTACAAGATGCATAGATAAAGGAACCAAGAGCAAAAAATTCACCCAATGAGATTTGAACATTAACCAATTATTGGAGATCATCAAGGATAGAAATGTCGATTAAATTATTCCAAACATACCAAATTTTATTACTAATATTATAAAAGAAATTTTGAAAGCATAGTGTTCTAGCAACATGGGTAATCTTCGAAGAGTGAATGAATGGCTCAATAACAACAAGTAAAGCTATGTTATGAGTACAACAAAGGCTTCTAATACGATTGCAGACAGTGAGAGTCCCAATACCCTGAACATTCCAAATAAGAAAATTGATCATAATAAGTTGAAAGAAAAGAGAAGAGATAACTGAAAAAATGAAAAATAAGAAGAAGAGAAACATGAAACAATTATTTATTGGAAGTTAGGGAAGATCGAGTGGTTCTAGTGGAGCTATTAGTGTACATTCTAGCTTTAAGGGATTTTTTTTAATAACAGTTTGAAAAAGCCTATCTATGTCCAAAGTATCTCTATCTGAAAGAGAGTGATTTGTGATATTCAGAATAGGACCAGTATCTGTCAAAGCATTCCTATTGGTGATTTCTCCTTCTTCGGTATCAGAGTTATATTGAGAAATAGGGTTGGCATGTGTATCTCTCGATAAAGTAATAGAAGGAGAGGTTGTGGCACCATAAATAGCACAAAATTCATTTTTATTTCCATAAGTACTATTCAAATTTTGATCCGTCACCAAATTATCAAAAATTTTCAGAACAATTCCATATTAGTTTTGAGATTTGGATCCAACTTCAGGTTCCATTCAAATCACCATTATGATTTATATGAGTCAAGGGATTATCTTGAGATGCCAAATTATTACAAGTAGAAGCAATGTTAGGTAAGTTATCATTAGTTTCCTCACAAACCTCAATATCATTATTTTTATCAAGCTCAGATTGTTCTCCAATAGGCAAATCAGTAATAAAGGAGAGGGGTAGGAGTTCCATTTTGAGTAACTTTAGGCACATAAGCGAACTTATTATTTTTTTCATTTGTTAGAGAGGGATTAGGATTAGGCAATTTTTTCTTTTTAAGATTAGGGTGTAACACAAAGCATTCAGAGTGATCATGACCATGGATCTTACAATGTGTGCAAAAAATAGGGAAATTTTCAAATTCCACTTTTTGATTATACCCAAATTTTTTCGAACCGATCCAAACTTCTTTAGGGTACTTTTTAGTAATATCATTCTCAACCAAAATATGAGCAACTAATGGCCATGATCTCACGGCGGTGGCTTGATCTATTTGATGGGGCCTACCAAAGAGAGCCCCAACCGCAAATAGGACTTGATGGGTAACGTAATGTATCCTCATGTTTGGAAAAGCTAGCCATAAAGGAAAAATTAGGGATTCCTCTTTGACATCAAATAGAGGAGACCATTTCAAAAGCCTCATTTGACAATTGTACACAAAGTAAGAGCGACGAGCAAAGATCTTGAGTAGTATAAATCATTAGATAACTGAATAAGGATATGTCTAGGATCAATCAATCCGATAGTAAATACACCCGAGAGCTTTAGGCTATGAAAGTAGGATCAAATGCTTTCAAGAGTCGGGCGACGCAATGAAAATTTACCAATTAATGAAAATTCTAAGGGCTTCGTCAGCTTTTCCACATCAAGATCCAAGCACATTACAGCTGGCATTCCACGGAAAGAAGTTGAGATTAAATTGACCAAAGCATTAAAGCAAGTGTTCTTACCAGATAAAGGGTCCTTGAAGGACTTAACAGCAGGCGCAGTAATGGTTGGAGTCGGATCGATATATTACCTTGAAAATTGGAAGCCTTAGCTGACGCCTCAAAGTTCGAAGAGCTTGGCTGCACTGAAAGCGGTGCTTCCACCATTGTAAGATCAAGGGAAACTCACATAAGCGGCCAACCGAGAGTAGAAATCCAGAAGGAACGATCGGGAACGGTGGAAACATGGCTAAGCCGCAAAGAAAAGGAAAGGGAAAATAGAATCGCTAGAGAGCATCGCGACCGAGAGCAGGGGAGTCTGAGGGTTTGGTTTAAGGTATTAGGTTTTAGGGTTTATGGTTTTGAGTTTAAGGTTTAGGGTTTAGGGTTTAGGTTTTAGGGTTTTAGGGTTTAGGGTTGTAGGTTTAGGGTTGTAGGTTTAGTGTTTGAGGTTAAGGGTTAGTTTTATAGTTTAGGGTTTAGGGTTTAAGATTTAGGGTTTAGGGGTTTTTTAAAAAAAAATAAAGTAAACCGGTAGGCTTAGGTTTATTTAGTTTATTTTTTGTTTATTTGAGTTTATTTTATTTTATTTTTTTATTTAGGTTTATTTTTTATTTTTATTTAGTTTAATTTATTTATTTATGTTTTATTTATATTAGTTTAGGTTAATTATTTTAGTTTATTTTTTAGGTTTAGGTTTAATTTTTTGTTGAGCTTTATTTTTACTTTATTTTTTATGTTTAGGTTGTATTTATTATTTTTATGTTTAGGTTTAAGATTTTACTTTCTCTTTTTAGGTTTAGGTTTTTATTTTAGGTTTATTTTTATGTTTTGTATTTTAGGTTAGGTTTAGGTTTATTTTTACTTTATTTTATTTTATTTAGTTTAGGTTTAGGTTTAGGTTTTTTTTATTTTAAGTTTAGGTTTAGATTTTATTTATTTTAGTTTAATTTATTTTAGTTTAGGTTTAGGATAATTTTATTTTATTTATTTTCTTTTTATTTTAGGTTTAGCTTTTTTTTAGGGTTTAAGTTTAATTTTTTATTTATTTTTTAGTTTTACTTTTAGCTTTTTTAAGTTTTAGGTTTTTATTTATTTTATATTTTATTTTACTTTAGGTTTATATTATTTTTAGTTATTATTTTATTTAAGTTTTTTATTCTTAGATTTATTTTATTTTTTTATTTAGTTTAAGTTTTTATTTATTTTATTTTAGTTTGTTATTAGTTTTTATTTTATTTTATTTAGGGTTAGATATTTTATTTATTTTATTTTTAAGTTTTATTTAGTTTATGTTTAGGTTTTTAAATTTTTAGGGTTTATGGTAGGTCAGTGTTTGGTAGAGTTTATGGCTCAGGGTCGGTAGGTTTTTATGGCTCAGTTAGTGTCCGTGCTTTAGGGCCTGTGGCCCAGTAGGTCAAGGTCCAGAATGGTAGGTTTGACCTCAGTGGCCTGTGGGAGCTTGATTTGGGCAAGTTTAGTGAGCCCAGGGCCCAGGCCTGTGAGTCAGGGTTAGAGGATTTAGGGTCAGGCAAGTTTTGATGAAGATTTAAGGAATTTAGGTAAGGGTTTAGTTTTGGGAGGGTGTTTAAATGGGTTTAGGTTTGTAAGTTTAAGGTCAGGTTTAGAGTTGTAAGATTAGGGTTTGGTCAGGTTAGTTTAGTTTAGGATTTTTTTTTAGTGTTTGGGTTTAGGTCTAAGGTTTAATTTTTAGTTTTGGGTTTAGAGTTTTTGATTTTTTTTTGTTTAAATAGTGAATAAATTCATATTCAATATTTCTTATTTTTGATTTCATCAACCAAGTAACAAACTAAGTTTTTTAAGACGCAAGTGATGACATAGATAAAAAATGAGCACACATAGAGAAAATTAAAAACCCTATATAACTTGAACTACCTCCATTGCAAAGACATAGTTCCATAAGCAGCAGATTGGATCATCCCTTCTTTAGTTTCTTTAGTTCCCATCAAAACCACCCTGTCCTCTCGAGTAGCGGGATCCACCATCATATCCCTGATCTCTACCTCCGTCAGTACTGTGATTGTAACCTCGATCACTCCTCCCACCTCGATAACCACCACTGCTCTGACCACCACCTTGATATCCACCAATAACTTCAGATCCCCCATCAACACTTAAGGTTTATTTAGTTTATTTTTTTATTTATTTTAGTTTATTTTATTTTTTATTTCTATTTAAGTTTATTTTTTATTTTTATTTAGTTTAGTTTATTTCTGTTAGGTTTATTTAATTAAGTGTAGGTTTTAGGATTAAGTTTAGGTTTATTTTTTTAGTTTAGTTTTATTTTTATCTTATTTTTAGGTTTAGGTTTTACTTATTATTTTTAGGTTTATGTTTAGGTTTTTATTTTATTTTTTTAAGTTTAGGTTTTCATTTAATTTTTTTAGGTTTAGGTTTTAGGTTTTTATTTTAGGTTTATTTTTCAGTTTTATTTTTTAGTTTAAGTTTAAGTTTAATTATAGTTTATTTTATTTTATTTAGCGTTTAAGTTTAGGTTTATATTTAGTTTATTTTAGGTTCAGGTTTAGGTTTTATTTATTTTATTTTAGTTTATTTTAGTTTAGGTTTTGGTTTATTTTATTTTTATTCTAGGTTTAGATATTTTCTTTAGTTTAGGATTGAGGTTTTATTTTTTATTTATTTTTAGGTTTATTTTTTGATTTAGGTTTTAATTTAGTTTTTAATTTGTTTTATTTGAGGTTTATTTTATTTTTTAGGTTTAGTTTTTATTTTATTTAGGTTTTGATTTTTTAGTTTAGTTTAGGTTATTATTTATTTTAGTTTAGTTTAGTTTATTTATTATTTTTATTTTATTTTTATTTTAGGTTTAAGTTTTAGGTCTAGGTTTTAGTTTAGGTTTTTGTTTCATTTTATTTTATTATTTTAATTTGGTTTAGGTTTTTTTATTTATTTTGTTTTTAGGTTTTATTTAGTTTAGGTTTAGGTTTTTAGCTTTTTAGGGTTTAAGGTTTAGGGTTTAAGGACAGTTGAGGGTTTAAGATTTAGGATTTAGAGTTTGGGGTTTAAGATTTAAGGTTAAGGGTTTAGGGTTTTTGGTTTTTTTTATTGATAACAAATTCATATTCAGCATTTTTTCTTTTCGATTTCATCAACCAAGTAACACACCATATTTTCTAAGACATAAGCGATGACGTAGATAAAAAATGAGCACGCATAGAGCCAATCAAAAACCCTAAATAACTAGAATCATCTATATCAGAAGACACAGCTCCATAAGGAGTGTGATCATCGACAATTCTTCACTTCTAGTTCCATCGTAACCACCCTCCTCTCGGGTAGCGAGATCCACCATCTTATCCCCGATCTCTCCCTCCACCACCACTACGGTTGTAACCTCCGCCGATCCTCTTGCCTCCATAACCACCACTTCTTTGACCACCACCTCCATATTATAGCACTTGTATTCTATCACATCAAGGAGACTGCCGCATGCGATTCGCTTCCACTATCGGTCTAGGTTTGATGGTGATGTTCATGTCATCAAGGTTATGCCCATTCTTAGGGTTTAGGTTTATTAGGTTTTTAGGGTTTAGGCTTATTCTTTAATTTATTTAGTTAATTTAAGTTTAGGTTTAGGGTTTGGGTTTAGGGTTTAGGGTTTAGGGTTTAGGGTTTAGGGTTTAGGGTTTAGCTTTAAGGGTTTAGGGTTTTAGGGTTTATGCTTTTATGGTTTAGGGTTTAAGGTTAGGGTTTTAGGGTTTAAGATTTTACGGTTTAGGGTTTAGGGTTTACGATTTAGGGTTTAGTGTTTAGGCTTTAGGCTTTAGGGTTTATGGTTTTGAGGGTTAAGGGTTTAGGGTTAGGTTTAGGATTTAGGGTTTAAGGTTTAGGTTGTAGGATCTAGGGTTTAGAGTTTAGGTTTATATTTTAAGTAAACAAGTATAGTTTATTTTAGTTTTAATTTAATTTATTTTATTTTAATTTTATTTAGGTTTCTTTTATTTAGTTTAGTTAATTTATTTTAGGTTTATTTATTTTAGTTTAGGTTTATATTTTTATTTTAGGTTTATGTTTATTTCTTATTTAGTTTATTTTATTTTAATTAATTTTTAAATTTTTTTTATTTTATATTTTATTTTTTTTAGTATATTTAGGTTTAGGTTTATTTATTTTAGATTAGGTTTAGGTTTTTATTTTTTAGTTTATTTATTTTAGTTTAGGTTTAGGTTTATTTTATTTTATTTTAGGTTTAGGTTTTTTTTTAGTTTATTTATGTTTTATTTTATTTATTTTAGGTTTTATTTTTATGTTTATTTTTTAGGTTTAGGTTTTTATTTAGTTTTTATTTAATTTTATTTTATTTTTATTTTATGTTTATTTTAGGTTTAGTTTTTATTTTTTTTAGGTTTTTTATTTTTCACTTTAGTTTAAGTTTTTATTATTTTATTTTAGTTTAGTTTCTTTTTTTTAGGTTTAGGTTTAGGGTTTTATTTTGTTTTATTTTATTATATTATTTTGGTTTAGGTTTTTTTATTAATTTAATTTATTTTTTAGGTTTTATTTAGTTTATGATTATGTTTTTAGCCTTTTAAGGTTTAGGGTTTAGGGTTAGTTGATGGTTTAGGGTTTAGGGTTTATGTTTAGGGTTTGGGGTTTGGAGTTTGGGGTTTAGGGTTTAGGATTTAGAGTTTAGGGTTTTAGTGTTTATGCTTACAGCGCTTAGGGTTTAGGGTTTAAGGTTAGGGTTTAGGGTTTAGGGTGGTTTTTTAGGGTTTAGGGTAGAGGGTGGTTTTTTAAGGTTTATGGTTTAGATTTAAGGTCAAAGGTTCAGGTTTTAGTTTAGGGTTTCTTTTTTTAACATGGAACAAATTCAGATTCAACATTTCTTCTTTTTGATTTCATCAACCAAGTAACACACCAAGTTTTCTTAGAGATAAGCGGTGACAAAGACAAAAATTGAGCATGCATAGAGCTAATAAAAAAACCTAGATTGCTAGAAATGTCTCTACTGTAAAGCACAATTCCATAAGCAGTAGATCGAATCGGCCATTCTATAGTTTCTCCAGTTCCCATCACAACCAACATGGCCTCTAGAGTAGCAGGATCCACCATCATATCCCTAATCTCTCCCGCCACAACCACCATGATTGTAACTTTCGATGCTCCTCCTGCCTTCATAACCACCACTACTCCATCCACAACCTCCATATCCTCTAGCACCTCCAGACCCCCCACCACCACTACGATAGTCATCGCGTCTACTTTCGCCTCAGCAGCCAGATCTACACTTAGATTCGTTGACGGTGATGTTCCTACCGTCAAGGTTTTGCCCATTCTTAGGGTTTAAGTTTAGGTTTAGGTTTATTAGGTTTTAAGGTTTAGGTTTATTTTTTAATTTATTTCATTACTTTATGTTTAGGTTTAGGGTTCGTGGTTTAGGGTTTAGGGTTTAGGGTTAGGGTTTAGGGTTTAGGGTTTAGGGTTTAGGGTTTAAGGTTTAGGGTGAAGGGTTTAGGGCTTAGGGTTTAGGGTTTCGAGTTTTAGGGTTTATGCTTTTAGGGTTTAGTGTTTAGGATTAGGGTTCAGGGTTTTTTTTAATTAATTAAAATACTAGGTTTAGGTTTATCTAGTTTATTTTTTATTTATTTTAGTTTATTTTACTTTTTATTTTTATTTAGGTTTATTTTTCTTTTTAATTATTTTAGTTAGTTTATTTTAGGTTTATTTATTTTAGTTTATTTTTTTATTTTAGTTTATTTTTTAGGTTTAGGTTTAGGTTTAGGTTTATTTTTTAGTTGAGTTTTATTTTTATTTTTTATAGGTTTATGTTTTACTTTTTATTTTTAAGTTTAGGTTTAGGTTTTATTTTATTTTTTTTTTTGTTTAGGTTTTAGGTTTTATTTTGAATTATTTTAGCTTTTTTTAGTTTAGGTTTAGGTTTATTTATAGTTTATTTCATTTTATTTAATTTATTTTTAGGTTTTGGTTTAGTTTTTCTTAGGTTCAATTTTAGGTTTTATTTGTTTTAGTTTAGGTTTAGGTTTATTTTATTTTATTTATTTTATTTTTTCTTTAGGATTAGGTTTTTTTTTTAGTTTTATTTTATTTTTTATTTTTATTAAGTTTTATTTTTAGGTTTATTTTTTTAGGTTTAGGTTCTTATTTAGTTTTTCTTTATTATATTTTAGGTTTATTTTATTTTTATTTTATATTTAGTTTTTATTTTATTAAGGTTTTTTATTTTTAGGTTTATTTTATTTTTCAGTTTAGTTTATGTTTTTCATTTTTTATTTAAGTTTATTTTTATTTTTTATTATTATTCTTTTTAGTTTAAGTTTTTCTTAATTTTAAGTTTATTTCTTTTATTTAATATTTAAGATTTAGTTTATTTATTTATTATTTATATTTTATATCAGTTTAGGTTTGGTCTTTGGAGTATTTAAGTGGTTTCAGGGTTAGGTGGAAGATTTTTTAGCCTTAGGGCCCAGGTCATAGTGGAGGTATGCCAGATTTAGGAAGTCATTGTGGAAGGATGTGGATCATCTAAAGGAGTTAGGTTTAGTTTAGGTGGAGAGTTAGTTTAGGTCAGATTTAGGGCCCAGAGTGGAGTGGAAGTCATAGGGTTGGAGTTTTAGTATAGTGCATTAAGTAGGGTTTAGGGTATTTTATAGGTAGGGTAAGGTTTAGGAATTAGGATTTAAAGTTTAGGGTATAGGTTTCTTTTTTAAAAAAAATTATGTAAATAAGTAGATTTAGTTTTATTTAATTTATTTAGTTTAGTTTATTTATTTAGTTTAGTTATTTTTGTTTAGGTTTTTAATTTTAGATTCTTTTTTAGGTTTAGGTTTCTTTTTGAGTTTAGTTTTTTTATTTAGGTTTAGCTTTTATTTTTAATTTTTTTTGTTCAGGTTTAAGTTTTTATTTTATTTTTTTAGGTTTAGGTTTTAGGTTTTTATTTTAGGTTTATTTTTAGGTTTTATTTTTTAGTATAGGTTTAGGTTTAGTTTATTTTAGGTTTAGGTTTAGGTTTTATTTATTTTAGTTTAGTTTATTTTACTTTAGGTTTATCTTTATTTTATCTTTATTATAGGTTTAAGTTTTTAGTTTAGGTTTTATTTTAATTATTATTTGGTTATGTTTTTGATTTATTATTTAGGTTTAAATTTATTTAGTTTTATTTTTATTTTATTTTAAGTTTATTTTATTTTATTTTTTTAGTTTTATTTATTTATTTTTAATATTTTAGTTTAGTTTAGGTTTTTATTTATTTTATTTTTGTTTAGTTTTTTTCTTATTTTATTTTCTTTGTAGGTTTAGGTTTTAGTTTATGTTTTTATTTTATTTTGGTTTAGGTTTTTTATTTATTTTATTTTTAGGTTTTTTTTTAGTTTAGGTATTTTGGTTTTAAGGATTTAAGTTTTGGGGTTTAGGGTTTAGGGTTTAGGGTTTAGGTTTTAGGGTTTAGGGTTTTTATTTTAGGATTTAGGGTTTAAGGTTTAGGGTTTTAGGGTTTAGGGTTTAGTGTTTAGGGTTTAAGGTTTAGGGTTTTTAGTGTTTAGGGTTTATGTTTTAGGTTTTAGGTTTAGGGTTCAAGTTTTAGTTTAGGCTTTAGAGTTTTTCATTTTTTTTTTTTTTAACAAAGATCAAAATCAGATTCAACATTTTTTCTTTTTGATTTTATCAACCAAGTAACACACCAAGTTTTTTAAGACACAAGTGATGACATAGATAAAAAATGAGCACCCATAGGGAAAATTAAAGAACCTAGATAAGCAGGACCAACTCTACTATAAAAATGCTATTTCATAAGCAGTAGATTGAATTGGCCATTCTTCAGTTTCTCTAATTCCTATCAGAACCACCACCACCACTTGAGTAGTGGATTTCATCATCATATCTCTGGTCTCTCCCTCTGCCACCACCACAGCTGTAACCTTCATCGCTCCTCTCGCCTCCATAACCACCACTGCTCTGGCCACCACCTCCATATCCATCAGTAAATCCATATCCCCCACCACCATTATGATTTTAGCCCGCTTTGCCTCCATAGACTTAGACTCACGGTTGATGGTGATGTTCTCACAAGGTTTTCCAAATTCTTAGGGTTTAGCTTTAGGTTTAGGTTTATTGGGTTTTAGGCTTTAGGTTTTTTAATTTATTTAACTTTAGGTTTAGGTTTAGGGGGGTGGTGGGTTAGGGGTTGGTAGGGTTTAGGGTTTAGGATTTAGGGTTTTAGGGTTTATGCTTTGTGGTTTAGGGAGGTTTTGGCTTTTAGTTTAGGAGTTTAGGTTTAGGGTTTAGGGTTGTAGGTTTAGAATTATGGTTTATGGTTTTTTTATTTATTTTAGTTTATATTATTTTTTATTTTTATTTATATCTATTTTTTAATTTTATTTATTTTAGTTTAATTATTTTAGTTGATTTTTTAAGTTTAGGTTTAGGTTTAAGTTTCATTTTTAGTTGATTTTTATTTTTATTTTATTTTTTAGGTTTACATTTTATTTTTTATTTTTAGGTTTAGGTTTAAGTTTTTATTTTAATTTTTAAGTTTAAGTTTTAGGTTTTGATTTTAGTTTTTTTAGGTTTTATTTTTTAGTTTAGGTTTAGGTTTATTTTTAGTTTATTTTATTTTGTTTATTTAGGTTTATGTTTAGGTTTAGTTTATCTTAGGATTAGGTTTACATTTTATTAACTTTAGTTTAGTTTATTTTAGTTTAGGTTAAGGTTTATTTTATTTTATTTATTTTTATTTTGTTAGGTTTAGGGTTTAGGTTTTATTTTTTTATTTATTTTTAGGTTTTATTTTAAAGTTTATGTTTTAGGTTTAAATTTTTATTAAGATTTAATTTTTTTAAATTTTTATTTAATTTTACTTTTTTTAGTTTTTATTTTATTTAGGTTTTTTATTCTTAGGTTTATTTTATTTTTTTTAGTTTATTTAGGTTTTTATTTATTTTATTTCTGTTTTTTTTATTTTTTTATTTTATTTTATTTTTAGGTTTAGGTTTTAGTTAAGGTTTTTATTTATTTATTATTTAGGTTTAGGTTTTTTATTTATTTTATTTTTAGGTCTTTTTAGTTTAGGTTTAGGTTTAGATTTTAGGGTTTCATTTAGTTTATTTTAAGTTTAGGGTTTAGGGTTTTAGGTTTAGGGTTTTGGGTTAGGGTTTAGGGTTTAGGGTTTAGGGTTTAGAGTTTAGCTTTAGAGTTTTTTTTAGGTTTTTTAGGTTTAGGTGGTTATTAGGGTTTAGTTTAGGGTTTCTTTAGGGTTTATAGTTTTAGGTTTAGGTTTAGGGTTTAAGTTTAGTTTAGATTATAGTTTAGTTTAGGTTTAGTTTAATTTTAGTTAGTTTAGGGTTTATAGTTTTATTTAGTTTAGTTTATTTAGGGTTTAGGGTTTTAGTTTAGTTTAGGGTTTTAGTTTTGATTTAGTTTAGGGTTTAGTTTAGTATTTGGGTTTAGGTTTAGTGTTTAGGTTTTAGGTTTAGGTTTAGGTTTAGTTTAGTTTTATTTAGTTTGGTTTAGTTTAGGTTTAGGTTTTTTAGTTTAGTTAGGTTTAGTTAGTTTAGGGTTTAGTGTTATTTTATTTTATTTTATTTTATTTTATTTATTTAGTTAAATTTTAGGTTTATTATTTATTTATTATTATTTATTTTACTTTTTATTTCGATTTAGGTTTTTTTTTATTTTTTTAGTTTAGTTTAGGTTTTTTATTTTATTTTATTTAGGGTTTAGGTTTATCTTTATTTTTTAGTTTAGTTTTTTTTTTAGGTTTAAGTTTTATTTTTTATTTTTAAGTTTATGTTTAGGTTTTTATTTTATTTCTTTAGGTTTAGGTTTTAGGTATTTATTTTAGGTTTATTTTTAGGTTTTAATTTTTAGTTTAGGTTTAGGTTTATTTTCAGTTTATTTTATTTTATTTACTTTAGGTTTAGGTTTAGGTTTAGGTTTAGGTTTAGGTTTAGGTTTAGTTTATTTAAGGTTTAGGTTTAGGTTTTATTTGTTTTAGTTTAGTTTATTTTAGTTTGGGTTTAGGTTTATTTTATTTTTATTATAGGTTTAAGTTTTTTTTAGTTTAGGGTTTTGGTTTTGTTTTTTACTTATTTTTAGGTTTTATTTTTTGGTTTATTATTTAGGTTTAGGTTTTTATTTAGTTTTTATTTTCTATTATTTTAGGTTTATTTTATTTTTATTTTAGGTTTAGTATTTATTTTATTTAGGTTTTTTATTTTTTAGCTTAATTTAGGCTTTTATTTTTTTATTTTATTTCCTTTTTAGGTTTATGTTTAGGTTTTGGTTTTGATTTATGTTTTAGTTTATGTTTTTATTTTATTTTATATTTTTATTTTATTTTTAAGTTTTATTTAGGTTAGGTTTAGCTTTTAGCTTTTTATGATTTAGGGTTTAGGGTTTAGGGTTTAGGGTTAATTTAGGGTTTAGGGTTTAGGGTTTGGAGTTTAGGTTTTAGGGTTTAGGTTTTTTTTTTGGGGGTTTTGGGTTTTGGGTTTAGGGTTTAAGTTTTATGTTTAGGGTTCAGGTTTTAGTTTAGGGTTTAGGATTTTTGGTTTTAATAGAAAGAATTGATTCATGATTTCTTTTCGATTTAAAGTAACACCAAGTTTTCTAAGACACAAGCGACGACATAAATTAAAAATGAACACAGTTAGAGAAAATCAAAAACCCTAGCTAACTAGAACAATCTCTATTGTAAAGATATAGTTCCATAAGAAGTAGATCAAATTAGTCGTTCTTTAGTTACTCCATTTCCCATCAGAACCACCCCGACCTCTCGAGTAGTAGGATCCCCCATCATATCCCATCTCCCTTAACCATTGTAACCTCCATCGCTTTACCTCCATAGTTTCAACCACCACCTCCATATCCACAGTCAAATCCCACCACCATTAATACCTATTTGCCTCCGCTAGATCTATGACCCTAGTTAGTGATGTTCCTTATCAACATTCTTCCCATTCTTAGGGTTTAGTTAGGTTTATTAGGTTTATGGTTTAGGTTTATTTTTTAATTTATTTGCTTTCGGTTTAGGTTTATTTGGCTTGTTTAGTTTTAGTTGGGTTTAGGGTTTAGAGTTTGGGATTTAGGGTTTAGGATTTTAGGTTTATGCTTTTTAGGGTTTTTTATTTAGGTTTAGTTTATTTTTTTTAATTTATGTAGTTACTTTAGGTTTAGGTTAAGGGTTTGGGGTTTAGGGTTTAAGATTTTGGGTTAGAGTTAAGGGTTTAGGGTTTATGCTTTTAGGTTTTAGGGTTTAGGGTTAGGGTTTAGGGTTTAGGGTTTAGGGTTTCTTAGATTTTAGGGTTTAGGGTTTATGGATTTTTTTAAATTAAGTAAATCGATAGGTTTAGGTTAATTTAATTTATTTAGTATTTTTTCTATTTATTTTAGTTTATTTAATTTTTTTATTTTAATTTAGGTTTATATTTTATTTAGTTTATTTTAGGTTTATTTATTTTAGTTTAGGTTTTTATTTTAGTTTATTTTTATGTTTTGGTTTAGGTTTAGGTTTATTTTTTAGTTGAGTTTCATTTTTATTTTATATTTTAGGTTTAGGTTTATGTTTTATTTTAGTTTTATTTTTTAGTTTAGGTTTAGGTTTATTTTCAATTTATTTTATTTTATTTAGTTTAGGTTTAGGTTTAGGTTTAGTATATTTTAGGATTTGGTTTAGGTTTTATTTGGACTCAATCGGGTTCACCTCTTTAGATTGACTTGGAGTCAACTGACTCTTAAGGATCCCATAGGAGAAGTTGTAGGTATGCTCGATGAGAAAGTAATACTTTCCACAAGCTCGTCATTCCAAGAAGTCACTGAAGTCAACCTAAGCAATGACAAAGTTCTACCTTCTAAGGTAGCCCTTCAAGATAAGGGTAAGCAAGTCATTGGTTCTAATGAGCATATAGCACCTCCATAGGATGTTCCACATATGGATATGCTTATGGAGGACCAAGCCAGAGTTGATTACAATGTCCTAGCTCACCTTTGAAAGTTTCTAGCTAAGATAAGCATATACGACGCCCTTGTCTTATCCAAAGAGATGAGGGAATCTCTAATCAAGGCCTTACTTGATCTAGAGATATGCTTAGCTTAGCTGACCACTACTAAAGAGGAGGCATTCCACTCAAAGGACATCTTAGAAGTTACATTTAGCGATGAAGACTTACTTCTAGGGATGACTAAGCATAACCGCCTCTTTACATTATAGTGGATGTTGGTAGATACAAGCTATCTAGAGTTTTGGTTGACCCAAGTGTATAAGTCAACATTATAAGTCTAAGAACCATTGCCTACATGAGGATCAACATCTCCAAACTTTGAAAAGAAAGGATGATGGTGAGAGGATACAATGAACAAAGGGAGATGACTTTGTGTTGTCCTTTTTTTTGGATGTATGGGTGGGGTGTGGGTACTTTTTCAGGTGATTGGGTACAACATTGATGTATGACGTACTATCTCGAAAGATAGAGGCATCACCTTACAATGGACCAAATAACATAATAAGGGTTCCTAAGGCATGATGCATCTATGAATGTACTAGAGATTTTTCCCCTACTTTACATAGATGAATAAAGTAGGGTTTATATTAAACCAGGTTTTTATGTTCCCTACAGAGGCAAGCCTCTATAGTAAATTACATCTTAGGAAATGAAATTTCCTAAGAATACTCTCGATTAAAGTAGACAATTATCAAATCTAAAGATTTCAAGGTTAGACTATCAAAGAATTAGTTGTATTTGGAAAATCAATTGTGAAAGTTCAAGGAGAAGACTTATTTTTGGAATCCAAATGAAAAAAGTAGGAAATGCTCATGATACTTGGAAGCCTAGTGAGCATTCCAATCTATCATATGGTTGGGCTTTATAATTTTGAAGTTGAGGAGATTTATATGTTTTGAGTTAAAATTTAATTAGATTACTAGGGCTTATAATCTACCAACACAAGGTTGTGGGAATGCCTAAGAGGTGAGGATTTATGCTTGAAGCCTAAAAAAAATAGCTACCTCAGATCCTAAATCTAGAGAGCTTTAGTATGAGCTAAAGCATGGCCAAAATCTAAGTGACAGTTGGACATAAGGGTTTACCTCCATAAGAGAGAATAAATTATTCGACTTCTGGACTTATAATCACTTAGAGTGCCCACCAGCTAATTCCTCCTACAATTTTAAAACCATGTAGTCTAGTCTTATGAATTACAAGATAGCTAGGGTAGTAATTTAATTAGAAAGAGATTAAAGTCCTAAACACACTCCCTAAGAGACTAGAGCATGAGTCGTATGAGCATATGACTTAATCTATAGATGCAAAATTTTTTAAAATTCTATTTCATTTTAGACACATCATTTTGACAGAGGCTTTAGGATTTTGTATTCCTAAATACATGATGAAATAAGTTATGGGTCCAATCAGCTAGAAGAAGGTGTTCTCCACCACAAGGGATGCCCTCACAGGTCAAACATTTCTTTATCATGCAAGAATGGAGATCCTTCATGTTCAAAAGAGAAAGAATATGAATGCATGATGTGAAACATACAACCATATAGCTAAGGGGTTGCTAAATCTTTTAATTATCATATTTATGTCTTAGGTTTTATGATGAGGTTATGAGTTGTTTAAAATTTAGTTATGAGTGATTAGTTGGGTAGGAAAGTTATTTTTATCCTAAGAACCTAATTGTGTCCAAGCCACACATTAAAGCATCAATCATTTATGAAACTATGAAAGCATGCCATCCTAATGCACAATGTAAACATAACATCAAACTATTATATAAATTATCATAAAAGAATAAGAGGTCCGTGTAGTCAGGTACCACCATACAACCTGAAGAGAGAAAAGATGGGTAGCCAAGCTCTACCCTTATTCAATGTGGAATATGAAAAATAATTATAATTGTATTAAATGTTATGAGGGTCTTCTTTCTTCATATCTCCATTTTTGATTTGATTCCTTCTTTGATTTGGATGGCGCTTGCTTCAAAAACATCACCAGGCACCCCAGGACAAAGCATTCTAGCCACTACTCATCCTAATCCACCATAGCACTAATCCTAATTCCTATTGCAAAAATTACATTTATGTTGGGAAAAGTAAATCTAACTACACTTGCAAAATAGTGGTTAGCTAAATATACATATAATCCCAAGCAGTTGTATATATAATTTGGACTTAGCACCGTACACATGAGTAACTAAGCCCACCTCCTAACTTGGATTATGCTTAAGGATTTAAGCAACCTATAAAAAGAGCATTCACATTTATTTTTAAGCATCCCTTAAGCATAATCCCCTGTAAAAAACATGAATAAGCTAATATTGACCTATCATCAAGTCTACAAAGCATACAGCCTAACATCAAATCTAAAATAATACATCATAAAATAAGACATACATCACATCATACACCATCATAACTTAGAGCTATAAGTGGTGACTTAATTCTAATGTGTGTATTAAGGCTTGTGTGGTAAGTCTTGTTACGCATTAGTGTTGTATTTTCCAAGTGTAGAAGGATTCAATTTAACATGAATGGTTGATTTCACTTGAAGTAGTTTAATTGATTTGAGAATTTTAATTTATGTTTTATTTTGTTTCATTGATTTAGTTACCTCACTTTCCTAGTTTAACAATGACACCTGCCTTTCATCCCTACCTTAAGTCACTTTCTAAAGTATATTAATTTGATTTAGTTCTTTTTACTGAATGGCTTGTTAAAGTAATTAATTAATCCTAAGTTTAGGTTCACTTTAAATAATCTTATTCAAAATGAAATGCATCTTAAGACTAATTTAATTGAATTATTACCACATGACATATATTAAATCATTGCTTTCCATCACATGTAACATGCATTTGATTTAATCCTAAGTGTATCGACACATGCAACATATTTTAGCACACTTAAATGATGAATGTATGTGTATGTTTAGAATTTATATTCTATTTGATTGTATTATTTAAATATTTTAATTTAAAACTTTATCCAAATTATTATACAAAAAGGACATAAGAATGAAATTAAATAGGCATGTGTCGAGGCAAGTGAGGTAATCAAATGACATCCTTGGAGCAAGCTAAAGCCTCGAATTCTCGGGATGTCCAGACTATATACCCATTTGCATTCAAACATATGTAAATTCGTATACATGAACATAGGAAGTAAGCTCCAAATCATATGGCTAATGAATTCAACCACTTAGTCAATTATGAATGCATACAATTTTAATGTAAAATGGGATTTTCATTCACTAATCACTTATACATATACTTATACAAAGATATAGGCAAGTATGTGTCATTTTTAAACCATAGAAGTGAGGTAATCAAATGACCTTTTTGGGGCTAACTAAAACCTCATATTCCCTGGATGTTTAGACTATATACTGATTTATAGAAGAGAAGAGAAGTCATAACTTATTGTTTTAAACCCATTCCCACATTAGTGATTTGATTTAATTTAAGGAATTGTAATTAAGTTAATTTTATGGGTTAATTAAGTTGTACCCTTAATTAGATGAATTAGTTACCCTTACCTAAGTCACCTTAAAGTAATTAACTAAATATTTATGAGCCAACATGATATGCATGGAAAATAAACTTGTAATGATCCTAGGAAATAAAAGGGGCCTAATGCAATTGCCTCATAATTAATAGTTAATTAGATTAAGGGAATTAATTAATTACTCTTATAATTTTTCCACACAAGTAGACTAACCATAATTTCATTCAACTCCTTTAAGTTATTAAACACCTAAAGATCTACCCCAAGATTTAATTAATATCATGTGATTATGATTTTAATTTGATTAAGTGATTTAATTAATTAGTTAAATCTTATTAATTTAATTAAAATGAAATGAACTTAAAGAAAGGGTCCCAACCTTATTCCTTAGGTTAAAATACAATGATTAATAAACTTAATTAACCAATTTATTACTATTCATGGGATTAATTAATCATTAATTAACTTAAAAGAGTAGTTAAGGTTTAATTAGTCAATTTTCCTAATTAAGTGAGCAATAAATCCCAAGAAAATCATGGCACACACAGGTCATCCCATTAAATTAATCCACTAAATTTGGGATTAATTGCTTAAGTAATAAACAAGTAATTAAGCTAATTAATTTTGTAATTAAAGCTTAATTACTATTCAAAATTAGTTAAGATCATTTTTAATTAATTCTCCTCTGAAATACCTTTAAAATGAGTATTTATTTGCATTTTTTATTTCTCTATGATTATTTATAATTTTTAGAAATTTTAGCTATTTAAAATGATTAATTAAGACTAATTAAAGCCTATTCCTATTGGCACCACATGATGCGCTGACACAGCATGCTTTCCATATGGCATCGCGGGTTTGGCTACTTAAAACATATCTGACTCAGTGCCTACGTGGCTGTGGAGAATGCACTTTCTTGTCTTCATCTGATCTAAGATTAGATGGCTACGATTAATCCCACAACTTAATATGATTAAATCAGATCAATTTAATTGATCTAATCACCACCATCCATTCTGATCATGCGGAATGGATGGTGCGTGATCTAACATCACATGAGTGAGGGAGAATGGAGTCCATTCACCATTGTTCACTTGATCCGAGCTTACCTGAGCTCAGATCAACTCCAAAAGGATCCCACACTTTCACGACATCGATCAGAGGGGATCCAACAAACAAGATCACATGAGGTACAAGTTTTCTTCAATAAGCTCCAACCCATTTTTTCCTAAGGATCAATTTTTGAAGCATACCTCATCGGAACTAAAGATCGACATCTCGAATGATTAAGGAAGCTTCATCTAGTGGAGATAATGCCTTGTTGACCAACAATTGGAACAATTCCTGGACGTTCACTCAAAAGGCCATGAACCAATAATTTGGAGCTCAGCTTTGATCAAAGTCCCACCTTCAGTGCTCGGGAAGCTTGGGAGATGATTCATTCTTGCTCGATGAGGCCTAGGGAAGGTGCATACAAAGTTAATTTGAGTTTGATAGAGAAATGGGGAAGTTAGGTCAGAAATGGGAGTGTCCTATTTTGAGATGGACAGGAATGGCATTTTTTGATAGAGGAATGAGCTTGGGAGCTTAGGGAATGGATATGACAGCTCATCTTCGGTAAGTAAGGCTCTAAGGAATGGTTTTTGTGTGTGTTTGAGTGGAAATGAGGGGGTGTATACCCCCCTTCATCTTGATCGGATGGTGGATGGGTGCTTCTAGTATCCAACCATCTTAGGAGTCATGGGTGGCGAGGGAGGAGGTGAGTTGGCTCTTGGTTGGTTTAGGTGGAGGTGGCACCAAAGAGGAATCATAGGTGTCCTATGGATTTCAAATGCTCCAATGGAGAGGGTGAGGTGATTTCACCTCCCATGGGTCATGGTCAACCCAACCACCCATTGGGTTAGGTTGGGCAGTGTCTTAGGCACCTAGGTAGACCATTGGGAAAGTACAAAAAGCCAAAGAATGGAAATGACCACTTACATGGGTGATTTGTCTCATGTGATGCCATTGACCCAAGAGTAAAATGATCATTTGGCAATGGATTTGATTTAGATAGATTTGAAAGGAGCCAAAAGTGGGTTAGCCCAAATTTCAACTCAATTGGAGTTGATTTGGTTTGGTTTGGCTCAATTTGACTCATTTAGGTCAAATTGGGTTATGTTGGGTCAAGTTGACCAATTGGTTAAATTGGATCAAACCAAGGGTTGGATCAAGTTCATATGATCATTTGGGATGTTTTGGTTTAGTTGGTTTGGTCTAGTTTAGCTTAGATTTGATTTTGGCTCCTTTGAATTCATTTGGATCAAATGGGTTAAGTTGACCAATTTGACCAAATTGGCCAAATTGGCCAAATTGGCTTAGGTTGGGTGTTGGTTTGGGTTTAGTTGACCAATTGAAAATAATTGTAGGCTTTGGTTTCAATAAATTTAAAGTTGGCTTTGATTTAGGCCAAGTTGAACCTTTAACTCAATTTGGGCTAAGTACGTTAATTGGGTTCAATTGAGTCCAATCATGGTTTTGGTCAAGTTTAACAATCAATTTGGAATGAACTTGAGCCATTGGTTGCAATCAATTTGGTCTTTTAGGTCAATTTAGGTCTATCTGGGTCAAGAGGGCCAATTGGGTTTGGTTTGACTCAATTGAAGGTCAAGTCATATTTAAATATTGATTTTGATTTAGTATGAATCATTAGTTTCAAGGGATTTGGCATAGGTTGCAATTTTATTAACTTGGTAAAATGACTAAGTTGACTTGGTTTGACCCAATTTATGACAATTGATCAACCTAGGGTGATCAATAATCATGATTGGAGGTTTTGATGGGCTTGGTTCAATCCAATTTGGGTAGGATTAGAACTTGGCTCAAATAGGTCAAATTGGCCACTTTGGGTCAAGTGGACCAATTGGGTTTAGTTGGCTTGATTTTGGGTTGAGTTTGATTTAGTTGAGTTTATATATGGATTTAGGATTGATATATAAATTCAATTGCAATTAACTTGGGTTCAAATGGGTTTTGGTTCATTTGAACATTTCAAGTCAAAAGAGTTAAGTTGGGTTTGACTTGGGTTGATTTTGGTTTGGCTTGATAATTGTAGATTTCATTTGTATTTGCGAATATGATTGAAGGTATGATCGATTCATAAGAAAATCAATTGAATTTGGTTTTAGAATGAAGGAATTTGGCTAAGTCCATGGAGTTGGGTCATGTTGCTTAGGTTTGGATTTTGATTTGGTTTGATTTAGCTTTGATAATTTAATGTATATTTCATTTAACTTTGTGAAGATGATTGATAATATGATTGATTTGTGAGAAAATCAATTGTGTTTGACTTTATTTGGATTAAGAATTGGTCAAGTCCATGGGATAGGTCATATGACTTAGGAAGGATTTTAATTTAATATTATTTAGTTTGATTTAGTTTTGATCATTTAAATGTAGATTTGATTTTTATTTAAGAAGATGATTAGATATAAATTGATTATGAGAAAATCAATTGATTTTAAATTGATTTGAATTAATATTTGGTGAAGTCCATGGGATAGGTCATATGGCTTAGGAAGGGTTTCAAGTTTAGCTTTGATCATGGGCTTCAATCATTTGGTTTTAGAATTTGGGTTTGGATTTGGATTTGAATTTGATGTTTGAATTGAACTTGAGGTTTGGTTTGAGAAGGTGAACATTGATTGGATTTAGGTGGTAGGATAGGTGGATTATCCTAATCCCTAAGGCATAACCTAACCCTTTGGCTAATCCTTCTAAGTCTTCAGGCTTAGGTTAAGTGTTTACCTAATTGTTAGAAGTGTCTTATGACTAGGGAAGTCTTTGTGTCTAGAAGACTCCTATGTCTAAGATGGGAAGATTGAATCTGCACTCTAAAATTGAGGTCAACAGGCCTTAGGCTCCATAGTGTTACCCTTGGAGATAGATGATTAGAAGATCAAAGGAAAGTTTCAGATTATAGACTCGGATACATCTTTCAACACTTTGCTTGGGAGACCATGGATACATGAGGACAACATTGTTCCATCCTCTCTATATCAGTGTATGAAGTTCGTGTGAGGTGGGATTGTCTGCTGTGTCAAAGGAGATCTCAAGCCATTTACAGTTCATGAGGTCGGCATATATGAGGATGGCCCTACCTCCCTCAAAATCAACAAGTATATTCTTACGAACATGGCCACAGTTTAAAAATAAAAGAAAAAGAAAAAGAAAAAGAAAAGGAAAGAGAAAAAGAAAAAGAAAAGAAAAGAAAAGAAGAAAAAAAAAATAAAAGGGAGTGAAAATAGACTTGGAGGAGGAAGTGGAGCCTGACATTAGATTCCACCCATAGTTTGTTACTCCATTCGAACATATGGGTTGGACTACCTGACCTCCATTAGGTAGAGGAAGAGGCTAGTTCAGAGGCAGTCCCAATGGAGGAAAACCTCCTTATTAGCCACCCAATAGAAGATATGTCCCAGCTACCAGGAGTAACCTGCTATCCATATAAACTTAAAATCTAGTGCATAGGATGAGTCTTATATGGTTAGCACACCAGCCAACTCTTCTCAGCATTAGACTCCCTTGGAGGTAACACTTGAGCCACATAATGATGAAGATCGGGCTCCAAAGCAAAGCATAAGTGTATCCAAGTCTATATGTAAAATAGTTATGCATCAGTTGGGAACTTTAGCTCTAACCCAACTTTCCTCTTAAAAAGCTAAGGGTTTGGTAGTTAAGGAAGCCCCTAAGTAATCCACAAGTGTGGATACTCAGAGGTTCTTATTGGGATCATCATCCTCAAGTCAAGAAGTTGATATAGAACTTGAGGGTGTTTCATATAAAGATTTAATAGAATTAACCTTTTGATTGGTACTTTCCTTATGTTCATCATTTAGCTAAGAAAGGGTTAATCTGATATATTTGGTCAAAAAATAGGTCATACTACATCAAAATAATATGGAAGAATAAATGCAAAAGCTCTCAATCAAGACTGGGACTAGGATTCGGTATAGTGGGTCTAGTTGATGATGATAATTACTGCTTAGTCATCACCAATCATTTGGAATCTGATAGGTTCTTTTCAAATCACATTAACTCATATGAGGAGCTGTGCTTAGAAACTTTAGATGATCTAGATAATTTTGGAGTCAAATATGCATAGCCAGAGTTTGAAGAAGAGAACAAGTCAACCATTGATAAGCTCAAGAAAATCAACTTAGGTACTGAAGAAGATCCACGCTTGACATGCATAAGTTCTTTGTTGAATGAAATTAAAACCAATGACTTAGTTAGGCTATTGACTGAGTTTAAGGACTACTTTGCATGGAATTATGAAGAGATGTCTGGATTGGCTCTTGACATAGCAGTCCATAAACTAGCAATAGAGCCTACTATTAACCTTATCAAGCAAGCTCTTAGAAGCATGCAATTAGACATAGAACAATAGGTAAATTATGAAGTCAATAAATTGATCGATGTTGTCTTCATCCAAGAAGAAAAATACCCTACTTGGTTAGCCAACCTCATCCTAGTTAAGAAAAAGAGTGGCCAAATTCACATATGCTTCAATTTTAGAGATTTAAATAAGGCATGTCCAAAAGATGAATTTCCACACTAATCTTAGAGTTGATGGTAGACATTGCCTTATCTCATGCAGTCTTCTCTTTCATGGATGGCTCATCTGGATATAACTAAATAAAGATGGCCCCTGAAGATGAAAGAAACACTGCTTTTAGAACCCCTAATTAAAATATATTGCTATAAGGTCATGCCTTTCAACCTTAAAAATGTAGGTACTACATACCAGTGAGCTATGACTCGAATCTTCAATGAAATCATTTAAAATCAAGTCGAGTTCTATGTTGATGATCTCGTGATCAAAAGCAGAAAAAAGGAAGACCATCTCTTTAACTTGACAGTAGTTTTTGAATAGTTAAGATAATTTAACTCAAAATGAACCCCCTAAAGTGTGCATTCAGAGTAGTTTTAACGAAATTCCTTGGGTTTGTTGTCCGACACTAGGGAATCAAAATCATTCTGGAGAAGATCAAGAAAATATTAGAATTGCCACGCCCTAAAAGTTTAACTCAACTCAGATCATTCCAAGGGTGGTTGGAGTATCTAAGATGCTTTATATCCAACCTATTAGGAAGATGTCAACCATTCTCTGAAATTGTCAAAAAGGATGTCAAGTTCAAGTGGGATGACAAGTGTGAGCATGCCATCGAAGACATCAAGAATAACCTGATGTGGTCGTCGATTCTAGCAGCCCCTATCCCAGGCAAGCTGCTCATACTTTACACTACTGCATTTGATGACTCCCTTGGTGCTTTTTTGGCCCAAGCCAATGACGAAGGGAAGGAGAATGCACTTTACTACCTCAGCCATCATCAAATACATGGTGTTGTCCAACACCAACCAATCAATATTCTACATCCAACATTGGCCTCATGGCCATTTGAGTGCTGGGGTACTGACATAGTGGGTCTGATTGATCCTCCTTCTTCCAATGGTCATCAGTTCACCTTAGCTGCTACTGACCACTTTTCCAAATGTGTGAATGTGATTCCACTCATAGAGGTCATAGCTCAGCATGTGCTCCAATTTTTTAAGAACCATATCATATATAGGTTCAAAGTGCCTCGATGAATTATATATGATAATGGTACTGCATTCAAGACCACTGAGACCAATAATTTTGCCCAGAGATAAAGCATAGATTGGAAATATTCTACCATCAACTACCTGAGGACAAACAACTTAGCAAAAGCTTTCAACAAAACTCTCATCCAAATAATGAAGAAGACACTCGAGAATAATAAGGGACAGTGGTATAGTAGTTAGTGTATTCCTTTCTCCTTAGTGTATGGGTCCGAAGCAATTCTACCATTAGAAGTCCAACTCCCATCATGAAGGATAGTTGTGGGTAGCAAGATCACAATAAAGTAGAATGGCAAGTTGATGTTAGAAAAGCTTGAAGGTTTCGAGGAGAGATGCTTGTGGGCATGCTAAAATCTCAAGTTGTACAAAGCTAAAATGATTCAAGCTCACAAGAACTTGGCCCATCCTAGAGCTTTCTAAGTTGGAGAGCTTATTTTAGTTTGAAGGAGTCCGATTATTGCCCATCGTAAGATGGGAGGCAAGTTTGAACTCACTTGGGAAAGCCCTTTTGCCATAGAGAAGGCCTACCAAGGCAGATCTTATCGGCTTATTAATCATAAGGGAGAGTGCCCAATGCTTCCAATCAATGGGCTCTACTTAAATAAATATTATAAATCATGTTTGAAAATAATTATCATTAATGAAAATTCCATTTTAAATTCAATCTCTTCTATGTTGAAAGTATTCTTATTTATGAATCCACCACGATGTGTTTAGGGTAGGTGTAAGGAACCTGAGCGGCATCATATCCTTCATCGACATAATTTAAACACAAACTACACATAAACATATAAATCAAACACATATCTTTTATCTTGGGCTACTCTGAGTTGAGTTAATGCCTCTAGTGGCACTCTCTCAGTAGCTATTCTAGGTTGGACTAACATGCTACGCTGCTAGTGTGTCACTGTACTGGTCTTCTTGCTTTGGAGGATGTAAGTATGCAATGCTTTCCTTCCTAAGCCACTGCACACTAACGAGCACCTTGTTAGTTTGGTAGGCCTTACTGCATGGCTGGTAAGCTACCTCATGTTGGCTTCATTTAAGAGGATGTGAGTCTGCTATGCTTTCTTCTTAGATTAGCCTTCATGCACTGACTGGGTTGAGTGTATTTGAGGTTTAAGATAAATCCCCTAGTAGCTCCTTCCCTCGTGTCAGTCAGGTCAAGCCTTCTTGAGCTCCCTTAGTAGTCACTCTAGGTCAGATAGCATCTGTCCCATCGATGACAGACTATCCTGATGATCAGTTTTGCTTGAAAAGTTGTAAGCCTACATGCTTTCTTTCCAGGTTGATTGTTACACACTGACGGACACCTTAGTTTGGTTGGTTCTCACTATCTTGATGGATACACCACTCATGTTGATGGATACACCTTAGGTTGGTTGGTTCTCCCACCTTAAAATACACCAATAATGGAAAATGTAAGTCTGCTACACTTTCTCTATGAGTTGGTCACCGTACACCTATAGGCTTACTTTTCTAGGGCTCAATATAATGCCCCTAGCAGCACCTCCCCTATAGGCACTATATTTGGATCACATCCTTTGCGACCCCATTTAAACACTACCTAGGTTACTATCAAATTGGACTGTTCCCCTTTCCTAGTAACCACCTATGGTTGGAGAATCCATCTTATGGATGTGCAGATTCTCCCTTGGTCTAGTAAGTCTGAGATAGGTCAAGACTGACATAGCCCCTTCTCAGTGTGGTCCCTCGCACACCAATAGTGTCCATGCAAACATATGAACAAAATATATTTTCACTTGTGGATTAAGAGGACACCCCTAGTGTACCATTTTCTAAGAAAGTATCCTATCTTTAGGGGAGTGTCAATAACTCCATATAGGAATCTTTTGACTACTCTTGAGTTGATATGAATCCTAAGCAAAATTCACTCAATAGTCTCCCCTAAGTTGAGTTTGATTTGTTGTGCTGCCAACAGGTCACCCCAGCGGTTATTCCCTACTTTAGAAGATGTAAATCTGCTACATCTTCTTCTTAGCACAGCCATTGCACACTGAAAGGAAACCCCATAGGTTGGCTAGCTCTAACCCAAGGCCAGTAGACTATCCCTTTGGATTTGTAAATATGAGATAGGGCAAGTTTGATATAGCCCCATCTTAGTGGGTCCATTGGACACTGACATGATCCATAAACTAAACCTATCAAATTTGACCGAGCTCACATCTCCAGTGGATATGGCCTTAATTCAAAATAAAACTAAACCAAACAAACCATATTAAATCACATGAAATTAAGATAAAATTATACCTGACTATTTTTGAGTTGACCTAAGTCCGCAATGGCATTCACTCAATAGTTACCCTAGGTTAGGTTTGATTTATTGTGCATCCAACAGGTCACCCCAGTGGTTGTTCTTTACTTTGGAAGATGTTAGACTGCTACATTTTCTTCCTAGCACACAACAGTTACACATCGAAAGGCAACCCCTTAGGTTGGCTAACTCTACCGCACAGCCGGTAGACTAACCCATTAGTTTTGTAAACCTGAGGTAGGTCAAGAATGATATAGCCCTTTCTCAGTGGGTCCATCGCACACCAACAAGGTCCATAAATTAACTCAGATTAAATTAAACCCATTCTGATTTTTCCTAGTGGAGATAAATCACATCGTTCTACCTAGTGGAGCCCTAAATCATATATAAATAAGTCAACCAAACAAATCAAATTTAAAACCAACCTCCCTAGTGGAGCAAAATTAAACCAACTCCCCCTATAGAGTCTAAATTAAAGAAATACAACCAAACTCTAATCCCTACTGGATACATCCCAAACAAATTTATGAAATCAAACTCAAGTCCCAATCCTGAGTGGATAGCCTAAACTTGCTTCCCAAGTAGAAGGTTCATTTACCCAATCCCCAGCGGACTCGAGCCCATATCTCTAGCAGATATGCCTCCACATCAATTAAAACTAAATAAATTAAAATTGATTCAATCTTAATCTCGGATGGATTATTGCTTCCTATCCCCAACAGATCTTCTTAACACAAATCATGTAATCAAATTAAATTCAAACCTTATCCCTAACTAATTTTCTTCTTCTATGCCCTCGACATAGAGCCCTCAAAAGTCATGTCCAATGCATGCATGATCCCCTAGGGTTTAGGGTTTTAGGGTTAGGGTTTAGGGTTTAGGGTTTTAATGTTTAGGGTTTCAGGGTTTCAGGGTTTAGGGTTTAGGGTTAGGGTTTAGGGTTTAGGGTTTATGGTTTAGTGTTTATGCTTTAGGGTTTAAGGTTTTGAGGATTTTAGGTTTAGGGTTTAGGGTTAATTTAGGGTTTAGGGTATAGTGTTTATGGTTTTATAGGGTTTAGGTTTTTAGGTTTAGGGTTTAGGGTTTTGGGTTAGTTTTAGGGTTTAGGGTTTAAGATTTAAAGTTTATAGTTTAGGGTTTAGGTTTTTTTTTTTAAATTAAGTAAACCAGTAGTTTTAGGTTTATTTAGTTTATTTATTTTATTTTTTATTTATTTTAGTTAATTTTATTTTTTATTTTAGTTTTTTTATTATTTATTTTTATTTAGGTTTATTTTTATATTTTATTTAGTTTAGTTTATTTATTTTAGTTTACATTTTTTACTTTAGTTTATTTTTTAGGTTTAGGTTTAGGTTTATCCTTATTTTTTAGTTTAGTTTTATTATTATTTTATTTTTAAGGTTTAGGTTTTATTCTTTATTTATAGGTTTAGGTTTTTATTTTTATTTTTTTAAGTTTAGGTTTTAGGTTTTTATTTTAGGTTTATTTTTAGGATTAATCTTTTAGTTTATGTTAAGGTTTATTTTTAGTTTATTTTATTTTATTTAGTTTAGAGTTTAAGTTTAGTTTATTTTAAGTTTAGGTTTAGGTTTTATTTATTTTTGTTTAGTATATTTTAATTTAGGTTTAGGTTTATTTTATTTTGTTTATTTTAAGTTTAGGTTTTTTTTAGTTTATGGTTTAGGTTTTAAGTTTTATTTATTTTTAAGTTTTATTTTTAGGTTTATTTTTAGGTTTTGGTTTTTATTTAGTTTTTATTTCATTATATTTTAGGTTTATTTTATTTTTTATTTAAGATTTAGTTTTTATTTTATTTATGGTTTTTATTATTAGGTTTATTTAATTTTTTTAATTTTGTTTAGGTTTATATTTATTTTATTTTAGTTTAGTTTTTATTTTTTTGTATTATTTTATTTTTATTTTTAGGCTTATATTTAGGATTAGGTTTAGGTTTAAGTTTAAGTTTTAGTTTAAATTTTTATTTTATTTTTTATTTTATTTTATTTAGGTTTATATTTTTTATTTATTTTATTTTTTTGGTTTTATTAAGTTTAGGTTTAAGTTTTTAGGTTTTTAGGGTTTAGGATTTGGGGTTTAGGGTTTAGGGTTTAGGGTTGTTGGTTTTAGGGTTTAGGGTTTTAGTGTTTAGGGTTTGGGGTTTAGGGTTTAGAATTTTGGGTTTAGGGTTTAGGTTTGTAAGTTTAGGGTTCAGGGATTCGGGTTTAGGGTTAGTTTTTTGGTTTTAGGGTTTAGGTTATTTATTTATTATTATTATATTTTAAATTATGTAAACTCGTAGGTTTAGGTTTATTTAGTTTATTAATTTTACTTTATTTTTATTATTTTTATTTTGGTTTATTTTTATTTTTAGTTAGTTTTGTTTATTTATTTTAGGTTTATTTAGTTTAATTTTGGTTATTATTTTAATTTATTTTTTAAGTTTAGGTTTAGGTTTTGGTTTATTTTTTAGTTTAGTTTTATTTTTACTTTAGTTTTTAGGTTTAGGTTTTATTATTTATTTTTGGTTTAGGTTTAGGTTTTTATTTTATTTTCTTAGGTTTAGGTTTTAGGGTTTTATTTTAGGTATATTTTTAGGTTTTATTTTTTAGTTTAGATTTAGGTTTATTTTTAGTATTTAGGGTTTAGGTTTAGGTTTAGTTTATTTTAGGCTTAGATTTAGGTTTTATTTGTTTTGGTTTAGTTTATTTTAGTTTAGGTTTAGGTTTATTTTATTTTTATTTTAGGTTTAAGTTTCTTTTTTAGTTTAGAGTTTAGATTTTATTTTTTATTTATTTTTAGTTTTTTTTCTTAGGTTAATTTTTTGGTTTAGGTTTTTTTTAGTTTTTATTTTATTTATGTTAGGTTTATTTTATTTTAATTTTAAGTTTAGTTTTTATTTTTTAGTTAAATTTAGGTTTCTATTTATTTTATTTTATTTTAGTTTTTATTTTTAAATTTATTTTCTCTTTAGGTTTAGGTTAAGGTTTAATTTAGGTTTTTATTTTTTTTATTATTTTGTTTTATTTTAATTTAGGTTTTTTATTTATTTTATTTTTTAGATTTTATTTAAATTAGGTTTAGGTTTTTAGCATTTTAGGGTTTAAGGTTTAGTGTTTAGGGTTTAGGGTTTGGGGTTTGGGGTTTAGGGTTTAGGGTTTAGGGTTTAGGGTTTAGGTTTTAGGGTTTATGGTTTAGTGTTTAGGGTTTTAGGGTTTAGGATTTAAGGTTTAGGGTTTAGGGTTTTTAGGGTTTAGGTTTTAGGTTTTAGGTCTAGGGTTCAAGTTTTAGTTTACGGCTTAAGGTTTTTGGTTTTTTTTAACACAGAACAAATTCAAAGTCAATATTTCTTCTTTTCGATTTCATCAACCAATTAACACACTAAGTTTTCTAAGACACAAGCAACGACATAGATCAAAAATGAGCACGCATAGAGTAGATCAAAATCCCTAGATAACTAGAACCGTCTCTACTGTATAGACAAAGTTCCATAAGCAGCAGATAGAATCGACTCTTCTTCAGATTCTCCAGTTCCCATCAGAACCACCCCGTCCTCTCGAGTAGTAGGATCCATCATCATATCCACCACCACCACAGCGGCTGTGACCTTTTTGGCTCCTCCTACCTCGACAACTACCACTACTCTGACCGCCACCTCCATATCCACCAGCCCTCTAGATCCCCCACTACCACTGTGAAAATTATCACCTCTTTCTCCACCACGGATCTAGGCGGGCGGTGATGTTCTGCCGTCAGGTTCCCATTCTTAGGGTTTAGGTTTATTAGGTTTTAGGGTTTAGGTTTATTTCTTAATTTGTTGAGTTACTTTAGAGTTAGGTTTAGGGTTTGGGGTTTAGGGTTTAAGGTTTAGGGTTTAAGGTTTAAGGTTTAGGATTTTAGGGTTTATGCTTTAGGGTATAGAGTTTAGAGTTTTGGGTTTTTAAGGGTTTATGGTTTAGGGTTTTAGGGTCATAGGTTTAGTGTTGTAGGTTTAGGGTTTAAGGTTTAGGGTTAATGGTTTAGGGTTTAGGATTTAGGATTTAGGTTTTTTTTTTAAATCAAGTAAACTGGTAGGTTTAGGTTGATTTAGGTTACTTTATTTAGTTTTTATTTATTTTAATTTATTTTATTTTTTATTTTCATTAAGGTTTATTTTTTATTTTTATTTAGTTTTTATTTATTTATTTTAGGATTATTTATTTTAATTAATTTTTTAAGTTTAAGTTTAAGTTTAAGTTTATTTTTTAGTTGAGTTTTATTTTTATTTTATTTTTTTATTTTTAGATTTAAGTTTAAGTTTTTATTTTATTTTTTTAGGTTTAGGTTTTCGATTTATTTTAGGTTTATTTTTAGGTTTAAGTTTATTTTTAGTTTATTTTATTTTATTTAGTTCAGGTTTAGGTTTAGGTTTAGTTTATTTTAAGTTTAAGTTTTGGTTTTATTTATTTTAGTTTAAGTTTAGGTTTATTTTATTTTTTATTTTAGGTTTATCTTTTTTGTTAGTTTAGGGTTTTGGTTTTATTTTTTTATTTATTTAGGTTTTTATTTAGTTTTTTTTTAAAAAATTTTATTTTTGGTTTATTTTAGGTTTATTTTATTTTTATTTTACATTTAGGTTTTTATTCTTAGGTTTATTTTATTTTATTTTACTTACGTTAGGTTTTTATTAATTTTATTTTTGTTTAGTTTTTTATTTTATTTGTAGGTTTAGGTTTAGGTTTAGGTTTATGTTTTAGTTTAGGTTTTCATTTTATTTTATTTTTTTTATTTTAATTATGTTTAGCTTTTTTTATTTATTTTATTTTTAGGTTTTATTTAGTTTATGTTTAGGTTTTTAGGTTTTTAGGGTTTAGGGTTAAGGGTTCAAGGTTTATTGTTAAGGGTTTAGAGTTTAGGGTTTAGGGTTTAGGTTTGTAGATTTTAGGTATTAGGTTAAGGGTTTAGGGTTTTAGGGTTTAGGGTTTAGGGTTAAGGGCTTAGGGTTTTAAGGTTTAGGGTTTAAGATTTTTTTAGGGAAATTAAGAAAATTTTATTGCTACAAAGAAAAAGTACAAAGTCCTCAGAGGGAGTAAATCTCTAAGCTAATGCTCAAAGAGCTATAATAAATCCTAAGGAGATAAATCGCCAAGCTATTTAAAATTTGAAAGAAATAAAGCAAAAAAAACCAAAAAGAAAATCTATATTAGATCAACAAACTTCATTTGGTCGGTCTGATACTAGTAAGATCCTCCTATAAGACTCTCCCATCCTATAAAAGAAATCTGCAACATACTTTTGAAATGATGTGTACAATTAAGCAAGCATAAAATGTAAGAGCAAAGAAAAGGAGTAAAGTAAAGAAAGGCTCGTACAATTAAGCAAGCATAAAATGTAAGAGCAAAGAAAAGGAGTAAAGTAAAGAAAAGGCTCAGGCTCACTTACAATCATCAGAAGGAGCAACACTATGTGTAAGAATCCAAACTTCAGGAGAAGGGTTACAATTACATATAGAGCTACCAGCCAAAAGAAGAAAGAGTGGAAAACATCATGGCCATCATAGCCAACATACCTCGTGTAGCCCATCATCCAAAGTTTGTCATCCAGGAAGGATACAAAATTCTCCAAGCAACAAACATAACAGCCAACCACTAAGACACTTGAACAACGAAGCCCAATAAGGAAGATAATCAACAAACCATCAGGGATAGCAGCAATACAGTTGGAGCACCACCAAAGCCACCACCAAAAATGAATAACAAAATCAAATAGAGCAAGCATCATGATAAGGGTAACAACATAAACTAGAGATAAATAAGAGCAAAAAAGAAAAACACAAGTGCTTATATCTTCCACCAACAATGCATAAAAAAGAGCCAATAAAAACACCCAACCTAACTACAAAAGTGGTGGGCAACAAGGCTGCCACCCAAATAGAAAAAAAGGGGACAACTATAGCCAAGAGAAAAAAACAAAGCAAGAGGAAACCAAAAATACAGGTCATAGAAAGAACTCTAGCAGGTTCCCAGAATAGTCACCAAAGGAACAAGAAAAAGTAGCCAAAATAAACACCCCTCCAACCAACCCAGCCAGCCAAAACAACCATCCAAACTAGCCTTCCAACATATCCTCCTAGCCAACCACCACACCAGCAGAAGACCCAAGTAAGTGTAAAGAGCAATAGTAATCATCAAGCCAAAATCACTCAAGATAGCCAGGAAAAGGGTAGAAGCAGACAACAGCCACCAAACCCAACCAAGGCTAAAGAAAATCCGATCTAGGTAAGTAGAATAGCCAACCAAAGACAAATAGGTACAAAGCCCAGTAAGACAGACTATAAGCCAACCAATAGGAACAACAACATTAAAGGCACCCAACCAAGCCACCGGCACCCTAGTCCAATTAACAGTCACAAAATAGCCTTCAACCAACCAATCTAGAATAATACCCAAACCCAAAGCAGTTGCAGCCAAGAGAGGAAGGCCAATACAAAAAGAGGTCAAAACCATAACCAAATGAAATAAAACAAAATCTGCGAAACCAACCATCAATCCCCAGTCAACAAAATAGAGAAAATAACGGTGAACCAATAATCTCCACCATGCCAAAATCAAGCCAGAGATAAACAACCAATAGCCCCCCAGAACAGTCACCAACAGAAAATGAAAAACTAGCAAAAATAGCCAGCCATCCAACCAACCCTACTAGTCAAAACTATCAGCCAAAACATCCAGCCATCAAAGCTACCCTGCCAACCACAACAGCAACAAATCCAACATAGGTAAGTTAGCAAGCAGCCCAGAAAAGAGGCAAAACCCATACAATAAATAAAAACCTATAACAGTCATAGCCACAACCCAAAAAGAGGATATAATAAATATCAAGGGAAAATTATGGTAAACACCCGCCAGACAGATAGAAGCCACCAAGCTGAAAAAACCAAGACAACCCAGGCTACACTTATAATAACACCAGGTAGCAAAAACCAGGCCAATCCAGAAGTAATAGATCAAAAACATAACCTAGCTCAAGCCAAAGAGAGAAGATAAGTAGATAATCATAGCCCAAAGAGGGTTTAACAAGGGGAAACCAAAAGCATAGATCATAAAAAACCAATAGCAAAAACCAAGCCAAGAATTTTTAATCTGAGATAAGGCAATCCAGTATTATCCAAATTAACCAAACCTCTTATTAGTTTAGGCAAAGTTTGCTTATCAAATAAAGTGAATTCAGTTAAGTTGGCACCAAAGTTAGCCAAGTAATTAGCGCAAGCATTACCTTCATGAAGGATGTGGAAAATTTTAAAACAAATTTGAGAAAGAAGATTTTTATTATGATTAAGAAGATAAAATAATTCAACATTCCTATTTCTATTGGAATTAAGCATGTCAAGAAGCAAGAGAGCATCAACTTCAATCTAGATGTTGAGGAAACCTCTATTCAAACAAATTTCAATAGCTTTAATAATAGCCATAAGCTTAGCAAAAATAATAGAACAGGATTTGAGAGGATAGGAAAAAGCACAAATGATAGTACCTTTAGAATCCCTAAGGATACCACCATAGCCATATTTATTGGAAGCAATAGAACCATCAGTATTCACTTTAAGCAAATTGTCTTTAGGTTTGATCCAATGTATAATTCTAGCACTTTTAAAAGAGTCAAACTCAGGCAGAATGATACCCAATTTTTTAGCCATAAATTTATAACATCTAAAATGAATATTACTAATAAGATTGGCATTAAAAAGAGCATGAATTTTTTCTTTAGTTCTTGCAAGGATCCTTTTATGGTTCATAGGAATACCAAGATATTTACCATCATTTCTATCAATCAAGATGAACTAGATAAGGGTAATATCAATTAAAACTTTGATATGACCTTTACCAAATATTTTTGAAATAGACTTCAGGAAGTTGATATAAAGGAAAAGAACCCTAAAAATAATTGGTATTAAATAAATCATCATCCAAAACCATAACTTAGAAGCAATAGTACCATTGACAAAAACATGATTTACATTTTCAATATGAAAGCAACAATAACACTTTGAATGTAAGTAAAACCCTTTAGTCCAAAGAAAAGAGTCCACAAGAATAAAGTTATTCAAAATCCTCCAAGCTAAAACTGAATAGAAATAGGATTGATATTGCTCCAAAGTTTAATAAAATATTAGAGGGGTTCTGTTTATCTCTAATAAAATTCCAAATCTCTTTAAGAACAAAGTCACCATTATAAGAAAGCTTAAAAAGAATTTGGTCAGGTTTGTTAGAAGAAATGGGGATATTTCTAAAGTTGTCAAAAAGAGAAATAGGGATATAATTCTCATGTTTGCTTTCATCCCAATTGTTATTAAGCCAAAAAGAATTAACTTTGATAGTAGTAGAGTGGGTAGATAAAAGGGTGTCAATAGAGCCATTGCCAATCCAATTGTCTTGCCAAAAGAAGGAAGAACTCGACTGAATACCCCAAGATATTAATGATTTGGAAACCCATTTAATGGAGAAGGCCATTTCTAAATTGGAGAGTCACCAACTTTATAAGCACAATTAAGGGGGTGTTTACCTACGCAATATTTTTCCATCATAAAATTAGCCCAAAGGCTATCATTCTTTCTAAAATTCCACGAGCTTATGAGAGAAGGCGTGATAGCTTCATGAATAATAGGCAACCAAGAGCACCTTCTCCCAAAGGACCACAACATTTATGCCAAGATGTCCAATGCATTCTTTTGGTAGAATTATTGGAGCCCTAAAATAATTTGTTAAGCAAATGATCAATTCTAATAACTGTAGCATTAGTGGGGATAATAGTTTGAATCAAATAAAGAGGCATTGTGTTGAGAGTACTTTTAAGGATAGTTAGCCTACCACCAAAGGAAAGTAAATGGAATTCCTAAACAGAAATTTATTTGAATTTATTTGAATTAACTCGTCAAAGAGATGGGAATGTTTTGGGCATTTCAAGAGCGGAGCATCCAAGTACTTAAGAGGTAAGTGTTGATGTTTAAAATTAGTGATATGCAAGATTTGATTAATTTTATTATTGGAGATACTAGAGGAAGTGATAAAAAAAACTTTTATTATCATTGGTAGAGAAACAACTTTTTCTACTAAATTTATTTAAAAAGGACTTGAGATGCTTGATGTGATGAATAGAAGCATTGCAAAAAAATAATGAAATTATCTGCAAAACTTAAATGGGAAATAGGAAGACCACCGAGAGTTTTTTTAATACATACTAGGATTATTTGACAATAAATCATTGATTCTCCAAGATAAGTACTCAACAACAATAATAAATAAAGTAGGAGATAAAGGACCCCCTTGTCATAAGCCATGGGAAAAGGGAAAGAAACCCAAGGCTTCCCCATTAAGGAAAATAAAAAATAAGGAATTATTAATACAAAATTTAATTAGAAAAATAAATTTATCAAAAACCCCAAATAAATTTAGAATATGGAAAAAGAAATCCCAAGAGATGTTTTCAAAGGCTTTGGTAATATCTAATTTGAAAATATTGTTGCCACCTCTAGGCATCAAGATCATGAATTAATTCTTGGGCAAGTAAAATATTATTGAAGTGGATCTACCTCTAACAAAACTAGTTTGGTTGAGAGAGATAATTCTATTAAGTAAAGGACTAAGTCTATTGGTAAGAATTTTGGAAATCTTATTGAAGAATATGCAAAGACTAATAGGTCTAAAATCACTCCAATAGTCTAAATTATCTTTCTTAGGTATGAGAACAATAAAAATACTGGAAAAATATCTAAGAAAAGGATTACCATTAAAAAAAATCAATCATAGCCTCAGTCAAATCATTTTTAATGATAAACTAACATTTTGAAAAAAGTGAGAAGTGAAACCCTCCGGACTAGCAACAGAACCTATGTTCATACTATTCAAAACTTTAAAAATTTCATCTTCATTAGGCACAATAGTAAGCAAATCATTGTCATCATTAGTAATAATAGAAGGAATCAAGTGCAATTAAGAAATAGCTTCATAAGAGAAATTCTTATTAGACATATTTCTAAAGTAATTAATAATTGATTCCTTAATATCATTATTCTCCATAATCCAATCTCCATTGTCATTTTTAATTTTTTGAATATTATTTAAAGCTCTCTTTTATTAACCAAAGCATGGAAATACCTAGTATTCCTGTCACCATCCACAATTTGTGTACTAGTAGCTTTTTGGCACCAATAAGTCTCTTCCATATTTTGGATGTGAACACGTTTATCTTTTTCCTTAGTCAAGTCTGTAATATTAGAAGGATCATACATAATAGAGACTTCAAGATCACAAACCAATCTTTCCATATCTTTAATATTAGCAAAAAGATTTTTAAAAGAATGCTTATTCCAGCAGCCCAAATTTTTTTTAAGTATTTTAAGTTTAAACCAAAGTCTATTCATCCCCATAATCAAATTATCATGATGTAAAGGAGATTTCCAATTATTAGCCACAACATTAAAAAAATCAATAAGCTGAATCCACATGTTTTGAAATCTAAAAGGAGAGGGGTTTTTTAGTCTATTAGAATTATGTTTAATAAAAACCTAAAGAGGAGCATGATCTGACAAGGATTTGGTTAAATGATCAATAGAAGTAATAGGTCATCGAGTAATCCAATGAGTATTAAAAAGAATCCAGTCCAACCATTGGCAAAATCTAGAGTTTTGCCAAGTATAATTAGAGCCCTTAAATCCAATATCAATCAAATTACAATCAAGGATCATATTGGAGAAATCTTCTATGGAATGAATATTAGGAGAGCAATCACCACTTTGTTCAGATGAGAATAAAATGTTGTTAAAATCACCACCAACAAACCAAGGTTTGTTGACAGAGGTAGCAAAATTCCTTAAATTATTCCAAAGAAGATTTCTACCAGATGTATAACAATATGCATAAATGAAAGACCCCAAAACACAATAATCACCATAAGAGATTTGAGCATTGACAACTTGATGAAAGTCATTAAGAATAGAGACCTCAACAAAATTATTCCAAAAAAACCAAATCTTATTACTAACATTAGAGAAAAAATTATTGAAATCAATCATTATAGCAACATGGTAATTTTATTAGCATGAATAAGAGACTCTAGAACAATAAGAAGAGAAATATTATGAATGAGACAAAGATTTCTAATATGATTATGAATAGAGGGAATCGATCCTCTAACATTCCAAACAAGAAAATTAAACATAAGGAAAAAAAAAGGTTAAGGTTAATTAAGAGAGGAGTGAGAGCAGAGATCTATTTTTTTGGACAATTTAGAGGGAAATTTTAACATTTTTTTTTTTCATTTTAGCATGATAAATTGGAAGCCATTTTCTTTTCCCCTAGAGTCATCAGTAAGATTTAGTAACATTGGTCATAGATTTAGAGAAATCTCCAAGTGTTTGAGGGAGTTCACCTTCTTCCAAATCCATATTTAGTTGAACAGTAGGATTAACATGAATATCAAGATTAGAAATGAGAGATGGAGATGATTTAGAATCATTTAGAGCACAAGTAGTAAAATTCGGATCAAAAATGTTTTCAGCATGCTAACATCATTTAAATCCTCATTAAAAGCTTCATTTTCATTGATCAAAGCCAACATAGATGCATGAATAGAATTAGAGGAAATAGAATCATCTTCTAATAAAATAGAAAATTTATTATTCTGTGCATTAGAAATATTCAAATTCAAAGAAGGAATAAGAGATAAATCATCCTTCCCATTTTGAATATCGGTCAAATCCCTACAAACATTAGAAGCTGAAACATGTTCAATAGGATTAACCCCGATATCCAAGGAATCAACCTCAATAATAGCTTTCATACCATCCTTAGAATTTCTAGCCGATTTCTAAACAAAAGTAGGAATCGGCTTATGGGTAGAGACAACATCTTCCTTGGGAGGAATTCATCTTTTAAGTGGGGATGGAGAATAAAACATTCTGAATTATTATGATCATGTATTTTACAGTGGGAACAAATAACTAGATGGTTCTCCAATTCAACCTTTTGCGAATACCCATATTTTTCAAAGCTAATCCAAACTTCCTTACGGTATTTTTCAATTATGTCTAATTCCATGAGGATCCGAGCCACGTATATGAGATCTCTCGTGGTCGCTTGGTCGAGGTAAAGGCGACCAAATAAAGCCTCGATAGCAAAAAGCACATGATGGGTAACAAAATGAATGCACATATTAGGAAGAGATAACCACACAGGGACAATAGGAGATTCCTCCTTAATGTCAAAAAGGGGTGACCACTTTAGCAAATGCATTTGATAATTAAAGACAAAATAAGAATGATGTAAAAAAACCCATGGATAATCTAGAATATTAGAAAGTTAAATCAGGATATGCTGAGGGTTAATAAGACCAATCGAGAAGGCACCCATAAGCTTGAAATTATAGAAAAAAGAGTGGATCTTATCCAAATTTGGATGACACAAAGCAAATTTATCGATAAGAGAAAATTCAAAGGGTTTGCCAACTTTTCAACATCCACATCAAAGCACATTACGGCTGACAAACCTCTAAAAGATGTTGAAATAAGATTAACCGAATCAACATAAGGAGAAATCTTACTAGAGAGTGCTTCCTTAAAAGATTTAGTAGAAGATGCAACATTAGGGCTACCAATCCGCAAAATGTTGGATGCCTTAGATGAAACATTCATATTTTTAGGTGGAACCCAAGGACTAGAACTCACCGCAACCATGGTCAATGTTAAAAACATCACACAAATGCCAGATGTTGTTCAAGCCTTTGAGATTGGTCGAAATTGAAGCCAAAGCCACAAAAATCCTATGTCAGGGGCGCACCACCAAGAGGGATTCAAAAATCACCAGAGAATGAGAGAGCACTTGGGGGAGGAGGGTTCTAGGTTTAGGGTATAAGGTTGTAGGTTTAGGGTTTAGGGTTTTTTTTCTTTTTTTATTTTTTTTATTTTTTCATTTTTTTAAATTAAGTAAACTTGCAGGCTTAGGTTTACTTAGTTTATTTAGTTTGTTTATTTATTTATTTTAGTTTATTTTATTTTTTATTTTTATTTTTAGTTAGTTTAGTTTATTTATTTTAGGATTATTTATTTTTTTATTTTTTAAGTTCATATTTACTTTTTAGTTTAGTTTTATTTTTATTTTATTTTTTTGGTTTAGGTTTTATTTTTATTTTAGGCTTAGTTTAGGTTTATTTTCTTTATAGGTTTTATGTTTTTATTTTAGGTTTATTTTTATGTATTCTTTTTAAGTTTATGTTTAGGTTTATTTTTAGTTTATTTTATTTTATTTAGTTTAGGTTTAGGTTTTATATATTTTAATTTAGTTTATCTTGGTTTAGCTTTAGGTTTATTTTGTTTTTATTTTAGGTTTAGATTTTTTTTCAGTTAAGGGTTTTGGTTATATTTTATTTTTTATTTATTTTAGGTTTTATGTTTTATTTAGTTTTATTTTATTTTAGTTTATTATATTTTATTTTAGTTTAGTTTTATTTTATTTAGGTTTTTAATTTTTTAGTTTAGTTTAGGTTTTTATATATTTTATCTTAGTTTAGTTTTTATTTTTTATTTTATTTTCTTTTTAGCTTTAGGTTTAGATTAAGGTTTTAGTTTATGTTTTTTTTTTATCTTTTAATCTTATTTTTATTTATGTTTTTTAGTTTATTTTATTTTAAGGTTTTATTTAGTTTAGGTTTTGGTTTTTAGCTTTTTAGGGTTTTGTTTTAGGTTTTAGGTTTTATTTTTAGGTTTATTTTAGGTTTTATTTTTTTGTTTAGGTTTTGGTTATTTTAGTTAATTTATTTTATTTATTTAGTTTAGGTTTAGGTTTTTATTTATTTTGTTAAGTTTATTTGATATTTAGGTTTAGTTTTATTTTATAGGGTTTGAGTTTTAATTTTATTTATTTTAGGTTTTATTTCAAGTTTATTTTAGGTTTAGGTTTTATTTATTTTAATTTATTTTATTTATCTTTTATCTTTTATTTATTTTTTTTATTTTATTTAGGTTTTTCCAGGTTTATTTTATATTTTAGTTTATTTTTTTTATATTTAGTTTTATTTATTTTTATTTTTTTATTATTTTAGGTTTAGGTTTGTATATTTTATTTTTTAGGTTTTATTTAATTTAAGTTTAGGTTTTAGGTTTTTGGGTTTGGTAGGGTTTAGGTTTAGGGTCAGTCTTTTAGGGTTTAGTTTAGGTTGTGGGCTTAGCATTTAGGTTTAGGTTTAGTGCTCAGGATTTAGAGCCCAGTTTAGGGTCTCAGGGTTTAGGTCTAGGGCCTGTGGTAGTTTAGATTTTGTGGTTTGGTTTAGGGTTAGAGAGAGGTTTGGATTTTAGTTTAGGGTTTAAGTAGGTTTAGTGTTTGTTTAGGGTTTATTTAGTTTGTGGTTAGGTTTAGGGTTGAGGTTTAGGTCAGGGTTTTTAAGGCAGGGGTTTAGGAAATTTAGGTTTTAGGGTTTAGATTTAGGGTTTAGGTTTAGGTTTAAGGTTTAGTGGATTTTTTTTTTATTTTTATTTTTTGGTTTATATTTTAGGTTTAGGTTTTATTTAGTTTTATTTTATTTTATTTAGGTTAACTTTATTTTTTAACACTACCTGCATCCCAAGTCCCGGATGTGAAAAGTGGAGGGTTATGATAGTAATGAAAGCTGTAAAATTTGTCAAAATAATCATGACATGAATCCTTTAAATCATTATGTTAATTAGGCATCCAGAAGTTTAATGATTGTATGGCTTGAATATAGTGAAAAATGTGCAAGATCGCTGTGTGCAATGTGTAAATAAGAAAGGGTTCCCACATTATGGATGGATGCGCAAAGAAGCTAGTCCATGAACTAGAATTAGGTTAGGAACTTGGAATATAGGTACTCTTATAAATTAATAGAATTAATAGATATTATGGTTCATAGAAAGATAAATATTTTATGTGTTTGAGAAACTAAATGGGTTTGGGAGAAGGCCAAAGAGATTGATAGTTTAGGTTTTAAACTTTGGTATTCAAGTAGAAGTGGAACTAGGAATGGTGTAGGTGTGATTATAGATAAAATTTGAAGGATAATGTTATAAATATTAATAGATGTGGAGATAGAATTATATCTTTAAAGATTATTATTGATACTAAGACTAACAATGTTATAAGTGTTTATGCTCCTCAAGTAGGCTTGGATGTAAGTTCAAAGGAAATTTTTGGATTGAATTAGAGGGATTAATTCAAAAGATACCTCTTAAAGTAAAAGTATTTATTGGTGGAGATTTAAATAGACATGTTGGTAGAGTGGTAGAAGATTTTAAAAGTATTCATCATGGTTATGGATTTGGAGTGACTAATGAAGAAGGTAGACTTTATTAGATTTTGCTTTAGCTTATGATTTTGTAGTTGCTAATACTTTATTTAAGAAAGAGATGAACATATTATTACTTATAAAAAATGGATCTAGTAAAACATTGATTGATTATTTTGATAAGAAAAATAGATCGTTTAGATTGTAAAGATTGTACGATCATTCCAAGTGAAAATTTAAGTACCCAACATCGATTGTTAGTTTTAAGATGAAAGGTTGTAAGAGGAAAAATAAATCAAATTATTGTCCTAGGATTAGATGGGGACACTTAAAGAACACAAATAAAAATATTTTTAAGAGCAAGTTACAAGAGCTTAGAATTTGGGATGTTCATAAGGAAGCTAATGTTATGTGGGAAAAAGTAGTAAGTGAAATTAAGCAAGTTGCTAAAAATGTGCTTGGAGAATCAGAAGGAAAAGCTTTTTTTAATAAAAATAGTTGGTGATAAAGTTAGAGTGTGCAAGAAAGGATAAGAAATAAGAAGCATTATTATAAAACATAGTTTAGATGTAAAATTCGAGAATTGGGAAAGATAAAAGTGGCTAGAGATTCTAAGAAAGCAATATATGATGCAAAAAATTTAGCTTTTAGTGATTTATACAATAGATTAGATACCAAAGAAGGTGAAAGATGTATGTACAAGTTAACCAAAGAGAGATAGGAGAAGTAAAGACCTAGTTCAAGTGAGGTATATTAAGGATGAAAATAATAAAGTGCCTTTCTTAGAAAATGATATTAAAAATAGGTGGATGAGGTATTTTGATAAACGTTTCAATGAAGGATCTTAAAGTATGATTAATTTTAGCAACCTTAATACTCTAAACAAAAAGAGAGAATTTTATTTTTATCATCATATTAGTAAATCTGAAGTCAAAGAAGCTTTAAGGAAACTGAAATGTCAAAAAATAGTAGACGATGATATTCCAAAGAAGTGTGGAAATGTTTAGTAGATCAAGGAATTTCTCTTACAAATCTTTTAATGTTATTTTAAAGACTAAAAAGAGAAGATGAGTGGAGGAAAGAGTTTATTGGTTCCTATATTTAAGAATAAAGGTGATGCACAAGAGTGCAAATTATAGAAATTAAGTTAATGTGTCATACATTAAAATTATGGGAGAGAGTAATCATAAAGTTACTGTGATACAAAAGTTTCTCACAATCACTTTGGTTTCATGCGTAGATCTATGGATGCTATATTTGTTAAGAGGTTTGATGGAGAAGTATAGAGAAAGTAAGGAGGATCTACATATGATATTTATTGATTTAGAGAAAGCTTATGCTAAAGTTTCAAGAGATGTTCTTTGGAGAGTTCTAGAACAAAAAGGTGTTAATATTGGTTATATCGAAGTCATTAAGGTTATGTATAATAGAGCTGTTACTTGTGTCCAAACACTAGGAGGATTGACAAAATATTTTCCTATTTTAGTTAGATTTCATCAAGGATCAGCTTTAAGCCTTTATCTTTTACTTTAGTTATGGATGTTCTTACTAGGTATTTACAGGAAGATGTACCTTGGTGTATGCTTTTTGCTGATGACATTCTTCTTGTTGATAAGACTAGAGATGGAGTCCAAGAGAAACTTGAATTATGGAGGTCAACATTAGAGTCTAAAGGTTTTCATTTAAGTAGATCTAAAATTGAATATATGGAGTGTAATTTTAGTAGTAGAAGTTCTAGTAGTGACATTAGTGAACAAGTCATTAATAAGATATTTAATTTTATCTATTCAAAATGATGGTGAAATAGATGGAGATGTTATTAGTAGAATTCAAGTTGGATGGTTGAAGTGGAGGAATGCATCCGCCTATTGTGTGATAGAAAGTTCCACTTAAACTTAAGGGAAAATTTTATAAGATGGTGTAAGATTGCAATGACATATGGTGTAATATGTAGTAAAAAAGAGAAGCATAAGACTAAGTTAAGTGTTACAGAGATGAGGATGCTAGTGGATGAGTTTTACTCTAGAGATAAAATGCAAAATGAGTATGTTCAAAAAGTTGGAGTAGCTCCAGGGCAAATAAGATTAGAGAGAGTCGCCTAGATGGTTTGGCCACATAAAGCATCGCCATGACCTGATTAGAGAGTAGATGCATTAGATTTGCCTTATATTAAGAAAGGTAGAGGTAGACCTAAAAGACTTGGTTAAGATGTATAAAAAATGACCTTAGTATAATGAATTAAATGAGAATTTGACACATAATACGACAATGGAGACTAAGATTATTTAATAATTCACTTAGTGGGATAAAGGCTTGTTTTGTTGTTGTTGTTAACTTTTTTTTTATTTTATTTGGTTATCATTTTATTTTTGCTTAGTTTTTTTTTTTATTTTATTTTATTATTTAGTTTGTGTTTAGGGTTTATTTTTATAATACGTAACTTTATTTTATTTAGTTTAGGGTTTAGGTTTAGTTTATTTTAAGTTTAGGTTTAAGTTTTATTTATTTTAGTTTAGGTTTATCTTTATTTTATTTTATTTTTATTTTAAGTTTAGTTTTTCTTTTTAGTTTAGGGTTTGGGTTTTATTTTTTATTTATTTTTAGGTTTATTTTTTAGGTTTAGGTTTTTATTTAGTTTTTATTTTAGGTTTATTTTAGGTTTATTTTAATTTTATTTTATGTTTAGTTTTTATTTTATTTAGGTTTTTTATTCTTAGGTTTATTTTATTTTTTTATTATAGTTGAGGTTTTTATTTATTTCATTTTAGTTTATTTTTATTTTTTAATTTTTTTATTTTTAGGTTTAGGTTTAGGTTTTAGTGTAGGCTTTTATTTTATTTTATTTTATTATTTTATTTAGGTTTAGTTTTTTCTTTATTTTATTTTTAAGTTTTATTTACTTTTAATTTATGTTTTTAGGTTGTTAGGGTTTTTGGTTTAGGGTTCAGGGTTTATGGTTTTAGGGTTTAGGATTTTATAGTTTAGTGTTTAGGAATAGGGTTTAGGGATTAATGTTTAGGGTTTAGTGTTTAGGCTTTAAGGTTTAGGGGTTTTAGGATTTAGGGTTTAGGGTTTAGGTTTAGGGTTTAGGGTTTAGGCTTTAGACTTTATTTAGGGTTATTATGGTTTAGGGTTTATGATTTAGGGTTAGTTTAGAGTTTAGGGTTTAGGGTTCTAGGGTTGAGGGTTTAGGGTTTAGGGTTTAGGGTTTGGGGTTAGGGTTAGGGTTTATGGTTTAGGGTTGAGGGTTTAGGGTTTAAGGTTTAGGGTTTAGGGTTTAGGGTTAGTTTAGGGTTTAGGGTTTAGGGTTTTGGATTTAATGTTATTTATAGTTTAGGGTTGTAAGTTTACAGTTTAGTGTGTAGGCTTAGTTTTAGGGTTTAGAGTTTAGGATTTAGGGTTTAGAGTTTAGGATTTAAGGTTTAGGTTTTTTTTTTTAAATTTGGTAAACTGACATGCTTAGGTTTATTTTTAGTTTATTTAGTTTATTTTTTATTTATTTTAGTTTATTTTATTTATTTTATATTTATTTAGGTTAACTTTTTATTTTTTTTCAATTTATTTTAGGTTTATATATTTTAGTTTAGGATTTTTATTTTTGTTTATTTTTTAGGATTAGGTTTAGGTTTATGTTTATTTTTAGGTTTAGGTTTTCTTTTTTTAGGATTTAGGGTTTAGAGTTTAATTTTTATTTTATTTTTTAGGTTTAGGTATTATTTTTTATTTTTAGGTTTAGGTTTATGTTTTCATTTTATATTTTAGGTTTAGGTTTTAATTTATTATTTTAGGTTTATTTTAAGATTTTATTTTTTTAGTTTATGTTTAGGTTTATTTTTAATTTAATTAAATTTGTTTAGTTTAGAGTTTAGGTATAGTTTATTTTAGGTTTAGGTTTTATTTATTTTAGTTTAGGTTTAGGTTTATATTACTTTGTTTATTTAGGTTTAGCTATCTTTTAGTTTAAAGTTTAGGTTTTATTTTTTTATATATTTTTATGTATTGTTTCTAAGATTATATTTTAGGTATCGGCTTTTCTTTAGTTTTATTTTATTTTATTTTAGGTTTATTTTTTATTTAGATTTCAATTTATTTTTGTTTAGATTTTTATATTGATTTTATTTTTAGCTTTTAGGGTTTAGGTTTTAGGGTTTTATTTTAGGTTTATTCTTAGGTTTTATTTTTTAGTTTAGGTTTTGGTTTATCGTTAGTTTATTTTATTTTATTTAGTTTAGGGTTTAGGGTTTTTTTAAAAAAAAAATTAGGTAAACCCACAGGTTTAGCTTTTTCTTTAGTTTATTTAGTTTATTTTTTATTTATTTTAGGTTATTTTATTTTTTTATTTAGGTTTATTTTTTAATTTTATGCAATTTATTTTATTTATTATATGTTTATTTATTTTAGTTTAGGATTTTTATTTTTGTTTATTTTTTAGGTTTAGGTTTAGGTTTATGTTTATTTTCACTTTAGTTTAATTTTTATTTTATTTTTTAGGTTTAGGTTTTATTTTTTATTTTTAGGTTTAGGTTTAAGTTTTCAATTTATTTTTTTAAGTTTAGGTTTTAAGTTATTATTTTAGGTTAATTTTAAGGTTTTATTTTTTAGTTTATGTTTAGGTTTATTTTTAGTTTATTTTATTTTATTTAGTTTTGGGTTTAGGTATAGTTTATTTTAGGTTTAAGTTTAGTTTATTTTAGGTTTTCTTTATTCTAGTTTAGTTTGATTTAGTTTAAGTTTAAGTTTATTTTATTTTATTTATTTTATTTTTAGTTTAAGTTTAGTTTTTTTTTTCGCTTAGGGTTTGGGTTCTGTTTTCTATTTATTTTATTGTTTTAGGTTTATTTTTTATGTTCAGGTTTTTACTTAGTTTATATTTTATTTTATTTTAGGTTTATTTTATTTTTATTTAATGTTTAGTTTTTATTTTATTTAGGTTTTTTATTCTTCTAATTATTTTATTATTTTATTTTAGTTTAGGTTTTTATTTATTTTATTTTAGTTTATTTTTACTTTTTATATTATTTTTTTAAGTTTATGTTTAAGTTTTTATTTTATTTTATTTTTTAATTTTGTTTAGGTTTAGGTTTTTTATTTATTTTATTTTTAGGTTTTATTTACTTTATGTTTAGGTTTTTGTTTTAGAGTTAGGGTTTATGGTTTAGGTATTAGGGTTAAGGATTTAGGGTTTTATTATTTAGGGTTTTAGGGTTTAGTTCTTAGGGTAGGTTTAGGATTTATGGTTTAGAGTTTAGTGTTTAGGGTTTAGGGTTTAGGGTTTTAGGGTTTGGGTTTGGTTAGTTTAGGTTTAACAGGTTTAGTTACTTTAGGGTTTAGGGTTTAGCTTTAGGCTTTAGGGTTTAGTTTTAGGTTTAGGGATTATAGTTTAGGTTAGTTTGGGTTTATAGTTAGTTTTAGTTTAGGTTAGTTTTAGTTAAGTTTAGGGTTTTAAGGTTTAGGGTTTAGGGCTTAGGGTTTAAGGTTTAGGGTTTAGGGTTTTGTTTATTTTAGGTTTAGGTTTTTTTTAGTTTAGGGTTTAGGTTTTATTTTTTTATTTATTTTTAGGTTTAATTTTTTGGTTTATGTTTTTATTTAATTTTTATTTAATTTTATTTAAGATTTATTTTATTTTTATTTTACGTTTAGTTTTTATTTTATTTAGGTTTTTTAGTTTTAGGTTTACTTTATTTTTTTAGTTTAGTTTAGGTTTTTATGTATTTTATTTTAATTTAGTTATTATTTTTAATTTTATTATACTTTTATGTTTAGGTTTAAGTTTTAGTTTAGGTTTTTTATATTTTATTTTTATTTTATTTTATTTAGGTTTAGGTTTTTTATTTATTTTATTTTTAGGTTTTATTTAATTTAGGTTTTCTTTTTTTTGGGAAACCCCATGTAGGGGTATTTTATTGCCACAAAAAGAGGGTTACAAGGTCCTTAAAGGGGATAAACTCAGAAACTGCTCAAAGAGCTACTGCTAAGGAGTAAATCCCTATCTAAGTACATCCAAAAGCAAAAGAAAGCATTAAAGCAATCAAAAGATACAAGATGATTAACATAATAAGCTAAAGTAAGATTAAAATTACTCGGAGGATGTGTGAATGCGATAGTATGGAGCGACGCAAAATAAAAACACACGCAGTTATAATGAGAGAGAGATTAGAACAATTAAGGTAATCTGAGACAAAAGGATAGAAGGAAATAATATAATATGAGTATGTTAATAAGGAAATGTGATAGAGAAGGCTGCTCAATCACACCATGATGGGCGATGCGGTATGAGCATCCAAACTTATTGAAGGGTTACATCACTACTGAACCAAAAGGAGTGAGATCATCACAGCCATCATAGCCAACAAACCTGTGAGAAGGTAGCACCCAGTTGTTGATAATCTTTTGAGTTGTTTTACCTACAAACCTAAACAAAATCATATTTATGCATATGAAATAGGTCAGCATAGAAGCCATCCACAGAAAGCGGCGGAAGTAGCTAGAAATCCTGCAATGAGTCTTTAGATGACACCATCCCGTTATAAGATATATAAATGAATCTGGGCGATGCACTTAGGGTAGATGTAAAGTCGAAAATGAGCCCAATCAATATAATGAATGCAGATTGGTACCAGCCCCTTATTAGTATCCATATCAATAGTAGGCAAGAAACAATTGTAAGGGAAGGTAGCAAATTCAGAAGCCCAAGAAAATAGCCAATAAGCAAGACAGCCAAAGCCAGTAACAGTTCATAGTACCACGAAGGCAGCAAGACAAGAATCTGACCGATCCCAGATTAGAAAAATTGGGGGTCCAAATATGATCCCTATGATAATCTAGAAAAATAAGATAGCAGATAACCAAGAGGAAAAGGCAGCCCAGGCAGCAACAGCCAAGATAGCCAAAGCCAAGACATGAAAGGACCGCATAGAGATTGCATTCCGGAGATCCCAAATAGAATCCACCAAGAATCCAAAAAATAAGGCGATAGATAACCAAAACAAAAAGACAGTAACAGAGCTCAAGCCATTCTGGTCCCAGTTGGGAATAGAGACAACAAGGGTAATGTAGATCACAGCTATCAGATAATAAGCCATACCCCAGATAGAAACAGCAAGGGCACTCAGAGAAACCGCCCCAACAACAAAATAGTTAGTGCAACAGGGATACAAATTAGGATCCACATTAGAATCCAGAAAAATAAGATAACAAATAACCAAGACAAAAAAGCAGTCAAGGCAGTAGCAGCCAAGACAGCCACGGCCAAGACAGCAAGGGACAACATAGTACCATAATTCAAAAAAGCCACAGCCCAGACACCAATGACCAAAACAAACAGAAACAGCATAGTCTAGATGAGTATACAACTTAAAACCCTTAATCATATCCAGTGCAGTATAACTATAATCAAAAATAGGAATAACTAACAGGTGTTGAGAAACAAGCAAACAGGGCAATCGACAATCCCAAGAGAGGGGTTATTGCCACATTAGAACCCACCAGCAAAGGATCAAAAATTGTATTTAAGTGAAAAGCATCATTAGAATCCAGCCAAAATAGGATAATAGGTACCCAAGGCAAAAACCAGCCAGGACAGTAACAAATAGACAAAAACATCCAAGCCTCTCAATCAGAGTAGACAAAGCCATAGATAATAGCTAAGTAGATATAACATAGGAATAAGTATCTTGAATGCAGCAATCCGAGAAACACCAAAACCTCTTGCAATGAAATAACTTGCGAGCATAGGACCTAGAAATCCTGCCAACAGGATGGAGCCAACATAGAGTCCTAAAAAGACCAAGATGACACTCAAGACAAGAAATAATCAAGACAACAAAACCACTAAGCCATAAAACCACCCATCCAGATAAAAGTGCAATTGATATAAGTTTAACAAGAAGATGGAGAGAAAGATGCGAAAAGATAGATCCTGGATTCTATTGATAAACAAATAAAAAACAAGTACTGGGGTTCAAAACAAAATCCACCAAGCAATCATCAACATTTTGCTGAATAAAACAAACCAAAACCCCAGAGATAGCCTATAGAGTATTAGTCCAGTGCAGGCAACAACCAAGGCAGCAGTAAGAGACATTTAAAGCATTAGCAGGATGATTAGTCACATTAATCCAATTCTGCCAAGGATAAAAACTGCAGGGAAGACCAACAGCATCCCAGAAGTTAGCAACAGGGATAGAAAGAGAAACAAATAAAAGAGGGTAAACACAGTAAAAACCAAAAAGAAAGGCCAACATGAAAGCCCATTCCTGCAGGGAGCAAGAGAAGACCAAAGCCCCAATCTCAGAAGCATCCTGCATAGAAAGGTTCTCTTGAATAAAATAGCCAGTAACAATCTAAAGTAACTCCAACCAGGGCAGAAAATAAATAGTGCAACTAAGAGTTACATAAAAGGATAACCAAGGAGTAATATCAAAGTTCACAATGATAAGTCTGCCATTAAGGATAAGGAGGTCAGAACGGAAAAGCAAAGAACATTCATAGCAGTGGAGGAAAGAAAGCATCCCCCAGCAAGATCCCACCAAAGGGACCCTGCTGAAACAAGAAATGGATTCCAAAAAGAGCATGTTGTATGGGGTCCAGGTTCTAGTATAAACAACAGCCAAGATGATAAGTATCAGCAAAAAGGCCAAATAGACTCTTCATGCACAAAAATAAAGTAAAAGATAACTCCCAGAAGTAAAAGAAAAATGTTAGCTCCAAGCTAGAATCAAAGAAAATATGGGAGACAATCAGCATATTAAAAACCATTCAGCAGTCATTATCAGTTATGATCCAATAACCTAACAGTAAATCATCAAGAAAATTATTGCAACCAGCATAGTAAACAATACTAGTACTATAGTGCATAGAAACAACATAGAGAACTAAGATGCTCCAAGCAGTAATATCTTTAATAAACAGCAGGTTGTAAAGATTAATAGCATTAGCTAAGCTCATTATAATAAATATCTCTATCTAGCATCGAATAAGCCCCCTAGGATTAGAAATGCAGCCAGCAGCAATAAGATTAAAATCCCAAATAGGATTGGTGCTATAAAACCAATAGCAATTGTCACATAGCTTAACATAATTCCACTGCAGAATATCAGTATACATATAGCTCAATAGCGGTCCTTTAGTGTAAATGCCAGGTGAGCCTCTAATGAAGGGTAGTATTAAAACTCCAAATCATTACACAATTATCAAGAGAACAAGAAATATCTATTTGAAGCATCCACAAAAGGCACAAAAAGTAACAGAAAGCCCAAGAAATAGACAAGCATACAGATCTGGAAAGAAACAATAAATGTTAGATTAGGTTCTGAGATAAGGAAACCTAGAATTATCCAAGTTAACCAGCCCACACAAGTGTTTGGGTAAGGTGAGTTGATCAAAGAAAATGATGCCATCGGATCTAGCACCCAGATTGGCAAGGTAGTCAGCACAAGCATTTCTTTCATGCCAAACATGAGTGATGTTAAAATTTAGTTGGGAAAGAAGAGCTCTAGTTTGCTTGAGGAGGTAGTACAATTTCATGCTGCTCATCTTAGTGGATGTCAAAAGATCAATCTGTAGAACAGCATCCACCTCAATCCAAATATTGAGCCAGCCATTTTGGATGCAAAGCTCAAGGGCTTTGAAGATTGCCATAAGCTCAGAAAATGGGACAGTGCAAGAAATAAGGGGATAAGCAAAAGCACATAGGACTAGACCTTTAGAGTTCCTGAAAATGCCACCACAACCAGAGCCATTATGAGACACAGAGCCATCAGTATTAATTTTTATTTAATTTAGGTTGAGGTTTTTAGGTTTTAGTGTTTAGGGTTTGGGGTTTAGGGTTTAAAGTTTAGGGTTGTAGGTTTTAGGGTTTATCATTTAGGGTTTAGGGTTTTTAGGGTTTAGGGTTTAGGGTTAAGGGTTTAGGTTTTAGGTTTAGGGTTTAGGTTTCTGTTTATGGTTTAACATTTTTGATTTTTTTTAATCGAGAACAAATTTAGATTCAATATTTCTTCTTTTGATTTCATCAACCAAATAACGAACCAGGGAAGTGAGGTAATCAAATGACCTCCTTGGGGCTAGCTAAAGCCTCATATTCCCGGGATGTCTAGACTATATACCCATTACCATTCAATCTTATATAAATCAACACATGAATAGAAGAAAGAGTACTCAACATTCATGCACTTAAGCTATAAGAATATGCATTTGTTATGTATTTATAACTAGCATCATAACACATATTATTATTCATTTATAAGCTTTTGAAAAATACATTTGGATTTAATAGTTATAATAGCACGGCATATATTAAATTAAATCAACACATGCAAGTTTATATAAAGGAAACCCATTTTATTTTACTTAATTTTGAAAAGATGGATGCATGAATTCAAATGGCATACACAATTTTACATGATTGGAAAGAGGTCAATCAATTATAAGCATGTGATTCATTCAAGCAAACTAATTCTTAAGGACTATCAAATCAAATAAGATTTTTTAAAGCAAACCAAAGCTTCATTATTAATTAAGTTTTGGATTTGATTTGATTTTAAAAGGAGAATAGAAATCATCACTTGTTGATTTAAACACATTTCCACATTAGTGATTTGATTTAATTTAAGGAAATGTAATTAAGCTAATTTTATAGGTTAATTAAGTTGAACTTTTAATTAGATGTATTAATTACCCTTACCTATGTCACCTTAAAAGTAATTAACTAAATAATTATAAGCTAACAAGATATGCATATAAAATAAACTTGCAATAATCCTAAGAAACTAAAGGGGCCTATTGCAATTGGCTCATGATTAATAGTTAATTAGATTAAGAGACTTAATTAATTACTCTTATGGTTTTCCCACATATGTGGACTAACCATAATTTCATTAAACTCCTTTAGGTTATTAAACAATTAAAGATCTACCCCATGATTTAATTAATTAAGGTTTGATGTGATTATGATTTTAATTTGATTAAGTGATTTAATTAATTAGTTAAATCTTAATTAATTTCATTTTAAAATAGAGTGAAATGAACTTAGGGAAAGGGGTCCCAACCCTATTCCTTAGTTTTCTTACTGTTGAATAATGCTTAATAAACTTAATTAACAAATTTGATACTGTTCATGGGATTAATTAATCATTAATTAACTTAAAAGAGATGTTAAGGTTTAATTAGTTAATTTTCCTAATTAATTGAGCAATAAATCCCAAGAAAATCATGGGAGGCAGAGGTCATCCCATTAAATTAACACACAAAATTTGGGATTAATTGCTCAAGTAATTAAGGAGTAATTAAGTTAATAAATTTTATAATTAAACTTAATTAAACCTTAATTACTATTCAAATTTAGTTAATATCATTTTAATTAATTCTCTTCTAAAATACCTTTAAAATGAGTATTTATTTGAATTTTTTGATTTCCCTATGATTTTTTATGATTTTTATAAGTTTCAGCCATTAAAATTGATTAATTAAGCCTAATGAAAGCAGAATCCTATTGCCCGCTGTGCTTTCCACGTAGTCTTTGCGGATTGTCTACTTAAAACTTATCCACTTCGGTGCCTACATTGGCGGTGGTGGGTGCTTTCTCGTCGCTAAGATCAGATGGCTATGATTAATCCCACAAGTTAATAGGATTAAATCAGATCAATCTAGCAATCTAATCACAATAATCTATTTTGATCATGTAGAATGGATGGTGCTTGATCCAATGTCACACGAGTGAGGGAGAATGGAGTCCATCCACCAATGCTTGACTGCGAGCCGGGGATCTCCAAAAGGATCCCACACCTTCATGACATCGATTAGAGGGGATCCAACAGTCAAGATCACACGAGATGCAAGTTTTCTTCAAAAAGCTTCAACCTATTTTTGTCTAAGGATCAATTTTGGAAGCATACCTTGCCAGAGATCAAGACTAGAGGCTCGAATGAATGAGAAAGCTTCATCTAGTGGAGACGAAGCTCTGTTGAGCAGTAATTGGATCAATTCCTCAATGTTCGCTCAGAAGGCCACGAACTTATGATTTGGAGATTAAATTTGATCGAAGTCCCACCTCCTATGCTCGGGAAGCTTGGGAGATGATTCCTTCTTGCTCGACAAAGCCTATAGAAGTTGGGTGCAAAGTTAATTTATGTTTGACGGAGTAATGGGAAAGTTAGGTCAGAAATGGGAGTGTCTTATTTTGTCACGGACGAGAATGGCATTTTTTTTAACAAGGAATGATCTTGGGAGCTTAGGAATGGCTCTGGCGGCTCATCTTGGGTAGCCAGGGCTCTAAGGAATGAATTTTGGGTGTGTTTGAGTGGAAATGAGGGGTTGTATACCCACCATCATTTTGATCGGATGGTGGGATTGGGTTTGGCTTCTAGTGGCCATCGACTGGTGTAAACGAGCCGAGCTTGAGCGTACAAAACTCTTGTTCGTGTTCGGCTCATTTAAAATTTGTTTTGTTCGTGTTCGGCTCATTTATATATCAAGCTTGAAATGTCTATTCATGTTTGGCTCGTTTAGTTAATGAGCTAAATGAGCCGAACACGAGCTGTTCACGAACAACGAGCTTTTTTGACAGCCCTATATGAGGGAGGATTCGAACATGGGCCAATCTTTTGCATAACAAAAGTTTTAACCACTAAGCTATGCTTGCATTTGTGATATGTAAATGTATTTGTATGTATATATAATAATAATAATAATAATAATAATAATAAATAAAAATAATAGTAATAAAATAATAATAATAATAATAATATAATATAATTTATTTTTTTATTTCGAGCTAAATTGAGCTGAACATTATCGAACAAATGATTGTTCATGTTGGGCTCATTTACATATCGAGCTTGAAATATCTATTCGTGTTCGGCTCATTTAGTTAACGAACGAACCGAACATGAGCTACATAATGAGCCAACACGAGTCTTGTGAACAATGAGCTTTTCTGACAGCCCTAATCTGGCCATCTTAGGGAGTCATGGGTGGTAGGGAGGAGGTGAGTTGGCTCGGCTTGGTTGGTTTAAGGTGTAGAGGTGGATGCCAAAGAGGAATCATGGGTGTCCTATGGGTTTCAAATGCTCTAATGAGGAAGGTGAGGTGATTTCACATCCCATGGGTCATGGCCGATCTAACCACCCCTTGGGTCAGGTTGGGCAGTGTCTTAGGTGCCTAAGTGGACCATTGGGAGAGTACCAAGTGGCCAAGGAATGAAAATGACCACTTACATGGGTGATTTATCTCATGTGATGTCATTTACCCAAGGGTAGAATGATCATTTGGCATTGGATTTAGTTTGGGTAGATTTGAAATGAGCCAAAAGTGGGCTAGCCCAAATTTCAAGTCAAGTGGAGTTAATTTGGTTAAGTTTGGCTCAATTTGACTGATTTAGGTCAAATTGGGTTAGGTTGGGTACCAATTGGTCAAATTGGGTCAAACCAAGGGTTGGGTCAAGTTCATATGATCATTTGGGATGTTTTGGTTCAATTTGTTTGGTTTAGTTTGGGTTAGATTTGATTTTTGATCATTTGAATTCATTTGGGTCAAATGGGTTTAGTTGACCAATTTGACCAAATTGGCCAAATTGGTTTGGGTTGGGTGTTGGTTTGGGTTTAGTTGTCCAATTGAAGATGATTGTAGGCTTTGATTTTAATTAATTTGGATTTAATTTTATTTTAGGCCAACTTGAACCTTTAGGTCAATTTGGGCTAAGCAGGTCAATTGGGTTTAATGGGTCCAATAATGGCTTTGGTCAAGTTGAACAATCAATTTGGAATGAACTTGAGCCATTGGTTGCAATCAATTTGGTTTATATTTAGATTTGACCAATTTGGTCTTTTAGGTCAATTTGGGTCATCTTGTGTCAAGAGGGCCAATTAGGTTTGGTTTGACTCAATTGAAGGTCAAGTCATAATCAAATATTGATTTTGATTTAGCATGAATCATTGGTTTCAAGAGATTTGGCTTAGGTTATAATTTGGCTAGTTTATGTTCATATGGGTTAAGGGGTTGACTTGTTCAAATGACCAAGTTGACTTGGTTTGATCCAATTTGTGATAATTGATCAACCTAGGGTGATCAACAATCATGATGGGAGGTTTTGATGGGCTTGGCTCAATCCAATTTCGGTAGGATTAGAACTTGGCTCAAATAAGTCCAATTGGCCACTTTGGGTTAAGTGGACCAATTGGGTTTAGTTGGCTTGATTTTGGGTTGAGTTTAATTTAGTTAAGTTTATATATGGATTTGGGATTGACATATAAAAACAATTGCAATTAGCTTGGGTTCAAATGGGTTTTGGTTCATTTGAACATTTCAAGTCAAAAGGGTTAAGTTGGGTTTGACTTGGGTTGATTTTGTTTTGGCTTTATGATTGTAGATTTCATTTATATTTGTGAATATGATTGAATTTATGATTGATTCATGAGAAAATTAATTGAATTTGGGTTTTAAATGAAGGAATTTGGCTTAGTCCATGGAGTTGGGTCATGTGGCATAGGTTTGGATTTTGATTTGGTTTGATTAAATTTTGATGATTTAAATGTATATTTTATTTAAATTTGTAAAGATGATTGAAAATATGATTGATTTGTTAGAAAATCAATTAAATTTGACTTGATCTGGATTAATATTTGGGGGATAGGTCATATAGACTAGGAAGAGTTTCAATTTAATTTGATTTAGTTTGATTTACTTTTAATCATTTGAATGTAGATTTGATTTATATTTAAGAAGATGATTGAAGATATAAATTTATTATGTGAAAATCAATTGATTTTGGATTGATTTAGATTAAGATTTGGCTAAGTCTATGGGATAGGTCATATGGCATAGGAAGGGTTTCAAGTTTGGATTTGATCATGGGCTTCCATCATTTGGTTTTAGAGTTTGGGTTTGGATTTGGATTTGAATTTGATGTTTGAACTAAACTGGAGGTATGGTTTAAGAAGGTGAACATGGATTGGATTTGGGTTGTAGGGTAGGTGGATTATCCTAATCCCTAAGGCATAACCTAATCCTATCGTTAACCCTTCTAAGTCTTTCAGCTTAGGTTAAGTATTTACATAATTATTAGAAGCGTCTTATGACTAGGAAAGTCTTATTGTCTAGATGACTCCTAAGTCTAAGATGGGAAGATTGAATCCACACTCCAAAAGTGAGGTCAATAGGCTTTAGGCTCCATAATGTTGCCCTTGGAAATGATGATTGGAAGACCTAAACCAAGGATCACATTATAGACTCAGATACATCTTTCAATGATTTGCTTGAGAGACTATGGATACATGAGAATAACAGAGTTCCATCCTCTCTACATAAGTGTATAAAGTTTATGAGAGGTGGGATCATTTATTGTGTCAAAGGAGATATCGTTATTTACAGTTCACGAGGTCGACATATATGAGGATGCGACTTACTACCTCCCTCAAAATCAACAAGTCTATTCTTGCAAACTTGGCCAAAGTTTAAAAATTAGAAAAAAGTAAAAGTAAAAGAAAAAGAAAGAGAAAAGGAAAAAAGAAAAGAAAGGAGAAAATGAAAAAGAAAATAAAAGGGAGCAGAAATAGACTTCGAGGATGAAGTGGAGCATGACATTAAATTTCAGCCACAGTTTATTTCTCCATTCAAACATATGGGTAGGATGACTTAACCTCCACTAAGCAGAGGAACAGGCCAGTACAGAGGCATCCAGGGTGGAAAACTTCTTTATTGGCCACTTAATAGAAGATATATCCTAGCTACCAGGAGTAGACCTGCTTTCTATATAGACTTAGAATCTAGTTCATAGGATGAGTCTTATATGGTTAGCACACCAGCCAGCTCTTGTTAGTAGTAGATTCCCTTGGAGCTGACATTTGATCCAGATAATGATGAATACTGGGCTCCAAAGATAAGCATAAGTTTATCTAAGTCTATATGTGAAACAGTTAGGCATCAGTTGGGAACCTTAGCTCTAACCTCACTTTCCTCTCAAAAAGTTGAGGGTTTGGTAGTTAAAGAAGCCCCTAAGTCAACAACAGGTGTGAAGACTCAGAGGTTCTTTCTAGGAGCATCATCCTCAATTCAAGAAAGTTATGTGGAACTTGAGGATGTTTCGTATAAGAATTTAATAAAATTACCTTTTGATTGGTACTTATCTTATGTTTATAATTTAGCAAAGAAAAGGTTAATCCCATATACTTGGTCAGGGTTAGACTACTTTGAAAGAATATGGAAGAACAAATGCAAAAGCTCTCAATCAAGACCGAGACTAGGATTCAGTATAGTGGGTCTAGTCGATGATGATGATTACTACTTTGTCATCACCAATCATTTGGAGTCTGATTGGTTCTTTTCAAATCGCATTAACTCATATGAGGAACTGTGCTTAGAAACTTTAGATGATCCAAATGATTTTGAAGTCAAAGATGCACCGTAAGAGTTCTAAGAAAAGATCAAGTCAACCATCGACGAGCTCAAAGAAATCAACTTAAGAATTAAAGAAGATCCACGCACGACATATATTAGTTCTTTGTTGAATGAAATTGAAACCAATGACTTAGTTATGCTATTGACTGAGTTTAACGATTGCTTTACATGGAGTTATGAAAAGATGCCTAGATTGGCTCTTGACGTAGTGGTTCCATAAACTAAGAATAGAGCCTACTGCTAACCCTATAAAGCAAGACACATGCGATTAAACATAGAACAATAGGTCATTTCTGAAGTTAATAAATTGATCGATGTTGGCTTCATTCGAAAAGAAAAATACCCTACGTGGTTAGCCAGCATCATACTAGTTAAGAAAAAGAATAGCCAAACTCACATATGCATCAATTTTAGAAATTTAAATAAGGGATGTCTAAAAGATGAATTTCCACTACTAATATCAGAGCTGATGGTGGACATTGCCTCATCTCATGCAGTCTTTTGTTTCATAGATGGCTCATCTGGATATAACCAAATAAAGATAGCCCTTGAAGATGAAAGAAACATTGCTTTTAGAACCTCGATCAATCTATTGCTATAAGGTCATGCCTTTCACCCTTAAAAATGCCAGTGCTGCATACCAGTGGGCTATCACTTGAATCTTCAATGAACTCATTCTTCATCCAGTCGAGTGCTATATCGATGATCTCGTGGTCAAAAGTATAGAAAAGGAAGACCATCTCTTTGACTTGAGAGTAGTTTTCAAATAGTTAAGAAAATTTAACCTCAAAATGAACCCCCTGAAGTGTGCATTCATGAGTAGCTTCAGGGAAATTTCTTGGGTTTGTTGTCCGACACTACGGAATCAAAATTGATCCGGAGAAGATCAAAGAGATATTAGAAATGCCACTCTCTAAAAGTTTAACTCAACTCAGATCATTCCAAGGGTGGTTGGCGTATCTAAGATGCTTTATATCCAACCTATCAGGAAGATGTCAAAAAGGATTCCAAGTTCAAGTGGGATGATAAGTTTGAGCATGCCTTAAAAGGCATCAAGCATTACCTGATGATGCCACCAATTCTTGTAGCCCTTATCCCAAGCAAGACACTCATACTTTACACTACTACATTAGATGACTCCTTTGGTGCTTTGTTGGCCCAAGCCAATGATGAAGGGAAGAAAAATGCACTATACTACCTCAGTTGTCATCTAATCATTGTTGAGGCTAATTATCCACACATTTAGAAGCATTGCCTAGCTTTAATCTTTGCATCCCAAAAGCTGCTGCACTACATGCTTCCATATAAGGTGAAATTAATCTCTAGGATCAATCCACTATAGTATCTCATTACACGGCCAACGCTATTCGGATGGTTAGCATGACGGTCCATGATCCTCTCTTAGTTTAACATTACCTTCATGCCCCTCCGGTGAAAGGATAAGCATTACTAAATATCTTAGTAGCACACCCACTTCCTGCTGACTCTCTACTTATTGATGATCTCTCCGATAAACAAATCATGAACTTAGGGTGTACTAGCATTCACCACTAGGAGATGTACTTTGATGGTGCAGCTTCATCTCAAAGAGGAGAAGAACCACAATCTACTATTCTAAGAAAGGCAGGGCTAGGAATGGTTCTCTTAACTCTGAACCGTGATGTGATCAGACTCTTATATCATCTGTCCAATCCTTGTACCAATAATGAAGTTGAATATGAGGCTCTGATTACCGATCTGGAGTTACTTGTTACTCCAAGCATCCATAACATGAACATCTTCGATGATTCTCATCTAGTTATCAACCAAATCACTGGGTCCTATAAGGTTATAAAGCCTAAGCTCCATCACTACCACAAGTACACCATGGAGTTATTGTCCCAAATCCCAGAGGTTACCATTTATAAGATTCCTCGAGGAGAGAATGCTATAGTGTATGCTTTAGCCAAGCTTGCCAAGGAGTTGGCATGTCTGGAGGATGAGTTAATATCAATAAAGGTCCAAAATAGACAAGTCTTTTCCCATATTGATATTAAACTCATCAAAAAGTACTCTCTTGAAGGGAGGTTGCCATTGCCAAGAAGGATGAGGAGTTAGATTGGAGACAACCATTCATGGATTACATAAATAAAGGAAAACTACCTTAAGAGAAGTCCCAAGCCCATCAACTGAAGTAGAGAGCACTTTCCTACACTCTTATGGATGGTATCTTATACTGGCAGTCTTTTAATCATATGTGGTTATGTTATTTAGACAAGCATGAAGCTCATTAAGATCATGACTGTGGTACACTCAGGATTTTGTGGAGCTAACAAATTCGATCCGAAGATGAAAACCAAGATCAAGAGACTAGGATACTACTAGCTATCAATGATCAAAGATTGCATGGATACGGCTAGGTGATGCCACCAATGTCAAATACACGGTGTAGTCCTACACCAACCACCCAACATTCTACATCCTACATTAGCCTAATGGCCATTCGAGTGTTGGGGTACTGTCATAGTGGGTCTGATTAATCCTCCTTCTTTAAATGGTCATCTATTCATCATAGCTACTACTGACTACTTTTCCAAATGGCGAAGGTAATTCTGCTTAGAGTGGTCACAGCTAAGCATGTGCTCTAGTATTTTAGGAATCATATCTGATAATATTATTGCATTCAAGAGCAGGAGATCAACAACTTTGCCTAGAGATACAACATAGATTGGAGATAATCTACCATCAACTACCCAAGGGAAAATGGTTTAGTAGAAGCGTTCAATGAAACTCTTATCCAAATATTGAAGAAGACACACAATAACAAGCGATAGTGGCATGAGAAGTTAATTAAAGCCTTGTGGGCCTACCGCACCACCTATAGAACTCCAACATAACCTACTCCTTTCTCTTAGTGTATTTGTCTAAAGCTGTTCTACCATTAGAAGTCAAAATCCCATCACTTAAGATAGTTGTGCGTAGCAAGATCATAGTAGAGTAGAATGCCAAATTGTGGTTAGAAGAGCTCGAAGGTTTGGAGGAGAGATGCCTACAGGCATGCCAAAACCTTAAGTTGTACAAAGCTAAAATAATTCAAGCTCACAATAAATTGGTCTGTCCTAGAGCTTTTCAAGTAGGAGAGTTTATTATAGTTCTAAAGGAGACTGATTATTGCCTATCGTAAGATGGCAGGGAAGTTTGAACCCACTTGGGAAGACCCTTTTTCAATAGAGAAGGCCTACGAAGGAGGATCTTATCAACTTATTAATCATATGGGAGAGGGCTCAATGCTTTCGATCAACAGGCTCTACTTAAAAAATATTATAAATCATGTTTGAAAATAATTATCATCAATGAAAATTCCATTTCGAATTCAATCTCTTCCATGTTGAAAGTATTCTTGTTTATGAATCTGCCATGATGTGTTTAGGGTAGGTGTAAAGAACCCAAGTAGCATCGTATCCTTCATCAACGGAATACAAACTAAAACTACAAACAAACATATAAAATAAACACATATCTTTTATCTCGGGCTACTCTGAGTTGAAATAATGCCCCCAGCAACAATCACTCAGTAGCTGCTCAAGGTTGGGCTGACATGCTACCCTGCTAGTGTGTCACCCAATCATCTTCTTGCTTTGGAGGATGTAAGTATGCTACACTTTCCTTTCTTACTTGGCCACTGAACACCGACAAGCACCTTGTTAGTTTGTCAGGCCTTATTGTGTGGCCGATAAGCAACCTTTGTTGGCTTCATTTAAGAGGATGTGAGCTACCTATGCTTTTTTCATGGATTAGCCTTCATCCACTAACTTGGTCGAGTATTTTTGAGGTTTAGGATAAGTCCCTTGGTAGTTCCTTCTCTCCTAACTGCTTTAAATTTGGGTCCAGTCCTTCCTCAGGGCCCCCCGTTTAGTAGTCACTCTAGGTCAGATAGCGTCATCCCCGATGAATGACTATCACGATGATCAGTTGGAAAGTTGTAAGCCAACATGCTTTCTTTCCAGATTTATCATTGCACACTGATGGGCACCTTAGGTTGGTTGGTTCTCACTATGTTGTTAGATGCACCACTCATGTTGATGAAAACACCTTTGGTTGGTTGGTTCTCCCACCTTAGGATACACCACTCATGGCAGATGTAAGTCTACTACACTTTCTCCTTGAGTTGACCACCATACACCTATAGGCTTTCTTTTTTAGGGCTCAAGATAATGCCCCTAGTAGCACCTCCCCTGTGGGCACTATATTTGGTTCACATCATTTGCGACCCCATTTAGACACTACTCGGGTTACTATCAGATTGGACAGTTCCCCTTTCCTAATAACCACCCCTATGGTTGGACAATCCATCCTATGGATGTGCAGATTCTGCCATTGGTCTAGTAAATCTAAGATAGTTCAAGGCCTACATAGCCCTTTCTCAGTGTGGTCCCTCAACAGGGTCCACACAAACATATAAACAAAATATATATTCACTTGTGGATTAGAAGGACACCCCTAGCAATACCTTTTCCCAAGCAGGCATACTATATTTAGGGCAGTGTCAGCATAACTCCCTATAGGAATCATTGACTACTCTTGAGTTGATATAAGTCCCCAACAATATTCACTTAGTAGTCACCCCTAAGTTGGGTTATTTGTTGTGCTACCAACAGGTTACCCAGCGATTTTTCCTTGCTTTAGAAGATGTAATTCTACTACGCCTTCTTCCTAGCATAGCCATTGCACATCGAAAGGAAACCCATTAGGTTGGCTAGCTCTACCTAGAGCCAGTAGACTATCCCTTTAGATTTGTAAATCTGAGATAGGACACGTCCGATATAGCCCCACCTCAGTGGATCCATCGCACAATGACATGGTCCATAAATTAAATCTATCAAATTTGACCGAGCTCACATCCCTAACAAATATGCCCTTAATTTGAAATCAAACTAAAGCAAAAAAACCATATCAAGTCACATGAAATTATGATAAAATTAATCCTGACTACTTTTGAGTTGACAGAAGTCCCCAACATCATTAACTCAATAGTCACCCTGGTCAGGTTCAATTTATTGTGCATTCAACAGGTCACCCCAGCAGTAGTTTGTCACTTTGAAAGATGTAAGTCTACTACACCTTCTTTCTAGCACATCCGTTGCACACTGAAAGGCAACCCCTTAGATTAGCTAGCTCTACCTCATAGCTGGTAGACTATCCCTTTGGATTTGTAAACATGATGAAAGTCAAAGTTGATATAGCCCCTTCTGAGTGTCGCATGCTGATAGGGTCCATATGTTAACTTAGATTAAATTAAACCCAATCTGATTTTTCCTAGTGGAGCCCTAAATCATATATAAACAAGTCAAAAAAATAAATCAAATTAAAAAACCAACCTCCCCAATGGAGCCATATTAAACTAACTCCCCTAATAGAGTCTAAATCAAAGAAATCCAACCAAACTCTTATTCCTAGCAGATACATCCCCAAATAAATCTATCAAATCAAACTCAAATCCCAATCCCCAGTGGATAGCCCGAACCTGCTTCCCTAGTGGATGGTTTAAATACGCGATCCCAAGTGACTCGAGCCCATATCTCTAGCAGATATGCCTCCACATTAATTAAAACAAAATTAATTTAAGTTGATTCAATCTTAATGCCCAGTGGATTATAGATTCTTATCCCTAGTGGATCTTCTTTCCATAAATCATATATTAAAATCACATTCAAACCTTATCCCCAATAGATTTTCTTCTTCTATGCCCTCGACATAGACCCCTCGCATGTCATGTCCAATGCATGTGTTATCCCCTAGCGAATCTCCCTCCATGTCCTTGACATAGAATTTCATCAAATCTTATATCTTCCCTTATGCACACCTTTAATACTTCAACTAAAAGCCTAACAATGCATTCATTCAAATTACATCATCTTAACATTGTAATCAACATTCTATGATTTGTGATGGTGCAAGCTCAAACTAACTATACAATATCATGCTAAACATATTATAGTGAGAATTAACACACAATATTATATATAATATATGATGTTATATTATAATTTGCTATAATATAATATATTTTCTAACATTACACCTCATTAGAATCACTTAAAAGGAACAAATAACACAATTTTCTCAAAATTTGAATAATGTTCATTTTGCATGTAAAATTATTTTTTTTCTCCTAGAAATGGTACAAAATTGCATAATTCTGGTGTTGCTTCTTGGTGTGTGCCATGAATTTGGCCAAATTGTTCCATCCCAACCTTCAAATTAACATTTTTGTGAGTTTTGACTCAATGTATTATAACAAAAGTAAAACATACTAAAATGTACAATAACTTTAGTTACACACCACCACATTCATATATATGTTAAGTTATAACGTTATGTAGATTATATTTTAGTTTGCTTTCATATAATATATTATCTTACATTACACCATAAAATGAATCACTTTAAGCAAAAAATTTATAAAATTTGGTTGAAAAATGAACAGTTATTTTGGATGCAAAACTCCATTCTTTTGATTAAGTGACACACCATAGCAAACCCCCAATGATGTTCCCTAAAGCTTACCTTAAATTTGGCCAAATCCCATCATCTCAACCTATAAATCAAAATTTTTATGAATTATACCAGTACAAACTGTACTATATCATACTATAACAAACTAAAATATGTTAAACAACAAGCAGTAATACATAATAGCATGCTATAATGCATGATGCTACTCTATGTTATGGCATCCTATACTATAATACACTATAACATATTATATTTTATTATATTGCATATCACATCACAAGGGATTGCTTAAGATAACAGAATCATTAAATTAGTCTAAACAATAAAAACTATATATTTTAATCATATCACTTACATATTTTAAATTGAAATAATATATTATGATGCCATGCTCTACTTATTAAGAATTTGGCCAAATTCTACCATTTTAAAGTGTAAATCAACATTTTTATAAATAATTCTAGTGTAGGCTCGACTGCATGATTGTAAAATATGAAAAGAATTTAAAATACGAGAATATTATATTATGATATTTGATGTTATACTATGCTACAACATATAATATTTATTTTGAACATAAAATCTTACTTATTAGAGTACAAGTGGCGTAGCACACCTTTGGTACTACAACCTAATTCCCACTTCAAATTTAACAAATTTCATTATATGAGTTATTAAATTAATATTTTTATGATTTATATTAATAAAGACTATAGGGCACAATACCATAACATACTAAAACATTTCAAAAGTTCTTATAACATCCAAAAATGCATCACAACATGCTCAAATATATAATGCTACATTATATTATAATATATGTTATTATAATATTATCTAGGGTTAGGGTTTAGGGTATTCAAATCTCTAATAGTCAAGGGAAAGTCTCTTGAAGGCATTTTCTTTAGCTACCATAACTAAGTTAGGATTAGGTCATTCTTTAGATCTATTCTTAATGACATATTTATTCAAGGTTTAGGGTTTAGGGTTTGGGTCAATTTTGGGTTTAGGGTGTAGGGTTAGTTTAGGGCTTAAGGTTTAGGGTTAGTTTAGGGTTTAGGGTTTAGGGTTTGGGCTTTAAGGTTTAGGGTTTAGGGTTGTAGGTTTTAGTGCTTAGGGATTATGATTTTATGGTTTTGAGTTTAGGGTTTAGGGTTTAGGGATTTAAGGTTTAAGGTTTAGGGTTTAGGGTTTGGAGTTTATGGCTTAGGATTTTTAGGGTTTAGGGTTTGGGGTTTAGTGTTTAGGGTTTAGGGTTTAGGTTTTAGGTTTAGGGTTTAAGTTTTAGTTTAGGTTTTAAGGTTTTCTTGACACAAAGAACAAATTCCTATTAACATTTCTTCTTTTTGATTTCATGAACCAAGTAGCACGCCAAGTTTTTTGAGACACAAGTGACGACATAGATCAAAAATGAGCACCCATAAAGAAAATTAGAAAACCTAGATAAGTAGGACCATCTCTATTGTAAAGACATTATTTTGTAAGCAACAGATTGGATCAGTCGTTCTTCAATTTCTCTAGTTCCCATCAGAACCACCCCCGCCTCTTGAGTAATGGGATCTGCCATCATATCCCTGATCTCTCCCACTGCCACCACCACGGTTGTAACCTTCATCGCTCCTCCTACCTCCCTAACCACCGTTGCTCCAACCACTACCTCCATATCCACCAACACCTCCAGACCCCCCCACCACCACTGTGATAACTGCTGCTTCTGCCTTTGGCTCCACTGACAAATCTAGACTGAGCCTAGTTGATGGTGATATTCCTCTTGTCAAGGTTATACACATTCTTAGGGTTTAGGGTTAGTTTAGGGTTTAGGGTTTAGGGTTAGTTTAGTGTTTAGGGTTTAGGGTTTAGGGTGTGGGGTTTAGGGTTTAGGGTTGTAGGGTTTGGGGTTTAGGATATTGAGTTTATGGTTTAGAGTTTTAAGGCTTAGGGTTTAGGGTTTTAGGGTTTAGGGTTTAGGGTTTAGGTTTTAGGTTTAGGGTTTAGGGTTTAGAGGTTTTTTCTTAAATTCAGTAAACCAGCAGGTTTAAGTTTATTTAGTTTATTTTTTATTTATTTGAGTTTTTTTTATTTTTATTTAGGTTTATTTTTTATTTTTATTTATTTTAGTTTATTTACTTTAGGTTTATTTATTTTAGTTTAGGTTTTTCATTTTAGTTTATTTTTTAGGTTTAGGTTTATTTTTTAGGTCTGTTTTATTTTAATTTTATTTTTTAGGTTTAGGTTTTATTTTTTTGGTCTAGGTTTTAGGTTTTTATTTTAAATTTATTTTTAGATTTTATTTTTTAGTTTATGTTTAGGTTTATTTTTAGTTTATTTTATATTATTTAGTTTAGGTTTAGGTTTTATTTATTTTAGTTTAGTCTATTTTAGTTTAGGTTTAGGTGCATTTATTATTTTTTTTATTTTTATTATAGGTTTATGTTTTTTTTTAGTTTAGGGTTTAGGTTTTATTTTTTATTTACTTCAAGTTTTATTTGAAAGTTTATTTTTTAGGTTTAAGTTTCTATTTAGTTTTTATTTTAGTTTATTTTAGGTTTATTTTATTTTTATTTTACATTTATTTTTTTATTTTATTTAGGTGTTTTATTCTTAGGTTTATTTTATTTTTTTAGTTTAGTTTAGGTTTTTATTTTTTTTATTTTTGTTTATTCTAATTTTTTATTTTAGTTTTAGGTTTAGGTTTACATTTTAGTTTAAATTCTTATTTTATTTTATTTATTTATTTATTTTATTATTTAGTTCTATTTAGTTTAGGTTTAGGTTTTTAAATTTTTAGGGTTTAGGGTTTAGGGTTTAGGGTTTTAAGGTTTAGGGTTTAAGGGTTTAGGGGTTAGGGTTAGGGTTTAGTGTCTAGGGTTTAGGGTTTAAGGTTTAGTGTTTAGGCTTTAGGGTAGAGGATTTTGAGGGTTTAGGGTTTATGGTTTAGGGTTTAGGGTTTAGGGTTTAGGGTTTTAGGGTTTAGGGTTTAGGTTTTAGGGCTAGGTTTAGGGTTTATGATTTAGGGTTTAGGGTTCAGGGTTTAGTGTTTAGGGTTTATGATTTAGGATTTGTGGTTTAGGGTTAGTTTAGGGTTTAGAATTTAGGGTTTATGGTTTAGTGTTTAGTTTTTAGGGTTTAGAGTTTAGGGTTGTAGGTTTAGGGTTGTAGGTTAAAGGTTTATGGTTTAGGGTTAGTCTTATGGTTTTGGGTTTACGATTTAGGCTTTAGTTTTTTTTAAAATTATGTAGACTAGTAGGTTTAGGTATATTTAGTTTACTTTTTATTTATTTTAGTTTATTTTATTTTAAATTTTTATTTAGTTTTATTTTTAAATTTAAATTTAGGTTTTAATTTAATTCTTTATTTTGTTTTATTTATTTTATTTTTTTTAGGTTTAGGTTTTTTATAAATATTATTTTTAGGTTTTATTTAGTTTAAGTTTATCTTTTTAGGTTTTTAGGGTTTTGAGTTTAGGGTTTAGGGTTGTAGGTTTAGGGTTTAGGGTTAGAGTTTTTTTTTTTAAAATTAGTAAACTCATAGGTTTAGATTTATTTAGTTTATTTATTATTTATTTTAGTTTTTGTTATTTTTTATTTAGGTTTATTTTTACTTTTATTTAATTTAGTTTATTTATTTTAGTTTTATTTATTTTAGTTTATGTTTTTTTTAGTTTTTTTTAAGTTTAGGTTTATTTTCTAGTTTAGTTTTATTTTTATTTTATTTTTTAGATTTAGTTTTATTTTTTCTTTTTAGTTTTAGGTTTATTTTTAGTTTATTTTATTTTATTTTGAGCTCAGGTTTAAGTTTAGCTTTACTTTATTTTAGGTTTAGGTTTAGCTATTATGTATTTTAGTTTAGCTTATTTTACTTTACGTTCAGGTTTATTTTATTTTTTATTTATATTTTTTGCTTTAGATTTTTTTTTAGTTTAGGGTTTAGGCTTTATTTTTTATTTTTTATAGGTTTTATTTTTAGGTTTATTTTTTAGGTCTAGGTTTTTACTTAGTTTTTATTTTATTTTATTTTAGGTTTACTTTATTTTGAATCTATGTTTAGTTTTCATTTTATTTAGGTTTTTTATTTATTTTAGTTTAGTTTAGCTTTTTATTTATTTACTTTTAGTTTAGTTTTTATTTTTTTATTTACTTTTTAGGTTTAGGTTTAGGTTTTAGTTTAGGTTTTTATTTTATTTTTATTTTTTATTTTATTTTGTTTATTTTTTAATATTACTTTTATTTTTAGGTTTTATTTAGTTTAGCTTTACGTTTTTAACTTTTTAGGGTTTATGGTTTAGGGTTTAGGGTTTAGGTTTTAGTTTTAGGGTTTAGGTTTTAGTTGAAGGTTTAGGGTTTTGGTTTTTTTTTTAACAAAGAACAAATTCAGATTCTACATTTCTTCTTTTTGATTTCATCGACCAAGTAATACACCAAGTTTTCGAAGCCATAAGCAATGACATAGATAAAAAATGAGCATGCATAGAGCAAATCAATAACCCTGAAAACTAGAACCGTCTCTACTGTAAAGTCATAATTCCATAAGCAGTAGATCGGATCATCTGTTCTTCTATTTATCTAGTTCCACCCATAACCACCCTAGCGTCTCGAGTAGCAGGATCCACCATCATATCCCTGATCTCTCCCTCCCCACCACCGCGATTGTAACCTCCATCGCTCCTCCTGCCTCCATAACCACTAGTACTCTGAACACCACCTCCATATCCACTAGCACCTCTAGATTCTCCACCACCATTGCGACAACCACCACCTCTGCCTTTGCCTCCATCGCCAAATCTAGACTAAGCACGGTTGTTGATGTTCCCACGCGTTACCCATTCTTAGAGTTTAGGGTTATTAGGTTTTAGGCTTTAGGTTTTTTTTTAAATTTATTTAATTACTTTATGTTTAGGTTTAGGGTTTGGGGTTTAAGATTTAGGGTTTAGGGTTTAGGGGTTAGATTATAGGGTTTAGGGTTTAGGGATTATGGTTTAGGATTTAGGGTTTTAGGGTTTATGCTTTTAGGGTTTAGGGTTTAGGGTTAGGGTTTTTTTAGGATTTAGGGTTTAGGGTTATAGGCTTATGGTTTAGGGTTTAGGATTTAGGGTTTAGGATTTAGGGGTTATGATTTTTTTTAATTAAGTAAACTAGTAGGTTTATACTTATTTAATTTATTTAGTTTATTTTTTATTTATTTTAGTTTACTATATTTTTATTTTTATTTAGTTAAGTTTATTTATTTTAGGTTTATTTAGTTTAGTTGATGTTTTTTCTTTTAGTTTATTTTTTAGGTTTAGATTTATTTTCTAGTTCTGTTTTATTTTTATTTTATTTTTTAGGTTTAAGTTTTATTTTTTATTTTTAGGTTTAGGTTTAGATTTTTATTTTATTTCTTTAGATTTAGGTTTTAGGTTTATTTTTAGGTTTTACTTGTTAGTTCAGGTTTAAGTTTATTTTTAGTTTATTTTATTTTATTTAGTTTAGGTTTAGGTTTAGTTTATTTTAGGTTTTGGTTTAGATTTTATTTATTATTGTTTATTTTAAGAGAGTTTAACTTTAGGTTTATTTTATTTTTATTTTAGGTTTAGGTTTTTTTTTAGTTTAGGGTTTAAGTTTTATTTTTTTATTTATTTTTAATTTTTATTTTTAAGTTTATTTTTTAGGTTTAAATTTTTATTTAGTCTTTATTTTATTTTATCTTAAGTTTATTTTAATTATATTTTATGTTTACTTTTTATTTTATTTAGGATTTTTATCCTTAGGTTTATTTTATTTTTTTAGTTTTGTTTAGGTTTTTATTTATTTTATTTTAGTTTATTTTATTTTTTGGTTTAGGTTTAGGTTTTAGTTTAGGTTTTTATTTTATTATATTTTTGTATTATATTTAGGTTTTGGTTTTTTAATATATTTTATTTTTTTTGTTTTATTTAGCTTAGGTTTAGTTTTTCTAGGGTTTAGGGTTTAGGGTTTAGGGTTTAGGGTTTAGGGTTTCAAGGTTTAGGGTTTTAAGGTTTAGGGTTAGGGTTTAGGGTTTAGGGTTTAGGGTTTAGTGTTTAAGCTATAGGGTTTAGGATTTTTAGAGTTTAAGGTTTTGGGTTTTGGGTTAGCTTAGGGTTTAGGGATTTTTTTTCTTTTAAATTCAGTAAACCAAAAGGTTTAGGTTTATTTAGTTATTTATTTATTTATTTTGTTTATTATATTTTTTATTTTTATTTATTTTTATTTTTTATTTTTATTTAGTTTTGTTTATTGATTTTAGGTTTATTTATTTTAGTTTAGGTTTATTATTTTAGTTTATTTTTTTAGGTTTAAGTTTATGTTTTAGTTGAGTATTATTTTTATTTTATTTTTTAGATTTAGGTTTTATTTTTTATTTTTAGGTTTAGGTTTAGGTTTTTATTTTATTTTTCTAGGTTTAGGTTTTAGGTTTTTATTTTAGGTTTATTTTTATATTTTATTTTTTAGTTTAGGTTTAGGTTTTTTTTAAGTTTAATTTATTTTATTTAGTTTAGGTTATGGTTTAGGTTTAGTTTACTTTAAGTTTAGGTTTAGGTTTTATTTATTTTAGGTTTAGGTTTATTATATTTTTATTTTAGGTTTAGTTTTTTTTTTAGTTTAAGGTTTAGGTTTTATTTATTTTTTAATTTTAGCTTTTATTTTTAGGTTTATTTTTTAGATTTAGGTTTTTATTTAGTTTTTATTTTATTTTATTTTAGGTTTATTTTATTTATAAATTACATTTAGTGTTTATTTGATTTAGTTTTTTTTAGGGTTATTTTATTTTTTTAGTTTAGTTTAGGTTATTATTTATTTTATTTTAGTTTCTTTTTATTAGTTTATTTTATTTTATTTTAGGTTTAGGTTTAGGTTTTAGTTTATGTTTATATTTTTTATTTTATTTATTTTGTAATTTTATTTAGGTTTAGGTTTTTGTTTATGTTTTTATTTTATTTTATTTTCTATTTTATTTAGGTTTAGTTTTATTTTTTTTATTTTAGTGTTAGGTTTTATTTTGTTTAGGTTTAGTTCTTAAGATTTTAGGGTTTAGGTTTAGGGTTTAGGGTTTAGGGTTTAGGGTTTAGGATTTTAGAGTTTTGGCTTTTAGGGTTTAGGGTGTAGGGTTAGGGCTTAGGGTTTGTAGTTTAGGGTTTAGTATTAAGGCTTTAGGGTTTATGATTTATTGTTTGGGGTTTAGTGTTAAGGCTTTAGGGTTTATGGTTTTTAGGGTTTAGGGACTAGTTTAGGTTAGGGTTTAGGATTTGTTTAGGGTTTAGGTTTAAGGTTTAGGGCTTCTCTAGGTTTAGTTTATGGTTAGTTAAGGTTTAGGGTTGTAGGGTTTAGATTAGGGTTTAAGGTTAGGTTAGGGTTAGGGTTTAGGCCAGGGTTTAGGTTTAGGGTTTAGGGTTTAAAATTTTTTAGGGTTTAGGGTTTAAGGTTGTAGGTTTAGAGTTTTAGGGTTTAGGGTTTAGCATTTTTGGTTTAAGGTTAGGGTTTTTATTCTATTTTTTATTTTTTAATGTTTTTTAAATTAAGTAAACTCATAGGTTAAGGTTTATTTAGTTTATTTAGTTTATTATTTATTTATTTTAATTTATTTTATTTTTTAATTTTATTTAAGTTTATTTTTATATTTATTTAGTTTAGTTTATTTATTTTAGTTTAGGTTTCTTATTTTTTTTTTTTTAAGTTTAGGTTTTATTTTATACTTTTAGGTTTAGGTTTAGGTTTAGGTTTTTATTTTATTTTTTTAGGTTTAGGTTTTAGGTTATTTTTTTTAGTTTATGTTTAGGTTTATTTTTAGTTTATTTTATTTTATTTAGGGTTTAAGTTTAGGTTTAAGTTTAGTTTATTAAAGGTTTAGGTTTAGATTTTATTTATTTTATTTTGGTTTATTTTAGTTTTTGTTTAGGTTTATTTTATTTTTATTTTAGGTTTAGCTTTTTTTTTTAGTTTGAGGTTTAGGTTTTATGTATTATTTATTTTTAGGTTTATTTTTTAAGTTTTTATTTTTATTTAGTTTTTATTTTATTTATTTTAGGTTTATTTTATTTGTATATTAGGTTTACTTTTTTATTTTATTTAGGTTTTATTTTTTTATTTTAGTTTAGGTTTTTATTTATTTTATTTTAGTTTAGTTTTATTTTTTTATTTTATTTTCTTTTTAGGTTTAGGTTTAGGTTTAGTTTATAGTTTATGTTTTCATTTTATTTTATTTTTTATTTCTTTTTATTTAGGTTTATTTAGGTTTTATTTAGTTTAGGTTTAGGTTTTAGGTTTTTAGGGTTTAGAGTTTATGGTTTAATGTTTAGGGTTAGTTTATAGTTTATGGTTTAGGGCTTAGGGTTTGGGGTTTAGGGTTTAGGGTTTTCTTTATGATTAGGGATTAGGGTTTAGGGTTTAGGGTTTAGGGTTTAAGTGTTAGGGTTTAGGGTTTAAGGTTTAGAGTTTTAGGGTTTAGGGTTTAGGGTTTAGGGTGTAGGGTTTTGGTTTTGGTTTTTTTTTTTTTACAGAGAACAAATTTAAATTCAACATTTCCTCTTTTTGATTTCATCATCCAAGTAACACACAAAGTTTTCGTAAGACACAAGCAATGACATAGATATAAAATGGGCATGCATAGAGCAAATAAAAACTCTAGATAGCTAGAACCGTCTCTACCATAAAGACAGTTCCATATGTAGCAGATCGGATCGATCGTTCTTCATTTTGTCCAGTTCCCATCAAAACCACCCCGACCTGTCGAGTAGCGGAATCCACCATCATATCCTCGATCTGTTCCTTCGCCACCCCCACGGCTGTAACCTCTGTCACTCCTCCCGCTACCATAACCCCCATTGTTCTGACAACCACCTTCATATCCACCAGCACCTCCAAATCCCCCCACTGCCTGTGCTTGCTACCTCCACCTTCCCTCCCCAGATCTGAGCGGTTGACGGTGATGTTCCTACTGTCAAGGTTCTGCCCATTCTTAGGGTTTAGGTTTATTAGGTTTTATGGTTTAGGTTTATTTTATTAATTTATTTAGTTACTTTAGGTTTAAGTTTAGGGTTTGGGTTTTAGGGTTAGGGTTTAGGGTTTAGGGTTTGTTGGCTTAATGAGCCTCATGTTCAATCCAATCAATTTTGATAATAACAAACGAATGCTTGGACATTCTAATGTATATTTTATGTGTTACAGATATATTAATTGCTAATTACATATCCAATACATCTCACAATATGTTTGAGAAAATTACAAGAATAGAAGAATGAAAAATAGATCAAAATGGATAATGTGAAGCTTAAGATACAATATTTTAGGTTATATGAATTTATAACTATCTTAAAAATTCATATGAGTTTTGGCAAGAATCAATTTGGTCATAACTTAATATATTATTTTTTATTTATTTTAAATATTGATAATGTGATTAAATTATATAAATCTTTATCTATTTAACATTCAATTATTTGTTTTATACATAACATTTGAATTGTCAAAATAATAAATGATAATAAATTATGACTATTAAGTGTAATTAGTTTATATACTTAATATAATTAAATATTTTAATTTCATTTTAACATTTAATGATAACTAACATATGTATGATTATATATAAATTATATCATAATATTAAACCCTAAACCCTAAAAGCATAAACCCTAAAACCCTAAACCCTAAACCCTAAATCCTAAACCATAAACCAGTAAACCCTAAACCCAAACCCTAAACCTAAATCGAAAGTAACTAAATAAATTAATAAATAAACATAAAACCTAAAACCTAATAAACCTAAACCCTTAGAATGGGCAGAACCTTGACTGCAGGGACATCACCGTCAACCAGGCTTAGTCCAGATCTGGCGGTGGAGGTGAAGGTGGAGGCAGTGGTTATCGTAGCGGCGGTGGGGGATCTGGAGGTGCTGGTGGATATGGAGGTGGTGTTCAGAGTAGTGGTCTTTATGGAGGTGGGAGGAGAGATGGAGGTTACAGCCGTGGTGGTGGCGGAGGGAGCGATCAGGGATATGATGGTGGATCCCACTCGAGAGAGGTTGGGGTGGTTCTTATGGGAACTGGAGAAAATGAAGAATGGCCAATCCGATTTGCTATGTATGGAACAGTGTCTTTATAGTAGAGACAATTCTAGTTATCTAGGGTTTTTAATTTTCTCTATGCGTGCTCATTTTTTATCTATATTGTTGATTGTGTCCTAAAAAACTTGGTGTGTTACTTGGTTGATGAAATCGAAAAGAAGAAATGTTGAATTGAAGTTTGTTCTCTGTTAAAAAAAAGAAACCAAAAACCCTAAACCTTAAACTAAAACCTGAATGCTAAACCTAATACTTAAACCATAAACCCTAAACTAAAACTTGAACCCTAAACCTAAAAGCTAAACCCTAAACCCTAAACCCTAAACCCTGAACCCTAAACCTAAACCTAAACCCTAAATCCTAAACCCTAAACCCTAAATCTCAAATAAATAAAAAATATACTAAATATAATAAATAAACCTAAACCTACCAGTTTACTTAATTTAAAAAAGAAAAACTTTAATCCCTAAATCCTAAACCCTAAACCCTAAACCTACAACACAAAACCTACAACTCGTCTTAATAACAATTAGAATGAAAACAAACTTGAGAACTACATTCGTGTTTCTATTTTTGACAAGTTTTGCAACATCACTATCTTTTCTAATAAATTGGGTCAAATCCTTTTAAGCTCTTATAATGGTGATTTCGTTTTTAAATTGGTTTGGAATTTTATTAGAAATAAACATAACACCTCTAATGTTTTCATTAAATATTGGAATAATATCATTCCCATTTCTTAATCAATTTTATCTTTGAAGATTTTGAATAACCTCATCCCGGTGGATTCCTTGCTCTGGCTTAAAGGGTTTTACTTACCTTATAAGTGCTATTATTTCTTTCATATTGAAAATGTTAATCATGTTTTTGTCAATGGTGCTATTGCTTCCAAACTTTGGATATGGTATGATGATTTATTTAACACTTACTATTTTCACGGCTCTCTTTCATTATATCAACTTCTTGAAGTTTGTTTCCATAAAACTGTGAAAGGTCATATCAAAGTTTTAATTGCTATTACCCTTATTTGGTTCATTAGGATGGATAAAAATGATGCTAAATATCATGTTATTCCTATGAACCATAAAATGATCCTTGCTAGAACTAAAGAAAAAAATTCATGTATTATTTAATGCAAATTTAATTAGCAATTTTCACTTCAGAGGTTATAAAATTGTGGCTAAAAAACTGGGTATACTTTGCATGATGATCCTTCCTACAAGAGTATTAGCATTATACATTTGATTAAGCCTAAAAAAAATTCTATTAAGATCAATATTGATGGTTCTGTTTCCCAAAACAAATATGGCTGTGGTGGAATTCTTAGGGATTCTAAAGGCACTGTCATTTATGCTTTTGCCTACCCCCTCAAAGCTTGTTTTGTTATTTATGTTGAACTCTGGCTGCTAACAAAGCCATTGATATCTATTTAAGAAAAGGCCTCCATAATATTTGGAATGAAGTTGATGCTCTTCTTTTACTTGATATGTTTAATAACAATAAAATGGGAAATGCTGACTTATTTTATCTTGTTAATCACACTAAAAAGCATCTTTCTCAAGTTTGCTACAAAAGTTTTCACATTCTTCGTGAAAGTAATGCTTGTGATGATTTCCTAGCTAATTTGGGAGGGGAATTAAATGAGCTCACTTTATTTGATAACCATAGCATACCTAAGAATCTGCGTAGTCTAGTCAATCCGGATAACACTAGACTACCTTACGATTTTAACCTTCTGCTCTTTTGTTAATCTTTTATTATAGTGGTTTTATTTAGTCTACTTTTTATTGCTTTTTTTTACTCCCCTCACTAGGAAGTGGTTTTTGGTGAGTTTATTTATATACTTAAACCCCCTTCCTCTTTACCCGATTCTATACTTGCCTGGCCATTTTTTTGGTCTTAGTGGTGCAATTTTTAATTGGTTTCCTATCCTTTGAGCCTAGCTGTTTTCTTTCTCTGGCTCATGCTTTGTATCTCTCGTTGGGTTGTGGCTGTACCAATATTTTGGCCTGCCCTTTCTACCAATGAATGTTGGGTTTGCCTTTAGTTTTTCCTGGCTGTGGCCTTTTTTGAAGTTGATTTGTGGATGCTATGGTTGGTTTTGCTGGTTGCTGCAATTTGTTTCTTTCATTTGCCTAGCTATTTTGGGTGGTTATTTTTCATGGCTACTATTGGCCTCTTATGGCTTGGTTCTCCTTTCCTATTTTGGCTTGGAGGTTTCTGCTGGTTGGTTCTATCTACCTTGTGAATTGGAGTTAATTATTTTATGGTTGTTGTCTCCCCATTTTCTCCTTTGTAGTAATTGTCTGCTCTTTGGGGTTTGGAAGGGGTTTTGTTTGCCTCTAGCCTTGTTCTTTTCCTTATAGTTTTGCTGCTTGTGGTTGGGTGGTCCTCCTTAGGCTTTTCTAGTTTGGCTAGGTGACTACCATTTGTATTTATTGGTAATTTTGGAGATCACCAAGCAGGCTATGGCTTTGTCTATTATTGTTATTTTACCTCTTTTAGGGCTTTGTATTAGCTCTGTTTGCTGGTTGGTTTTGTTGGCTGACTGGGCTGGTTGGCTATTTTGGCTGTATGGGTTGGTTGGTTGGGTGGAAGTGTTGTCTGTGTTTGATGGTTGGTTTAGGTGCTTTTGGCTGGGTTCTTTTGGTTGGGTTTCTGGTCTGCTCCTTGGTTGGTTACCTTCTTTTGGGTGCAGCTATTTTTCCTTTAATTTTGCTTCCTGATTTGGATGTCAGTTTTCTTGCTACTCTGACTTCTCCTACTGCTCATCCTGTTGGCTGCTAGCCTGGGTGGTTTTATTTGTTGTTTTATTGGTGGAGGATATGAGCTCTTGTAGTTTTTTGGTCCTATTTTAGGCTTGTTATTATGCTTTGGCTGCTTGAGGGGTTTTTTGTGGTGGTTGTCTTGCCTTGGATGCTTGTGTAGTGGTTTGGTGTTTTGGGCTTTATGTTGGATGTTGGTATTGACTCCCTTTGATTTAGTTGGCTCTCTTTGTTTCCTGATATTTGCCTATTGGTTCGTAATGGTGGATTTGCTTTCCTTTTGGCTGCCTTGGTGGTGGCTTTGATGGTAACTTCTAGATGCCCTCTTGGTCTATCTATGCTATGGCTTTCCTCTCTCTACTACTCCATATCTTCTACTATTTTGCTATTTGGGTGGAGGTTTTTTTCTTGGATTTGAATTGCTAGTGCTCTGCTCAACCACTAACCCTGCTATAACTTCTGAGATGTTGGCTTTATGGGTTTGGTCTACTGTGGGTTTTAGTTGGTGGGTTGGCTGCTAGCTGGCTGCTAACTTGCTATTTTTCTCAATTTTTTTGGTGCAAGAACTAGATCACTATGGACTATTTTGCCTTGCATGGTTACTTATATCAGGTATGTTGGCTATGATGGCCTTGATGTTTCCCTATATCTTCTCTCTAATTGGTAGCATGCATATGATTGTAACCCTTCTCATGAAGTTTGGATGCTCATATGTATTGTTGCCCCTTGAGATGATCTTAACTGAGCCCGAGCCTTCTCTTTCTCAGCTCTTTCTAAATTGTTTACTTTAACATTTTTCCTTGAGCTATGGCCATTTCCTTTGTAGTGTTTCACAGATTTCTTTTGTAGTTGGAACTTCACAGATGGAATGATCTTTACTCATCCAACTCAAGTACTGTTGATGTGGATCTTGCTTATCTTTCCTTCTCAAAGGGATCATGAACTACTGTTGACTAGTCCTTTTAATGTTTTCTTAAGTTTTATTAGTCCATGGCATCTCTTCATAACTCCATGCAAAATAGTCCTTAAACTTCATGAATAGCCTAACTAAGTCATTATTTTCAATTTCATTCAACAAAGAACTGATGTATGTCGGGCCTGGATCTTCTTCAATTCCTAAGTTGATTTCCTTGAGGTCATCGATGGTTGACTTGATCTACTCTTCAAACTCTGGCAGTGCATCTTTGCCTTCAAAATCATCTAGATCATCTGAAGTTTCTAAGCACAGCTCCTCATATGAGTTAATGTGATCTGAAAAGAACCTATCAGATTCCAAATGATTGGTGATGACTAAGCAATTATCATCATCATCGACTAGACCCACCATACTGAATCCTAGTCTCGGTCTTGATTGAGATCTTTCGCATTTGTTCTTTCATATTCTTTTGAAGTAGTCAAAAATATGCTTTGACCAAGTATGTGGGATTAACCCTTTTTTTGCTAAATTATGAACACAAGCCAAGTACCAATCAAAAGGTAATTCTATTAAATCTTTATAAGAGTCATCCGCAAGTTCTACATCAACTTTTTGACATGAGGATGATGCTCCCAGAAAGAACCTCTGAGTCTTCACCCCTGTGGATGACTTAGGGGCATCCTTAACTACCAAACCCTCAACTTTTTGAGAGGAAAGTGGGGTTAGAGCTAAGGTTCCCAACCGATGTGTAACTGTTTCACATATAGACTTGAATAAACTTATGCTTTGCTTTGGAGCCTGGTCTTCATCACTATATGGCTCAAGTTCCACCTCCAAGGGAATCTACTGCTGAGAAGAGCTGGCTGGTGTGCTAACAATATAATACTCATCATAGGAACTAGATTCTAAATCTAAATGTATAGCAGTTGTAGTCCTGGTAGCTGGGATATATCTTCTATTGGATGACCAATTAGGAGGTTTTCCACCCTTGGGACTACCTCTGAACAAGCCATTTCCTCTACGTGGTGAATGTCAAGTTGTCCTACCCATATGTTTGAATGGAGTAAAGAACTATGGGTGGAATATAATTCCCAACTTTCTCCTCCAAGTCTATTTCTTCTCCCTTTTATTTTCTTTTTCAATTTCTCTTTTTTTTCTTTTTTTTTCTCTTTCTTTTTCTTTTTCTTTTATTTTTAAACTTTAGCTAAGTTCGTGAGAATAGACTTGTTGATTTTGAGGGAGGTAGTAAGCCGCATCCTCATATATGCCGACCTTGTGATCTATAAATTACTTGAGATCTCCTTTGACACTGTCGACTATCCCACCTCTCACAAACTTCAATCAGTGATGTAGAGAGGATGGAACTATATTATTCTCATGTATCCATGGTCTCCCAAGCAAAGCGAATGATGTATCCAAGTCTATAGTGTGAAACTTGGCTTTGATCTTCCAATCATCTATCTCCAAGGGCAACACTATAGAGCCTAATGCCTGTTGACCTCACTTTTGGAGTGTGGATTCAATCTTCCTATCTTAGACATAGGATTCTTCTAGATACCAAGACTTCCCTAGTCATAAGACACTTCTAATAATTAGGTAAACACTTAACCTAAGCCTAAAGACTTAGAAGGGTTAACCATATGATTAGGTTATGCCTTAGGGATTAAGATAATCCACCTACCCTACAACCCAAATCCAATCCATGTTCACCTTCTCAAACCAAACCTCAAGTTCAATTCAAACATCAAATTCAAATCCAAATCCAAACCCAAATTCCAAAACCAAATGATTGAAACCCATGATCAAATCCAAACTTGAAACCCTTCCTAAGCCATATGACCTATCCCATGGACTTAGCTAACTCTTAATCTAAATCAATACAAAACTAATTAATTTTCTCATAATCAATTTATATCTTCAATCATCTTTCTAAATATAAACCAAATCTACATTCAAATGATCAAAACTAAATGAAACTAAATCAAATTAAATCAAAACCCTTCCTAAGCCATATGTCCTATCCCAGGGACTTAGCCAACTCTTAATCCAAATCAAGTCAAACTCAATTGATTTTCTCACAAATCAATCATATTTTCAATCATCTTCACAAATTTAAATGAAATATACATTTAAATTATCAAAACTAAATCAAACTAAATCAAAATCCAAACTTAAGCCACATGACTTAACTCCATGGACTTAGCCAAATTCCTTCATTCCAAAACCCGGATTCAATTGATTTTCTCATAAATCAATCATACCTTCAATCATATTTACAAATATAAATGAAATCTACAATCATCAAGCCAAACCAAAATCAACCAAAATCAAACCCAACTTAACCCTTTTACCTGAAATATTCAAATGAACCAAAAACCATTTGAACCCAAGCCAATTGCAATTGAATTTATATTTCAATCCCAAATCCATATATAAACTCAACTAAATTAAACTCAGCCATAAATCAAGCCAACTAAAGCCAATTGGTCCACTTGACCCAAAGTGGCCAATTGACCTATTTGAGCAAAGTTTTAATCCTACCCAAATTGCATTAAACCAAGCTCATCAAAACCTCCCAACATGATTGTTGATCACCCTAGGTTGATCAATCATCACAAATTAGATTAGACCAAGTCAATTTGGTTATTTGACCAAGTCAACCCCTTAACCTATATGAACCCAAACTAGCCAAATTGTATTTTAAGCCAAATCCCTTGAAACCAATGATTCATACCAAATCCAAATCAATATTTGAATATGACTTGATCTTCAATTGAGTGGAACCAAACCCAATTGGACCTCTTGACCCAAGTTGACCCAAATTGACCTAAAATACCAAATTGGGTCAAATCAAAATATAAACCAAATTGATTGCAACCAATGGCTCAAGTTCATTCCAAATTGATTGTTGAACTTAACCAAAGCCATGATTGGAACCAATTAAACCCAATTGACCTACTTAGGCCAAATTGACCTAAATTTTCAAGTTGGCAATAAAACTAAATCCAAATTAATTAAAATTAAAGCTTACAATAATCTTCAATTGGTCAACTAAACCCAAACCAATTTGGCCAAATTGATCAAATTGGTCAAATTGGTCAACTTAACCCATTTGACCCAAATGAATTCAAATAAGCCAAAATCAAATCTAAGCCAAACTAAAACAAACCAATTAAACCAAAACATCCCAAATGATCATATGAACTTGAACCAACCCTTGGTTTGACCTAATTTGACCAATTGGTCAACTTGACCCAACCTAACCCAATTTGACCTAAATGAGTCAAATTGAGCCAAAACTAACCAAATCAACTCCAATTGACTTGAAATTTGGGCTAACCCACTTTTGGTAATTTTAAATCTACCCAAATCAAATCCAATGCCAAATCATCATTCTTCCCTTAGGTTAAGGTCATCACATTAGATAAATTACCCATGTAAGTTGTCATTTCCATTCTTTGGCCACTTGGTACTCTCCCAATGGTCCACCTAGGCACCTAAGACACTACCCAACCTAATCCAAGGGTGGTTGGGTTGGCCATGACCCATGAGAGGTGAAATCACCTCACCCTCCCCATTAGAGCATTTGAAACCCATATGACACACATGATTTTTTCCTTTGTAGCCACCTCCACACCTTCAACCAACCAAGCTGAGCCAACTCACCTCCTCCCTGCCACCCACTACTCCCTAAGATGGTTGGACGTCCACTAAAAGCCAAACTCGATCCCACCATCTAATCAAGATGAAGGGGGTGTACACCCCCTCATTTTCACTCAAACACACACAAAAATCATTCCTAAGAGCCCTATCTACCCAAGATGAGTCACTAGAGCCATTCCCTAAGCTCCCAAGCTCATTCTTTGATCAAAAAATACCATTCCCATCTATCCTAAAATAGGACACTCCCATTTCTCTCCTAACTTCCCAATTTCTCCATCAAACTCAAATTAACTTTGCACGCACCTTCTCTAGGCCTCATCGAGCAAGAACAAATCATCTCCCAAGCTTCTTGAGCACTGGAAGTGGGATTTCAATCAAAGCTGAGTTCCAAATCATCAGTTCATGGCCTTTCGAGTGAACATCAAGGAGTTGATTAAATTACTGCTCAATAAGGCTTCGTCTTCACTAGATGAAGCTTCCTCAATTGTTTGAGCTATACGTCTTGAGCTCTGGCGAGGTATGCTTCCAAAACTGATCCTTAGGCCAAAATGGGTTGGAGCTTTTTGAAGAAAACTTGCATCTCATGTGATCTTGATCATTGGATCCCCTCAATCGATGTCGTGAAGGTGTGGGACCCTTTTGGAGTTGATCCAAGCTCGGGTAAGCTCAGATCAAGTGACCAATGGCAGGCAAACTCCATTTTCCCGCACTCATGTGACATTAGATCACGCACCGTCCATTCCTATCCACGTTGAATCTCAAAGTAGGAGAGCTATAGTTTTGGAAAACCCTGTGCAGAGAAATTGAGTTTGGATTATTCTTGTTATAGACTACTTATCAAGAGAGTTTTTTCAGATATAATCACTATTATAAAAATCTATTTCAGCAATACTTCACATCAAGTCTCCTTAATTCGCCAAGATCTTTACCACAGTCTCAAAGAATTGAAATCTTACTAGAGAGAGATTTTTAAAGCATAGATTTAGCTCCTTGACATATCTGCTAAATTGAAAGAGCTAAAGTTTAGAAGGCAATATCGATTAGAGAGGAGTTCTATGATTAGATAGGCTATCACATCTATAGAAGAGGATTGCTCATAAATAGACACTTAGGTGTCTAAAATTAAGTAGATTCCTTCTTTGTCCATGAACAAGAAGCTAACCCTTAGCATCTCTATGAAACTTTAGAGAGGTGGTCTACTATGGCATATAAAGCTCAAACAATTTTAGGTTTTTAGGGTTTAGGGTTTAGGGTTTAGGGTTTAGGGTTTAGGATTTACAGTTTAGGGTATTTTAGGGTTTAGGGTTTAAGGGTTAGGGTTTAAGGTTTAGGGTTTAGGGTTTTAGTGTTTAGGGTTTAGGGTTTAGGGTTTTAAGGTTTAGGGTTTTAGATTTAGGGTTTATAGTTTTGAGTTTACGGTTAGTTTTAGGGTTTAGGGTTTAGAGTTAGGGTTTTTATTTATTTATTTTATTATTTTTTTAAATTAAGTAAACGGCTAGGTTTATGTTTATTTATTTTATTTTTTATTTATTTTAGTTTATTTTATTTTGATTTAGGTTTATTTTTATTTTTATTTTAGTTTAGTTTATTTATTTTAGTTTATTTTTTTTATTTTAGTTTATTTTTTAGGTTTAGGTTTAGGTTTATTTTTTAGTTTAGTTTTAGTTTTATTTTATTTTTTTGGTTTAGGTTTTATTTTTTTATTTTTAGGTTTAGATTTAGGTTTTCATTTCATTTTTTTAGGTTTAGGTTTTAGGTTTTTATTTTAGGTTTTATTTTTTAGGTTTAGGTTTAGTTTATTATATTTTATTTAGTTTAGGTTTAAGTTTAAGTTTAGTTTATTTTAGGTTTAGGTTTAGGTATAATTTTTTATAGTTTAGTTTATTTTAGTTTAGGTTTAAGTTTATTTTATTTTTTAGGTCTTTTTTTTTAGTTTAAGGTTTATGTTTTATTTCTTATTTATTTTTAGGTTTTATTTTAAGATTTATTGTTTAGGTTTAGGTTTTCATTTAGTATTTATTTTATTTTATTTTAGGTTTATTTTATTATTATTTTAGGTTTAGTTTTTATTTTATTTATGTGTTCTATTTTTTAGTTTAGTTTTTTAATATTTATTTTATTTTCTTTTTAGGTTTAGGTTTAGGTTTAGTTTTAGTTTATGTTCTATTTATTTTTATTTTTTTATTTTATTTTGGTTTAGGATATTTATTTATTTTATTTTTAGGTTTTATTTAGTTTAGGTTTAGGTTTTTAGCTTTTTTAGGGTTTAGGATTTAGGGTTTAGGGTTTATGGTTAGTTTAGGGTTTATGATTTGGGGTTTATGGTTTAGGGTTTAGGGTTTAGGGTTTAGGGTTTAGGTTTTAGGGTTTAGGTCTAGGGTTTAGGGTTTTAGGGTTTAGAGTTTTGTGTTTAGGGTTTAGGGTTTAAGGTTTAAAGTTTTCAGGGTTTAGGGTTTAGGATTTAGGATTTTTGGTTTTTTATTTAAAAGAAGACAAATTCGAATTAAACATTTCTTCTTTTTCATTTCATCAAACAAGTAACACACCAAGTTTTCTAAGACACATCAAGAACATAGATAAAAAATGAGCACACATAGAGAAAATAAAAAACCTTAGATAACTAGAATCGTCTCCAGTTTCAAGACACAGTTCCATAAGAAATAGATCAGATCAGTCATTCTTCAGTTTGTCTTTTCCCATCAGACCACCCGACCTCTAGAGTAGCGGGATCCACCATCATATCCCCAGTCTCTCCCTCCGCCACTACCATGGCTGTAACCTCCATCTCTCCTCCTGCTTCCATAACCACCATTGGTACGACCACCACCTCCAGATCCCCCACCACCACTATGATAACCACCATCTTTGCCTTTGCCTCGACTGCCAGATCTAGACTGAGCCTTGTTGACGGTGATGTTCCTACTATCAAGGTTCTGTCCATTCTTAGTGTTTAGGTTTAGGGTTAAGTTTATTAGGTTTTAGGGTTTAGGTATTTTTATTTATTTTTAGGGTTTTTTTAGGTTTAGGTTTTTATTTAGTTTTTATTTTATTTCTTTAAGGTTTATTTTAAGTTTACTTTATTTTTATTTTACATTTTGTTTTTATTTTATTTAGGTTTTTTATTCTTAAGTTTATTTTATATTTTAGTTTAGTTTAGGTTTTATTTTGCTTAGTTTATTTTTTAGTTTATTTTTTAGGTTTAGGTTTAGGGTTTAGTTTTGGTTTTTATTTTATTTTATTTTTAGGTTTAGGTTAAGGTTTTAGTTTAGGTTTGATTTTATTTTATTTTATTTTTTATTTTATTTAGGTTAAGGTTTTTTATTTATTTTAGTTTTAGGTTTTATTTAGTTTAGGTTTAGGTTTTTAGGTTTTTAGTGTTTAGGGTTTAAGGTTTAGAGGTTAGGGTTGAGGGTTTTAGGGTTCATAGTTTAGGGTTTAGGGTTTAGGGTTTAGTATTTATGCAGTTTGTTTTAGGGTTTAGGTTTAGGTTCAGTGTAGGTTGATTTATAGTTTTAGGTTTAAGTTTAGGGTTTTGGTTTAAGGGTTTAGTTCAGGTGTAGGGTTAGTTATAGTTTTGGTTTAAGTTTAGATTTTTTTAAGTTTAGTTTAGGTTTAGGTTTATTTAGAGTTTAGGGTTTAGGTTTAGGTTAGTTTAGTTTTTGGTTTAGTTTAGAGTTTAGGTTTAGGTTTTAGTTTAGGGTTTTAGGTTTAGGGTTTAGGTTTTGAGTTTTAGATTAGTTTAGGGTTAGTGTTTGGCTTTAAACTTTAGGTTTAGTTTAAGGTTTAGGGTTTAGGTTTAGCTTAGGGTTTAGGGTTAGTTTAAGGTTTTGGGTTTAATATTTAGGGTTTAGGGTTTTTGGGGTTTAGGATTTAAGGTTAGTTTATTATTTAGGGTTTAAGGTTTTAAGGTTTAGGATTTAGGGTTTAGGGTTTAGGGTTAGGATTAGGGTTTAGGGTTTTATTGTTGGAAAAAGTTAGAATTTTATTACCATAAAAGGAAAAGATACAATGTCCTTAAAAGTAAGAATTCTCTCATGAGCTACAGGAAACATAAAGAGCTAAACCCTCATCTAAGTACATTAGAAGAGGAAAATAAAACAAAAAAGCAAAAATTATAACTAAAAAGCATGAGAGCAAAATGACACAGAGTAAAAATAAAATGAAAATAGAAAAAGGTTGAGTCAGCAGCAGTTCGTGATTCCTTTGAGAAAGCTAGGTAAGCAAGCTCCACGACAACAGTAGTTGGGATGACTGAGAAATGACCAAGCCTTCGATAAGGTTTCAACCTATGAAAGAATTCTGCAAAAAACACTACCAAGTAAAAGTCATAGCTAAAAGGATAAGGATAAAGAGAGCAAAAGGAGAGAACTGAGAAAGAAAAGGCTCAGGCTCAGTTAAGATCATCTCAAGGGGCAACAATACATATGAGCATCCACTTCATAAAAAGGGTTACAATCATATGTAAAGCTACTAACCAAAGATAGGAGGTGAGTAACATCAAAGCCATCATAGCCAGCATACCTAATACCAGCAGCCATCCAAGGCAAGTAGTCCATAGTGATCCAATCCTGTGCCAACCAAATAGGGAAAATAACCAACTAGTAGCCATTCAGTAGCCAACCCACCAACTAAAACTCACAACAAGCCAATCACATATAGCTAGCAAGCTAGAAGTCACAGTAGGATCATTGGCCAAGCTTATGGAACCATGCAGTAACACCACCAAAACCACCACCATCATACCTTAACAAACCAACAACCAAGACTAGCACACACAAAAGGAAGCCAAAGGCAGTGACCACCATAAACTAAAAATCCCAATTCAGAAGGATCAACAAAGGTTCGTCCAGCACAGTGAAAAGTTGTAGCAAATTGGAAAAGAAGAAGAAAAAAAACCAACAAAGAGAAAGGAAGTTGACCTTTTTTTAGAATGACCTCTCAACCCCTCCATCTTAGACATAGGACTTATCTTAGACACTAAGAGTTTCCTTAGTCAAGACACTTCTAGTGATTAAGTGAACACTCAACCTAACCCTAGAGACTTAGAAGAGTTAGCCATAGGAATAGGACATGCCTTAGGGGTGTTAGAAAATTTGCCTACCTTACAGCTTGAACCAAATCCTCACTTCCACCTTTCAAGTCAAACTCCAAATCAACCTCAAAGTCAAATTAATTCCAAACTTAATTGATTTTCTCAAACTCAAATCAATTCTAAATAATTGAAGCTTATGATTCAAATTCCAAGTTCAAAAATCCTTCATAAGTCACTTTGATTCATCTTATGGAATTAGCTTGAATTAAATCCAAATCAATTCAAATTCAAGAGATTTTCTCATAACCCATTTATATTCTCATTTATGTTCACAAATATAAATGAAATATAGATTCAAATATCCAAAACTAAATTCAAAACTCAAATCCAAATTCAACCAAAATTCAACCTAAGCCTTTCAAATCAAATTCTTGAACTTAGCCAAATCAAATTCAAATCAAGACAAACTCTTGATTTTTCTTCATGATTCAATGAATCCTTCAACCATGAATCCAAATATAAATACAAACTTCAATCATCAAACAAAAGCTAAATTCAAAAATCAAACCCAAATCAAACTCATGTTCACCCTTTTGAACTTGAAATCGTCAAATGAATCAAAACCCATTTGACTCTAAATCACTTGCAAATGGATTTATATTTCAATCAAAAGTCCATATGTGAGTTCATACAAACTTTATTCAAGCCTTGATCAAGTCAATTGACCCACTTAGGCTCACTTGACCCAAAGTGACCTAAAGTACCCCTTTTGAGCCAAATTCTAATCCTACCCAAATTGGATTGAACTAAGCCCAACTAAGCCTCAAATTATGATTAACAACCATCATGAGATGATTAATCACTCAAATTGGGTCAAACCAAGTCAAACCTAAGAGTTGACCAAGTCAACACTTAGCCAAAATGAAACCAAAACTAGCAAAAATCCACCATAGGCCAAATTGATTGAAACCATTGATCAAAACTCATTCATAATCAATGTTTGAACTTGACCAAGTCATCATTTGAGCCTAACCTAGCCCAATTGGCCACTTGACCCAAGTTGATCCAACTTGACCTAAAAAGTTAAAATGTGTCAAAACTTGATCTAAGCCAAATTGATTGAAGCTAATGGGTCAAGTTCATTCCAAATCACTTGTTGAACTTGACCAAAGCCTCAATTAGCTAAACCCTAGCTCAATTGATGAACCCAACCTAAAGGTCAAATTGAGCCAAAATCAAATTAAACCAAAATTGATTGGAAACAAAGATACCAATACATTTCAAATGACCAATGAAACCTAAACCAACCCATGACCTAACCAAAATAGGCCAAATGGGTCAAATTGGTCAACTTGACCCATTTGATCTAAATGAAATCAAATTAACCAAATCCAAATATAAACCAAATTGATTGGAAACAAAGATACAAAATCAATTCATATGGTCATATGAACTTGACCCAACCCTTGGTTTAACCCAATTTGACTAATTGGTCAACTTGACCCAAGTCCCATTTTGACCAAAATGGATCAACATGAGCCAAATCATATAAAATCAATTCCAAATTCATTGAAACTTAGCCCAACCCATTTTTCAATCATACCAAACATATTCAAACTGAAATCCAAGCAAAATGACCTTTTTACCCTAGGTCAAAGGGTAATTCTTGGCCAAATCCTCTTTATGGCCACTTGGCACCCTCTTAGTGGACCAAGTGGACACTAGTGAGCATGGTGCACATGACCCAATGGGTTTGGGTAAGCTAAACCTAACCCAATTGCTAAACCGACCACCCACTTGGAAATGATCACATGGGAATCATTCCTCCGCTTTGTTTTGCACATGGCAACCTCTCCACTACCTTCCTCTGCCAAAACTGAACCATGTGCCATCTCAAATGACCTAACAAACCCATTGCATCTGATCAATTGATCCAAAATGGATGGATAGCTTGCGACCGTCCGATCCATCTATGGGGAGATATACTCCCCCTAATTTCATTTCATTTTTACACACTCACCCTCGATTGATGCTAGGGAACTCAGAGCACGCATCCTCAAGCTTCTCCAAGCTTCCTAGAGCACTTTGCATTTCTCCATTTCTTGATTTGTTAAAACTAAAAATAGGGGAGGTAGCAAGGATTTCTATCTCACTCAATACCCAATATCAAGCCAATTTCTTTTGCGAGCACCCTCAAGGGACTCAATCGAGTTTATCCAAAGCATCATCCAAATTCTCAAGGCATGGGAGAGGGGAGTTTGATCAAGACTGCAAGCAATTAAAGCCCATCTTGGTCCATAGGAAGATCCACTTCATCCCAAGGCTTGAAACTTTTAATAGGGCTTTATCTCCACTAGACGAAGCTACCTCGATGGTTGGGAGCATCGATGATAGCCTCTGGCGAGGTATGCCTTCAAATCGAGCCTAAAATAGGAAGTGTTTGGTCCTTTGTGAAAGAAATTTTCACCCCATTGCATTTTGATCATTGGATGTCTTGCCCCTTGCATGATGATGGTGTGGGTTGAGTTTGAGCTCAATTCGAGCACAATCGAGCTTGGATCATGCTCTAAGGAGTGGATGGATGTCCTGTCCTATAGGTGAGCTCAATGACGGATCATGGATAGTACATCCGCTCATTTTGGATGGTTGGTCCTGATCAAGCCACGTATAATATGTGATTAATCCCTTAAGAACCGTGGGCTTAATCCTAACCATCCAATCTTTGATCAGAGAGTCAAGAAGAAAGCGCGTAGCACCATGCAGCATGGGATGTGACTACTTAAATAGAAAATCTTATAGTGCCACATGGAAAGCACGCGCTACGTTAGCGGTCCACGTGGTGCCGACGGGATTAGTTTTATAATTAGGGGTATTAATTAATTCCTTAATCATTAAATCTTCAAAATAACATAACTAATTCTAAAAAAATAAAAAAAATACAAACTAAAATGCATGATGAAGATAACTCAGTAAGGAATAATCTAAAATTATTTTCAATTGATTTTGAATAATGATTTTTTAATTAGGGTTTTAGTGATAGCTTAATTACCATAATTACTCCTTAATTACTTCATTAATTCATTTCAAATTACTCAGATGCATTTAGTGGGATGACCTCTGCCTCCCCTAATTTTCTTGGGATTTATTTATGAGTTAAATAGGGAAATCAATTAATGAATCCTTAATCACTCTCTTAATATAATTAAGGATAAAAGTATGTGAATAGTGGTTTAATTCATTTATTAAGTTAATTAAACCTTGCTTAAGTGAAGAAGAGGTTTATGAATGGGTTTGGGGAATTTTCCCTAAACCATTCCGTCTACATCTTCTGTGATTCTTAGTTAGTTATCAACCAAATTACTGGGTCCTTTAAAGTTATAAAGCCCAAGCTCCAACACTACATAGAGTTGTTGGCCCATATCCTAGAGGCTACCATTTATAAGATTCCTCAAGGAGAGAATGTCATAGCATATTCTTTAGCTAGGCTTACCAAAGAGTTGGCATGTTCGGAGGATGAGTCCATATAATAAAGGTCTAAAATAGACAAGTCTTATCCCTTATTGATATTGAACTCATCAAAAAGTACTTTCTTGAAGGGGAGGTTTCCATTGCCAAGAAGGATGAGGAGTTATATTAGAGGCAACCATTCATGGATTACTTAAATAAAGACAAACCATCTCAAGAGAAGATCCAAGCCTATCAAATGAAGCAGAGAGCACTTTCCTATGCTCTTGTGGATAGTGTCTTATACCAGTGATCTTTCGATCATATGTGGTTACGTTGTTTAGACAAGCATAAAGCCCATAATATCATGATCGAGATACACTGAGGATTATGTGGGAACCAACCCTAGTCTGAGCCGAAAGCCAATATCAGATACTTGGGATACTAAGACTAAGTGATGCCACCAATGTCAAATACACAATGTGGTCCTACACTAACCACCCAACATTCTATGTCATAGATTGTCCTCATGGCCATTTGAGTGTTGGGTTATCGACATAGTGGGTCTGAGTGATCCTCCTTCTTTCAAGGGTCAATTTATCTTAGCTGTTACTGACTACTTTTCCAAATGGGAGAAGGTGATTTGACTCAGAGAGGTTACATCTCAGCATGTGCTCCAATTTTTTAGGAACCATATCGTACATAGGTTCAGAGTGCCTTGATGAATTATATCTAATAATGATACTCATTCAAGAGCATTGATATCAACAACTTTGCTTAGAGACACAATACAAATTAAAGATATTCTACCATCAACTACCCGAGGTCAAATGGCTTAGCAAAATCCTTCAACAAAAATCTCATCCAAATACTAAAGAGACACTCGATAATAATAAGTGATAGTGGCATGAGCAAAAAGTTAAAGCCTTGTGATCCTTCCATAGCACATATAGAACTCCAATTCAGCCTACTCCTTTCTCCTTAGTGTATGGGTCCAAAGTCATTCTACCATTAGAAGTTTAACTCCCATCACTAAGGATAGCTGTGGGTAGCAAGATCACGACAGAGCAGAATGCCAAATTAGAAGAGCTTGAAGCTTTAGAAAAGAGATGTCTGCCAGTATGGCAAAATCTCAAGTTGTATAAAGCTAAAATGACTCAAGCTCACAACATGTTGGTCCATCTTAGAGCTTTTCTTGTAGGAGAGATTATTTTAGTTCTAAGGAGATTGATTGTTGCCCGTCATGATACGGGAGGCAAGTTTGAACTCACTTGGGAAGGCCCTTTTGCCATAGAGAAGGCCTACCAAGGAGGATCTTATCAACTTATTAATCATAAGGGAAAGGGCCTAATGCTTTAATCAATGGGCTATACTTAAAAACAAATTATAAATCATTTTTGAAAATAGTTATCGTCAATGAAAATTCCATTTTGAATTCAATCTCTTCCATGTTGAAAGTATTCTTTTTGGTGAATCTACCATTATGTGTTTAGGGTAGGTGTATGAAACTCGAGTGGAGTCCTATCCTTCATCAACACAACACAGACACAAACTACACATAAACATATAAAGAAAACACATATCTTTTGTCTCGGTCATCTCTGAGTTGAGATAATGCTCTAACGACACTCACTCAGTAGCTGCTCTAGGTCAGGCTAACATGCTACCCTGCTAGTGGGTCACCCTAGTGGTCCTCTTTCTTTGGAGGATGTAAGTCTGCTACACTTTCCTTCTTTACTTGGCTATTGCACACCGATAAGCTGCCTTGTTAGTTTGGTAGGCCTTACTGTGTGGCCGGTAGGCAACCTTATGTTGGCTTCATTTAAGAGGATGTGAGTATGCTATATTTTCTTCTTAGATTAGCCTTTATGCACTGACTAGGTCAAGTATATTTGAGGTTTAGAATAAGTCCCCTAGCGGTTCCTTCCCTCCTGAATGCTTCAAGTCAAGGTCCAATCCTTCCTCAGGGCTCTCCGCTTAGTAGTCACTCTAGGTCACAAACGGGCACCTTAGGTTGGTTAGTTCTCACTATGCTGATGGATACACCTATCATTATGATGGATACACCTTAAGTTGGTTGGTTCTCGCACCTTGGGATACACCACTCATGGCAGATGTAAGTCTGCTATGCTTTCTCCTTGAGTTGGCCACTGTACACCTATATGCTTTCTTTAACAAGGCTCAGGATAATGCCCCCAACAGCACCTCCCCTGTGGGCACTATATTTGGATCACATCCTTTGCGACCCCATTTAGACACTACATGGTTTACTATCATTCAATAGTTCCCTTTTCCTAGTAACCACCCTTGTGGTTGGAGAATTTGTCTTGTGGATGTGCAGATTCTTCCTTGGTCCAGTAAATCTGAGATAGGTCAAGGTCGACATAACCACTTCTCAGTGTGTTCCCTCGCACACCAACATGGTCCACACAAACTTATAAACAAAATATATATTAATTTGTGGATTAGGAGGACACCCCTAGCAGTACCTTTTCCTAAACAGGTATTCTATCTTTAGGGCAATGTTAGCAAAACTCCCTATAGAAATCACCTAACTACTCTTGAGTTGATAAAAGTCACCAGCAACATTAACTTAATAGTCATCCCTAAGCCAGGTTAAATTTATTGTGCTACCAATAGGTCACCCCAGCGGTTGTTCCCTGCTTTAGAAGATGTAAGCCTGCAACACCTTCTTCCTAACACTGCTAGCTCTACCCCATGACCAATAGACTATCTCTTTGGATTTATAAATCTGAGATAGGACAAGTTTGATATAGCCCCTTCTCAGTGGGTCCATCACACACATACATGGTCCATAAATTAAATCTATCAAATTTAATCGAGCTCACATCCCAGTGAATATGCCCTTAATTTGAAATCAAACTAAACCAAACAAATCATATCAAATCAAATAAAATTAAGATTATATTAATCTTGACTACTTTTGAGTTGACATAAGTCCCCAACGACATTCACTCAGTAGTCAGGTCAGGTTTGATTTGTTGTGCATCCAATATGTCACCCTAGTGGTTGTTCTTTACTTTGGAAGATGTAAGTCTGCTACGCCTTCTTCCTAGCACAGTCATTGCAAACCCCTTAGGTTGGCTAGCTCAACCCCACAGTTAGTAGACTATCCCTTTGGATTTGAAAATCTGAGATAAGAAAAGTCTAAAATAGCCCCTTCTAAGTGGGTCCATCGCACAACGACATGGTCTATAAATTAAATCTATCAAATATGACCAAGCTCACATCCCTAGCAAATATGCCCTCAATTTGAAATCAAACTAAGCCAAACTAACCATATCAAATCACATAAAATTAAGATAAAATTAATCTTGACTACTTTTGAGTTGACATAAGTCCCCAGCATCATTAACTCAATAGTCACTCTGGGTCAGGTTTGATTTGCTGTGCATTCAACAGGTCACCCCAGTAGTTGTTTATTGCTTTGGAAGATGTAAGTCTGCCACACCTTCTTCCTATCACAACCATTACACACCAAAAGGCAACCCCTTAGCTTAGCCAGCTCTACCTCAAAGTTGGTAGACAATCTCTTTGGATTTGTAAACATGAGGTAAGTCAAAGTTGATATAGCCCCTTAGTTTTAGATTTATTTTTTGGGCTTAAATTTTTTATTTAATTTTTATTTTAGGTTTATTTTATTTTAGTTTAGTTTTTATTTATTATTTATTTTAATTTTATGTTTAGGATTAGGTTTAGATTTTAGTTTAGGTTTTTATTTTATTTTATTTTTTATTTTATTTAGGTTTATTTTTTATTTATTTCATTTTTAAGTTTTATTTAATTTAGGTTTAGGTTTTTAGGTTTTTAGGTTTTTAGGGTTTTCGGCTTAGGGTTTAGGATTTAGGGTTTAGGGTTTAGGGTTTTAAGGTTTAGGGTTTAGGGTTTAGGGTTTTAAGGTTTAGGGTTTAGGTTTGTAGGTTTAGGGTTTGTTTAGCGTTTAGGGTTTAGGGTTAGGTTTTTTTTAATTTTTTTTTAAATTAAGTAAACTAATAGGTTTTGGTTTATTTAGTTTATTTTTTATTTATTTTAGTTTATTTTATTATTATTTTTATTTATATTTATTTTTATTTCTATTTAGTTTAGTTTATTTATTTCAGGTTTACTTATTTTACTTTAGGTTTTTTATTTTAGTTTATTTTTTAGGTTTAGGTTTAGGTTTAGGTTCTAGTTTGGTTTTATTTTTATTTTAGATTTTTTAAGTTTAGGTTTTATTTTTTATTTTTATGTTATGGTTTAGGTTTTTATTTTATTTTTTTTTGGTTTAGGTTTTAGGTTTTTAGTTTAGGTTTATTTTTAGGTTATATTTTTTTAGTTTAGGTTTAGGTTTATTTTTATTTTATCTAGGGTATTTCTTTAGGTTTAGGTTTAGTTTATTTTAAGTTTAGGTTTAGGTTTTATGTATTTTAGTTTAGTTTATTTTAGTTTAGGTCTAGGTTTATTTTATTTTTATTTTAAGTTTGGGCTTTTTTATTTTAGGGTTTAGGTTTTATTTTTAATTTTTTTTTAGGTTTATTTTATAAGTTTAGGTTTTTATTTAACTTTTATTTTATTTTATATTAAATTTATTTTATTATTATTTTAAATTTAGTTTTTATTTTATTTATGTTTTTTATTTTACACTTTAGTTTAGGTTTTCATTGATTTTAGTTTAGTTTAGTTTTTATTTTATTTTCTTTTTAGGTTTAGGTTTAGGTTTAGCTTTTAGTTTAGGTTTTCATTATATTTTATTTTTTATTATTTTAGTTTAAGTTTTTTTATTTATTTTATTTTTAGGTTTAATTTAGTTTAGGATTAGGTTTTTAGCTTTTTTGGGTTTAGGGTTTGGGTTTAGGGTTTAGGGTTTAAGTTTTTTTAGGGTTTTGGGTTTTGGGTTCAGGGTTTAGGGTTTAGGTTTTTAGTATAAGGTTCAAGTTTTAGTTTAACATTTAAGGTTTTCAGTTTTTTCCTAACACAAAATAAATTCAAATTCAACATTTCTTCTTTTCGATTTCATCAACCACGCAACACATAAAGTTTTCTAAGAGAAAAGCGACACAGATCAAAAATGAGTAGGCATAAAGCAAATTAAAAACCCTAGATAACTAGAACCATCTCTACTATAAGTCACAGTTCCATAAGCACTAGATCGGATCAGTCATTCTTTTGTTTCTCCAGTTCCCATCAGAACCACCCCGGCCTCTCGAGTAGCTGGATCCACCTTCATATCCCTAATCTCTCCCTCCACCACCACCACAGTTCTAACCTCAATCAGTCCTCCTACCTCCATAACCACACTGCTCTGACCACCACCTCCATTTCCACCAGCACCTCCAGATCCCCCACCACCACTATGATAAATGCCGTCAAGGTTCATCCATTCTTAGGGTTTAGGTTTAGGTTTAGGTTTATTAAGTTTTAGGGCTTAGGTTTATTTTTAAATTTATTTAGTTACTTTAGGTTTAGGCTTAGGGTTTAGGGTTTAGGGTTTAGGGTTTAGGGTTTAGGTTTAGGGTGTAGGGTTTAGGGTTTAAGGTTTAGACTTTAGGGTTTTAGGGTTTATCCTTTTAGTGTTTAAGGTTTAAGATTAGGGTTTAGGGTTTTTTAGGGTTTAGGATTTAGGGTTGTTGGAATAGGGTTGCAGGTATAGTGTTAGTTTTAAGGTTTAGGGTTTAGGGTTTAGGGTTTAGGATTTAGGGTTTAGCATTTTTCTATTAAATTAAGTAAAATGGTAGGTTTAGGTTGATTTAATTTATTTTTTATTTATTTTAGTTTATTTTATTTTTATTTAGGTTTATTTTTATTTTATTTAATTTTGTTTATTTATTTTTTTGGTTTATTTATTTTAGTTTAGGTTTTTTTTATTTTAGTTTGTTTTTTAGGTTTAGGTTTAGGTTTATTTTTCAGTTGAGGGTTTTTTTTATGTTTAAGTATAGGTTTTTATTTTCTTTTTTTAGGTTAAGGTTTTAGGTTTTTATTTTTGAATTATTTTTATATTTTATTTTTTTGATTAGGTTTAGGTTTATTTTTAGTATATTTCATTTTATTTAGTTTAAGCTTTGGTTTAGGTTTTATTTATTTTAGGTTTAGGTTTAGGTTTTATTTATTTCATTTATTTTATTTTTATTTTAGGTTTAGTTTTTTTTGTTAATTTTGGGCTTAGGTTTTATTTTTTATTAATTTTTAGGTTTGATTTTTAGGTTTAATTTTAGGTTTAGATTTTTATAAAGTTTTTATTTTATTTTATTTTAGGTTTATTTTATTTTTATTTTACCTTTAGTTTTTATTTTATTAGGGTTTTTAATTCTTAGATTTATTTTATTTTATTTTGTTTACTTTAGGTTTTTCTTTATTTTATTTTAGTTATTTTATTCTTTTATTTTATTTTATTTAGGTTTAGGTTTTTATTTATTTATTTTATTTATAGGTTTTATTTAGTTCAGGTTAATGTTCTTAGGGTTTAGGGTTTAGGGTTTAAGGTTTTATGGTTTAAGGTTCTAGGGTTAGGGTTTATGGTAATGGTTTAGGGTTTAGGATTGAGGGTCTAGTATTTAGGCTTTAGGGTTCAAGGTTTTTAGGGTTTAGGGTTTAAGGTTTAGTGTTTAGGGTTAACTTAAGGTTTAGAGATATTTTATGGTTTAGGGTTTTGGGTTTACGCTTTAGGGTTTAGGGTTTAGGGTTTAGGATTTAGGGTTTAGGGTTTAGGGTTAGTTTAGGGTTTAGGGTTTAGGGTTTTGGGGCCTGTATTGAGGTTTAGGTTTAGGGTTTAGGGTGGTTTGTAGTTTATTTTTAGGTAGCATTTAGTGTTTAAAGTTTTTAGGATTTTTAAAAAAATGAGCAAACCCGACAGTTTATTATTTAGTTTATTTTTTAATTTATTTTAGTTTATTTTTTTATTATTTTACCATTTTTTTATTTGGTTTAGCTTTCTTTATTTTTAGTTTATTCATTTTAGTTTAAGTTTTTTTTTAGTTTTTCTTAAGTTTAGGTTTAAGTTTAGGTTTATTTTTTTTAGTTTAGTTTTATTTTTATTTTTTTTATTTAGGTTTTATTTTTTTTTGTTTTAGGTTGAGGTTTTTATTTTATTTTAATTTAGGTTTAGGTTTATTTTTAGGTTTTAGTTTATTTTATTTTATTTAGTTTAGGTTTAGGTTTAGTTTATTTTAGGTTTAGGTTTAGGTTTTATTTATTTTATTTTAATTTATTTTATTTTAGGTTTAAGTTTATTTTATTTTTATTATAGGTTTAAGTTTTTTTTAGTTTAGGTTTAGGTTTTACTTTTTATTTATTATTAGGTTTTAATTTTTGATTTATTATTTAGACTTAAGTTTTTATTTTATTTTAGGTTTATTTTATTTTTATTTTAGGTTTAGTTTTTTTATTTATTTGGGCTTTTTAATTTTTTAGATTAGTTTAGGTTTTTATTTTTTTATTTCAGTTTAGTTTTCATTTTTTATTTTATTTTCTTTTTAGGATTAGGTTTAGGTTTAGGTTTTAGTTTATGTTTTTATTTTATTTTATTGTTTTATTTTATTTTGGTTTAGGTCTTTTTATTTATTTTATTTTTAGGTTTTATTTAATTTACATTTAGGTTTTTAGGTTTTTAGGGTTTAGGGTTTAGGGTTTAGGGTTTAGGGTTAGTTTAGGGTTTATGATTTAGGGTTTATTGTTTGGGGTTTAGGGTTTTAAGTTTTTTTTTTCTTTTTGGGTTTAGGGTTTAGGTTTAGGTTTAGTGTTTAGGGTTTAGGGTTTAGGGTTTAGGGTTTAATGTTTAGGTTTTAGGTTTTAGGTTTTAGGTTTAGGGTTTTTAGGGTTTAGGGTTTTTATTTTTTTTATATTTTTTAATAGAGAACAAATTCATATTCAACATTTCTTCTTTTCGATCTCATCAACCAAGTAACACACCAAGTTTTCTAAGTCAAAAGCGACAACATAGATAAAAAATGAGCACGCATAGAGCAAATCAAAACCCTTGATAGCTATAACCGTCTTTGCTGTAAAGACATAGTTCTATAAGTAGTAGATCGGATCGGTCGTTCTTTAGTTTCTCCAATTCCCATCAGAACCACCCCGACCTCTTAGAAGGATCCACCATCATATCCCCAATCTCTCTCTCCACCACCACCACGGCTGTAACCTCCGTCGCTCCTCCGGTCTCCACAATCACCACTACTCTGACCACCACCTCCAAATACCCCACGACCACTACGATAACTACCGTCTCCACTTTCACCTCCATCGCCAAATCTAGACTAAGTTTGTTTGATGGTGATTTTCCTATAATCAAGGTTCTGCCAATTATTCGTGGTTTTTTTAGGGTTTATATTTCAGTTTAGGTTTAGGTTTATTTTTAGTTTATTTTATTTTATTTAGTTTAGGTTTATGTTTTTGTCCAATAAAAGAGAAACATAAGACTAAGTTAAGTGTTATAGAGATGAGGATGCTCAGGTGGATGAGTGGCTTTACCCTTAGAGATAGAATGCAAAATGAGTATGTTCGGGAAAAGTTGGAGTAGCTCAGGTAGATAAGATTAGGGAGAGCCTTAGATGGTTTGGCAACATAAAGCCTCATGACCCGATTAGGAGAGTAGATGCATTAGATTTTCCTTATGTAAAGAAAGGTAGACCAAAAAAGACTTGGTTAAGATGTAAAAAAATGATCTTAGTATACCGAATTAAATGAGAATTTGACACATAGGACACAACAAGATGAAGGATTTATGTACCACCCATGGATTTTGTTGTTGTTGTTGTTGTTGTAGTTTAGGTTTATGTTTAGGTTTAGTTTATTTTAAGATTAGGTTTAGGTTTTATTTATCTTAGCTAAGTTTATTTTAGTTTTGGTTTAGGTTTATTTATTTTGTTAATTTTATTTTCTTTAGGTTTAGGTATTTTTTAATTTAGGGTTTAGGATTTACTTTTTATTTTTTTAGGTTTTATTTTAAGGTTTATTTTATTAGGTTTAGGTTTTTATTTAGTTTTAATTTTATTTTATTATAGTTTTATTTTATTTTTATTTTTAATTTAATTTTAATTTTATTTAGGTTTTTTATTCTTAGGTTTATTTTATTTTTTTAGCTTATTTAGGGCTTTAAATATTTTGTTTTAGTTTATTTTTGTTGGATTATTTTATTTTATTTTTTGGTTTAGTTTTAAGTTTAGGTTTAGGTATTAGTTTTGGTTTTTATTTTATTTTATTTATTTTTTTATATTTTATTTTTTTATTTTTTTTTTAGTTTTATTTAATTTAGGTTTAGGTTTTTTTTTAGGTTTAGGTTTGGTTTGGGTGGGGTTTAGTGTTTAGGGTTTTAGGGTTTAGGGTTTATGGTTAGGGTTTAGGGTTTATGGTTTATGTTTTATGGTTTAGAGTTAGCTTAGGGTTTATGGTTAGTCATGGTATGGCTGGGTTTAAGAAGGCTTTATGGTCAGTGGTTTGTGGTTTATCGTTTAGGGTTAGTTTAGGGTTTATGGTGTAGAGCCCAATTATGTTTGGGGTTTAGGTTTAGAGTAGGGCCTGCCTATGATTTAGGGTTTATGGTTTAGGGTTTAGTATTTATGGTTTTAGGGTTTAGGGAGGGTTGAGTGGTGTGTAGGGTTTAGGTGAGCTCACGGTGGCCTGGTTTATGGTTTAGGCTCTTAGGGTTTAGGGTTTAGGGTTTAGGGTTTAGGGTTTAGGGTTTAAGAACTAGGGTTGTAGTTTAGGTTTAGAGTTTAGATTAGTTAGTTTAGGGTAGTGGGTTATTTAATTTTTTTATTATTTTTATTTTTTTATTAAGTAAACCCATATTTTTAGGTTTATTTAGTTTATTTTTTATTTATTTGACTTTATTTTATTTTTTATTTTAATTTTGGTTTATTTTTATTTTTATTTAATTTTATTTATTTATTTTAGTTTAGGTTTTTTAATTTAGTATATTTATTAAGTTTAGGTTTAGCTTTAGGTTTATTTTTTAGTTTAGTTTTATTTTTATTTTATTTTTTAGGTTTAGTTTTTATTTTTTTATTTTAAAGTTTAGGTTTAGGTTTTTATTTTATTTTTTTAGGTTTAGGTTTTAGGTATTTATTTTAGGTTTATTTTAAGGTTTTATTTTTTAGTTTAGGTTTAGGTTTATTTTTAGTCTAGTTTATTTTATTTAGTTTAGGTTTAGGTTTAGGTTTAGTTTATTTTACGTTTAGTTTTATGTTTTATTTATTTTAGTTTAGTTTATTTTAGTTTTGGTTTAGTTTTTTTTATTATAGGTTTAGGTTTTTTTTAGTTTAGAGTTTAGGTTTTAATTTTTATTTATTTTTAGGTTTTATTTATTGGATTATTATTTTGGTTTAGGTTTTTATTTAGTTTATATTTTATATTAGTTTAAGTTTAATTTATTTTTATTTAGGTTTAGTTTGTATTTTATTTATGTTTTAAATTATTAGTTTTGTTTTGGTTTTTATTTCTTTTATTTTAGTTTAGTTTTTATTTTTTATTTTATTTTTTTTAGGTTTAAGTTTCAGTTTAGGCTTTGGTTTAAGGTATATTTTATGTTTTTATTTTATTTTATTTTATTATTTTGTTATTTTATTTTTGTTTAAGTTTTATTTATTTATTTTATTTTTAGGTTTTATTTAGTTTAGGTTTAGGTTTTTAGCTTTTTAAAGGTTTAGGGTTAGTTTAGGGTTTAGCATTTTGGGTTTTGGGTTTTTTTTTGGTTTCGGGTTTAGGGTTTAGGGTTTATGATTTAGGGTTTTAGGGTTTAGGGTTTAGGGTTTAGGGATTATGTTTTAGGGTTTAGGGTTTTTAGGGTTTAGGGTTTAGGGTTTAGGTTTTAGGTTAAGGTTCATGTTTTAGTTTAGGGTTTAGTGTTTTCACTTTTCCCGCCTCCATAACCATCATTACTCTGACCACCACCTCTATATCCACGAGCACCTCCAAATCACCCACCACCACTATGATAACCACTGCCTCCACCTTCGCTTCCACCCCCATATCTAGACTGAGTGTGGTTGACGGTGATGTTCCTGCCATCAAGGTTCTGCCCATTCTTATGGTTTAGGTTTAGTTTTAGGTTTATTAGGTTTTAGGGTTTAGGTTTGTTTTTAATTTATTTAGTTACTTTAGGTTTCGGTTTAGGGTTTGGGGTTCAGGATTTAGGGTTTATGGTTTTAGTTAAATTAAGTAAACCAATAGGTTTAGGTTTATTTAGTATATTTTTTATTTATTTTAGTTTATTTGATTTTTTATGTTTTAAGTATATTTTTTATTTAGTTTAGTTTATTTATTTTAGGATTATTTATTTTAGTTTAAGTTGTTTATTTTAGTTTATTTTTTAAGTTTAGGTTTAGGTTTAAGTTTATTTTTTAGTTGAGTTTCATTTTTATTTTATATTTTATATTTAGGTTTAGGTTTTTATTTAATTTTTTTAGGTTCAGGTTTTACAATTTTATTTTAAGATTTTTTTTAGTTTTGGTTTGGGTTTATTTTTAGTTTATTTTATTTTATTTAGTTTAGGTTTAGTTTTAAGTTTAGTTTATTTTAGGATTTGGTTTAGGTTCTATTTATTTTAGTTTAGTTTAGATTTAAGTTTATTTTATTTTGTTTATTTTAAATTATTTTTAAGTTTAAGGTTTTTTTTTATAGTTTAGGGTTTAGGTTTCATTTTTTATTTATTTTAAGGTTTATTTTAAGATTTATTTTTTAGGTTTAGGTTTTTATTTTATTTTATTTTTAGTTTATTATATTTTACATTTAGTTTAAATTTTATTTAGGTTTTTTATTCTGAGGTTTATTTTTTTTTAATTTATTTAGGGTTTTATATATATTTTTTAGTTTATTTTTATTAGTTAATCTTATTTATTTTTAGGTTTAGGTTTAGGTTTTAGTTTAGGTTTTTATTTTATTTTATTATTTTATTATATTTAGGTTTAGGTTTTATTTATTTATTTTATTTTTATGTTTAGGTTTTTAGGTTTTTAGGGTTTAGGGTTTAGGGTTTAGGGTTTAGGGTTATAGTGTTTATGGTTTTAGGGTTTAGGGTTTAGGGCCCATGGTAGGTCAGTTTAGGGTGGGTGGTGGTAGGGTTTAGGGTTTAGGGCCCAGGATTAGTGTGTAGGTCACTTGGTTTGAGTTTAGGGTAGGGTATCTTTAAGATTAGTTTGTGTATACTGCCAGGTTAGTTTAGGGTTTAGGTTTAGGATTTAGGGTAGGGCCAGGGTTTAGAGTTTAGGGTTTAGGGTTTGAGGTAGTTTAGGGTCTATGCAGGTCCAGGTTGTTGGTCAGTTTATGGTTTAGTTTAAGGAGGATTTAGGATTTAAGAGGTTTTAAAATTAAGTAAACTGGCATGTTTAGGTTTATTTAGTTTATTTAGTTTTTTTATTTTAGATTAATTTATTTTTTATTTTTATTTATGTTTATTTTTTATTTTTCTTTAGTTTATTTTATTTATTTCAGGTTTTTTTTATTTTAGTTTATTTTTTATGTTTAAGTTTAAGTTTATGTTTATTTTCTAGTTTAGTTTTATTTATATTTTATTTTTTAGGTTTAGGTTTTATTTTTTATTTTTAGGTTTAAGTTTAGGTTTTTATTTTATTTTTTTAGGTTTAGGTTTTAGGTTTTTATTTTAGGTTTATTTTTAGTTTTTTTTTTTAGTTTAGGTTTCAGTTTACTTTTAGTTTATTTTATTTTATTTTATTTAAAGTTTAGGTTTAGCTTTTTGTAGGTTTAGGTTTAGGTTTTATTTATTTTAGTTTAGCTTACTTTAGTTTAGGTTTATGTTTATTATATTTTATTTATTTTAGGTTTAGGTTTTTTTTAGTTTAGGGTTTAGGTTTTATTTTTTAATTATTTTTAGGTTTATTTTTTAGGTTTAGGTGTTTATTTAGTTTTTATTTTATTTAAGATTTTTTTCCACCATCCCTCAAGATCTTTGATGTTGGTGGGAGCCCACGATAACACATTGCACACTTTAGAGTTGGTCGTTGCAAGCGGTGGCAACAACGACTCTTCCCGCTTTCATAGCTTGTTAGTGTTGCATTTGATTAGTATGCCAAACTGCCCAATTGTTTGGTGAAGACTTTTGCTGAGTTGGAGCACCTATTTATCAAGAGGTTTGTTGGAGCTTAGTAGAGGGTGACTGTAGGCGACCTTATTGTAGAGAAATTGAAGCTCAATGAGTCCCTAATTGATTACATTCTCAGGTGGCGCAACCTGAGCATGAAATGTGAACCACAGTTGTTGGAATAACATGCCATTGAGATTATTCTCAAGAATATCCATGGCCCGGTCGCCTTCATGCTTAAGGGATTTACCATCAAAACATTTGAGAAATTAATCAAAAAGGCGGCAAGCCTATAAGAAGAAGCATAACAGTTGCCCTTTCCACCAATCCCAGCCCAAGGTGTTTAAGAAGAAGCGAGACAGCGGCCAAGAGATAGGGAAGCAAAAAGAGTTTAGTATGAGAGACTACGAGCTCAGCAGCCTCCTTTGCCACCTCCTCTTCCATAACCTCGGCCATCATACCGGCCACTCCAGCCACCACAGCGACCATTTCCACCACCTCAATAGCCTACCCAGTAGTGTATTCATATTCATTGCCAGGCAGCTACTTTCCACCAACTGTTGCCAATAGATTGAAAAAGCCATATTCATTCAAGAGGGAGGTAGTTAGGAAAATATTTATGAAACTCTTAAAGAAACATGACTTTCAGTTACCAGAGCCTAAGAGGGCAAAGGAAGTGGGCAAGAGCGATGATCTTAGCTATTGCCCCTACCACCACATGTTAGGGCATGTCTTAGAGTATTGTATGAATTTTGAGGACTAGCTTGAGCGCAGCTACAAGTTAAGAGCCATAGTTATCCCTAAGGAATACTTATTAGAACAACCATCCAGTTCTATTAGAGTAATCCTTACAGATACTTGCGATCTTTTAAGACCAAAGAAGTTTACGATATCTCCCTATACCGAACCTCTAAGAAGAACATTTTTAAGATCAAGAAGCTTTCCTTATAGGTGCCTGAAGTAGCTCAAACCTCCAACACCAAGGAAGGTTTGCTAATTGCAAAAGACAACTCGGGGAATGTGATGGCCTAGCAGTAGCAGTAGCTCACCATACTTTCTTGAGATAGTCTAGTAGCACACCCACCGTCTGAGTCCAATACTCCCTCCACCGTTGTAGCTATCACCTCTTCTGCTAGCTCCTCTTCTACCGGCAAAAGCATTGTATATGAGGATAAGGGCACTAAATCCCTAACTCCGCTTACTTTACTTGATTTCCATCATGGACCTCCACCCAAAAAGAAATTAATGAAGAAATTTGATTCTACTTATATATTGTATACTTCTGATGCTCTTGATTTTATTTCTATTAAAAGCTCTCTAAGTCTAAATAAAAATAATAGCTCTTGTAGTTTTGATTGTTTCCTTTCTGATTCAGAGTTAGACTATCCTTCTCTGAATCAATCGGGTTCACCTCTTGAGATTGACTTGGAGTCAACTGATTATGAGGATCCCATAGGAGAAGCTAGGTATGCCCAATAAGAAGGTGGAACTTTTCACATGCTCATCATTCCAAGAAGTAACTGAGTCAACCTACTGGGAAAAGTTCTACCTCTTAGAGTAGCCCCTCAGGATAAAGGTAAGCAAGTCATTAGTTCTAGTGAGCTGATAGGCCTTCCATATGATGCTCCACTCATGGATATGCATGTGGAGGACCAAGCCAGAGTTGATTACAATGTCTTAGCTCACCTTAAAAGGTTTTTAACTAAGTTAAGCATATACGATGCTCTTGTCTTATCCAAAGAGATGAGGGAATCTCTAATCAAGGCCTTACTTAATCTAGAAATATGCTTAGCTCAGCTGACTGCTACTAAAGAGAAGGCAAGCCACTAGAAGGATATCTTAGGAGTTACAGATGATGAAAACTTACTCTTAGGGACGACGGAGCACAACCTCCTTTTTACATTATAGTGGATGTGGCAGGTACAGGCTATCCAAAGTTCTAGTTGACCCAGGTGTATCAGTCAACATTATGAGCCTAAGAACCATTTTCTACTTGAGGATCAACATCTCCAAACTCTAAAAAGAAAGGATGATGTTAAGAGGATTCAATGAACAATGGGAGAGGGCCTTGTGGTGTTTATTTTTGGATGTATTTGGGGTGTGACACCACGCAGATCATATGGGGATTACTTTTTGGGGATGATCGATACAACATTGAAGTATGATGTACTATTTTGAAAGATAGAGGCATCACCCTACAATGGATCTAATAACATAATAAGGACTCCTAAGACATGATGGGTCTATGAATGTACCAGAGATTTTTCTCCTACTTTACATGGATGAGTATAGCATGGTTTATATTAAATCGTTTTAAGTTCCTATGGAGGCAAGCCTTCATAGCTAATTACATCTTAGGAAATGAAATTTCATAAGAATACTCTCGATTAAAGTAGACAATTATCATCTCCAAAGATTTTAAGGTTAGACTATCAAAGGATTGGTTATATTTAGAAAATCAATTCAGAAAGTTCAAGAAGAAGACTTATTTTTGGAATCAAAATGAAATAAGTAGGAAATGCTCATGATACTTGGAAGCCTAGTGAGCATTCCAATCTATCATATCATTGGGCTTTATAATTTTGAAATTGAAGAGATTTATATATTTTGTGTTGAAATTTAATTATATTACTAGGGCTTATAATCCACCAACATAAGGTTGTGGGAATGCATAAGAGGTTAGAATTTATGCTTGTAGCCTGAAGGAAATAGCTACCTAGGATCCTAAATCTAGGTAGCTTTAGTACGAGCTAAAGCATGACCTAAATCTAAGCGATAGGTGGATATAAGGGTTTACCTCCAGGAGAGAGAATAAATTGTCTGACTTCTTAACTTATAATCGCTTAGAGTGGTCGCCAGCTAACTCCTACGATTTTGAAATCATGTAGTTTGGTCTTATGAATTGCAAGATAGCTAGGGTAGTTATTTAATTAGAAAGAGACTAAAGTACTAAACACACACTCCCTAAGAGACTAGAGCATGAGTGGTATGAGCATATGACTTAATCTATAGATGCAAAATCTTTTCAAATTTTATTTTATTTTAGACACATCATTTTGATAGAGGCTTTAGGATTTCTTATGCTTAAATGCATGATGAAATAGGTTATGGGTCAAATCAGCTAGAAGAAGGTGTTCTCCACCACAAGGGATGCACTCACATGTCAAGCATTCCTTTATTGTGCAAGGATGGAGATCCTTCATGTTCAAGAGAGAAAGAATATGCATGCATGATGTGAAACATACAACCATACAACTATGGGGTTGGTAAATCTTATAATTATCTTAATTATGTCTTAGGCTTTATGATTATGAGTTGTTTAAAATTTAGTTATGAGTGGTTAGTAGGGTAGAAAAGTTATTTTAATCCTAAGAGCCTAATTATATCCAAGCCACACATTAAAGAATCAATCATTTAAGAAACTATGAAATGCATGCCATCCTAATGCACAATGTAAACATAACATCAAACAATTATATAAACTATCATAAAATAATAAAAGGTCAGTGCGGTCAGGTACTGTCATACAACCCGAAGAGAGAAAAGATGGGTAGCTGAGCTCTACCCTTATACCTGAATATGGAAGAACAATTATAATTGTATTAAATGTTATGGGGGTCTTCTTTCTTCATATCTCCATTTTTTATTTGGTTCCTTCTTTGATTTGGATGGTGCTTGCTTCAATGAAATCACAGGGTACCCCAGGACAAAGCCTTCTGGCCACTGTTCATCCTAATCCCCCATAGCACTAATCCTAATTCTTATTATAAAAATTACATTTATGTGGGAAAAATAAATCTAACTACACCTGTAAAATAGAGATTAGCTAAATATACATATAATCCCAAGTATTGTAAATTTAGAATTAACACCCTACGCATGGGTAACTAAGCCCACCTATCCGAACTTGGATTATGCTTAAGGATTTAAGGATACTGCAAAAAGAGCATTCACATTTATTTTAAAGCGCCCTTAAGCATAATCCCCTAAAAAATATGATTCGGGTAATATTAGCCTATCATCCAGTCTATGAAGCATACACCCTAACATCCAATCTAAAATAATACATCATAAAACTAACATACATCACATCATACATTGTCCTAACTTAGAGCTAGAAGTGGTGAATTAATTTTAATGTATGTATTAAGGCTTATGTAGTACGTCTTGTTAGGCTTTAGTGTTGTATTTTCTTGGTGTAGAAGGGTTCAATTTAACATGAAAGGTTGATTTCACTTGAAGTTGTTTAATTGATTTTATTTGTGTTTTCTTTTGCTTCATTTGCTTACACAAAGCAACTAAGAGTTATAAAGAGAGGAAAAGATGATTTCCCTCTATCGTCCCTACCTTAAGTCACTTTCTAAAGTATATTAATTTGATTTAGTTCTCTTTAGTGAATGGCTTATTAAATTATTTAATTAATTTTAAGTTTAGGTTCACTTTAAATAGTCCTACTCAAAATGAAAGGCATCTTAAGATTAACTTAATTGAATTACTACCACATGACATATATTAAACCATTCTTTTCCATCGCATGTAACATGCATATGATTTAATCCTAAGTGTATTTGTACATGCAACATATTTTAGCACACTTAAATGATGAATGTATGTGTATGTTTAGAATTTATATTTTATTTGATTGAATTATTTAACCATATTAATTTATATCTTTATCCAAATTTTTATACAAAAAGGACATAAGAATGAAATTAAATAGGCATGTGCTATTGTTAAACCAAGGAAGTGAGGTAATCAAAATGACCTCTATGGATCTAGTTAAAGCCTCGTATTCTCAAGATGTTCGGACTATATACCCATTTGCATTCAAACATATGAAAAATTTGTATACATGAACATAGAAAGTAAGCTCCAAATCATATGGCTAATTAACTCAACCACTTAGCCAATTATGAATGCATGCAATTTTAATGTAAAATGGGATTTTCATTAACTAATCACATATACAAAAATATAGGCAAGTACATGTCATTGTTAAACTAGGAAAGTGAGGTAATCAAATGACCTCCTTGGGGCTAACTAAAGGCCGTATTCCTGGGATGTCCAGACTATATACTTATTTTTCTTGGACACACATGGATGTATATAGAAATAATGGAATGAAAACCATGCAAAGATTGTATTTTTTTATTGAATCATTTATATATGTGAATTAAAGCTCTATTCAAATTCTAATGTTGAAATACATAAGAATGAAATCAAATGGATATGTTCCATTGTTAAACTAGGGAAGTGAGGTAATCAAATGACTTCTTTGGGGCTAGCTAAAGCCTCGTGTTCCCGGGATGTCAAAACTATATACCCATTTCCATTCAATCTTATATAAATCTACACATTAATAGAGGAAAGAGAACTCAATATTCATACACATAAGCTATAAGCACATGCATTTCTTATGTATTTATAACTAGCATCATAACAAGTATTATTATTCATTTATAAGCTTTTAAAAAGTATATTTGGATTTAATAGTGATAACAGTCACACATATATTAAATTAAATCAACACATGCAAGCTTACATAAAGGAAATCCATTTTATTTTACTTAATTTTGAAAAGATGGATGCATGAATTCCAATGACATATCAAATTTAACATGATTGGAAATAGGATAATCAAATATAAGCATGTGATTCATTCAACCAAACTAGTTCTTAAGGACAATCAAATCAAATAAGATTATTTAAAGCAAACCAAAGCTTCTTTATTAATTAAGTTTTGGATTTGATTTGATATGAAGAGGATAAGATAAATCATCACTTGTTGTTTTAAACCCATTCCCACATTTGTGATTTGATTTATTTTAAGGAAATGTAATTAAATTGATTTTGTATGGGTTAATTAAGTTGAACCCTCAATTAGATGAATTAATTATCCTTACCTATGTCACCTTAAAATAATTAACTAACTATTTATGAGCCAACATGATATGCAAGGAAAATAAACTTGCAATGATCCTAAGAAATAAAAGGGGCCTAATGCAATTGGCTCATGAGTAATAGTTAATTAGATTAAGGGACTTAATTAATTACTCTTATGATTTTCCCACATGTGTGGACTAACCATAATTTCATTAAACTCTTTTAGGTTATTAAATAGCTAAAGATCTACCCAATGATTTAATTAATTAAGGTCTGATATGATTATGATTTTAATTTGATTAAGTGATTTAATTAATTTCATTTTAAAAAAGGGTGAAATTAACTTAGGGAAAGGAGTCCCAACCCTATTCCTTAGTTCAGTTACTATTGAACAATGATTAATAAACTTAATTAACCAATTTATTACTATTTCATTAGATTAATTAATCATTAATTAACTTAAAAGAGTAGTTATGATTTAATTAGTCAATTTTCCAAATAATGTGAGCAATAAATCCCAAGAAAATCATGGGAGGCAGACGTCATCCCATTAAATTAACCCACAAAATTTAGGATTAATTGCTCAGGTAATTAAGAGGTAATTAAGCTAATTAATTTTGTAATTAAACCTTAATTACTGTTCAAAATTTGCAAAGATCATTTTTAGTTAATTCTCCTATGAGATACCTTTAAAATGAGTATTTATTTGCATTTTTTATTTTTCTATGATTATTTTTGATTTTTAGAAGTTTTAGCCATTAAAATGATTAATTAAACTTAATTAAAGCCTAATCCTATTGGTGCCACATGGCATGCTGATGCAGCGTGCTTTCCACATGGCAACGCAGGATTGGCTACTTAAAACTTATCTAACTCAGCGCCTACGTGGCAACGGTGAACACACTTTCTCAACCATCATCTGATCTAAGATTAGACGGCTACAATTAATCCCATAGCTTTATAGGATTAAATTAGATTGATCTAGTAGATCTAATCACCACTGTCCATTTCGATCATGCAGAATGGACAGTGCATGATCTAACGTCATGTGAGTGAGGGAGAATGGAGTTCATCCTCCATTGTTAACTTGATCTGAGCTTACCCGAGCTCGGATCAACTCTAAAAGGATCCCACACCTTCACGATATTGATCAAAGGTGATCCAACGATCAAGATAACATGAGATGCAAGTTTTCTTTAAAAAGCCCCAACCTATTTTTTTTCTAAGGATTGGTTTTCAAAGCATACCTCGCAGGAGCTCAAGACCAGTGGCTCAAATGATTGAGGAAGCTTCATCTAGTGGAGATAAAGCCCTGTTGACCAGTAATTGGATCAATTCCTCAATGATTGCTTAGAAGGCCATGAACCATTAATTTGGAGCTCAGCTTTGATTGAAGTCCCACATTCTGTGCTTGAGAAGCTTGGGAGATTATTCGTTCTTGCTAGACGAGGCCTAAAGAAGGTGAGTGCAAAGTTAATGTGAGTTTTATGGAGAAATGGGGAAGTTAGGTCAGAAATGGGAGTGTCCTATTTTAGAACTGACGGGAATGGCATTTTCTAATCACAAAATGAGATTGGGAGCTTAGGAAATGGCTCTAGCGGCTCATCTTTGGTAGCTAGGGATTTGAGGAATGATTTTTGTGCATGTTTGAGTGGAAATGAGGGGGTGTATACCCCCCTCCATCTTGATTGGACAATGGGATCGGGTTTGGTTTCTAATGGCAGCCTGACCATCTCAGAGTCATGGGTGGCAAGGAGGAGGTGAGTTGGCTCAGCTTGGTTGGTTGAAGGTGTGGAGGTGGCTGAATGAGGAATCATGGGTGTCTTATGGGTTTCAAATTCTCCAATGGGAGGGTGAGGTGATTTTACCTCCCATGGATCATGGTAAACCCAACCACCCTTTGGGTCAGGTTGGGCAATGTCCTAGGTTCCTAGGTATACCATTGGAGAGTACTAAGTGGCAAGGAATTGAAATGACCACTTACATGAGTAATTTGTCTAACGTGATGCCCTTGACCCAAGGGTGGAATGATCATTTGGCATTATATTTGATTTGGGAAGATTTGAAAGGAGCCAAAAGTGGGTTAGCCCAAATTTCAAGTAAATTGGAGTTTATTTGGTTTGGTTTGGCTCAATTTGACTCATTTAGGTCAAATTGGGTTATGTTGGGTCAAGTTGACCAATTGGTCAAATTGGGTCAAACCAAGGGTTGGGTCAAGTTTATATGAGCATTTGGATGTTTTAATTCAATTGATTTGGTTTAGTTTGGCTTAGATTTGATTTTGGCTCATTTGAATTCATTTGGGTCAAATGGGTTAAGTTGACCAATTTGACCAAATTGGCCAAATTGACTTGGGTTGGGTGTTGGTTTGGGTTTAGTTGACCAATTCAAAATGATTGTAGGCTTTGGTTTCAATTAATTTGGATTTCATTTTGATTTAGGCCAACTTGAACCTTTAGGTCAATTTGGGCTAAGTAGGTTAATTAGGTTCAATTGGGTCCAATCATGCTTTAGTCAAGTTCAATAATCAATTTGGAAAGAACTTGAGTCATTGGTTGCAATCAATTTGATTTATATTTTGATTCAACCCAATTTGTCTTTTAGGTCAATTTGGGTCTACTTGGGTCAAGAGGGCCAATTGGGTTTGGTTTAACTCAATTGAAGTGAAAGTCATATTCAAATATTGATTTTGATTTGGTATGAATCATTAGTTTCAAAGGATTTGGCATAAGTTCCAATTTGGCTAGCTTGGGTTCATATGGGTTAATGGGTTGACTTGGTCAAATGACCAAGTTGACTTAGTTTGACCTAATTTGTGACAATTGATCAACCTAGGGTGATCAATAATCTGATGGGAGATTTTGATGGGCTTGGTTCAGTCTAATTTGGGTAGGATTAGAACTTAGCTCAAATAGGTCAAATTAGCCACTTTGGGTCAAGTGGACCAGTTGGGTTTAGTTGGCTTGATTTTGGGTGGAGTTTGATTTAGTTGAATTTATAAATGGATTTGGGATTGATATATAAATTCAATTGTATTGGTTCAAATGAGTTTGGTTCATTTGAACATTTCAAGTCAAAGAGTTGGTTAGTTTGACTTGAGTTGATTTTGGTTTGGCTTGATGATTGTAGATTTCATTTATTTTTGTGAATATGATTGAAGGTATGATTGATTCATGAAAAAATTCGTTGAATTTGGGTTTTGGAATGAAGGAATTTGGCTAAGTCCATGGAGTTGGGTCATCTGGCTTAGGTTTGGATTTTAATTTGGTTTGATTTAGTTTTGATGATTTAAATGTATATTTAATTTAAATTTGTGAAGATGATTGAAAATATGATTGATTTCTGAGAAAATCAATCAAGTTTGTCTTGAATTGGATTAAGATTTAGCTATGTCCATGGGATAGGTCATATGGCTTAGGAAGGGTTTTTATTTAATTTGATTTAGTTTGATTTAGTTTTGATCATTTGAATGTAGATTTTATTTTTATTTAAGAAGATGATTGAAGATATAAATTGATTATGAGAAAATCAATGGATTTTGGATTGATTTGTATTATGATTTGGTGAAGTCCATGGGATAGGTCATATTGCTAAGGAAGGGTTTCAAGTTTGGATTTGATCATGGGCTTCAATCATTTGGTTTTGGAATTTGGGTTTGGATTTGGATTTGAATTTTATGTTTGAATTCAACTTGAGGTTTGGTTTGAGAAGGTGAACATGGATTGGATATGGGTTGTAGGGTAGGTGGATTATCCTAATCCTTAAGGCTTAACCTAACCCTATGGTTAATCCTTCTAACTCTTTAAGCTTAGGTTAAGTGTTTACCTAATTGTTAGAAGTGTCTTATGACTAGGGAAGTCTTAGTTTCTAGAAGACTCCTAAGTCTAAGATGGAAAGATTGGATTCGCACTCCAAAAGTGAAGTCAATAGGCCTTAGGCTCCATAGTGTTGCCCTTGGAGATAGATAATTAGAAGACTGAAGCCAAGTTTCACATTATAGACATGGATACATCTTCCAACTTTGCTTGGGAGACCATGGATACATGAGAACAATATAGTTCCATCCTCTCTATATCAGTGTATGAAGTTCGTGAGAGGTGGGATCATCTACTGTGTCAAAGGAGATCTCAAGCAATTTATAGTTCATGAGGTCGGCATATATGAGGATGCGGCTTACTACCTCCCTCAAAATCAACAAGTTTATTCTCACAAAATTGGCTAAAAATTAATAATAAAAGAAAATGTAAAAAAAAAAAAAAAGGAAGAGAAAAAGAAAAGGAATAAAATGAAAAATGAAAATAAAGGGAGCAAAAATATACATGGAGGAAGAAGTGGAGCCTGACATTAGATTCCACCCTTAGTTTGTTACTCCATTCGAACATATGAGTAGGATGACTGACCTCCACCAGGCAGAGGAAGAGGAAAGTTGGCAATCCTAGGGGTGGAAAACCTCCTTATTGGCCACCCAATAGAAGATGTGTCCCAGCTACCAGGAGTACACCTGCTATCCATATAGACTTAAAATCTAGTTCATAGGATAAGTCTTATATGGTAGCACACTAGCCAGCTCTTCCAAGTAGTAGATTCCCTTGTAGGTGACACTTAAGCCACATAGTGATGAAGACCGGGCTCCAAAGCAAAGCATAAGTGTATCCAAGTCTATATGTGAAATAGTTAGGCATCAGTTGGGAACTTTAGCTCTAACCCCAATTTCCTCTCAAAAAGGTGAGGACTTAGTAGTTAAGGAAGCCCTTAAGTCATCCACAGGTGTGAAGACTTAGACATTTTTCTGGGAGCATCACCCTCAAGTTAAGAAGTTGATGTAGAACTTGATGATTATTCATATAAAGATTTAATAGAATTACCTTTTGATTGGTACTTACCTTGAGTTCATAATTTAGCAAAGAAAGGGTTAATCCCATATATTTGGTCAAAGCACAGGTTAGACTACTTTAAGAGAATATGGAAGAACAAATATAAAAGCTCTCAATCAAGACCAGAACTAAGATTCAGTATAGTGGGTCCAGTCGATGATGACGATTACTGCTTATTCATCACCAATCATTTGGAATCTGAAAGGTTCTTTTCAAGTCACATTAAATCATATGAAGAGTTATGCTTAGAAACTTTTGATGATCCAGATAATTTTAAAGTCAAAGATACACCACCAGAGTTCAAAGAAAAGATTAAGTCAACCATCGATGAGCTCAAAAAAATCAACTTAGGAATTGAAGAAGATCCACGCCTTACATACATTAGTTGTTTGTTGAATGAAATTGAAACCAATGACTTAGTCAGGCTACTACGAAGTTTAAGGACTGCTTTGCATGGAGTTATGAAGAGATGCTTGGATTGGCTTCTAACGTAGTGGTCTATAAACTAGCAATAGAGGCTACTGCTAACCCTATCAAGCAAGCTCCTAGATGCATGTGATTAGCCATAAAAAATTGGTGAATTATGAAGTCAAAAAACTAATCGATGTTGGCTTTATCCAAGAAGAAAAATGCCCTGCATGGTTAGCCAGCATCATCCTAATTAAGAAAAGGAATGGCCAAATTCACACATGCTTCGATTTTAGGGATTTAAATAAGGCATGTCCAAAAGAAGAATTTCCACTACCAATCCTGGAGTTGATGGTAGACATTGCCTCATCTCATGCTATCTTCTCTTTCATGGATGGCTCATCAAGATAAAATTAAATAAAGATGGCCCATAAAGATGAAAGAAACACTACTTTTAGAACCCCCAATTGGAATCTATTACTATAAGGTCATGCCTTTCAGCCTTAAAAATATCAGTGCTACATACCAGCGGGCTATAACTCGAATCTTTAACAAACTCATTCATTATCAAGTCGAGTGCTATGTTGATGATCTCATGGTCAAAATCAAAGAAAAGGAAGACCATCTCTTTGACTTGAGAGTAGTTTTCAAATAGTTAAGATAATTTAACCTCAAAATGAACCCCTTGAAGTGTGCATTCGGAGTAGCTTCAAGGAAATTCCTATGGGTTTGTTGTCAGACACAGGAATCAAAATCGATCTGAAGAAGATTAAAGTGATATTAGAATTATCACCCCCTAAAAGTTTAACTCAACTTAGATCATTCCAAGGGTGATTTGAATATCTCAAATGCTTTATATCCAACCTATCGGGAAGATGTCAGCCATTCTCAGCACTTGTCAAATAGGATGCCAAGTTCAAGTAGGATGATAAGTGTGAGCATGCCTTCAAAGACATAAATCATTACATGTTGACTGTTATTTCTAGCAGCCCCTATCCTGGTCAAGCCAATCATACTTTACACTGCTACGTTAGATGACTCCTTTGGTCCTTTGTTGGACCAAGCTAATGATGAAGGGAAGGAAAATGCACTCTACTACCTCAGCCATCATCAAATACACGATGTTGTCCTACACCAACCAATTTATGTTCTACATCTTAGATTAGCCTCATAGCCATTCGAGTGTTGCGGTACCAAAATAGTTAGATTGATTGATCCTACTTCTTCCAAGGGTCATCGATTCATCTTAGCTACTACTGACTACTTTTCTAAATGTGTGAAGGCTATTCCTGCTCAGAGAGGTCACAACTCAGCATGTGCTCTAATTTTTTAAGAACCATATCGTATATAGGTTCGGAGTGCCTCGATGAATTATATATGATAATGGTAATACATTCAAGAGAACTAAGATCAACAACTTTGCATGAAGACATAACATAGAATGGAGATATTCTACCATCAACTACATGAGGGCAAACAGCTTAGCAAAAGCATTCAATAAAACTCTCATCCAAATACTAAAGAAGACACTCAAGAATATTAATTGACAATGGCATAAGTAGTTAGTTGAAGCCTTGTAGGTCTACCACACCACATATAGAACTCCAACTCAATCTACTCCTTTCTCCTTAGTGTATGGATCCAAAGCCATTCTACCATTAGAAGTCTAACTCCCATCACTAAGGATAGCTGTGGGTAGCAAGATCACAATAAAGCAGAATGCCAAGTTGTGATTAGAAGAGCTTGAAGGTTTAGAGGAGAGACGCATGCGGGCATGCCAAAACCTCAAGTTGTATAAAGCTAAAATGATTCGAGCTAACAATAAGTTGGCCCATCCTAGAGGTTTTCAAGTAGAAAAGCTTATTTTAATTCTAAGGAGATCGATTGTTGCCCATCGTAAGATGGAGGCAAGTTTGAAACCACTTGGGAAGGCCTTTTTTCCATAGAGAAGGCCTGCCAAAAAGGATCTTATCAGCTTATTAATCATAAGGGTGAGTGCCCAATGCTTCCAATCAACACGCTCTATTTAAATAAATATTATAAATCATGTTTGAAAGTAATTATCATCAACAAAATTCCATTTCTAATTCAATCTCTTTCATGTTGAAAGTATTCTTGTTTGCGAATCTGCCATGATGTGTTTAGGGTAGGTGTAAGGAACCAGAGCATCATCCTATCCTTAATCAATACAACACAAACACAAACTACATGGAATCATATAAAATAAATACATATCTTTTGTCTCGGGCTACTATGAGTTGAGATAACACCACTGGTGGCTGCTCTAGGTCGAGCTGACATGCTACCCTGCTAGTGTGTCACCCTAATGGTCTTCTTGCTTTGGAGGATGTAAGTCTTCTTTGCTTTCATTCCTTACATGGCCACTGCACACCGACGAGTTCCTTGTTACTTTGGTAGGGCTTACTACATGGTCAAAAGCTACCTCATGTTGGCTTCATTTAAGAGGATGTGAGTCTACTACGCTTTCTTCTTAGATTAGCCTTCATGCACTAACTGGGTCGAGTATATTTAAGGTTTAGGATAAGTCCCCTAATGGCTCCTTCCCTCTTAACTGCTTCAAGTCTGGGTCTAGTTCTTCCTCCGGGCTCCCCGCTTAGTAGTCGCTCTAGGTCAGATAACATCTATCCTGCCAATGACAGACTATCCTGATGGTCAGTCTCGCTTAGACAGTTGTAGGCCTACATGCTTTCTTTCCAAATTGATCATTGGACACCAACGGGCACTTTAGGTTGGTTGGTTCTCACTATGCTGATGGATACACCGCTCATGTTGATGGATACACCTTAGGTTGGTTGGTTCTTGCACCTTAGGATACACCACTCATGGCAGATGTAAGTCTACTACACTTTCTCCTTGAGTTGGCCACCGTACACCTATAAGCTTTCTTTTTTAGGGCTTAGGATAATGCCCCTAGCAACACCTCCCCTATGGGCACTATATTTGGATCACGTTCTTTGTAACCCCATTTAAACACTACTCGGGTTACTATCGGAATGGACAGTTCTCCTTTCCTAGTAATCAACCTTGTGGTTGGAGAAATCCTGTGGATGTGTAGATTCTCCCTTGGTCCAGTAAATCTAAGATAAATTGAGCCCATATCTCTAGTAGATATTCCTCCACATTAATTAAAACAAAACAAATTAAAGTCGATTCGATCTTAATCCCTAGTGGATTATAGATTCTTATCCCCAGTAGATCTTCTTTCACAAATCATATAATTTAATCAAATTCAATCCTTATACCCAACATATTGTTTTCTTCTATGCCCTCGACATAAACCCCTCACATGTAATGTCCAATGCATGTGTGATCCCCTAGTGGATCTCCGTCCATTTCCTTGACATGGAATTCTCATCAAATCATATTTCTTCCCTTATGGACACCTTTAATACTTCAACCAAAATCCTAACAATGTATTCATTCAAATTACATCATCTTAACATTATAATCAACATTTTATGATTTGTGATGGTTGAAGCTCAAACTAACTATACAATATCATGCTAAACATATTATTGTATGAATTAACACACTATATTATATTATAATATATGATGTTATATTATAATTTGCTATAATATAATATAGTGTCCAACATTACTCCTCATTAAAAGTAACTTAAAAAGAATAAATAATAAAATTATCTCAAAATATGAATACTATTCATTTTGGACATAAAATTGTTATTTTTCTATTAGAAATGGTACAAAATAGCATAATTTTGGTGTTGCTTCTTGGTGTGTGCCATGAATTTGGCCAAATTCTTCCATCTCAACCTCCAAATTAACATTTTTGTGAGTTTTGCCCCAATGTATTATAACAAAAGTAAAACATACTAAAATGTACAATAACATTTAATAACACACCACCACATTCATATATATATATGAATAGGGCTAAGAACGATCCGATTTTGAGCCAGCTTGGATTGAATCTGAATCGAGCTCGATCCAGCTCAAAAGCAAATCGAGCCAGCTCATTTTTAATGGTTTAGGATTATTTAGCTCAATTTTGGGCTCAAAACTAAGAACGAGCTCGCTCATTTTGGTTTAAGTAGCTCAAACTTAATGTACAGTAGCACAAAGAAAAAAAGCACATAAATTGAAATTTACTTGAATTAATTATGTAAAATTAAAATTTAAATGAATATAACAATTAAATTTTTTAAATCAATTAAAGATAATAATGTTGTACATTTTACTAAATAAATAAATTGAAATCTTTACAATTTAATTTTCATTGTACATTTTTAATTGTGTTTAGCCAATACAAAAAAATCAAATTAAAAAAAATATATAAATAAAAGATAATATCAAGAGTACATATTTAAATTGACTATTGGGACTCAGAGAGAGTTATAATCATCTTCAAGTATTTGCAATCTATACAAATTTTTATATTCCACTTGTAGACTCCAAGTTGTCGAGGCCATCCCATAGCGCCATTAAAATAAAGAAAGCCCTAAAATAGATTGGCGAGGTTGCCTGGCCATCCAATGAGAGCCACCAATGATGGATTAGAAATTTTTGTTGGAAGAAATTGAAATTGCAATGTTTTGCTCTTCTCATCATAGTCCAGAAACTCTTGATTCTCGAATAAGAAAATCAAATACACTTACAGCCCACAAGATAATAGGAAATCAAGAGACAGGAATTGGAGAACATAAAATAAAAGGAGAACTCAAATTATAAAATAAAATAAATACCTCATCCTCCAGGCTCCAACTAAAATTACTGAAGTAACTAAACATCATAAATTATGAATTAAAACAAATACCTTAAGCTCCAAGCCTCCAACAGCTTGTGGCCGACTGAAGGCATAAGTTATCATAGCATTCAACTTGCAACACAGCTACACACCACATGCACAGCATCACAGGCTTACAGGCTTACAGCACATGCTCACAACAAACAAGCTACAGCCTACAGGTTACAAGCTACAACCGCATGGCACAACCCACATAGACAAGCATAGCATAGACAAGCCTACAGCAGGCTTCAAATTTGATAGATGATAGCCGACAGGTTACATATAAGAATGATTTACAACATAGGTCTTAAAATTTTCAAGGGAATTCATGTGTAGCTATTAGTTGAAATCTTGTGCTCGTCATATTACATGAATCTCACTATTATCTATGCCCACATCTCTACTTATTGGCCTCTTATTCTATTTTAGTTTTTAGAATATAGTCCTTTTTGGATCGTGGGCGCTACATAATGTGCAATGTAGCAGGTACTTATCTTATTTCATTTGTACAACTCTCATCTGATTTTCTTATCATTTCTCTCTTCTTTTTTTTCTTTTCTCTCTTTGGGAATGCCTTCCTTATGGTTATGTTTTGTTTGAAGGAATTAAGCAGAAAAGAAATATTATTCTGACATAGGTCTTAAAATTTTGAAGAGGTTACTTTAACTTGTGTTGATTACAGTTACAGTTACACGGCCCAACATAAATCAGATTAAAAAATACCTCATAATAATCATTAACATGCCAAGGTTTAGCTTTCAACACAGTACAATATAGAACTCAAAAATTAAATAGAGTTCCAAGGTTCAACTTTCAGCATAGTATAGACTAATAATCATTGACATGCCCAAACATAGTAATAATCAAAAGTCTAAACTGCAACTACAACGGTCCATACATGAGAGAGTATAACTAAACCCCAAAATTGAATGTGTTTTTCTTCTTTTTTTGTGCTCTTAAAATACTGAGATGATTGCTATTTTTTAGGGTGACATAAGATATTGAAAAGCATCAACTTCAATTATATGAATATGCAAAATGATTTCAAATGCTCAAGAAACTATTATGCTGAAATTACAACAACTATTAAAATGTGCAAATAACACTATAACATAGTTCAAACAAGTCTTCCAACCTTCCATTTTCATGATTGAAAAAATGACAACTGAAATGTAGAAATAGCAAATATAAAGTTTTTTATAAAGCCACACTTTAAAAAATGCAATTTGAGAAAGTAAGCCACAATTTCAAAGCAAAAAATTAAAAAGCATTTTGTCACCCTAAATGGTCTCAATTTTTTTCATTGACCAAACCAATATATTTAAAAACCAAAATTCACCATATTGTAAACCTAAAATCATTAATTTCCTCAATAGTCATTCAGTATAATTTTATCATTGGCTATCCAAAATTACAAACAGATGTTAATTATTAAAGTTTGCAATACATAAAATAGTAGTTACAACTTACAACTTATAAAAGCATATTATAAAAGCCCACAAAATAATATTGCGCCAAACCAACAGTATTATATAAGTAAATTGATACCCTCTTGAATTTTAAATTTGCGAATCCACACTCAAGCTTCTAGGCACAGATACAGCTAAGTTCTCTTAAGCTAAGATGTCAAACTAGAAATACAAAGAAGACGTTGTCCTTTTTGAAAAAATTAAATAGAAAGTAATTTAACTATAAAAAATAGAAGAATAAAAACATTACCATAGGCTCTTTTGAATTTTTGTACGCTGCACGAATCCAATTTCCACTGCATATTAAAGCATCTAATGTTTTAGGTGAAATAGAACTACTATAATCACTAAGCACACGACCACCTGCACTAAAAGTTAACTTTGAAGAAACTGTAGTTATTGGGATTGTAAAAATATCTTTTGCCATCTTTGATAGTGTCTTGTACTTCATGGCAGACATTTTCCACCAATCTTAATTATCAAATTTTGAATCAGGACATTTAACACAAGCTTCATATAAGTATATTTCTAAGTCAGATTTCTGTGAAACTAAAAGGCTAGTAGAGTCTATAAAATCATACAACCCAGCCAAATCATCAGACAAATTGTGACTTCTTCTTGTAGATGTTGATTCAACTTGTATAGTCGCTCCAAGTATTTTTTTAGTTGTATGTTGTTTATCAGCAGCATAAAAAGAGTAGAGCTCAAATAAATTTTTGTTTCACTTCATCCTTTTTCTGATCAACAATATCATTACCATAAATCTATGGATAGTAATAGTTAATGGCAAATAATTTCATTCTCGGATCTAGAATGCATGCAATTTAGAATAACAATGAACAATCTGCCCAGTACTTATCAAATTTTGCCTTCATAGTGCTTTTCATATTAGAAATGAAAAGACTATTAGATAAATATTCTCTATCCAAGGTTTTCTTAATTAATATTAGATTTGGAAGAAGCCTATATGTAGTAGGATAATTAGATCCAAAAAAATTTCAATTATTCATTGGAAAATTTGAAGCAACTCTCTAACCTTATCAAACTGATCCCAATCTTCCTCGGAAGGTAACCATATGTAATTAAGATCTTGCAAAGCATATTATGGAAAAATAGTCTTGTAGTAAAATGCAGACTCCAACATTTTGTATGTTGAGTTTCAACGTGTAAGAACATCAATGCATAATGACTTTGTTATTGATAAGCTAATCTGTCTAGCAATCTCATTAAATTTGTGTAAATGGCTATGAGATTGCTTTACAAATAAGATTGATTCTCAAACCTTTTCAATTATTTTGCCAATTTCTTTCAAGCCATCTTGCACCAAATGATTTAAAATATGAGCAGCACTGAACATGAAAGAAATCCCCCATTACCATAAATCCAGACCTTCTAATAAATAATGCCTTCAAGTTTCTAGCTACCACATCATTTGATGATGCATTATCCAAAATTATAATGCTGATTTTATTATGAATACCCCATTGCAACAAAATTTCAAAAATGACTTCAAATATCACAGCTCCACTGTGAGGAGGATCTAAATATCAAAAATTTATTATCCTTAAATACAATTTCCAATCAGAACTAATATAATGCACCGTGAGACATATATAACCAATTGTTTGGCTTGATGTCCAGCAATCACTAGTAAGGGAAATTGTCTCAGTTAATTTCAAAACTTTTTAAAGTTTTCTTATTTCATTTCATACACTTTCATGCACTCTTCTTTGATACCAAATCTAGAAATTTTACGGTAGTTTGGATTCATAGATTTCATCAAAATATTAAACCATAAATGTTCAACTATCTTAAAGGGATATTCATGAACAATGATCATCTTAGCAACAATATTTTAATTCTGTTATGATCATAAGTAGTTGAAACACGCAAACTAGAAATCGATTCAGTTTCTTCAAGGTCCTCTATCAGGAGCAGGAATCGCAGAAGCATCAGGTGCAGCAGACACATCAAATTTACTAGGATCCTCCAAATACTCCTTAACCTTCTTAGCCTGTGGGTATGTGTAATCAGTGGCAGTCATGATGGTGAACACATTCTTGTAAGTGTTGATCAACATGTAGGGCATTGTAATAAGGGTGGTATAAGAGAGGGCTAGTGATAGAGAAGTGATCACTAAAAAGCCTGCTGAAAACTTCTCGATGAGATTATCTTCAATGAGGTCAAGCACCTCAAGAATGAACACCAAACCATCATCAGACATAAACTAGATGACAAGGCCATAAGAGAATTGTCTATTCTCTAGCATAGCGAGGAGAGCTGCCTCTGAGGATCCCACCTTATCGCCTTTCTTAATCAGCTCAACCAGGGTGATAATTTCAATAGTACCCTTATAGATCTTAGTTGGGATGTTGAGAACTAGGAAGAAAGAAGTCTATCAAAGATCTAGACTAGTGTTGCATGGAAGAATCACAACATCAATAGGTGAAACAAGAGCAACATGAGCAGGAGCACCAACTTTGTATTTCATAACCTCTTCACTGACTTGTTTAAGATCACCTTTGTGTTTTGTCTCTTTTTTCTAACACTATTTTTTCTATAGTGATTCATTTTGTAATGTCTGCTCAATTGAGATGTAGTACCAGTTTTTTGTTTAACATTAGACTTAACACAATAGTTGCATTTGTACTTTTGTATGATTTTTTCTTTTTTTGAGACTAATATTTCACTAAAATGTTGCCAAACTTCATAACGTTGCCTTTTACCCTTTTTATCATCTATAAAAGTAATTTCATCCACACTTTCAATAGCATTTTTTTGCATTTTCAACATGAGGTTGAGTTGAAGAATTATTTGATTTACTTTGAGAGTGACTTTCCATTATATCTATGCAAATATAATATAATCCAATTATAGACTCGCATGCAATTCAACAAATAATTGCAATTTATATGTGAATAAATAATTTTAAACAAAAAAATATTTGGGAAAATGATATGAAGACAACAATAATGAAAAAAACCAAAATAATTGTGAACTAAAATGATAAGAAATTAGGAATTCAATCTTCTATTTTGATCATGATTCATGAGCCAATCATTAAGCTGAAATCAAATGATTGTGAAATGGTTTAAGTAAACCTTAACTATGATCTATTAGGGACCTTAATCATCCAATTTTATCATATATCTACTGCAAAACCATTTTCCATGATGAACATAGTAAAACATTTCTTAAGTAAAATAAATTAAATAGTGTAACATTGCTTAAGTTAAAAAAATAAAATGGCACATGTAGCAGATTTCAATATCAAAGTTTTTGAAAGTATCACCCTAGGCTAGGGTTGAAAAAGTTTATGTAAACCTGAATGTTCAAGAAATAAATGTATACTTAAAGAATAAGAGCATTCAACTAATTCAATCATCCAAACACCCCATAGCCATAACAAATTAAAATAGTTTAATATCATAGCAAGAGCTTCCAAGTTGGATGTGCCTGTGTAGAATCATAGCTTATAAATGCATTATAAAAGAATAAGAGCAACTGAGCAAACCGAGAGCATCCAAGAAAGAAATAGGATTTGATGCCATGCTTTACCTATTATGAATTTGGCAAAATTCCACCATTTTAAAGTCTAAATCAACTTTTTTTATAAATAATGCTAGTGTAGGCATGACTGCATGATTGTAAAATACTAAAAGAATTTAAAATGTGTAGAACAATATATTAAGATATATGATGATATACAATGCTACAACATATAATATTTATTTTGAACATAAAATATAACTTTTTAGACTACAAGTGGTGTAGCACACCTTTGGTACTACAACCTAATTCCCACTTCAAATTTCTCAAATTTTATCATCTAATTTATTAAATCAATATTTTTATGATTTATCTTAATATAGACTATAGGGCACAATATTATAATATACTAAAATATTTTAAAACATCTTATAACATCCAAAAACACATTACAACATGTTCAAATATATGATGCAACATTATACTATAATATATGGTATTATAATATGATTTAGGGTATTCAAATCTCTAATAGTCAAGGGAAAGTCTCTTGAAGACATTTTCTTTAGCTATCATAACTATGTTAGGATTAGGTCATTCTTGAGATCTACTCCTAATGACAACTTTATTCAATGTTTAGGGTTTAGGGTTTAGGGTTAATTTAGGGTTTAGGTTTTAGGATTATTTAAGGGTTTAGAGTTTAGGGTTTAGAGTTTGGGGTTTAGGGTTCAGGCTTTAGGTTTCTAGGGTTTAGGTTTTAGGGTTTAGGATTTATTATTTTAAGGTTTAGGGTTTAGGGTTTAGGGTTTAGGGTTTAGGGTTTAGGCTTAGTGTTTAAGGTTTAGGGTATAGGGTTTAGTGTTTAGGGTTTAAGGTTTAAGGTTTAGGGTTTAGGGTTTAGGTTTAGGGTATAAGTTTTAGTTTAGCATTTAAGGTTTAGGGTTTAAGATTTTTTTAACAGAGAATAAATTCATATTCAACATTTATTCATTTCAATTTAATTAACCAAGTAGCACAGCAAGTTTTTTAAGACACAAGTGATGACATAGATAAAAAAATGAGCATGCATAGAGAAAATAATAAACCTTAGATAACTAGAATAATCTCTACTGTAAAGACATAGCTCCATAAGCAGCAGATCGGATCGGCCGTTCTTCAGTCTCTCCAGTTCCCATCAAAACCAACCTGGCCTATTGAGTAGCTAGATCCACCATCATATCCCCGATCTCTCCCTCGGCCACCATGATGGTTGTATCCTCTATCGCTCCTCCCACCTTCATAACCACCACTGCTCCAACCACCACCTCCATATCAACTAGCACCTCCAGATCCCCCACCACCGCTATGATAATCACCGCCTCCGCCTTCGCCTCCACCTCCAGATCTAGACTGAGCCTGATTGATGGTGATGTTCTTGCCATCAAGGTTTTTCCCATTCTTAGGGTTTAGGTTTAAGTTTAAGTTTATTAGGTTTTACGATTTAGGTTTATTTTTTAATTTATTTAGTTACTTTAGGTCTTAGTTTAGAGTTTGGGGTTTAGGGTTTAGGGTAGGGTTCTTTTTTAAAAAAACTCAAATGATTTAATAACAAATAAGAAATTATCTATTCAAATAATATTATCTACTAACAACTAATAAAATAGGATAAAATAAAATGCAATTCAAAAATTTACAATAATAGTACTTCATAAAATGATTTAACTCCAAGAGATAATAATATTTGATTTTATAGAAGGCTAACAAGCTTAGTCAAACAAGCTAAAACCCATATCATCATCGATTCCTTAGCAGGCTCTTCCTACTTCTCTTCCATTACCACAGCTAGAGCAGCATCAGGAGCAGGAATCATAGAAGCATCAGGTGCAGCAGGCACATCAAATTTACTAGGATCCTTCAAATACTCCTTAACCTTCTCGCCCTGTGGGTATGTGTAATCAGTGGCAATCATGATGGTGAAGACATTCTTGTAAGTGTTGATGAACATGTAGGGCACTACAATAAGGGTGGGATAATAGAGGGCTAGTGAGAGAGAAGTGATCATTAAAAAGCCTGCTGAAAATTTCTCGATGAGATTATCTTCAGTGAGGTGAAGCACCTCAAGACTGAACACCGAACCATCATCATACATAAACTGGATGAAAAGGTCCATAAGAGAATGGTCTATTCTCTAGCTTAGGAGAGAGCAGCCTCTGAGGATCCCACCTTATCGCCTTTCTTAATCAGCTCAACCATGGTGATAATTTCAACAATACCCTTATTGATCTTAGTTGGGATGTTGAGAACTTGAAAGAAAGAAGTCTGTCAAAGATCCAGACTAGTGTTGCATGGACAAATCACAACATCAATAGGTGCAACAAGAGCAACACGAGCAGGAGCACCAACTTTGTATTTCACAACCTCCTCACTGACTTCTTTAAGATCACCTTTCATAAAAATTAGCTCAACCAGGGTTTAGGGTTAAGGGTTACGGGTTTTAGGGTTTATTCTTTTAGGGTTTATGGTTTAGGGTTAGGGTTTAAGGTTTAAGATATAGGGTTTAAGGTTTATTGTTTAGGGTTTTTTTAGGGTTTAGGGTTTAGGGTTGTAGATTTGGTGTTGTAGGTTTAGGGTTTAGCATTAGTTTTATTGTTTAGCATTTAGGGTTTAGGGTTTAGGGTTTAGGGTTTAGGTTTTAAAAATTAAGTAAACCGGTAGGGTTAGGTTTATTTAGTTTATTTTTTATTTATTTTAACTTATTTTATTTTTATTTTTAATTAGTATTATTTTTTATTTTTATTTATTTTAGTTTATTTATTTTAGGTTTACTTATTTTTATTTTAGGGTTTTTATTTTAGTTTATTTTTTTAGGTTAAGTTTAAGATTAGGTTTATTTTTAGTTGAGTTTTATTTTTATTTTATATTTTAGGTTCAGGTTTTATTCTTTATTTTTAGGTTTAGGATTAGGTTTTTTTTTTCATTTTTTTAGGTTTAGGTTTTAGGCTTTATTTTAAGTTTATTTTTAGGTTTAGGATTTTTTAATATATTTTATTTTATTTAGTTTAGGTTTAGGTTTAAGTTTAATTTATTTTAGGTTTAGTTTTAGGTTTTATTCATTTTAGTTAAGTTTATTTTAGTTTAGGTTTAGGTTTATTTTATTTTATTTACTTTATTTTTATTTTAGGTTTTTTTTTTAGTTTAGGGTTTATGTTTTATTTTTTATTTATTTTTAGGTTTTATTATTAGGTTTACTTTTTTAGGTTTATGTTTTTATTTAGTTTTTATTTTATTTTATTTTATTTTTATTTTATGTTTAGTTTTTATTTTATTTAGGTTTTTTATTCTTAGGATTATTATTTTTAGTTTAGTTTAGGTTTTTATTTATTTTATTTTAGTTTAATTTAATTTAATTTATTTTATTTTATTTATGTTTTAGTTTTATTTATTTATTTTGCTTTATGTTTTATTTAGTATAGGTTTAAGTTTTTAAGTTTTTAGCATTTATGGTTTAGCGTTTAGGGTTTAGGGTTTAGGGTTTTAGGGTTTAGTGGTTTAGGGTTTAGGTTTAGGATTTAGAGGTTTAGGGTAGAGGGGGTTTAGTTTAGGGTTTGGGGGAGTTTAGGGTGGGTGAGTTTAGGAGCAGTTTAGTTTGGAGGGTTTAGGGTTTAGAGTTAGTGTTTTTTTTTTTTTTTTATTTTTAGGTTTTAGGGTAGGTTTTAGGTTTAAGGTTCAAGTTTTAATTTAGTGTTTTGGGTTTTTGGTTTTTCTCTAATAGAGAATAAATTCAGATTCAACATTTTTTCTTTTTGATTTCACCAAGCAAGTAACACACTAGGTTCTCTAAGACATAAGCGATGATATAGCTCAAAAATGAGCATGCATAGAGCAAATTAAAAACCCTAGATAACTAGAACCGTCTCTACTTTGAAGACAGTTTCATAAGCAGCAGATCAGATCGATCATTCTTTAGTTTCTCTATTTCCCATTAGAACCACCCTGGCCTCTCGAGTAGCAGGATCCACCATCATATCTCTGATCTCTCCCTCCTCCACTATGACAGTTGTAATCTCCATCACTGCTACCACCTCCATAACCACTACTGCTCTGACCACCACCACCATATCCACCAGCACCTGTAGATCCCCCACCACCACTGCGATAACCGCCGCCTCCACCTTCGCCTCCACCACGAGATCTCAACCCGCTGACGGTGTGATGTTTCGTCATCAAGGTTATTCTTAGGGTTTAGGTTTAGGTTTAGGATTATTAGGTTTTAGGGTTTAGGTTTATTTTTTAATTAATTTAGTTACTTTAGGTTTAGGTTTAGGGTTTTGGGTTGGTTTAGGGTTTAGGGTTTAGAGTTTAGGGTTTATGGTTTTTTTTAAAAGAACTCAAATGATTATGTAATAAATAAGAAATTACCAAATCAAATAAGGCATTATCTTCTAACAACTAATAAAATAGGATAAAATAAAATGCAAATCAAAAATTCATAAAAATAGTATTTCACATAATGATTTAACTCTTAGAGATAATAAAATTTGATTTTGTAGAAGGGCAACAAAGCTTAGTCGAACAAGCTAAAACCCATATCATCATTAGATTCCTCAGTAGGCTCTTCCTTCTTCTATTCCACTATAGTAGTCGGAATAGCAGCAACAATAGCAACAACTGTAGGAGAAGCAGAAGCATCAGGTGCAGCAGCCATAACAAATTTACTAGGATCCTTCAAATACTCCTTAACCTTCTCGTCCTATGGTTATGTTAATTAGTTGCAATCGTGATGGCGAGGACATTCTTGTAAGCCTTGATGAACATGTGGGGTGCATCAGGGGTGGGATAAGGGCTAACAAAAGCAACATGGGAAGGAGCACCAACTTTGTATTTCGTAACCCTTTCGCTGACTTCTTTAAGATCACCTTTCATAAAACATTAGCTAAACGGGAGTTTAGGTTTAGGGTTTAGGGTTTATGGTTTAGGGTTTTAGAGTTTATGCTTTTAGGGTATAGGGTTTAGGGTTAGGGTTTTGGGTTTAGGGTTTAAGGTTTAGGGGTTTAAGGTTTAGGGTTTAAGATTTATGGTTTAGGGGTTAGCTTTTTTTAGGGTTTAGGATTTAGGGTTTTGGGTTGTAGGTTTAGTATTGTAGGTTTAGAGTTTAGGGTTAGTTTTAGGATTTAGGGTTTAGGGTTTAGGGTTTTTTTTAAAATTAAGTAGACTAGTAGGTTTAGGTTTATTTAGTTTTTATTTATTTATTTTAGTTTATTTTATTTTTTATTTTTATTTAGGTTTATTTTTTATATTTATTTAGTTAAATTTATTTTTTAGGTTCATTTATTTTAATTTAGGTTTTTTATTTCATTTATTTTTTAGGTTTAGGTCTAGGTTTAGGTTTATTTTTCATTGAGTTTTATTTTTATTTTATTTTTTAGGTTTAGGTTTTAAATTTTTATTTATTATTTTAGGATTAGGTTTAGGTTTTTATTTTATTTTTGTTGGTTTAGGTTTCAGGTTTTTATTTTAGGTTTATTTTTAGGTTTTATTTTTTAGTTTAGGTTTATGTTTATTTTTAGTTTATTTTATTTTATTTAGTTTAGGTTTAGGTTTAGATTTAATTTATTTTAGGTTTAGGTTTAGGTTTTATTTATTTTAGTTTAGTTTATTTTAGTTTAGGGGCCGTTTGGGATCACTTTTTTTTTTTTTATTTATTTTAATGTTGTTTTTGAAAACATGTTTGTTTAGAGTGTTTTCTATGTGGTTTATTTTTTGGTTTCAAAACAAAATTATTATTTTTAAAAATACTCAAAATATCTAAAAGATGTTTTAAGTGTATTTAAAAAAAACTAAGTACAATGAAACAAATTTATTTTTAAGCAAATTAAAAACAAAATAAAACAAAAATACAAAAACAAAAAAACAAAACAAAAGTGATCCCAAACTGGCCCTTAGGTTTAGGTTTCTTTTATTTTGTTTATTTTATTTTTATTTTAGGTTTAGTTTTTTTTTTTAATGGTTTAGGTTTTAGTTTTTATTTATTTTTAGCTTTATTTTTTTAGGTTTAGATTTTTATTTAGTTTTATTTTTATTTTATTTTAGGTTTATTTTATTTTTATTTTGCGTTTAGCTTTTATTTTAGTTAGGTTTTTTATTCTTAGGTTTATTTTATTTTTAGTTTAGTTTAGGCTTTTATTTATTTTATTTTAGTTTATTTTTTATTTTTATTTTTTTTATTTTTATGTTTAGGTTTAAGTTTTAGTTTAGGTATTTATTTTATTTTCTTTAGGTTTAAGTTTTATTTATTTATTTTATTCTAAGGTTTTATTTAGTTTAAGTTTAGTTTTTTAGGTTTTTATGGTTTAGGGTTTATGGTTTAGGGTTTAGGGTTTAGGGTATTAGGGTTTTAGGGTTTAGGGTTTTAGGGTTTAGGGTGGGTTAGGGTTTAAGGTTTAGTGTTTGGGTTTAGTGTTTAAGGTTTTAGGGTTTAGGGTTTAAGCTTTTTTTTAACTAAAAGGAATTTATTGCTCAGAAAAATAGGTACAAGAAGATCATATTAGAGACTAAACTCAAAAAGAAAAAATTACTGCTCAAATGAGTTATTGGAGAATCCTAATGTGTTTAGTGCTTAAACTAATACATCAAAGAGCAATAAAGAAAAAAAACAAAGACAACTAGAAAAGCCAAGCAAAAGATAGCAAAGGGGAAGAATTCATGGAGCTCCAAAAGAGCCTCCAAAGAGATGAAGATCCATAAGAAAAGTAAACCTACAACCTACAATTGAAGACAACTCCAACCATCTAAGAAAAAAGAGACCATCAGTAAGACTCATGCTCCCTCCAAGAAGAAGAAGAGACCAATTGAAAAAGAGAACCTATAACTTGCAAGAAATCTCAGCTAGAAGGAGATCAGAAAACATAAAGAGAGAAAAACTTAGGCTCAGATATGAGGAAAGAAGGATAATCACAATAATGTGGAGCATTAAATCCTAAGTGTATCCATCTTCAAAGAAGGGTTACAAATAGGAAAAGTCACCAGCCACAGAAATGTCATGGAAAAAATCCATCATATCATCATAGCCATCCCAGCCAAAGAAAAATACAAACCTATCATAATAGCCACCCAGCCAAAGAAAAAGTGAAGCTTAGGAAATAGAAAGACAGAGGAGACCAACAGATAAAATTAGCATAAGGCAATCCCAACAAAACCAAATATGAACACCTCTTAAAAAAATCAACCAATGAAAAAACTACACGCTAAGGACAAAAAGCTCAACCTTCCACCAATGAAGAGAGAAAAAGCACCAACCAAAGAAAGGAAAGCCAACAGGAACAAAGCCACCAGCACAAAACCAACTAGCCAAAGGGCACCAAAAAAATACCCAACAAACAGGAAGCCAGAAACACCAAGCTAGAAAGAGGAAAATTAGCCAAGGAGTCAATACTCTAGCTAGCAAGAAAACACATAGTAGAAGCTCAGCCAACAGAGAAAAAACCAGCCAAGAGAAAAATACTCCCATGGACAGAAGAGATTATATCCAAGAAGCTTTGGAATGAGTAACCCTCGACAAGTGAGGGGCATAAACCTGAACACTTTTTTTTCTTTTATCTTCTTGTAAACTATTTTATAACCATGCCCTTTCTCCAAAAAATCTCCATCCAAAAATGAATCACTCTTGTTATAAATGGCATGGGGATCAGAATCATCCATAGCATTAGACAAGGGAAAATTAGAAATAATATGCATTTTAGAATCATAAGTGAAAGAAGAAGCATAAATAGCTTTATTAAGAAGACAATTGTCAATATTTTTACCTTCCAACAAAATCTAAAGAGTATCCTCCCTATCTTCATTCATAAAAGATGCAAGAGAAGCAAAATCCAAATTTTTAGTACAATCTTCATGTAAGAGATTAAAATAAGATTCAAATCCCTTAGAAACACATAACATATTACCAAAATTCTGAATAGAATTACCAACCATAGAAAAACCATCATTTTGAACTATAATAGAACTATTCACAATGAGATAATTGTCACATGTATCTAAATCTTATTTTTTAAAAGAAGGATCACCAATATTAACAAGATTGTTAAGACCAGAAGTTAAAATATCATAAATAAGAACATTCTTTTCACCACCATTCTCAATCAAAGAAGGCAAGGAAATAGTCTCTTTCCCATGATCTAAAGCAGACATAGGATAAAGAGAAACAACATCCAATTGATTGGAATAAATGATGTTAGCATCAATAATATTTCAACCATCATCATGAAAGGACTTATGCACAGCATCCTAACCATTAGAATCATTAACCACAACCTCTAAAGTCTTCCCTTTAATAGAATCATCAAGGGAAACACTTAGAGCATGATTATTAGTTAAAACATTTTCAAAAACATCAAAATTACCTTCCACATTAGACAAATCATTAATAAGAAAAGCTTTTTCAGAAGATTCAGAAATCTGGTTTTGAAAAACATTAGAATTTTGAAAAGTAGATTTTCCTTTATCCAACTTGAGAGAATCATCAGTTTTTCCAACAATTGAATTCTTTCTGGTATTTTTCTTCCTAAAAGAGGGATGAGCAATAAAGCATTTAGAAATTTCATGCCCATGAATCTTACAATGATTACAAAAAATGGGAAAGTTCTCATAAACAACCTTTTGAAAATAATTGCATTTTTTTGAACCCAACCAAATTTCTTTCAGATATTTTTCAGTAATTGTTGCTTGATCAACTTGCAAAAATTGACCCAATAGCATAAAGAATCTAATGATAAAATAGATGAATCAACAAGTTAAGTAAAAAAATCCAAATGGGAATAATAGGACACTCTTCATTAACATCAAACATAGGCATCCACTTTAGAATATGCATTTGATAATTAAAAACATAGTAATAACACCTATAAAAAATCCTTCTGTAATCAAGGTCATTAGAAAGTTTGATCAGAACATGCCTTGCATTAATTAGCCCAATAGAAAAAGAACCAGATAAATTTAAGCTATGAAAAAAAAGAACGAATAGATTCCATCTTTGTCCATTTAAATGAAAATTTTCTAATCAAAGAAAAAGCAAAAGGCTCTAATCTTTCAATATCCTCATCTGAAATCATAATTGTTGGAGAACCTTTAAAAGTCATATGAAGTAAATTCAAAGGAGGCTCAGTGGAGGAATTCTTACTAGCTAAAGCCTCTTTGAATGATTTAGTAATAACAAGTAATTTAGAGGTAGGATTACCCAAAAAATATGATGCCCTAGTGGGATCCATCGGAACATGGGATCTACACCATGGATTTGAAGAAGCCGGTGTCGTGATAAGAACAATTCAAGATTGGCCCAAGAACAACAATCTATAGGGAATCTACTAGAGAAAGTGATCGAAAACTCACCCAGAACAAGAGGGATCCCAAAATCTTTTAATAAGAGGGTTTAATTTAGTTTTATGGTTTATTTTTTAGGTTTTGTGTTTATTAGTTATTATTAGATTTTATTAGTTTTAGGTTATTATTAGTTTATTATTAGTTTTATGTTTAGTTTAGTTAGTTTAGTTTTAGTTAGGTTATTAGTTTAGTTTTATTAGTTTTAGTTTTAGTTATTATTATTATTTTAGGTTAGCTTAGGGCGGTGAAGTTAGGTTTAGTTTATTAGTTTATGTAGGTAGTTTATTTAGTTTGTTTGTTTATTGGGGTTTTGTTTTAGTTAATTTATTAGTTTTTGTTAGTTAGTTTAGTTTTAATTAGTTAGTTTTTTTATTTAGTTTTGTTAGTTATTATAATTAGTTTATGGTTTTATTATTATTTAGGTTTTAGTTAGTTTTAGTTAGTGGTTTAGTTTTATTAGTTTAGTTTAGTTTATTTATTTATTAGTTTATTAGTTTATTTTTTTAGTTTTATTAGTTTAGTTATGGGCTTAGGTTTATTCATTTTTATTATTAGTATTCTTGTTTAGCTTATGGTTTAGTTTTTTATTAGTTATTATTACTTATTTATTGTTAATTATTATTATTAGTTAGTTAGAAGGTTTATTATTTATTTTGTTCTAGATTAGTATGTTTTTATTTATTTTATTATTTATTATTAATTAGTTAGTTTATTATTAGTTTATTATTAGTTTTCTTATTATTATTATTTTTAGTTTTTTATAAAGTTTATTAGTTTAGTTATTTAGTTAGTTTTGTTTTATTTTGTTATTAGTTTATTAGTTTATTATTCATTAGTTATTATTAATTTTTTGAGTTAGGTGTTTTATTATTAGTTTTATTATTAGTTATTAGTTAGTTTATTAGGTTTAGTTATTATTATGTTCTTTTATTAGCAAGTTTTCATGGTTTATTAGTTTATGTTTAGGGTTTAATTTTAGTTAGTTATTTAATTCTTTATTATTTTTTATTATTATCAATTTATTAGTTTAGTTTTAGTGTTTATTATTTATTAGGGTTTATGTTTATTTATTAATTAGCTTAGTTTTATTACTTAGTTTGTTTATTAGGTTATTAGTTTATTAGTTTATTAGTTTATTAGTTAGTTAGTTATTTATTTAGTTTAGTTAGTTATTTTTATTAGTTTATGGTTTAATTATTATTTAGGTTTTAGTTAGTTTTAGTTAGTGGTTTAGTTTTATTCATTTATTTTTGTTAGTTTATTTATTAGATTATTAGTTTAATTCATTAGTTTTATTAGTTTAATTATAGGTTTAGGTTTATTAGTTTATTATTATTAGTTTTATAGTTTAGTTTATGGTTTAGTTTTTTATTAGTTATTATTAGTTATTTATTATTTATTATTATTACTAGTTTATTTAGTTGGTTTATTATTAGTTTTATTTTAGATTAGTTTTTTTAAGTTTATGATTATTATTAGTTTAGGTTTATTATTATTATTTAGTTTATTTATTTAGTTAGGGTTTAGGGTTTAGTTATTTAGTTATTTATTTGTTAGTTTATTATTCATTTTATTATTATTAGTTTCTTAGTTTAGTTAGTTAGTTATTAGATATTACTATTATTATTATTATTATTAGTTTATATTAGTTTAGCTATTGTTAGTTAGTTTTACTATTATTATTATTAGTTTATTTATTAGTTTTATTAGATTAGTTATTTAGTATAGTTATTTAGTTAGTTTTATTTTATTTAGTTATTAGTTTATTAGTTTATTATTTGTTAGTAATTATTAATTTTTTTAGTTAGGTGTTTTACTATTGGTTTATTATTAGTTATTACTTAGTTTATTAAGTTTAGTTATTATTATGTTTATTTATTAGTTAGTTTTTATGAGTTATTAGTTTAGGTTTATGGTTTAGTTTTAGTTAGTTATTTAGTTATTTATTATTAGTTATTATAATTAGTTTATTTGTTTAGTTTTACCATTTATTACTTATTAGGGTTTAGGTTTATTTACTAATTAGTTTAGTTTTATTAGTTACTTTTTTTAGTTAGTTAGTTTTTAAGTTTATTAGTTTATTAGATTGTTAGTTATATATTTAGTTTTGTTAGTTATTATTATTATTAGTTTATGGTTTTATTATTATTTTGGTTTTAGTTAGTTTTAGTTAGTGGTTTAGTTTTATTAGTTTAGTTTTGTTAGTTTATTTATTAGTTTATTAGTTTTATTAGTTTAGTTATGGATTTAGGTTTATTAGCTTATTATTATTAGTTTTTTAGTTTAGTTTATGGTTTAGTGTTTTTTAGTTATTATTAGTTATTTATTGTTTATTATTATTATTAATTTCTTTAGTTAGTTTATTATTAGTTTTGTTTTAGATTTGGTTTTTTAGTTTATTATTATTATTATTATTATTATTAGTTTATGTTTATTATTATTAGTTTTATTATTATTATTTAGTTTATTTATTTAGTTAGGGCTTAGGGTTTAATTATTTAGTTATTTATTAGTTAGTTTATTATTAGTTTTATTATTATTAGTTTATTAGTTTAGTTAAGTAGTTATTAATTATTATTTTTATTATTAGTTTTATTAGTTTAGTTATTGTTAGTTAGGTTTATTATTATTATTATTATTAGTTTATTTATTAGGTTTATTAGATTAGTTATTTAGTTTAGTTATTTAGTTATTTGTTTATTAGTTTATTATTAGTTGGTTATTATTAATTTTTTAGTTAGGTGTTTTATTATTAGTTTAATATTAGTTATTAGTTAATTTATTAGGTTTAGTTATTATTATGTTTATTTATTATTTAGTTTTTATGGTTTAATAGTTTAGGTTTAGGGTCTAATTTTAGTTAGTTATTTAGTTATTTATTATTAGTTATTATTAATTTATTAGTTTAGCTTTTGTGTTTATTATTTATTAGGGTTTAGGTTTATTTAATAATTAGTTTAGTTTTATTAGTTAATTTTTTTAGTTTATTTGTTTATTAATTAGTTAGTTATTTATTTAGTTTAGTTAGTTATTACTATTAGTTTATGGTTTTATTATTATTTAGGTTTTAGCTTGTTTTGGTTAGTGGTTTAATTTTATTAGTTTAGTTTTGTTAGTTTATTTATTAGTTTATTAGTTTAGTTTATTAGTTTTATTAGTTTAGTTATGGGTTTAGGTTTATTAGTTTATTATTATTAGTTTTTTAGTTTAGTTTATGGTTTAGTTTTTTATTAGTTATTATTAGTTATTTATTGTTTATTATTATTACTAGTTTATTTAGTTGGTTTATTATTAGTTTTATTTTAGATTAGTTTTTTTAAGTTTATATTTATTATTAGTTTATTATTATTATTTAGTTTATTTATTTAGTTAGAGTTTAGGGTTTAGTTATTTAGTTATTTATTTGTTAGTTTATTATTCATTTTATTATTATTAGTTTCTTAGTTTAGTTAGTTGTTATTATATTACTATTATTATTATTATTAGTTTATATTAGTTTAGTATTGTTATTAGTTTTTTATTATTGTTAGTTTATTTATTAGTTTATTAGATTAGTTATTTAGTATAGTTATTTGTTAGTTTTTGTTTTATTTAGTTATTAGTTTATTAGTTTATTATTTGTTAGTATTATTAATTTTTTTAGTTAGTGTTTTCTTGTTGGTTTAGTTATTACTTAGTTTATTAAGTTTAGTTATTATTATGTTTATTTATTAGTTAGTTTTTATGAGTTATTAGTTTGGTTTATGGTTTAGTTTTAGTTAGTTATTTAGTTATTTATTATTAGTTATTATAATTAGTTTATTTATTTTAGTTTTACCATTTTAGGGTTTAGGTTTTTATTTACTAATTAGTTTTGTTTTATTAGTTACTTTTTTTTTTTAGTTAGTTGGTTTTAAGTTTATTAGTTTATTTTGTTAGTTATATATTTAGTTTGTTAGTTATTATTATTATTGGTTTATGGTTTTATTATTATTTTTGGTTTTAGTTAGTTTTTTGGTTAGTGGTTTAGTTTTATTAGTTTAGTTTGTTAGTTTATTTATTAGTTTATTAGTTTTATTAGTTTAGTTATGATTTAGGTTTATTAGCTTATTATTATTAGTTTTAGTTTAGTTTATGGTTTAGTGTTTTTTAGTTATTATTAGTTATTTATTGTTTATTATTATTATTAATTTCTTTAGTTAGTTTATTATTAGTTTTGTTTTAGATTTGGTTTTTTAGTTTATTATTATTATTATTATTATTATTATTATTATTAGTTTATGTTTATTATTATTATTTAGTTTATTTATTTAGTTAGGGCTTAGTTTAGTTATTTAGTTATTTATTAGTTAGTTTATTATTAGTTTTATTATTATTAGTTATTAGTTTATTTAGTTATTATTATTATTATTTTTTATTATTAGTTTTTATTAGTTTAGTTATTGTTAGTTAGGTTTATTATTATTATTATTATTAGTTTATTTATTAGGTTTATTAGATTAGTTATTTAGTTTAGTTATTTAGTTATTGTTTATTAGTTTATTATTAGTTGGTTATTATTAATTTTTTTAGTTAGTGTTTTTTATTATTAGTTTTAATATTAGTTATTAGTTAATTTGTGTTTAGTTATTATTATGTTTATTTATTATTTAGTTTTTTATGGTTTTAATGTTTGTTTATTAATTTTAGTTAGTTATTTAGTTACTTATTATTAGTTACTATTATTAATTTATTAGTTTAGCTTTTGTGTTTATTATTTATTAGGGTTTAGGTTTATTTAATAATTAGTTTAGTTTTATTAGTTAATTTTTTTAGTTTATTTGTTTATTAATTAGTTAGTTATTTATTTAGTTTAGTTAGTTATTACTATTAGTTTATGGTTTTATTATTATTTAGGTTTTATTGTTTGGTTAGTGGTTTATTTTATTAGTTTAGTTTTGTTAGTTTATTTATTAGTTTATTAGTTTAGTTTATTAGTTTTATTAGTTTAGTTTGTATAGGTTTATTAGTTTATTATTATTAGTTTTTTTAGTTTAGTTTATGGTTTAGTTTTTATTAGTTATTATTGGTTATTTATTGTTTATTATTACTAGTTTATTTAGTTGGTTTATTATTAGTTTTATTTTTAGATTAGTTTTTTAAGTTTATGATTATTATTAGTTTAGTTTATTATTATTATTTAGTTTATTTATTTTAGTTAGTTTATTTGGTTATTTAGTTATTTATTTGTTAGTTTATTATTCATTTTATTATTATTAGTTTCTTAGTTTAGTTAGTTAGTTATTAGATATTACTATTATTATTATTATTATTATTATTATTATTATTATTATTATTATTATTATTATTATTATTATTATTATTAGTTTATTTATTAGGTTTATTAGATTAGTTATTTAGTTTAGTTATTTAGTTTGTTTTGTTTTATTAATTTATTCATTTATTAGTTTATTATTAGTTATTAATTAGTTTATTAGGTTTAGTTATTATTATGTTTATTAATTAGTTAGTTTTTATGGTTTATTAGTTTAGGTTTAGGGTTTAGTTTTAGTTAGTTATTTAGTTATTTATTATTAGTTATTATTATTAGTTTATTAATTTAGTTTTAGTGTTTTTTATTTGTTAGGGTTTAGGTTTATTTATTAATTAGTTTAGTTTTATAAGTTAATTTTTTAGTTAGTTTGTTCGTTAGTTTATTAATTTATTAGTTTATTAGTTAATTTGTTATTTATTTTGTTTAGTTAGTTACTATTATTAGTTTATGGTTTTAATATTATTTTGGTTTTAACTAGTTTTAGCTAGTGGTATAATTTTATTAGTTTAGTTTTGTTAGTTTATTTATTAGTTTATTAGTTTCATTAGTTTAGTTATGGGTTTAGGTTTATTAATTTATTATTATTAGTTTTTTAGTTTAGTTTATGGTTTTGTTTTTTATTAGTTATTATTAATTATTTATTGTTTTATTATTATTATTATTAGTTTAGTTAGTTGGTTTATTATTAGATTTGTTTTAGATTAGTTTTTTTGTTTATTATTATTATTAGTTTATGTTTATTATTATTATTTAGTTTATTTATTTAGTTAGTTAGTTTATTATTAGTTTTATTATTGTTCATTTTTTTGTTTAGTTTGTTATTTATTTAGTTATTAGTTTATTAGTTTGTTATTAGTTAGTTATTATTAAATTTTTTTAATTAGGTGTTTTATTATTAGTTTATTATTAGTTATTAGTAAGTTTATTAGGTTTAGTTATTATTATGTTTATTTATTAGTTAGTTTTTATGGTATGTTAGTATAAGTTTATGGTTTAGTTTTAGTTAGTTATTATATAGTTTACTAGGCTTAATTAGTTATTGAGTTATTTATTATTAGATATTATTATTAGTTTATTAATTTAGTTTTAGTGTTTCTTATTTATTAGGGTTTAGGTTTATTTATTAATTAGCTTTGTTTTTTTATTTAATTTTTGTGGTTAGTTTGTTTATTACTTTATTAGTTTATTAGATATTAGTTTTTGGTTATTAGTTATTTAATATTAGTTTTAGTTTTATTAGTTTTATTTAGTTTATTATTTATTTTAGCTTTTATTAATAATTATTAGGTTTTCAATTTATTAGTTTTATTAGTTTATTATTTATTAGTTTATTAGGTTATATTAGTTAGTTATTAGTTAGTTTTAATTTATTTTTATTATGAGTTTATTAGTTTTTTTAGTTATTTTTTAGTTATTATTATTAGTTTTATTAGTTTTGTTATTAGTTATTTTAGTTTAGGTTAGTTTGTTGTTAGTTTTATTATTATGAGTTTGATTAGTTTAGGTTTATGGTTAGTGTTTAGTTTATTTAGTTTATTATTATTATTATTATTATTATTATTATTATTATTATTAGTGTATAAGTTTAGGTTTATTTTATTATTATTAGTTTATTTAGTTTTAGTTTTTATTATTATTAATTTACTAATTTTAGTTAGTTCAGCTATTAGTTATTTATTTAGTTAGTTTATTTATTATTAGTCTAATATTATTTGTTAGTCATTATTAGTTTTATTAGTTAGTTTTATTTAGTTTATTATTATTTATTAGTTTAGTTAGTTTAGTGTTTAGTTTAGTTTTAGTTATTTATTATTTAGTTTATTAATATTATTAGTTTAGCTTAGTTAGTATTTTATGTTATTAGGTTTTATTATTATTTATTACTTTTTTAGTTATTATTAGTTCTTCATTTAGTTTATTTTTTATTATTATTAGTTATTAGTTTATTAGTTTAGTTAGTTTTATTAGTTTCTTATAATTAATTAATTTATTAGGTTTATTTATTATTATTATGTTTAGTTTATTTATTTAGGTTTTCTATTTTATTTAGTTTATTATTAGTTTAGTTTATTATTAGTTTATTAGGTTAGTGTTGGTTTTTATTAGTTATTTAATTTCAATTTATTAGTTTTTTTAGTTTTATTATTAGTTTTAGTTATTATTATTTAGTTAGTTTATTATTTGGTTTAGATAGTTTATTAGTTTGTTAGTTAAGTTTAGTTATTAGTTAGTTATTATTATAAGTTATTTATAAGTTATTTAGTTAGTTTATTAATTATTAGTTTTAGTTTTGTTAGTTTAGTTATTATTAGTTTAGTTATTTAGTTTAGTTTTATTATTGGTTAGTTATTTATTAGGTTAGTTATGTTTAAAGTTTAGGTATTTTAATTAGTTATTTATTTATAATAGTTTAGTTTAGTTAGTTTATTAGTTTAGTTTTAGTTATTAGTTTAAGTTTAGTTTAGTTTTTATTAGTTTTCTTAGTTTAGTTAATATTTAGTTAGTTTATTAGTGGTGTTTTTTGTTTATGTTTAAATTATTTATTAGTTTAGTTAGTTTTTGTTATTATTAGTTTTTTAATTATTATTTAGTTAGTTTTATTAGTTTTATTTTTGTTTATTATTTGTTTTTTTATTATTAATTTATTTATTTTAGTTTATTATTTATTAGTTTTATTTTTAGTTAGTTTATTTTAGTGTTTTATTTGTTTATTATTCAATTTTAGGGTTTAGGGTTTATGGTTTACGGTTTAAGGTTTGGTGTTTATGGTTTTAGAGTTTACGATTTAGAGTTGTAAGTTTAGGGTTTATGGTTAGTTTTAGGGTTAAGGTTTTTTTATTTTTTTATTTTTTTTATTTTTAGAGATTAGGTTTTAGGTTTTTGCTTTAGGGTTCATGTTTTAGTTTAGGGTTTATAATTTTTGGTTTTCTTAATAAAGAATAAATTCATATTCAATATTTCATCTTTTGATATCATAGCCAAGTAACACACCAAGTTCTCTAAGATACAAGTGATGACATATATAAAAAAATGAGAATGCATAGAGCAAATCAAAAACCCTAGATAGCTAGAACCGTCTCTACTGTAAAGACATAGTTCCATAAGAAGCAGATCAGATCGGTCATTCTTTAGTTTCTCCAATTCCCATCAGAACTACCCCGACCTCTTGAGTAGCGAGTTCCACCATCATATCCCCAATCTTTCCTCCACCACCATGGATAACCTCCATTTCTCTTGCCTCCAACCACCACGCTCCAATCACCACCTCCATATCCACTAGACCTCAAGATCCCCACCACCACTTTAATAACTATCCTTACCTTCACCTCCACCATCTAGAGCTGGTTGATGATGATGTTTGTCAGGTTCTTTTCTTAACATTTAGGTTTAGGTTTATTAAGTTTTAGGGTTTAAGTTTATTTTTTAATTTGTTTAGTTACTTTAGGTTTAAGTTTATGGTTTGGGGTTTAGGATTTAGGGTTCGGGTTTAGGGTTTAGGGTTTAGTGTTTAGGGTTTAGGGTTTAGGGTTTAAGGTTTTAGGTTTTATACTTTTATGATTTAGGGTTTAGGGTTTGGGTTAGTTTAGGGTTTAGGGTTGTAGGTTTAGTGTTGTAAGTTTAGGGTTTAGCGTTTAGAGTTTAGGATTTAGGATTTAGGGTTTATGGTTTTTTTTTTAAATATTAAGTAAAATGGTAGGTTTAGGTTTATTTAGTTTATTTTATTTTATTTTTTATTTAGGTTTATTTTTTATTTTTATTTAGTGTATTTAATTTATTTTTGGTTTATTTATTTTAATTTAGGTTTTCTAATTTAGTTTATTTTTGAGGTTTAGGTTTATGACTAAGTTTAATTTTTAGTTGAGTTTTATTTTTATTTTATTTTTTAGGTTTATTTTTAGGTTTTATTTTTTAGTTTAGGTTTAGGTTCATTTTTAGTTTAGTTTATTTTATTTAGTTTAGGTTTAAGTTTAGAATTAGTTTATTTTAGGTTAACATTTAGGTTTAATTTATTTTAGTTTGGTGTATTTTAATTTAGGTTTAGGTCTATTTTATTTTATTTATTTTATTTTTCTTTTAGGTTTAAGTTTTTTTAGTTTAGATATTATGTTTTATTATTTATTTATTTTTAGGTTTTTATTTTAGGTTTTTTTGATTCTATGTTTAGTTTTTATTTCATTTTGGTTTTTTATTCTTGGGTTTATTTTATTTTTTAGTTCAGTTTATATTTTTATTTATTTTATTTTAGTTTATTTTAATTTTTTATTTTATTTTATTTTTTGATTTAGGGTTTAATTTATGTTTTTATTTTATTTTATTATTTTATTTTATTTAGGTTTAGCTTTTTTTCTTTATTTATTTTTAGGTTTTATTTAGTTTAGGTATATGTTTTTAGCTTTTTAGGGTTCAAGGTTTAAGGTTTAGGGTTTAGGGTCTATGATTTTAGGGTTTAAGGTTTTATGGTAGTTAAGGGTTTAAAATTTAAGGTTTAGGGTTTAGGGTTTAGGGTATTAGGGTTTATGGTTTAAGGTTTTAGGGTTTAGGGTTTAGGGTTAGGGTTTAGGGTTTAGGGATTAGGGTTTAGTGTTTAGACTTTATGGATTAGGGTTTAGTGTTTAGGGGTTTTAGGGTTTAGGGTTTAGGGTTAGGGTTTAGGGTTTAGGGATTAGGGTTTAATATTTAGGCTTTATGGATTAGGGTTTAGTGTTTACGGTTTTTAAGGTTTAGGGTTTATGGTTAGTTTAGGGTTTAGGGTTTACGGTTAGTTTCAGGGTTTAGGGTTTAGGGTTAGTTTTAGGGTTTTTTTTTAAAAAAAAAAAAGTTAACCAATAAGTTTAGGTTTATTTAGTTTATTTAATTCATTTTATATTTTTATTTAGGTTTATTTATTTTGGGTGTAGGTTTAGGTTTATGTTTATTTTTTAATTTAGTTTCATTTTCATGTTTTTGTTTTTAGGTTTAGGTTTTAGTTTTTATATCTAGGTTTGGGTTTAGTATTTTATTTTATTTTTTTAGGTTTAGGTTTTTGGTTTTTATTTTAGGTTTATTTTTAAGGTTTTATTTTTTAGTTTCTATTTAGGCTATTTTTAGTTTATTTTATTTTATTTAATTTAGGGTTAAGGTTTAGTTTATTTCAGGTTTAGGTTTAGGTTTAGGTTTTATTTAATTTTTTTTAGTTTATTAGTTTAGGTTTAGGTTTATTTTATTTTATTTATTTTAGGTATAGTTTTTTTTGTTTACAATTTAGGTTTTATTTATTATTTATTTTTATGTTATATTTTTAGGTTTATTTTTTGTCTAGTTTTTAATTTAGTTTTTATTTTATTTTACTTTAGGTTTATTTTTTATGTTTAGGTTTTATTTAAATTTTGTTTTTTATTTTTTGGTTTATTTTTTTTGTTTAGTTTAGGTTTTTATTAATTTATTTTAGTTTTGTTTAGTTTTTTATTTACTTTTAGGTTTAAGTTTTTATTTAATTTTATTTTTATTTTATTCTATTTAGGTTTTAGTTTTTTATTTATTTCTTTATTAGTTATTATTTAGTATAGGTTAAGGCTTTTAGGTTTAGGGTTTAGGGTTTGGGTTTAGGGTTTAAGGTTTAGGGTTTATGGTTTAGTGTTTAGAGTTTAGGGTTTTAGGGTTTAGGGTTTATGGATTTTAGTTTTTTTTAACAAAGAACAAGTTTAGATTAAACATTTCTTCTTTTCGATTTCTTCAACTAAGTAACACACTAAGTTTCTAAGACACAAGCGATGACATAGATAAAAAATGAGCACTCATAGAGCAAATCAAAAACCCTTGATAACTAGAACCCTCTCTACTGTAAAGACACAGTTCCATAAGCAGCAGATCGGGTTGGTTGTTCTCCAACTTCTCCAGTTCCCATCAAAACCACCCCAGCCTCTCGAGTAGCGGGATACACCATCATATCCCTGATCTCTTCCTTCACCGCCACCATGGATGCAACCTCCATTGCTCCTCCTGCCTCTATAACCACCACTGCTCTGACCACCACCTCCATATCCACCAGCACCTTCAGATCCCCCACCACCACTACGATAACTGCGGCTTCCACCTTCACCTCCACCACCAGATCTAGATTAAGCTTGGTTTACGGTGATGTTCGTGCTGTCAAGGTTTTGCCCATTCTTAGGGTTTAGGTTTATTTTTTAATTTATATATTTAATTTAGGCTTGGTTTAGGGTTTGGGGTTTAGGGTTTTGGATTTAATGTTTAGGGTTTATGGTTTAGGGTTTAGAGTTTATGGTTTTTTATTTTAATTTAAAAAAATCAGTAGGTTTAGGTTTATTTAGTTTATTTAGTTATTTTTTTAATTTTTATTTAGGTTTATTATTTATTTTGATTTAGTTTAGTTTATTTATTTCCATTTAAGTTTGTTATTTTAGTTTATTTTTTAGGTTTAGGTTTAGGTTTAGGTTTATGTTTATTATTTAGTTTAGTTTTATTTTTATTTTCTTTTGTAAGTTTAGGTTTTTTTTATTTAATTTTAGGTTTAGGTTGGAGTTTTTATTTTATTTTTTTAGGTTTAGGTTTTAGGTTTTTATTTTAGGTTTATTTTTAGGTTTTATTTTTTAGTTTAAGTTTAGGTTTATTTTTAGTTTATTTATTTTATTTAGTTTAGGGATTAGGTTTAGTTTATTTTAGGTTTAGGTTTAGGTTTTATTTATTTTTGTTTAGTTTATTTTAGTTAAGGTCTAGGTTAATTTAATTTTGTTTATTTTAGGTTTAGGTTTTTTTTATTTAGTTTATGGTTTAGGTTTTATTTTTTATTTATTTGTAGGCTTATTTTTTAAGTTTAAGTTTTTATTTTATTTTATTTTAGGTATATTTTATTTTTATTTTACATTTAGTTTTTATTTATTTAGGTTTTTTATTTTTAGGTTTGTTTTATTTTTAGTTTAGTTTAGGTTTTTATTTATTTTATTTTAGTTTAGTTTTTATTTTATATAATTGCAAGATAGCTTAGGTACTTATTTAATTATAAAGAGACTAAAGTGCTAAACACACTCGCTAAGAGACAAGAGCATGAGTGGTATGAGCATATGACTTAATCTATAGATGCAAAATCTTTTCAAATTTTATTTCATCTTAGACACATCATTTTGACAGAGGCTTTAGGATTTCTTATGCCTAAATGCATGATGAAATAAGTTATGGGTTAAATCAGCTAGAAGAAGGTGTTCTCCAGCACAAGGGATGCCCTCATAGGTCAAGCATTTTTTTATCAGTCAAGGATGGAGATCCTTCATGTTCAAGAGAGAAAGAATATGCATGCATGATGTGAAACATACAACCATATAGCTAAGGGGTTGCTAAATCTTTTAATTATTTTATTTATGTCTTAGGCTTTATAATGAGGTTATGAGTTGTTTAAATTTTAGTTATGAGTGATTAATTGGGTAGAAATGTTATTTTTTATCTTGAGAGCCTAATTGTATCTAAGCCACACATTAAGGCATCAATCATTTAAGAAACCATGAAAAGCATGCCATCTTAATGCACAATGTAAAAGTAACATTAAAAAATTATATAAACTATCATAAAAGAATAAAAGGCTAGTGCGGTCGGGTATTATTGTACAACTCGAAGAGAGAAAAGATGGGTAGCCAAGCTCTACCCTTATACAACCTGTAATATGAAAGAATAATTATAATTGTATTAAATGCTATGGGGTCTTCTTTCTTAATATCTCCATTTTTGATTTGGTTCCTTCCTTGATTTGGATGGTGCTTGCTTCAAAGGCATCACAGCGTACCCCAGGACAAAGCCTTGTGGCCGTTGCTCATCCTAATCCCCCATAGCACTAATCCTAATTCCTATTGTAAAAATTATACTTATGTGGGAAAAGTAAATCTAACTACACCTGCAAAATGGAGGTTGGCTAAATATACAAATAATCCCAAGCTGTTGTATTCATAATTTGGACTTAGCACCATACACATGGGTAACTAAAACCATCTAACTTATGCTTAAGAATTTAAGCAACCAAAAAAAAGCATTCACATTTATTTTAAGTATTCCTTAAGTATAATCACCTACTAAGATCATGATTAATAATATTGGCCTATCATCCACTCTGAAGCATACATCCAATCTAAAATAATACATCATGAAAGAAAACATACATCACATCATACATTGTCCTAACTTAGAGATAGAAGTAGAGACTTAATTCTAATATGTGTATTAAGGCTTGTGTAGTAAGTCTTGTTAGGCATTAGTGTTGTATTTTCTATGTGTAGAAGGATTCAAGTTAACATGAAAGGTTGATTTCACTTGAAGTAGTTTAATTGATTTGAGAATTTTAATTTGTTTTTTCTTTGGTTTCATTTGATTACACTTAACAACTAAGTGGTATAAAAAGAAAAAGAGGATTGCCCTTTTTCATCCCTACCTTAAGTCACTTTCTAAAGTATATTAATTTGACTTAGTTCTCTTTAGTGAATGGCTTTTGAAATGATTTAATTAATCCTAAGTTTAGGTTCACTTTAAATAATCTGATTCAAAATGAAAGGCATCTAAAGATTAATTTAATTGAATTACTATCACATGACATATATTAAATAAATCCTTTCCATCACATGTACCATGCTTATGATTTAATCCTAAGTGTATCTATACATGCAACATATTTTCACTTAAATGATGAATATATGTGTATGTTTATTATTTATATTTTGTTTGATTGAATTATTTAAACATATTAATTTAAAACTTTATCCAAATTCTTATACAAAAATGACATAAGAATGAAATTAAATAGGCATGTGCCTTTGTTAAACCAGGGAAGTGAGGTAAACAAATGACCTCCTTAGAGCTAGCTAAAGCCTGATATTCTCTGGATGTCCAGACTATATACCCATTTTCATTCAAAAATATGTAAATTAGAATACATGAACTTAGAAAGCAAGCTCGAAATCATATGTCTAATTAATTCAACCACTTAGTCAATTATGAATGCATGCAATTTTAATGTAAAATGGGATTTTCATTCACTAATCACATATACATATACATGTATAAAGATATAGGCAAGTACATGTCATTGTTAAACTAGAGAAGTGAGGTAATGAAATGACCTTCTTGGGGCTAAATAAAGCCTCAGATTCCAAGGATACCCAAACTATATACTTGCTTTTCTTGGACACACATGGATGTATACATAAATGAGAGAAAGAAATACACATGAAAGATTGTATGTTTTTTTATTGAAACATATATATATATATATATATATATATATATATATGAATTAAAACTCTATCCAAATTCTAATGTTAAAATATATAAGAATGAAATCAAATGGGTACGTGCCATTGTTAAACTAGGGAAATGACATAATCAAATGACCCACTTGGGGCTAGCTAAAGCCTCATGTTTCCAAGATGTCCAGATGATATGCCCATTACCAATCAATCTTATATAAATCAACACATGAATAGAGGAAAGAGAACTCAATATTCATACACTTAAGCTATAAGCACATGCATTTCTTATGTATTTATAATTAGCATCATAACACATGTTGTTATTCATTTATAAGATTTTGAAAAATACATTTGGATTTAATAGTAATAATAGCCATGCATATATTATATTAAATCAATACATGCAAGCTTACATAAAGAAAATCCATTTTATTTTACTTGATTTTGAAAAGATAGATGCATGAATTCAAATGATATACCAAATTTAACATGATTGGAAAGAGGGCAATCAAATATAAGCATGTGGTTCATTCAACCAAACTAGTTCTTAATGATAATCAAATCAAATAAGATTATTTAAAGCAAACCAAAGCTTCTTTATTAATTAAGTTTGGATTTTATTTGATTTAAAGAGGTGAAGAGAAATTATCACTTACTATTTTAAACCCATTCCCACATCAGTGATTTGATTTAATTTAAGAAAATATAATTAAGTTGATTTTATGGTTTAATTAAGTTGAACCCTTAATTAGATGAATTAATTACCCTTACCTTTGTCACCTTAATGTAATTTACTAAATAATTATGAGCCAACATGTTATGCATGCAAAATAAACTTGCAATGATCCTAGGAAATAAAAGGGACCTAATGCAATTGGCTTATGATTAATAGTTATTTATTTTAAGGGACTTAATTAATTACTCTTAGGGTTTTCCCACACATGTGGACTAACCCTAATTTCATTAAAATTTTTTAGGTTATTAAACACCTAAAGTTTTACCACATGATTTAATTAATTAAGGTCTAATGTGATTATGATTTCAATTTGATTAAGTGATTTAATTAATTTATTAAATCTTAATTAAATTAATTTTAAAAAAGGGTGAAATGAACTTAGGGAAAGGGGTCCCAACCCTATTTCTTAGTTCACTTACTATTGAATAATGTTTAAGAAACTTAATTAACCAATTTATTATTATTCATGGGATTAACTAATTATTAATTAAGTGAAAAGAGTAGTTAAGGTTTAATTAGTTAATTTTCCTAATTCAGTGAGCAATAAATCCCAAGAAAATCATGGGAGGCAGAGGTCATCCCATTAAATTAACCCACAAAATTTGGGATTAATTTCTCAAGTAATTAAACTAATAAATTTTGCAAATAAACTTTAATTACTATTCAAAATTAGTTAAGATCATTTTTAGTTAATTCTCCTTTAAAATATCTTTAAAATGAGTATTTATTTGCATTTTTTTATTTTGTTATGATTTTTTAAGATTTTTAGAAGTTTTATCCATTAAAAATGATTAATTAAGCCTAATTGCCTAATCCTATTAGCACCACGTGGCATCGACATAGTGTGCTTTCCTCATGGCACCAAGAGATTGGCTACTTAAAACTTATCTGACTCAACACCTACATGGCGGTGGAGGATGTAATTTCTCATCCATCGTTGTCTAAAATCAGATGTCTATGATTAATCCCATAGATTAATAGGATTAGATCAAATCAATTTTGCGGATCTAATCATGATCATCCATTTTGATCATGCGAAACAGACGATGCGTGATCAAACGTCATGCGAGTGAGGGAGAATGGAGTCCATCAGCCATTGCTTACTTGATCCGAGCTTACCTGAGCTCGAATCAACTCCAAAAAAATCTCACACCTTCATGACATCGATTAGAGGGGATCTAACTATCAAGATCACATGAGATGCAAGTTTTCTTCAAAAAGCTCCAACCCATTTTTTCCTAAGGATTAGTTGGTAGTATACCTCACCAAAGCTCAAGACCGGCAGCTCGAATGATTGAGGAAGCTTCATCTAGTGGAGATGAAGCCCTGTTGAGCAACAATTGGATCATTTCCTTGACGTTCACTTGGAAGGCCATGAATCAATGATTTAAAGTTCAGCTTTGATCTAAATCCCACCTTTGGTGCTTGAGAAGCTTGGAGATAATTCATTCTTTCTTGATGAGGCCTAAGGAAGGTGCGTGCAAAGAGAATTTGAGTTTGATGGAGAAATAGGGAAGTTAGGTCAGAAATGGAAGTTTCCTATTTTGAGACAAACTAGAATGGGATTTTTTGATCAAAGAATAAGCTTGGGATCATAGGGAATGGCTCTAGCAGCTTGACTTGGGTAGTTAGGGCTCTGAGGAATGATTTTCATGTGTGTTTGAGTGAAAATGAGGGGGTGTATGCTCCCTTACATCATGATTGGATGGCATCCAACCATCTCAGGGAGTAGTGGGTGGCAGTGAGGAGGTGAGTTGGCTCGGCTTGGTTGGTTGAAGGTGTGGAGGTGGCTGCCAAGGAAGAATTATGTGTGTCATATGGGTATCAGATGCTCCAATTATGAGGGTGAGGTGATTTCACCAACCATGGGTCATGGCCAACCCAAACACCCCTTGGGTCAGGTTGGTCAATTTCCTAGGTGCCTAGGTGGACCATTAGGAGAGTACCAAGTGGCCAAGGAATGGAAATGACCATGGGTGATTTGTCTCATCAGATGCCTTTTACCCAAGGGTAGAATAATCATTTGGCATTGGATTTTATTTGGGTAGATATGAAATGAGCCAAAAGTGGGTTAGCCCAAATTTTAAGTCAATTGGAGTTGATTTGGTTAGGTTTGGCTCAATTTGACTCATTTAGGTCAAATTGGGTTAGGTTGGGTCAAATTGACCAATTGGTTAAATTGGTTCAAACCAATAGTTGGGTCATGTTCATATGGTCATTTGGGATGTTTTGGTTCAATTTGTTTGGTTTAGTTTGGCTTAGATTTGATTTTGGCTCATTTTAATTCATTTGGGTCAAATGGGTTAAGTTGACCAATTTGACTAAATTTGCCAAATTATCTTTGGTTGGGTGTTGGTTTGGGTTTAGTTGACTAATAGAAGATTATTGTAGGCTTTGATTTCAATTACTTTGGATTTGGTTTTATTTAGGCCAACTTGAAAATTTAGGTCAATTTAGGCTACGTAGGTCAATTGGGTTCAATTGGGTCCAATCATGCTTTGGTCAAGTTCAACAATCAATTTGGAATGAACTTGAGCCATTGGTTGCAATCAATTTTATTTATATTTTTATTTGACCCAATTTGGTCTTTTAGGTCAATTTGGGTCAACTTGGGTCAAGAGGGCCAATTAGGTTTGGTTTCACTCAATTGAAGGTCAAGTCTTGACCTATTCAAATATTGATTTTGATTTGGTATGAATCATTGGTTTCAAGGGATTTGAATCTTAGGTTACAATTTGGCTAGTTTGGGTTCATATGAGTTAAGGGGTTGACTTGGTCAAATGACCAAGTTGACTTGGTTTGACCCAATTTGTGACAATTGATCAACCTAGGGTGATCAACAATCATGATATGAGGTTTTTATGGGCTTTGTTCAATCCAATTTGGGTGGGATTAGAACATGGCTCAAATAGGTCAATTGCCACTTTGGGTCAAGTGGACCAATTGGGTTTAGTTGGTTTGATTTTGGGCTAAGTTTGATTTAGTTGAGTTTATTAATGGATTTGGGATTGATATATAAATTCAATTGCAATTGGCTTGGGTTCAAATGAGTTTTGGTTCATTTGAACATTTCAAGTCAAAAGGGTTAAGTTGGGTTGATTTTGGTTTGGCTTGATGAATGTAGATTTCATTTATATTTGTGAATATGATTGAAGGTATGATTGATTCATGAGGATAATCAATTGAATTTGGGTTTTGGAATGAAGGAATTTGGCTAAGTCCATGGAGTTGAGTCATGTGGCTTATGTTTGGATTTTTATTTGGTTTGATTTAATTTTGATGATTTAAATGTATATTTCTTTTAAATTTGTGAAGATGATTGAAAATATGATTGATTTGTGAGAAAATAAATTGAGTTTAACTTGATTTGGATTAAGATTTGGCTAAGTCCATGGGATAGGATATGGCAGATGGGTTTTGATTTAATTTGATTTAGTTTCATTTAGTTTTGATCATTTGAATGTAGATTTGATTTATATTTATGAAGATGATTGAAGATATAAATTGATTATGAGAAAATCAATTGATTTTGGATTGATTTAGATTAAGATTTGCTGGGATAGGTCAAATGGAAGGGTTTCAAGTTTGGATTTGATCATGTGCTTCAATCATTTGGTTTTGGAAGTTGGGTTTGGATTTCAATTTGATGTTTTAATTGAGGTTTGGTTTGAGAAGGTGAACATGGATTTGGGTTGTGTGGGTGTGGATAATCTAACCTATGGCATAACTAATATGTTAACCCTCCTAAGTCTAAGATGGAAGATTGAATCCGACTCGGGGAGGTCAGAGGCTCCATAGTGTTCCCCTTGGAGATAGATGATTGGATGATTGAAACCAAGTTTCATATTATAGACTCAGATACATCTTTTAATGCTTTGCTTGGGAGACCATCGATACATGAGAACAACATACTTCCATCCTCTCTACATTAATGTATGAAGTTTGTGAGAGGTGGGATCATCTAATGTCAAAGGAATCTCAAGTCATTTACAGTTCACGAGGTTGGGATATATGAGGATGTGGCTTACTACCTCCCTCAAAATCAAGAAGTCTATTCTCCTGAACTTGGCCAAAATTTAAAAATAAAAGAAAAAGAAAAAGAAAAAGAAAGGGAAAAAAAAGAAAAAAGAAAAGAAAAGAGAAATGAAAAAAAAAAAAAAGGGAGCAAAAATAGATTTGGAGGAAGAAGTTGAGCTAGATTAGATTCCACCCACAGTTCATTCCTTCATTTGAACACATCGGACTACCTGATCTCTACTATGCAAAGGAAGAGGTCAATTCAGAAGCCGTCCCAAGAGTGGAAAACCTTCTAATTTGTCATCCAATAGAAGATATATCCCAACTACCAAGTGCACAGCTATTATCCATATAGACTTAGAATCTAGTTCATAGGATGAGTATTATATGGTTAGCACATGAGTAAGCTCTTCTCAGTAGTAGATTCCGTTAGAGGTGGCACTTGAGCTAGATAGCGATGAAGACTAGGCTCCAAAGCAAAGTATAAGTTTATTCAAGTCTATATGTGAAATAGTTAGGCACGGTTGGGAACCTTAGCTATAACCCGACTTTCCTCTCAAAAAGCATAGGGTTTGGTAAGAAGCCTCATCCATAGGTGTGAAGACTGAGGTTCTTTAGCATCATCCTCAAGTCAAGAAGTTGATCTAGAACTTGAGGATGATTCATATAATTATTTAATAGAATTACCTTTTGATCAGTACTTGCCGGGTTCATAATTTATCAAAGAAAAAGTTAATCCCACATAATTGGTCAAAGCATAGGTTAGACTACTTCGAAAGAATATGAACTAACAAATGCAAAAGCTCTCAATCAAGACCGAGACTAGGATTCAGTACAGTGGGTCTAGTCGATGATGACAATTACTGCTTATTCATCACCAATCATTTCGAATCTGATAGGTTCTTTTCAAATCACATTAACTCATATGTGGAGCTGTGCTTAGAAACTTTAGATGATCTACATGATTTTGAAGTCAAAGATGCACTGCCAGAGTTTGAAGAAGATATCAAGTCAACCATCGATGAGCTCAAGGAAATCAACTTAGAATTGAAGAAGATCCACGCCCGACATACATCAATTCTTTGTTGAATGAAATTGAAACTAATGACTTTGTTAGGTTATTCATAGAGTTTAAGGACTACTTTGCATGGAGTTATGAAGAGATGGATGTCTCCTGAGGTAGTAGTCCATAAACTAGCAAATGAGCTTACTGCTAACCCTATCATGCAAGCTCCTAGATGAATGCGATTAGACATAGAATAATGTCATTTATGAAGTCAAGAAATTGATCGATGTTGGCTTCATCCGGGAAGCAAAATACCCTACCTAGTTAGCCAGAATCATCTTAGTTAAGAAAAAGAATGGCCAAATTCACATATGTGTCAATTTTAGGGATTTAAATAAGGCATGTCCAAAAGATGAATTTCCACTACCAATCCCAAAGCTGATAGTGGTCATTGCCTAATCTCATGTAGTCTCCTCTTTTATGGATGGCTCATCTAGATATAACCAAATAAAGATAGCCCTTTAAGTTAAAAGAAATATTACTTTTAGAACCCCGATTAGAATCTATTGCTATAAGGTCATGCCTTTTAGCCTTAAAAATGTTGGTGCTACATACTAATGGACTATCACTTGAATCTTTGACAACTCATTCATCATCAAGTCTAGTGCTATGTCGATGATCTCATGGTCAAAAGTATAAAAAAGGAAGACCATCTTTTTGACTTGAGTGTAGTTTTCAAATAGTTAAGATAATTTAACCTCAAAATGAACCCCCTGAAGTGTGCATTCAGAGTAGCTTCAAGAAAATTCCTTGGGTTTGTTGTCCAACACCAAGGAATTGAAATTGATCTGAAGAAGATCAAGGAGATAATAGAAATGCCACCCTCTAAAAGTTTAACTCAACTCAAATCATTCCAAGGGTGGTTGGCGTATCTAAGATGCTTTATAACCAACTTATTAGAAAGATGTCAGCTATTCTCAACACTTGTCAAAAAAGATGCCAAGTTCAATTGGGATGATAAGTGTGAGCATGCCTTCAAAGAAATTAAGCATTACCTGATGAAAATGCCAGTTTTAACAACCTCTATCTGGGGCAAACTGCTCATACTTTACACTGTTGCATTAGATGACTCCCTTTGTGCTTTGTTGGCCCAAGCTAACGACAAGGGATGGAAAATGCACTATACTACCTCAACCATCATCTAATCCTTGCTGAGGCTAATTATCCACCCACTTAGAAGCATTTCCTTGCTATAATCTTTGCATCCCAAAATCTACAACACTACATGCTTCCTCATATGGTGAACTTAATATTTAGGATTAATCCACAATAGTATCACATGACACGGTCGACGCTATCCAGACAGTTGGCACGATAGTCCATGATTCTCTCACAGTTTAACATTACCTTCATACCCCTCCATGTAGAGAAAAGATAAGCGTTAGTGTGTATCAGAGCAGCACACCCACTTCCTGCTGACTCTCTGCTTAGTGATGATCTCCCCAATGAACAAATCATGAACTTAGGGGATACAAGCATTCACCACTAGGAGATGTACTTTGATGGTGTAGCATCCTCTCAAAGAGGAGAAGAACCACAATCTACTATTCCAAGAAATGCAGGGGTATGAATAGTTCTATTAACTCTGAATCATGATGTGATCAGATTCTCATATCATTTGTCTAATCCTTGTACCAACAATGATGCTGAATATGAGGCTTTGATTTCTGGTCTGGAGTTAGCCATTACTTTAAGCATCTAAAACATTAACATCTTCGCTGATTCTCAGCTAGTTATCACCCAAATCACGGGTCCTATAAGGTTATAAAGCCTAAGCTCCATCACTACCACAAGTACACCATGGATTTGTTGCCCCAAATCCCAGAAGTTACCATTTATAAGATTCCTCAAGGAGAGAATGCCATAGAGTATGCTTTAGACAAGCTTGCCAAGGAGTTGGCATGTTTGGAGGATGAGTTCATATCAACAAAGGTCCAAAATAGACAAGTCTTATCCCTTATTGATATTAAACTCATCAAAAAGTACTCTCTTGAAGGGGAGGTTTCCATTGCCAAGAAGGATGAGGAGTTAGATTGGAGGCAACCATTCATGGATTACCTAAATAAAGGCAAACTACCTTAAGAGAAGTCTCAAACCCATCAGATGAAGTATAGAGCACTTTCCTACGTTCTTGTGGATGGTGTCTTCTATCAACAGTCTTTCGATCATATGTGGTTACATTATTTAGACAACCACGATGACCGTAAAATCATGATTAAGGTAGACTTAGGATTATGTGGAGCCAACCAATCCAGTCAAAGATGAAAGCCAAGATCAAGAGACTAGGATACAACTGGCTATTTATGATAAAGATTGCATGGATACGGCAATGCGATGCCACCAATGTCAAATACATGGTGTGGTCCTACACCAACCACCCAATATTCTACATCCTACATTGGCCTAATGGCCATTCGAGTGTTGGGGTACCGACATAGTGGGTTTGATTGATCCTCCTTCTTCCAAGGGTCATCAATTCATCTTAGCTACTACTAACTACTTTTCTAAATGGGTGAAGGTGATTCTGCTTAGAGAGGTCACATGTGTGCTCCAATTTTTTAGGATCCATATCATATATAGGTTCGGAGTGCCTCGATGAATTACATTTGATAATGTTATTGCATTCAAGAGCACAGAGATCAACAACTTTGCCTGGAGACACTGCATAGATTGGAGATATTCTACCATTAACTACCCAAGGGCAAATAGCTTAGCAGAAGCCTTAAACAAAGCTCTCATCCAAATACTAAAGAAGACACTCGACAACAACAAGCGACAGTGGCATGAGCAATTAATTGTAGCCATGTTGGCCTACTGCACCACATATAGAACTCCAACTCATCTACTCTTTCTCCTTAGTGTATAGGTCCGAAGCCATTCTACCATTAGAAGTCCAACTCTCATCACTTAGGATAGCTGTGGGTAGCAAGATCACAATAGAGCAGAATGCCAAGTTATGGTTAGAAGAGCTTGATGGTTTGGAGGAGAGATGCCTACGGGCATGCCAAAACCTCAAGTTGTACAAAGCTAAAATAATTCAAGCTCACAACAAGTTTGTCCATCCTAGAGGTTTTCAGGTAGGAAAGCTTATTTTAGTTCAAAGGAGATTGATTATTTCCTGTCGTAAGATGGGAGGCAAGTTTGAACCCACTTGGGAAGGCCCTTTTTCCATAAAGAAGGCTTACAAAGGAGGATCTTATCAGCTTATTAATCATAAGGGAGAGCACTCAATGCTTCTAATCAATGGGCTCTAATTAAAGAAAAATTATAAATCATGTTTGAAAATAATTATCATCAATGAAAATACCAATTTGAATTCAATCTCTTCAATGTTGAAAGTATTCTTGTTTATGAATTTGCCATGATGTGTTTAGGGTACATTTAAAGAACTCGAGTGACGTCCTATCCTTCATCGACACAATACAAACACATACTACTCACACATATAAAAAATAAATGCATATCTTTTAACTCGGACAACTCTGTCTTGAGATAATGCCCTCAGCGACACTCACTTAGTAGTTTCTCTAGGTTGGGTTGATGTGCTACCCTGCTAGTGTCACCCAGTCATCTTCTTACTTTGGAGGATGTAAGTCTGCTATGCTTTCCTTCTTTACTTGGCACTACACACTGATGAGCGCCTTGTTAGTTTGGTAGGCCATATTGCGTGGCCGGTAAGCTACCTTGTGTTGGCTTCATTTAAGAGGATGTGAGTTTCCTACCCTTTTTCTTGGATTAGCCTTCGTCCACTAACCGGGTCGAGTACATTTGAGTTTTAGGATAAGTCCCCTAGTGGCTCCTTCACTCCTTACTACTTCAAGTTTGGGTCCAGTCCTTCCTCAGGGCTCCTCGCTTAGTAGTTGCTCTATGTCAGATAGCATCTACCCCACCGACGATAGACTATCATGATGATCAGTTCTGCTTAGAAAGTTGTAAGCCTACACACTTTCTTTCTAGATTGATCGTTGCACACAGATGGACACCTTAGGTTGATTGGTTCTCAGTATGCTGACAGATACACCACTCATGTTGATGGATACACCTTAGGTTGGTTGGTTCTCACACCTTAGGATACACTACTCATGGCAGATGCAAGCCTGCTATGCTTTCTCCTTGAGTTGGCCACCGTACACCTATAAGCTTTCTTTTCCATGGCTCAGGATAACGCCCCTAGCAGCACCTCCCCTGTGGGCACTATATTTGGATCACATCCTTTGCAACCCCATTTAGACACTACCCTAGTTACTATTAGATTCAGTTTCACTTTCCTTGTAACCACCCCTCTGGATGTACATATTCTTCTATTGTTCTAATAAATTTGAGATAGGTCAATGCTGACATAGCCCTTTCTTAGTGTGATCCCTTGCACACCAATAGGGTCCACGCAAATATATAAACAAAATATATATTCACTTGTGGATTAGGAGGACACCCCTAACAATACATTTTCCCAAGCAGGCATCAATCTTTAGGGTAGTGTCAATAAAAGTCCCTATAGGAACCGACTCTTGAGTTGATATAAGTCTCTAGTGGCATTCACGCAGTAGTCATCCCTAACTCTGGTTCGATTTGTTGAGCTATTGACATGTCACCCCAGCAATTTTTCCTTCTTTACAAGATGTAAGTCTTTTATGCCTTCTTCCTAGTCATCGCAAAGGCAGGTTGGCTATCCCCACAACCACTAGATTATCCCTTTCAATTTATAATTCTGAGATAGGATAAGTCTGATATAGCCCCTTCTTAGTGGGTTCATCACACACTCGCATGGTCCATAAATTAAATCAATCAAATTTAACTGAGCTCACATCCCTAGTAGATATGCCCTCAATTCAAAATCAAACTAAACCAAACAAACCATATCAAATCACATGAAATTAAGATAAAATTAATCTTGACAACTTTTTAGTTGACATAAGTCCCCAGTGGCATTCACTCAATAGTCGCAATACGTCAAGTTCGATTTGTTGTGCATTTAACAGGTCACCCGTTGTTCGTCATTATTTAATTTAAGTCTGCTATGCCTTCTTCCTAACATAGTCATTGCACACCAGAAAGCAACCCTTAGGTTAGCTAGCTCTACCCCACAGCTGGTAGATTATCCCTTTAGATTTGTAAACATGAGAAAAGTCAAAGTTGATATAGCCCCTTCTTAGTGGGTCTATTGCACCCGACAGGGTCCATACATTAACTCATTAAATTAAACCCAATCTAATTTTCCTTGTGGAGCCCCAAATCATATATAAATAAGTCAAGCAAACAAATCAAATTCAAAAACCAACCCCCCCGGTGGAGCCAAATTAAACCAACTCCCCCAATAGAGTCTAAATCAAAGAAATCCAACCAAACTCTTTTTCCCAGTAGATACATCCCCAAACAAATTTATGAAATCAAACTCAAATCCCAATCCCCAGTGGATAACCCAAACCTGCTTCTCTAATAGAAGGTTCATATACCTGATCCCCCACGAACTCCAGCCCATATATATAGCAGAATTGCCTCTACATCAATAAAAAACAAAATAAATTAAAGTCGATTTGATCTTAATCTCTATTGGATTATAGATTCTTATCCTCAGTGGATCTTCTTTTTCCACAAATCATATAATCAAATCAAATTCAAACCTTATCCCCAACATATTTTCCTCTTCTATGCCCTCGACATAGACCCCTCACATGTCATGTCCAATGCATGTGTGATCCCTTAGCAGATCTCCCTCCATGTCCTTAACATCGAATTCTCATTAAATCTTATTTCTCCTCTTATGCACACCTTTAATACTTCAACCAAAAGCCTAATAATGTATTCCTTCAAATTACATCATCCTAACATTATAATCAACATTTTATGATTTGTGATGGTGCAAGCTCAAACTAACTATACAATATCATGCTAAACATATTATAGTGTGAATTAACACACTATATTGTATTATAATATATGATGTTATATTATAATTTGCTATAATATAATATATTGTCTAACATTACACCTCATTAATCACTTATAAGGAACAAATAACAAAATTTTCTCAAAATATGAATAATGTTCATTTTGGATGTGAAATTGTTATTTTTCTATTAGAAATGGTATAAAATAGCATTATTTTGGTGTTGCTTCATGGTGTGTGCTATGAATTTAGCCAAATTCTTCCATCTCAACATTTTTGTGAGGTTTGACCCAATGTATTATAACAAAAGTAAAACATACTAAAATGTACAATAACATTTAGTAACACATCGCCACATTCATATATATATGAAGTTATATTGTTATGGACATTATATTTTAGTATGCTTTCATATAATATATTATATTACATTACACCATAAAATGAATCACTTCAAGCAAAAAAATTATAAAATTTGGTTGAAAAATGAACATTTATTTTGGATGCAAAATTCCATTCTTTTGATTAAATGACACACCATAGCACAACCCCAATGATGTTCCCTAAAGCTTACTTTAACTTTGGCCAAATCCCATCATCTCAACCTATAAATCAGAATTTTTATGAATAGTATAAACTCTACTACATCATACTATAACAAACTAAAATATACTAAACAACAAGCAGAAATACACAATAGTATGCTATAATGCATGATGTTACACTATGTTATGGCATCCTATATTATAACACATTTTAACATATTATATTTTATTATATTGCATATCACATCACAAGGGACTGCTTAAGATAAAAATTCATTAAATTAGTCTAAACAATAAAAAACTATATATTTTAGTCATATCACTTACATATTTTAAATTGAAATAATATATTATGATGCCATGCTCTACTTATTATGAATTTGGCCAAATTCCACCATTTTAAAGTCTAAATCAACATTTTTATAAATAATTCTTGTGTAGGCTCGACTGCATGATTGTAAAATATAAAAGGAATTTAAAATGCACAGAATAATATTTTATGATATATGATGTTATACTATGCTACAACATATAAAATTTATTTTGAACATAAAATCTTACTACAGGGCACAAAACCATAACATAATAAAATATTTCAAAACATCTTATAACATCCAAAAACACATCACTACATGCTCAAATATATAATGCTACAATATATTATAATATATGGTATTTGTTGACCTCATTTTTGGATGAGATTAATTTGGCATTTAAGAGATCCTAATCTCAAATAGGATTTTCTTAATTCAATGTTTAGGACACATCACCTAGTGTCCTAGAATTTTTTTTTTTGAGTTTATTCTAACCTATTTGATATATGTAGAATCAATCCAAAATTTTAATTTGGATTAACTCAAATAAATCAAATTAAAACCAAATGAAAATGAATAAAAGAAAACCCATTTCATTTGAATTTAAATTGATCATTTGAACTCATTTGAAATCATACCTAACCCATTTTAAGCTAAATGAGTTAAAATGAAATTAAATTTAAAATTAATTTAAATTAAATGGTTTAATTAAATCATAATGCCATTGATCATCAAATTACATTATGGTTTAAAAAAAATAAACTAAACAAATTCAAAAGGTAAAAGTTAAATAAAAAATAAAACAAAAAACTTTGCATCAAAGCATTTGGTTGGATTCAAATTCCCTAAGAAAATTCAAATGCAATTAAATCTAATCTCAAATCTATTTTGAGATTAATTTGGGCATATCATACTTTAATCCAAACTAAGATGATAATGTCATATTGTATGAAAATAATAAAAGCAAAATAAAAAGAGGAGAATTAAAAAAAATGGAAAATGGGAAGAAAGAAAAATGCCAATTTTCTTCTTCCACTTTTTCCCATCCTCATCCCATACCACCTCCTAATGAAAGATGGCTGCCTTCAAGTGAAGGAGACAATCAAGGAAAAAGCCAAGAGGAATTTTGGCTTCTCCAAGAAAAAAAAAAAGAAGTGGAAGAATAGTGTTTGACCATGCATGGAAATCTTGCAAGGAAGCTCCTTTCCTTTGAGGTGAACATCCTATTATGTTCACAAGAAAAGGGGAGTTGATCCCATACCTTTCCCCGGCCACCTTGTCGCTGGCAAGGCACTATTCATGCCAAAACTGAGCACCCTTTAATGGAGAAATCCAAAGGAGAGGATTTCACCCCAAATTGAAGACACACACATTCTAGGGCTCGAGGCGATCTAAATCGAGCCCTTACTTGAATAATTTGGCGTCGGGAAGGCCGAGAACCACCAAGGCCGAGATCTATGCTTTGAGCTCGATCAAGGGGGCAAACCATGAGGAGATAGGCCATCAAACACTGGACACAAGCTCTTTGCATTGATCTAAATCTTATGGAATCAACCTCGCCGCTGGAGATCGCCAATCCAGGTTTGCCATTGACGTCCTCCCCTATTTTCTTCAAGTTTTCAGTTTTGGACCTTTTCAAAGAAAGTTGGAATGCTAAATGAATCTAACCATATAGATTGATCCTTATTCGATCACTGATCACTTTTGGATCAAACTCAAGGCATAATTCACCGTCACCGTCGGTTGACGAAAACCATCAATGGTGATCGGGTTTTGTCATTTGGGGAAGAAGACGTTCTCTGGACTGTTCGATCCTTTTATTTGGATCAGACGGTCCAGATCTAGGTTCACGATTTGATTTAAATCCCTTAAGGATCATTAGGGCAATCCGGACCATCCGATCCATGATCAGATGGTCCAGGATCATTCCACATTTTCTCCAAAATGTGACACGTTCTCCATGCATGACCGCTGACTTGCGCGTGACATCCGTCTAATCCCAGCGGGGCTGTGGGATCGAATGTCGATCTTTTGTCGATGGTCCTTAAATGATCCCGCTCATTTCAACTCCGTCGCGTGGGACCTTCCCCACTTAAAACCATTAAAATTTGTTAATTAACGGTTTAATTAATTAATTAAAATCCAAAATTTTAAAAATCATATAAAGTCAAAGAAAAATTAGAAAATTACAAATAAGAGCTCTATGGATTCGTCTTGATGAGAGGAATCCATAGAAATTAAAATCCCAAGTTTTATTGGGTAATTTTACCTTAATTATGGTTTAATTGAAAAATATTAAACCCTAATTACTCTCAAATTAATAATCCAATTAATTTGAAACTTTGAGAAAATGAAATTAAGCTTAAAACATACCTTAGGTAAATTTTTGGGTATTTAATTCTCTGAATTCAAGGGAAATTTTAATTTCATATGTTTAGACTTTAAATTAATTAAATTAATTAAATTAATTACCCTTTAATGGAATAATTAGAAAACTTTAATATAGTAACCTTAAATCAACATAATAAATATTAATGAACATCAAAATATTAAGTAAACCTTATCAAACCTATAAGAACATAATAGATCACTAATTAACTCAATTAGGTAATTAAAAGAATTAAATAATTCAATTAAATGACCTGAACTTAATTAAATCATAATAAATCAACCAGCTAACCAAAAATTATGAATAAACCCTCATTAGAAAGGTATTTCAGTGAAGAATAAGAGAAAAATAAAATCTTGTAATGAATCTTAATAAATTAGCTTAATTTAGGTTTTAATGAAATAATTAAAACTTTAATTACACCCTAATTATATCTCTAATCATGTTGAACCTTTAGAAACATCAAATTATCATTTAACCCACTTTCCATAATTATCTCAAACCCAATTGGTCTATAAATTTGGAGTTCTTGATTTTCTGAATCTCTAGGTCAATATGAACTAAATAATAATTAAGAAGAATCATTAATTCATTGAATCAACAACTAAATTGGACTAATCTAAAATAAACATAAAAAATACTTAGGGTAATTCATTAAAACTTCCTAAGTCAAAGAATTAATCAAATATCAAAATTGTAAGAAAATCAATACTTAATGAAATTCAAACATAACTAAACAACGAAGTTAAGTTTAATGAAACCACTCATCCTTAATAAATTTAAATAATAAACCAAAAACCTAGGTTGATCAAATCAGATCAAGTAATTAACCTAAGTGCTTTAGATTAAGAATAAACTATGAACAAACCTAAGGTATTAAATCCTAAACTTAAGCTTACAAATTCATGATTTAGAAATCAAATTTAAATCAAACTCCATAAAATAACATAAGCCAAATCAAATGAAATCCATATAACTTAATTCAAAATGAAAAAAAATCAAATAAGTTAAATCAAACAAAGCAATTCAAATAAATGGAATAACATAAATCAAATCAAAACATAAATAAAATCAAAAGGATTAATTAAAATACTTAAGGATTTTGGTTAGCCTTTTGGAAACTTCTTTAGGATTTAGGATGTTGAATGGAAAGAGCTCCATCCAAAAATGGAATCATTCCATTCTTCATTCTTGAAAATTTATACAACTTTAACCAAATAAAATGAACATAAAAATGGGAATTAAATAATTAAATCATTTGAATTGAAACCAACCAATGGTAAAAATTAAACCAATTCAAACTTTAAACTTTAAACTTAAACTTAAGGGCCTAGCAAAGACCTGCCACATAAACCCCACTTCTAGACACACAAGATTACTTAGGTCACAGACCCTATATCTAGGTTAGATCATTCTGTGATTTTCTTTTAATCTCCTGTGATATGTTGTGATGTACTTCACATGTCATGTGGTGTATTGCTTTAGACTGGATGCCTAAGCTTGTTGTTCATTTAGTGATGGGCATTCTTTCTAGATTTGACACTATTTTTTGCAGAGGACTGTGTTAAAGGGATCGCTGTAATAAATAAATCATAAAATTATTGTTTACTTGTAGGTGCTAAAAATCCCTTAACATAGTCCATAGGATAGGTGGGCTTGGCAAGCAACTAATGCTAAGCTCATGTGTTTGTGAAATATAGACTACTTTGTATACTATTTGTATTTCCTAATATCTATTTTGTAGGGCTTAGGATTTACTTTTAAATTTTAAATGTAAATTTGAGCTTAGAATTAGGTTAGGATCTATGGGTCTAGGATTAGCAGAAGCTGACCCAACCAGGAGATGGTGTGGTGGTCCCTCAGGAGCCCATGGATGTCCTCAACAAGGAGACTTTCGGAAAGAAGACCCATAGATCAACTTGTAGTTCTAGGTTGTAAGTAACTTGCTGCCCATTTTTCTTTCTTCCGGGGTGTATAATAGTACCCTGCTGCATTGGCCTTTACCTTATATAATTTAATCTATCTTGATTTATTTTGGGTGTGCAATAAAAATAGCATGCTTTTCTTAGATTTTCTTTTTGTGCTATGTTTGTGCTATGATATATGCCTGAACATAGGCTCATAGGATAAACTAAATTATCTACCCAACTAAATTAATTGAAACATAAAATTAAATATAACTCATAATCTTCATATAAAAGCCTAGGCCATTAAAGCAAGATAAAATATGTAGCAACCCCTTAGGATGTTTTAATATCATACATAAATCATATTATTTCACTCTTGGTTAATGAAGGACTTCCATCCTTGCTAGAGAACCCGGGCTTGACCTTTGAGAGCCTATGATGGAAGTACACCTTCTTCTATTCTGATTTGGCCCATAATCCTTTTCTAATTACATACATTAGGCATAAATTGCATTCCTATGGCTTAAGATGAATCTTGAGTCAAAATTTATTAAAATTTGAAAAATGTGCATTAGTTAGGTGCATCTTCATACCCTACATGATCTTAAGGATTAGGGAGTAAGTCTAAATTCATAGATTTCTTTCCTAAAATTACAATAGCCCAGCCATCTTGCATTCATATGACTTAGCCTCATGGTTTTAAAATGGTCTTAGGTGGTGTTAGCTGGCAGCCTTCTTCAGCCAGGTTGTAAGTCTAGAGAGTCAGGGATAGGTTAATTCTCTCAAGTGAGGAGAATGATCAATGATTCCCAATGATAGAATTAGGTCAAGCATCTGACATGTGTTAGAAGCACCTTTAGATTAGATTCTGAAGTATCCTTTTAGGAATAAGTCTTCAATCCTAGGCATTTTTGCAGTCTTGCACTGCTAGAATCTAAGTCCTAGATTTCTAAGAAAATGATAACTTGAAATCTAAAATTAAATCCCAAATTTAAAGCCCAATCATAGGATAGATGAAATGTTTATGGGTATCCTAGCATCAATAAACATTTCCTACTTTTTCCATTTGACTCATGAAAATAACTCTCTAATTTGGACCTCTCCCAATTGAATTTCTCAAAATCAATCCTTTGAAAGCTACCTTAGTAGTCTTTAGGAATAAGCACTTATTTCTTTAATCAAGAATATTCTTAGGAAGAGACCCTTCCTAAGATGTAATTAACTATAAAGGCATTCCTTTATAGGGAACCATGATCCCAGGATAAAATAGACCATGTTCTACTTTTCCATGTAGTTCAAGAGAAAATACTCTGGTACACGAAAGACCCATTAGCCTTTGGAGTCTTTTATTGAAATGATTGAATCCATTACAGGAGAGCATGTTTATCTTTCAAGATAATATGTTTATTCCTTAATGTCATATTTGATCATCTAAATAAAATATTCGTAAACTCTATTTGGTGTCATTTCTTTTCTCTATTCTAGAGAAAAGAACCAACAATATTACAATATGATTTTTAGGGTTAGGTTTATAGGAAGTTATTTATCTCAGTAAGTTTTGGTTTATCTATTTTAATTTAGGTTTTAATTTATGTTAGGTTTAGTTTAAGGTTATGTCAGGTTAATTCTATTTTACTGGATTTTATTTATTTAGGCCTCATCTGTCACTCAGGCCCATGGCCCATGGCTCAGGTCAGGTTTAGGTTTAGGGTAGGGTGTTTAGGGTTTAGGGTTTAAGATTCATATTAGGGGAGGTTTATGGGGTTTAGGGTTGTAGATTTGTGGGGTTTAAGGATTATGGTTTTAGGTTTAGTTTTAAGGTTTAGTGTTAAGGTTTAGGGTTTAGAGTTTAGTGTTTAGGTTTAGGGTTTAATGGGGTTTAGGTTGGGTTTAGGGTTTTTAGGGTTTAGGGTTTAGGTTTTAGGTTTAGGTTTTAAGTTTTAGTTTAGGGTTAAAGGATACTTTTTTTACATAGAGAACAAATTCAGATTCAGCATTTCTTCTTTTCAATTTCATCAACCAAGTAACACCCCAAGTTTTCTAAGACACAAGTGATGTTATAGATCAAAAATGAGTACCCATAGAGCAAATCAAAAATGTAGATAAGTAGGACCATCTCTACTGTAAAGACATTATTTCGTAAGTAGTAGCTTGGATCATTCTTCAGTTTCTCTAGTTCCCATCAGAACCATCCCGCCCCCAAGTGGGATTCGCCATCATATACCTGATCTCTCCCTCTACCACCACCATGGTTGCAACCTTCATCACTCCTCCCACCTCCAAAACCACGAGTGCTCTAACCATCACCTCCATATCCACCAGCACATATAGATCCCCCACCACCACTATGATAACCCGCCTTTTCCACCGCCAAATCTAGATTGAAGCAGGATCCATCAGGTTCTGCCATTCCCATTCTAGGGTTGGGTTAGGGTTTAGGGTTTAGGGTTAGTTTATGACTTAGGGTTTAGGGTTTAGGGTTTGGGGTTTAGGGTTTAGGGTTGTAGGTTTTACGGTAAGGGGTTTAGGGTTTTAGGGTTTAGGGTTTATGATTTTATGGTTTAGGGTTTAGGGTTTAAGGTTTAAGGTTTAGGGTTTTAGGGTTTAGGGTTTAGGGTTTAGGGTTTAGGGTTGGGTTTTTAGGGTTTAAGGTTGTTGGTTTAAGGTTATAGGTTTAGGGTTTAGGTTTTTTTTTAAATTAAGTAAACTGGAAGGTTTACATTTATTTAGTTAATTTATGTTTAGGTTTTATTTATTTCAATTTATTTTATTTTAGTTTAGGTTTAGGTTTATTTTATTTTATTTATTTTATTTTTCTTTTAGGTTTAGTTTTTTTTAGTTTAGGGTTTATGTTTTATTTTTTATTTATTTTTAGTTTTTATTTATAAGTTTAGGTTTTTATTTAGTTTTTATTTTATTTTAATTTAGGTTTATTTTATTTTTATTTTACGTTTAATTTTTATTTTATTTAGGTTTATTTAATTTTAATTAGTTTAGTTTAGGTTTTTATTTATTTTATTTTAGTTTATTTTTTTTATTTTATGTTATTTTTACGGTTAGGTTTTGGTTTAGGATTTGTTTTAGGTTTTAGTTTAGGTTTTTATTTTATTTTATTTTATTTATTTATTTAGGTTTAGGTTTATTTATTTATTTTATTTTTAAGTTTTATTTAGTTTATGTTTATCTTTTTTGGTTTTTAGGGTTTTCAATTTTGGGTTTAGGGTTTAGGGTTTAGGGTTTAGGGTTTAGGGTTTAGGGTTTATGGATTAGGGTTTAGGGTTTAGGGTATAAGATTTTAAGCTTTAGGGTTTAGGGTTTAGGGTTTTAGATTTAGAGTTTTGTTTTAGGGTTTAGGGTTTAAGGTTAGGGTTTTTTTAAAAAAATTAGGTAAACTCATTGGTTTAGGTTTATTTAGTTTATTTCTTATTTATTATAGTTTATTTTAATTTTATTTTAATTTAGATTTTTTCATTTCTTAGTTTAGTTTATTTATTTTACTATATTTTTTACGTTTTGGTTTATTTTTTAGTTTAGTTTTAATTTTTTTATTATATAGGTTTAGGTTTTATTGTTTATGTTTAGGCATAGGTTTAGGTTTTTATTTAAGTTTATTTTTAGGTTTTATTTTTTAGTGTAGGTTTAGGTTTATTTTTAGTTTATTTTACTTTATTTAGTGTTTAGGTTTAGGTTTAGGTTTACTTTATTTTATGTTTAGATTTAGGTTTTATTTATTTAGTTTAGGTATTAGTTTATTTTATTTTTATTCTAGGTTTAGAATTTTTTTTAGTTTAGGGTTTAGGCTTTATTTTTTATTTATTTTTAGGTTTCTTTTATAAGTTTAGAATTTTATTTAGTTTTTATATTATTTTATTTTAGGTTTATTTTATTTCAATTTTAGGTTTAGTTTTTATTTTATTTAGGTTTTTTATTTGTTTTGTTTAGTTTAGGTTTTTATTTATTTTATTTTAGTTTATTTTTAATTTTTTTTATTTACTTTTTAGGTTTAAGTTTAGGTTTAGGTTTAGGTTTAGGTTTAGGTTTAGGTTTTAGTTTAGGTTTTTATTTTATTTTATTTTTTATTTTATTTTGGTTTATGTTTTTATATTTATTTTATTTATAGGTTTAGGTTTTTAGCTTTTCAGGGTTTATGGTTTAGGGTTAGGTGAGGGTTTAAGGTTTAGGCTTTAGGCTTTAGGGTTTGGGGTTTAGGGTTGGGTTTAAGGTTTCTATTTTATGGTTTAGGGTTTAGTGTTTAGGATTTTAGGTTTTATTTTTTTAGGGTTTAGGGTTTAGGGTTTAGGGTTTTTAGGGTTTAGGGTTTAGGGTTTAGGGTTTAGATTTTAGGGTTTATGGTTAAGGTTTTAGTTTAAGGTTTAAGGTTTTTGGTATTTTTTAATAGAGAGCAAATTCAGATTCAACATTTCTTCTTTTCAAATTCATCAACCAAGTAACACTCTAAGTTTTCTAAGACATAAGCGACGACATAGATAAAAATTGAGCATGCATAGAGTAAATAAAAAAATTTAGATAACTAAAATCGTCTCTATTGTAAAGGTACAATTCCATAAGCAGCAGATCAGATCGGGATCCAATTCCAACCATAACCACCCCGACCTCTCGAGTAGCGGGATCCACCATCATACCCTCGATGTCTCCCGCCACCACCACCATGGTTGTAACCTCCATCGCTCCACCCACCTCCATAACCACCACTACTCCGAACACCACCTCCATATCCACCAGCACCTCCAGATTCTCCACCACCCACCACTGCGATAACCATTGCCTCCGCCTTTGCCTCCATCGCCAAATCTAGACTGAGCCTAGTTAACGATGATGTTCCCACCATCAAGATTCTGCCCATTCTTAGGGTTTAGGTTTATTAGGTTTTAGGGTTTAGATTTTTTTTAATTTATTTAGTTACTTTAGGTTTAGGTTTAGGGTTTGGGGTTTAGCATTTAGGGTTTAAGGTTTGGGTTTATGGTTTAGGATTTAGGGTTTAAGGTTTAGGATTTAAGGTTTATAGTTTAGGGTTTATGCTTTTTTAGGATTTAAGGTTTAGGGTTTAGGGTTTTTTAGGATTTAGGGTTTAGGGTTGTCAGTTTAGAGTTGTAGGTTTATGGTTTAGGGTTTAGGGTTGTAGGTTTAGGGTTGTAGGTTTATGGTTTAGGATTTAGTGTTTATGGTTTTTTCTTTAAATTAAGTAAACTGGTAAGTTTATGCTTATCTAGTTTATCTTATTTCTTATTTTTATTTTAGTTTATTTATTAGTTTATTTTTTAGGTTTAGGTTTTATTATTTATTTTTAGGTTTAAGTTTAGGTTTTTATTATATTTTGTTAGGTTTAGGTTTTAAATTTTTATTTTAAGTTTATTTTTAATTTTATTTTTAGTTTATGTTTTGGTTTATTTTTAGTTTATTTTATTTTATTTAGTTTAGGTTTATGTTTTGGTTTAGTTATTTTAAGTTTAGGTTTAGGTTTTATTTATCTTAGTTTATTTTAATTTAGTTTAGGTTTAGGTTTATTTTATTTTTATTTTAGTTTAGATTTTTTTAGTTTAGGGTTTAAGTTTTATATTTTATTTATTTTTAGGTTTATTTTTTAGGTTTAGGTTTTTATTTAGTTTTTATTACATTTTACTTTAAGTTTATTTTCTTTTTATTTTATGTTTAGTTTTTATTTTATGTAGGTGTTTTATTCTTAGGTTTATTTTCTTAGTTTTATTTAAGTATTTATTTATTTTATTTTAATTTTTTTATTAGTTTAATTTATTTTAATTTTAGGTTTAGGTTTAAGTTTTAGTTTAGGTTTTTATTTTATTTTATTTTCTTATTATATTTAGGTTTAGGTTATATATATATATATATATATATATATTAATTTATTTTTGGCTATGGTTTAGGTATTTTAGGGTTTAGTGGTTAGGATTTAAGATTTTAGGGTTTAGGGTTAGGGTTTAGGGTTTAGGATTTAGGGTTTAGTGTTTGGGCTTTAGGGTTTAGGGTTTTAGGGTTTAGGGTTCAGGGTTTAGGGTTAGCTTAAGGTGTAGGGTTTTTTTTCTTCTAAATTAAGTAAACTGGTAGGTTTAGGTTAATTTAATATAATTTTAATTGTTTTAGTTTATTTTATTTTTTTAGTTTTTTTATGTAGATTTTTTATTTTTATTTAGTTTAGTTTATTTATTTTAGTTTAGGTTTTTTTACTTTAATTTATTTATTATGTTTAGATTTATTATTTTAGTTGAGTATTTTTTTTAAGGTTTAGGTTTTATTTTTTATTTTTAGGTTTAGGTTTAGGATTTTATTTAATTTTTTTAGGTTTAAGTTTTAGGTTTTAATTTTAGGTTTATTTTAGGTTTTAATTTTTAGTTTAGGTTTAGGTTTTTTTTTAGTTTATTTTATTTTATTTAGTTTAGGTTTTGTTTTAGGTTTTGTTTACATTAGTTTAGGTTTAGATTTTATTTATTTTAGTTTAGTTTATTTTAGTTCAGGTTTAGGTTTATTTCATTTTTATTTTAAGGCTAGTTTTTTTTAGTTTAGGGTTTAGGTTTTATTTACTATTTAATTTTAGGTTTTTTTTTTAGATTTAGGTTTTTATTTTATTTTATTTTAGGTTTACTTTATTTCTATATTACGTTTATTGTTTATTTTATTTATTTTTTAGTTTTAGGTTTACTTTATTTTTTTAGTTTAATTTAGGTTATTATTTATTTTATTTTAGGTTTTCATTTATGTTAATGTTTTTATTTTATTTTATTTTTTAATTTTATTTAGGTTTAGGTTTTAGTTCATGTTTTTATTTTATTATATATTTTATCTTATTTAGGTTTATTTATTTTATTTATTTTAGGTTTTAGATTTTAGTGGTTTTAGTTGTGATTTAGCCTTAGTGTTTTGAGTTTAGGTGTAGGTTAGGGTTTAGATCATGTTTAGGGTCAGTGGCTCAGTTTTGGGTTTAGGAATGACCAAGGTCCAGTGGGTTTAGGGTTCGCTGTGGTTTAACAAGGTTTAAGTGGCCTGTGGTTTAGTGGCTCAGGTTTAATTACCAGGATCAGCTCAGTTTTAGGATTAATTGTGATTCCAGGATTTAGGGCCTGGGTGGAGGTCAGGTGAGGATCAGTGGGACTTGTGGAAGTAGTTTAGGGTAGCTGTTTAGTGCCTTTAGGCCCAGTGGCTCAGGTTTGAGCCTGGTAGGGCCCAGGTGGTTTATAGTAGGGCCCATGGTAGGTTTATTTATTTTATTATTTTATATTTTAAATTAAGCAAACCCGGGTTTAGTTATTTATTTATTTAGCTTTTTTTAGTTTTTTATTTTATTATTTTTATTTTATTTAGGTTTATATTTTATTTAGTTTAGTTTATTATTTTAAGTTTATTTATTTTTAGTGTATGTTTTTAATTTTATTATTTATGTTTAGGTTTAGGTTTAGTTTTATTTTTTTAGTTTAGTTTTCTTTTTATTTTATTTTTTAGGTTTAGGTTTAGGTTTTTATTTAATTTCTTTAGGCTTAGGTTATTGGTTTTTATTTTAGGTTTATTTTTAGGTTGCATTTTTTTAATTTAGGTTTAGGTTTATTTTTAATTTATTTTATTTTATTTAGGGTTTTGGTTTAAGTTTAGGTTTAGTTTATTTTAAGTTTAGGTTTAAGTTTAAATTATTTTGGTTTAGGTTATTTTAGTTTATGTTTAGGTTTTTTTTTCAATTTAGAGTTTATGTTTTATTTTTTATTTATTTTTAGGTTTATTTTTTAGGTTTTGGTTTTTATTTAGTTTTCATTTTATTTTTATTTTATTTTATTTTAGGTTTATTTTATTTTTATTTTAGGTTTACTTTTTCTTTTATTTAGGTTATTTATTTATTTTAGTTTTGTTTAGGTTTTTATTTATTTTTATTTTAGTTTAGTTTTAATTTTTTATTCTATCTTCTTTAGGTTTAGGTTATAGTTTATGTTTTATTTTTTTATTTTTTTTATTTTTTTTGTTTTTTTTTATTTAATCCTTTGGTTAGTATTTAGATTTTTTATCTTTAGGGTTTATGGTTTAAGGTTTAGGCTTAGTTTAGGGTTTATGGTTTAGGGTTTAGGGTTTAGGGTTTAGGGTTTCGGATTTAGGGATTAGGGATTAGGGTTTTATCTTTTTGTGTTTAGGGTTTAGGGTTTAGTTAAGTTTAGGGTTTAGGGTTTAGGGTGATGGGTTTAAGGTTTTAGGGTTTAGGGTTTAGGGTTTAGGGTATAGGGTTTTTAGAGTTTAGGGTTTAAGGTTAAGGGTTTAGGTTTTAGGTTTAGGGTTCAATTTTTAGTTTAGGGTTTAGGGTTTTGGTTTTGAATTTTTTTTAATGGAGAACAAACTCACATTGAACATTTCTTCTTTTCAATTTCAACAACCAAGTAACACACCAAGTTTTCTACACAAGCGGTGACATAGAAAAAAATGGCTTGCATAGTGTACATCGAAAACCCTAGATAGTTAAAACTATCTCTATTATAAAGACAAAGTTCCATATGCAGCAGATCGGATCGATCGTTCTTCAGTTTCTCCAGTTCCCATCAGAACAACCTCAGCCTCTCGAGTAGCGGGATCCACTATCATATCCTCGATCTCTCCCTCCACCACCATGTTTGTAACCTTCGTCGCTCCTCCCGCCGCCATAACCACCACATCGGAGCCACCACCTCCATATCTACTAGCACCTCAGATCCCCTACCACCACCGCACAACGCCTCGCCTTCTGATCGCCGATCTAGATTGAGCCTGGTTGATGTGTGTCAACCTTCTACCCATTCTTCTGCCCAGGTTTCTTAGATTTTAGGGTTCAAGTTTATTTTATTAATTTATTTAATTACTTTAGGTTTAGGTTTAAGGTTTGGGTTTTAGCATTATGGTTTGGGGTTTAGGGTTAGTTTAGGGTTTAGGGTGTATGGTTTAGGGTATCAGGGTTTAGGGTTTAGGGTTTATGGTTTATGGTTAGGGTTTAGGGTTTAAGGCTTAGGATTTAGGGTTTAAGGTTTAGGGTTTAGTGTTTAGGGTTTAGGGTTAGGATAGGTTGGGTTTAAGGTCAGGTTTAGGGTTTAGGGTTTGTTTTGAGGTTTAGGGTTTTTTAAAAAAATAAGTAAACCGATAACTTTAGGTTTGTTTAGTTTATTTAGTTTTTTATTTATTTATTTTAGTATATTTTATTTTTTATTTCTATTTAGGTTTATTTTTTATTTTTATTTAGTTTACTTTATTTATTTTAGGTTTATTTATTTTAGTTTAGGTTTTTTATTTTAGTTTATTTTTTAAGTTTAGGTTTAGGTGTAGGTTTATTTTTTTAGTTTAGTTTTATTTCTATTTTATTTTTTAGGTTTAAGTTCTATTTTTTCTTTTTAAGTTTATGTTTAGGTTTTTATTTTATTTTTTTATGTTTAGGTTTAGATTTTTTTTATTTTAGTTTACGTTTAGGTTTATTTTATTTTTATTTTAGGTTTAGTTTTTTTTATTTGTTTAGAGTTTAGGTTTAGGTTTATATTTAGTTTGTATTTTATTTTCTTTAGGGTTTATTTTAATTTTATTTTAGGTTTAATTTTTATTTTATTTAGGTTTTTTATTTTTTTTAGTTTAGTTTAGGTTTTTATTTATTTTATTTTTGTTTAGTTTTTATTTTTTATTTTGTTTTCATTTTAGGTTTAGGTTTAAGTTTAGGTTTTAGTTTATGTTTTTAATTTATATTATTATTTTATTATTTGTTTATATTTTTTATTAATTTTATTTTTATTTATATTTAGCTTCTTTAATAAAAATAGTTGGTGGTGGAGTGAGAGTGTGTAAGAAAAGATAAGAAATAAGAAGCATTGTTATAAAACTTGGTTTAGACGTAAAAACTTAGAGTAGTAGGAAAGATATAAAGTGGCCTGTAGAGATTCTAAGAAAGCAATTTATGATGTAAAAAATTGAGCTTTTAGTGATTTATACAATAGATCAGATACCAAAGAAGGTGAAAGATGTATGTATAAGTTAGCCAACCAAAGAGATAGAAGAAGCAAAGACCTAGTTTAAGTGAGGTGTATTAAAGATGAAAATAATAAGTGCTTTTCTTAGAAAAGGATATTGAAAATAGGTCGATAAGATATTTTGATAAATTTTTCAATGAAGGATCTGAAAGTACGATTAATTTTAGCAACCTCTAAACAAAAACAAAGAATTTTATTTTTATTGTTAGATTAGTAAATTTGAAATTAGAGAAGTTTTAAAGAAAATGAAATGTGGGAAAGCAGTTGGGCCTGATGATATTCCAATAGAAGTGTGGAAGTGTTTAGGAGATCAATGAATTTCTTGGTTTACAAATCATTTTAATGTTATTTTAAAGAATAAAAAGATGCCAGATGAGTGGAGAAAGAGTTTGTTGGTTCCTATATTTAAGAATAAAGGTGATGCCCAAGAGTGTGCAAATTATAGAGGAATTAAGTTAATGTGTCATACATTAAAATTATGAGAGAGAGTAATTGAGCATAGGTTACGATGCAATACAAAATTTCTCACAATCAGTTCGGTTTCATGCTAGGTAGATCTACTATGGATGATATACATTTGTTAAGAGGTTTGATGGAGAAGTATAGAGAAAGTAAGGAGGATCTACATATGATTTTTATTAATTTAGAGAAAGCTTATGATAAAGCTTCAAAAGATGTTCTTTGGAGAGTTCTAGAACAGTAAGGAGTTAATATTGGTTATGTTCAAGTCATTAAGGATATGTATACTAGAGTTGTTACTTGTGTCTAAACATAAGGAGGATTGGTAAAATATTTTCCAATTTCAGTTGGATTACATCAAGGATCATCTTTAAGCCCTTATCTTCTTTTGCTTTAGTTATGGATATTCTTACTAGGCATTTACAAGAAGATGTACCTTGGTGTATGCTTTTTGCTGATGACATTCTTCTTGATAAGACTGAGAGGCCAAGAGAAACTTGAATTATGGAGGTCAACATTAGAGTCTAAAGGTTTTCTTTTAAGTAGATGTAAAACTGAATATATGGAGTGTAATTTTAGTTGTAGAAGTTCTAGTGGTAGTGTTGTGACATTAGGTGAACAATTCATTAATAATAGTGAGCGATTCAGATATTTAGGCTCTACTATTCAAAATGATGGTGAAATAGACGGAGATGTTATTAATAGAATTCAAATTGGATGGTTGAAGTGGAGGAATGCATCTGGCCTATTGTGTGATAGAAAAGTTTCACTTAAACTTAAGGGAAAAATTATATAAGAGGGTGGTAAGACTTGTAATGACTTATGGTGTGGAATGTTGGCCAAGAAAAGAGAAGCATAAGACTAAGTTAAGTGTTACAGAGATGAGGATGCTCAGGTGGATGAGTGGCTTTACTCTTAGAGATAAAATGCAAAATGAGTATGTTTGGGAAAAAGTTGGAGTAGCTCCAGTGGTAGATAAGATTAGAGAGAGTCGCCTTAGATGGTTTGACCACTTAAAGCGTCGGTCGTTCGATGACCCGGTTAGGAGAGTAGACGCATTAGATTTTCCTTATGTTAAGAAAGGTAAAGGTAGACCTAAAAAGACTTTGTTAAGATGTATAAAAAATGACCTTAGTATACTTGAATTAAATAATAATTTGACACATAATAGGACACAATGGAGATGAAGGATTCATGTAGCTGACCTCACTTAATGGGATAAAGGCTTATTATTATTGTTGTACTTAGTTTAGGTTTAACTTTATAGATTTTCAGGGTTTTGGGTTTAGGGTTTAGGGTTTAGGGTTAGTTTAGGGTATAGGGTTTGGGGTTTAAGGATAAGGGTTTTAGGCTTTAAAGTTTATGGTTTAGGTTTAGGGTTTAGGGTTTAGTGTTTAGGGTTTTTAGGGTTTAGGGTTTAGATTTTAGATTTAGGGTTCAGGTTTTAGTTTAGGGTTTACTATTTTTAGTTTTTTTTAACAAAAAACAAATTTAGATTCAACATTTCTTCTTTATTGTTTCATCATCCAAGTAGCACACCAAGTTTTCTAAGACACAAGCGATGGCATAGATAAAAAATGAGTACGCATAGAGAAAAAAAACCCTAGATAACTAGAGTTGTCTCTACTGTAAAGACATAGTTCCATAAGTAGTAAACTTGATCGGCCATTTTTCAGTTTCTCCAATTCCCAGTAGAACCACCCCGGCCTCTCAAGTAGCGTGATCCACCATCATATCCCCGATCTCTCCCTTCGCCACCACCATTCTTAGGGTTTAGGTTTAGGCTTAGGTGTATTAGGTTTTAGGGTTTAGGTGTATTTTTTAATTTAATTAGTTACATTAGGTTTAGATTTAGGGTTTGGGTTTATTTAGGTTTAGTTTAGGGTTTGGTTTTTAGGTTTTATGGTTTATGGTTGGGTTTAGGGTTTTTGGGTTAGGGTTTAGGGTTTTTTGGGTTTCAATTTAGGTTTTAGGGTTTAAGATTTTGGTTTAGAGTTTAGGATTTTTTTAAAAAATTAAGTTAGTTTATTTATTTATTTATTTATTTTTTTTATTTATTTTAGTTTAATTTATTTTTATTTTTTATTTAGGTTTATTTTTATTTTTATTTAGTTTAGTTTATTTATTTTAGTTTAGATTTTATTTTAGTTTTAGATTTAGGTTTAGGTTTAGTTTATTTTAGTTATATATTTTATTTTATTTTAGGTTTAGGTTTTATTTTTATTTTTAGGTTTAGGTTTAGGTTTAGGTTCTTATTTTTTTTTTAGGTTTACTTTTAGGTTTTATTTTTTAGTTTAGGTTTAGGTTTATTCTTAGTTTATTTTATTTTATTTAGTTTAGGTTTAGGTTTAGGTTTAGTTTATTTTAGGATTAGGTTTAGGTTTTACTTATTTTAGTTTAGTTTATTTTGGTTTAGGTTTAGGTTTATTTTCTTTGTATTTTATTTTTTATTTTAAGTTTGGTTTCTCTAGTTTAGGGTTTAGGTTTTATTTTTTTATTTATTTTTAGATTTTATTTGTAGGTTTATTTTTTAGGTTTAGGTTTTTATTTAGTTTTTATTTCAAGATTATTTTATTTTTATTTTACTTTTAGTTTTTATTTTATTTAAGTCTTTTATTCTTAGGTTTATTTTTTATTTTTTCTTTTAGTTTAATTTGTTTTATTTATTTTATCTTATCTTAAGTTTAGGTTTAGGTTTTAGTTTATTTATTTATTTTAAGTTTTATTTAGTTTAGTTTAGTTTTTAGGTTTTAGGTTTTGTGGCTCAGGCCTTTTAGTTTAGAGTTTTAGGGTTTAGGGTTTAGTTGGGGGCTCAGGGCCTAGGGTTTAGCCTAGTTTAGGGCTTAGGGCTCAGGTCAGGTTAACATTTGGGGCAAGTTGCTAGGGTTTAGAGGCCTGGGGTGGTTTTTTTTTGAATTTAACTCTTAAGGTTTAAGGTTTATGATTGAGGGTTTATGGTTTTAGGATTTTTAATTTGCCAACCAATAGTTTATTTTAGTTTATTTAGTTTATTTTCATTTTAGTTTATTTTATTTTATTTTTATTTAGTTTATTTTTTATTTAATTTAGATTATTTTATTTTAGGCTTATTTATTTTAGTTTAGGTTTTTTATTTTAGTTTATTTTTTAGGTTTAGGTTTATGTTAATTTTTTAGTTTAGTTTTATTTTTATTTTATTTTTTAGGTTTTGGTTTTATTTTTTATTTTTAGGTTTAGGTTTAGGTTTTTATTTTATTTTTTTAGGTTTAGGTTTTAGTCTTTTATTTTAGGTTTATTTATTGATTATTTTTCAAGTTTAGGTTTAGGTTTATTTTTACTTTATTTTATTATATTTAGTTTAGGGTTTAGGTTTTGTTTATTTTAGGTTTAGGTTTAGGATTTATTTATTTTAGTTTAGTTTGTTTTTTAGTTTATGTTTATTTTATTTTGTTTATTTTGGGTTTAGTTTTTTTTATTATTTATTTTTAGGTTTTATTTTTAGGTTTTGGTTTTTATTTAGTTTTTATTTTATTTAGTGTTTTGTGCCACCATCCTTCAAGATCTTTGATGGTAGTGGAAACCTAAAATAATATGTTGCCCAATTTAGAGTCAGCTGTTGCAACACTGGTGGCTACAATGCACTCCTCTTCGGCCTTTTTATTAGTAATCTGTCAGGTGTTGCATTTGATTGTTTCGTCAAACTGCCTAATGGTTCGGTGAAGGCTTTTGCTGAGTTGGAACACCTCTTCATCAAGAAGTTTGATGGAGCTCAACAGAGGGCGACTGTAGGCAACCTCATTATAGAGAAATAGAAACTCGACAAGTCCCTTGTTGACTACATTCTCAACTGGCGCAACCTGAGCATGAAATGTGAACCACAGATGTCCGAACAACATGCCTTTGAGATTCTTCTCAAGAATATCCATGGCCTAGTCGCCTTCCTGCTTAAGGGATTTACCATCAAAACATTCGAGAAATTAACCGACAAGGTAGCTAGCCTACAAGAAGAAGCCAAATAGTTTACCTTTCCCGACCAATCATCTAGGCCCAAGCTACAGAAGGTGTTTTAGAAGAAGCCAAGGATAGTTGTGTCAGTGGAAAGAGGGAAGTAGCCAACCAAAGTTCAGTATGAGAGACTACGAGCTCAGCAGCCTTCTTTGCCACGTCTTCTTCCACCACCTCAACCATCATACCGGCCACCGCAGCTGCCACAATAACCATTTTCACCACCTCAGCATCCTACTCACCAGTGTAATTCATATCCATCGCCAGGTAGTACTTTCCACCTACACTTACCGATAGATTGAATAAGCCATATTTATTCAAGAGGAAGATTGTTAGAAAAATCTTTAAGAATCTCTTAAAGAAACCTGACTTTCAATTACCAGAGCCTAAGAGGCCAAAGGAAGTGGCAAGAGCGATGATCCTAGCTATTGCCCCTACCACTGCATGTTAGGCCATGTTTTAGAGGATTGTATCACTTTCAAGGACTAGCTTGAGCACAACTACAAGTTGTGAGCCATAGTTATCCTTAAGGAACACTTATTAGAACAACCATCTAGTTTGTTAGAGTAATCCTTGGGGATACTTGTGATCCTACTAAGACCAAAGAAAGTTAGGATATCTCCCTATCCCAAACCTCTAAGAAGATCATTTCTAAGATCAAGAAGCTTTCCTTGTAGGTGCCTGAAGTAGCACAAACCTCCAAAACAAGGAAGGTTTGCTAGTTACAAAGGACAACTTAGGGAGAGAGACCCGAGAAAGAAGTAGTAGGGATAGCAGAACCGTCCAGTCCTCATCATCAGAACTACCACCTCTTCTATTAGCTCCTCTTCTACCGGTAGGAGCATTGCATCTGCGGATAAGGGCATTAAATCCCTTACTCTGCTTATTTTATTTTATTTCTATCAAATCCCTCCACACAAAAAGAAATTAATTAGGAAAGCTGATTCTACTTATATATTGTCTATTTTTGATGCTCTTGATTTTTTTCCTATTGAAAGCTCTCCGTGTCTAGATAAAAATAATAGCTCTAGTCATTATAATCCTTTTCTTTTTGATTCAGAGTCAGACTATCTTTCCTTGAATCAATTAGGTTCCCCTCTTGAGATTGACTTGGAGTCAACTGACTTTGAGGATCCCATAAGATATGTTGTAGGTATTCCCAATGAGAAGGTAGAACTTTCCACAAGCTCATCATTCCAAGAAGTCACTAAAGTCAACCTACATAGTGGCAAAGTTCTACCTCCTAGGGCACCTCATGATAAGGGTAAGTTATTAGTTCTAAAGATAGCCCTCCATAGGATGCTCCACTCATGGATATGCTTGTGGAGGACCAAGCTAGAGTTGATTATAATGTCCTAGCTTACATTAGATTATTTTAAGCTAAGTTAAGCATATACAATGCCCTTGCCTTATCCAAAGAGATGAGGGAATCTATAATCAAGGCCTTACTTGATCTAGAGATATGCTTAGCTCAATTGACCACTACTAAAGAGGAGGCATGCCACTTGAAGGACATCTTAAGAGTTACATTCGGCAATGAAGACTTACTCTTAGGTATGACCGATCATAACTGCCTCTTTATATTATAGTGGATGTTGGCAGATACAGGCTATCCTGAGTTTTGGTTGACCTAGGTGTATTAGTCAACAATATGATTCTAAGAACCTTAGCCTACTTGAAGATCGTCATCTCTGAACTCCAAAAAAAAGGATGATGTTAGGAGGATTCAATGAATAAGGTAAGAAGGTCTTGTGGTGTTTATTTTCAGATGTAGGGGGTGACACCATGCAGATCGTAAGGGGGGTACTTTTGAGGTGATGGGGTACAACATTGATGTATGATGTACTATCTCAAAAGATAGAGGCATCACCCTACAATGGACCTAATCACGTAATAAGGACTCCTAAGGCATGATGGGTCTTCGAATGTACTTGAGATTTTTCTCTTACTTTATATGGATTGATAAAGTAGGGCTTATATTAGACCAGGTTCTTAAGTTCCCTATGAAGGCAAGCCTCCATAGTTAATTACATCTTAAGAAATGAAATTTCCAAAGAATACTCTCGATTAAAGTAAACAATTATCATCTTCAAAGATTTTAAGGTGAGACTATCAAAGGAGTGGTTGTATTTAAAAAATCAATTGGGAAAGTTCAAGGAGAAGAATTGTTTTTGGAATCCAAATGAAATAAGTAGAAAATGCTCATTATACTAGGAAGCCTAGTGAACATTTCAATCTTCCTATGGTTGAGCTTTATAATTTTGAAGTTGAGGAGATTTATATGTTTTGAGTTGAAATTTAATTAGATTACTAGGGCTTATAATCCATCAACACAAGGTTGTGGGAATGCCTAAGAGGTGAGGATTTATTCTTGTATCCCAAAGGAAATAGCTACCTCATATCCTAAATCTAGGGAGCTTTGGTACAAGCTAAAGCATGACCTAAATCTAAGCGACAGGTGGACATAAGGGTTTACCTCCACAAGAGATAATAAATTGTCCAACACTAGACTTATAACCTCCTGGAATGGATGCCAGTTAACTCCTATGATTTTAAAACCATGTAGTTCTGTCTTAAGAATTGCAAGATAGCTAGGGTAGTTATTTAATTAGACAGAGGCAAAAGTCATAAACACACTCTTTAAGAGACTATAGCATGAGTGGTATGAGCATATGAATTAATCTATAGATGCATAATATTTTCAAGTTTTATTTCATTTTAGACACATCATTTTGACAAAGGCTTTAAGATTTCTTATGCCTAAATGCTTGATGAAATAGGTTATGGGTGAAATCAACTAGAAGAAGGTGTTGTCCACCACAAGGGATGCACTCACAAGTTAATCATTCCTTTATTATGTAAGATTGGAGATCCTTCATTTTCAAGAGATAAAGAATATGCATGCATGATGTGGAACATACAACCATACATCTAAGGGGTTTCTAAATCTTTTAATTATTTTATTTATGTCTTAGGTTTTATGATGACGTTATGAGTTGTTTAAAATTTAGTTATGAGTGATTAGTTGGGTAGAAAAGTTATTTTTATCCTAAGAGCCTAATAATATCTGAGCCACACATTAAAGCATCAATCATTTAAGAAACTATGAAAAGCATGTCGTCCTAATGCACAATGTAAACAAAACATTAAACAATTATATAAACTACCATAAAAGAATAAAAGGCTGGTTGGTACCACCACAAACCCAAAGAGAGAGAAAAGATGGGTAGCAGCTCTACCCTTATACAACTGGAATATGAAAGAATAATTATAATTGTATTAAACACTATCTTCTTTCTTCATATCTCTATTTCTAATTTGGTTCCTTCTTTGATTTGGATGGTGCTTGCTTCAAAGGCATCACTGGACACCCCAGGAAAAAGCTTTCTAGCCACTACTCATCTTAATCCCTCATAGCACTAATCCTAATTCCTATTGCAAAATTACATTTATGTGGAAAAAGTAAATCTAACTACACTTGCAAAATAGAGGTTAGCTAAATATAAATATAATCCCAAGCAATTATATTTATTATTTGGACATAACACCCTACATATGGGTAACTAAGCCCACCTATCCTAACTCGGATTATGGTAAAGGATTTAAGCTACCTATAGAAAGAGCATTCACATTTATTTTTAAGCATCCCTTAAGCATAATCCCTAGCAAAAACATGATTAGGCTAATATTATTCTATCATCTAATCCACGATGCATACACTCTAACATCCAATCTAAAATAATAAATTATAGAACAAAACATACATCACATCATACACTGTCCTAACTTAGAGCTAGAATTGGTGACTTAATTCTAATATGTGTATTAAGGCTTGTGTGGTAAGTGTTGTTAGGCATTAGTATTGTATTTTCTAAGTGTAGAAGGATTCAATTTAACATGAAAGTTTGATTTCACTTGAAGTAGTTTAATTGATTTGAGAATTTTAATTTATGTTTTCTTTTGTTTCATTTGATTACACTTAGCAACTAAGTGTTATAAAGAGAGGAAAAGATGATTGCCCTCTTTTATCCCTACCTTAAGTCACTTTATAAAACATATTAATTTGATTTGGTTCTCTTTAGTGAATGACTTATTAAATGATTTAATTAATCCTAAGTTTAAGTTCACTTTAAATAATTTTATTCAAAATGAAAAGCATCTTAAGATTAATTTAAGTAAATTACTACCATATGACATATATTAAATCATTCATTTCCATCACATTTAACATGCATATGATTTAATCCTAAGTGTATATGTACATGCAACATATTTTAGCACACTTAAATGATGAATGTATGTGTATGTTTAGAATTTATATTTTATTTAATTGAATCAATTAAACATATTAATTTAAAACTTTATCCAAATTCTTATACATAAATGACATAAGAATGGAATTAAATAAGCATGTGTAAGTTAAAGTGAGGTAATCAAATGACCTCCTTGGAGCTAGCTAAAGCCTCATATTCTCGAGATGTCCAGACTATATACTCATTTGCATTCAAACATATGTAAATTCGTATACATGAACATAGGAAGTAAGCTCCAAATAATATGGCTAATTAATTCAACCACTTAGTCAATTATGAATGGATGCAATTTAAATGAAAATTGGATTTTCATTCACTAATCACATATACATATACATGTACAAAGATATAGAAAATGCGTGTCATTGTTAAACATGGGAAGTGAGGTAATCAAATGACCTCCTTGGGGCTAACTAAAATGTTGTATTCTCGAGATGTCCAGACTATATACTTGGTTTTCTTGGACACACATGGATGTATACATAAATGAGGGAAAGAAAACTATGCAAAGATTGTATATTTTTTATTATATCATTTATATGTATGAATTAAAGCTCTCTCCAAATTCTAATGTTGAAATACATAAGAATGAAATCAAATTGGTACGTGACATTGATAAACCAAGGAAGTGAGGTAATAAAGTGACCTTCTTGGGGCTAACTAAAGCCTTGGGTTCCCGAGAAGTCCAGACTATATACCCATTACCATTTAATCTTATATAAATCAACACATGAATAGAGGAAAGAGAACATTCACACACTTAAGCTATAAGCACATGCATTTCTTATGTATTTATAACTAGCATCATAACACATATTATTATTTATTTTAGTTTAATTTATTTTTTATTTTTATTTAGGTTTATTTTTTATTTTTATTTAGTTTAGTTTATTTATTTCAGTTTAGATTTTTTATTTTAGTTTTTAGATTTAGGTTTAGGTTTAGGTTTATTTTTTAGTTGAGTTATATTTTTATTTTATTTTTTAGGTTTAGGTTTTATTTTTATTTTTAGGTTTAGGTTTAGGTTTAGGTTTTTATTTTTTTTTTAGGTTTTTATTTTAGGTTTACTTTTAGGTTTTATTTTTTAGTTTAGGTTTAAGTTTATTCTTATTTTATTTTATTTTATTTAGTTAGGTTTAGGTTTAGGTTTAGTTTATTTTAGGATTAGGTTTAGGTTTTACTTATTTTAGTTTAGTTTATTTTGGTTTAGGTTTAGGTTTATTTTCTTTTGTTTATTTTATTTTTATTTTAAGTTTTGGTTCCTTTTTTAGTTTAGGGTTTAGGTTTTATTTTTTTATTTATTTTTAGATTTTATTTATAGGTTTATTTTTTAGGTTTAGGTTTTTATTTAGTTTTTATTTCAAGATTATTTTATTTTTATTTTACTTTTAGTTTTTATTTTATTTAAGTATTTTATTCTTAGGTTTATTTTATTTTTTTTAGTTTAATTTAGGTTTTATTTATTTTATTTTAGTTTATTTTAATTAATTAATTTTAGTTTATTTTAAGGTTTAGGTTTAGGTTTTAGTTTAGGTTTTTTATTTATTTTATTTTTAAGTTTTATTTAGTTTAGGTTTAGGTTTTTAGGTTTTTAGGTTTTTAGGGTTTAGGGCTTAAGGTTTAGGGTTTAGGGTTTAGGGTTTAGGGTTAGGTTAGCTTAGGGTTTAGGGTTTTAGGGTTTAGGGTTTAAGGTTTAGGGCTTAGGGTTAGGGTTAGCATTTAGGGTAAGTTTAAGGTTTAGGGTTTAGGGCTTAGGGTTTAGGGTTTAGGGTTTTTAATGATTTTTAAGGTTTAAGGTTTAGGGTTTAAGGTTTATGATTGAGGGTTTATGGTTTAGGGTTTTTTTTTAATTTAAGTAAACCAATAGGTGTAGGTTTATTTAGTTTATTTAGTTTATTATTTTTCATTTTAGTTTATTTTATTTTTTATTTTTATTTAGGTTTATTTTTTTATTTAATTTAGTTTATTTATTTTAGGCTTGTTTATTTTAGTTTAGGTTTTTTTATTTTAGTTTATTTTTTAGGTTTAGGTTTATGTTAATTTTTTTAGTTTAGTTTTATTTTTATTTTATTTTTTAGGTTTTTGTTTTATTTTTATTTTTAGGTTTAGGTTTAGGTTTTTATTTTATTTTTTTAGGTTTCGGTTTTAGAATTTTATTTTAGGTTTATTTATTGATTATTTTTCAAGTTTAGGTTTAGGTTTATTTTTACTTTATTTTATTATATTTAGTTTAGGGTTTAGGTTTTGTTTATTTTAGGTTTAGGTTTAGGATTTATTTATTTTAGTTTAGTTTGTTTTAAGTTAGGTTTATGTTTATTTTATTTTGTTTATTTTGGGTTTAGTTTTTTTTATTATTTATTTTTAGGTTTTATTTTTAGGTTTTGGTTTTTATTTAGTTTTTATTTTATTTAGTGTTTTGTGCCACCATCCTTCAAGATCTTTGATGGTAGTGGAAACCCAAAATATCGTTACCTGTTAGAATTTTATTTGCAATTTGGTATAATGCACTCCTCTTCGGCCTTTTTATTAGTAATCTGTCAGGTGTTGCATTTGATTGTTTCGTCAAACTGCCTAATGGTTTGGTGAAGGCTTTTATTGAGTTGGAACACCTCTTCATCAAGAAGTTTGATGGAGCTCAGCAGAGGGTGACTCTAGGCAACCTCATTATAGAGAAATAGAAACTCGACAAGTCCCTTGTTGACTACATTCTCAACTGGCGCAACCTGAGCATGAAATGTGAACCACAGATGTCCGAACAACATGCCTTTGAGATTCTTCTCAAGAATATCCATGGCCTAGTTGCCTTCCTGCTTAAGGGATTTACCATCAAAACATTCAAGAAATTAACCGACAAGGTAGCTAATTCAAGAAGAAGCCAAATAGTTGCCCTTTCGACCAATCATCTAGGCCAAGCCGAAGGTGTTTTAGAAGAAGCCGAGGTTTGTGTTATGGGAGGAAGCGACCAACCAAAGTTCAGATGAGAGACTACGAGCTCGTGACCTTCTTTGCCGTCTTCCACCACCTCAACCATCATACCACACAATAACCATTTTCACCACCTCAACATCCTACTCAGTTTAATTCATATCCATGCGTGGTACTTTCCACCTACACTTACCGATAGATTGAATAAGCCATATTTATTCAAGAGGGAGATAGTTAATAAAATCTTTAAGAATCTCTTAAAGAAACCTGACTTTTAATTACAGAGCCTAAGAGGCCGAAGGAAGTTGGCAAGAGCGATGATCCTAGCTATTGCCCCTACCACCGCATGTTAGGCCATGTTTTAGAGGATTGTATCACTTTTAAGGACTAGCTTGAGCACAACTACAGGTTGTGAGCCATAGTTATCCTTAAGGAACACTTATTAGAACAACCATCTAGTTCTGTTAGAGTAATCCTTGGGGATACTTGTGATCCTACTAAGACCAAAGAAAGTTAGGATATCTCCCTATCCCAAACCTCTAAGAAGATCATTTCTAAGATCAAGAAGCTTTCTTTGTAGGTGCCTGAAGTAGTACAAACCTCCAACACCAAGGAAGGTTTGCTAGTTACAAAGGAAAACTTAGGGAGAGAGCAGCCAGGCGGCGTAGTAGGGATAGTCAGTAGGTGCCGTCAGTCGGTACTCCATCGTTGCAACTACCACCTCTTCTGTTAACTCCTCTTCTACCGGTAGGAGCATTGCATCTGCGGATAAGGGCATTAAATCCCTTACTCTGCTTATTTTATTTTATTTCTATCAAATCCCTCCACACAAAAAGAAATTAATGAGGAAAGCTGATTCTACTTATATATTATCTATTTTTTATGCTCTTGATTTTTTTCCTATTGAAAGCTCTCCGTGTCTACATAAAAATAATAGCTCTAGTCATTATAATCCTTTCCTTTCTGATTCAGAGTCAGACTATCTTTCCTTGAATCAATTAGGTTCACCTCTTGAGATTGACTTGGAGTCAACTGACTTTGAGGATCCCATAAGAGATGTTGTAGGTATTCCCAATGAGAAGGTAGAACTTTCCACAAGCTCATCATTCCAAGAAGTCACTAAAGTCAACCTACGTAGTGGCAAAGTTCTACCTCCTAAGGTAGCACCTCATGATAAGGGTAAGCAAGTTATTAGTTCTAGTAAGCAGATACCCCCTCCATAAGATGCTCCACTCATGGATATGCTTGTGGAGGACCAAGCTAGAGTTGATTATAATGTCCTAGCTTACATTAGATTATTTTCAGCTAAGTTAAGCTTATACAATGCCCTTGCCTTATCCAAAGAGATGAGGGAATCTATAATCAAGGCCTTACTTGATCTAGAGATATGCTTAGCTCAATTGACCACTACTAAAGAGGAGGCATGCCACTCGAAGGACATCTTTAGAGTTACATTCAGCAATGAAGACTTACTCTTAGGTATGACCGATCATAACTGTCTCTTTATATTATAGTGGATGTTGGCAGATACAGGCTATCCTGAGTTTTGGTTGACCTAGGTGTATTAGTCAACAATATGATTCTAAGAACCTTAGCCTACCTGAAGATCAACATCTCTGAACTCCAAAAAAAAGGATGATGTTAAGAGGATTCAATGAACAAGGTGAGAAGGCCTTGTGGTGTTTATTTTCAGATGTAGGGGTGACACCATGCAGATTGTAAGGGGGTACTTTTGAGGTGATGGGGTACAACATTGAGGTATGATGTACTATCTCAAAAGATAGAGGCATCACCCTACAATGGACCTAATCATGTAATAAGGACTCCTAAGGCATGATGGGTCTTTGAATGTACTTGAGATTTTTCTCTTACTTTATATGGATTAATAAAGTAGGGCTTATATTAGACCAGGTTCTTAAGTTCCCTATGAAGGCAAGCCTCCATAGTTAATTACATCTTAAGAAATGAAATTTCCAAAGAATACTCTCGATTAAAGTAAACAATTATCATCTTCAAAGATTTTAAGGTGAGTATCAAAGGAATGGTTGTATTTAAAAATCAATTAGGAAAGTTCAAGGAAGAATTGTTTTGGAATCCAAATGAAATAAGTAGAAAATGCTCATTATACTAGGAAGCCTAGTGAACATTCCAATCTTCCTATGGTTGAGCTTTATAATTTTGAAGTTGAGGAGATTTATATGTTTTGAGTTGAAATTTAATTAGATTACTAGGGCTTATAATCCACAAACACAAGGTTGTGGGAATGCCTAAGAGGTGAGGATTTATTTTTGTATCCCAAAGAAAATAGCTACCTCATATCCTAAATCTAGGGAGCTTTGGTACAAGCTAAAGCATGACCTAAATCTAAGCGACAGGTGGACATAAGGGTTTACCTCCACAAGAGATAATAAATTGTCCAACACTAGACTTATAATCTCACAGGTGGATGCCTTAACTCTATGATTTTAAAACCATGTAGTTCTTAAGAATTGCAAGATAGCTAGGTAGTTATTTAATTACAGAGACAAAAGTCAAAAACACACTCTTTAAGAGACTATAGCATGAGTGGTATGAGCATATGAATTAATCTATAGATGCATAATATTTTCAAGTTTTATTTCATTTTAGACACATCATTTTAATAAAGGCTTTAAGATTTCTTATGCCTAAATGCTTGATGAAATAATTTATGGGTGAAATCAACTAGAAGAAGGTGTTCTCCACCACAAGGGATGCACTCACAAGTCAATCATTCCTTTATTATGTAAGAATGGAGATCCTTCATTTTCAAGAGATAAAGAATATGCATGCATGATGTGGAACATACAACCATACATCTAAGGGGTTACTAAATCTTTTAATTATTTTTTTTATGTCTTAAGCTTTATGATGAGGTTATGAGTTGTTTAAAATTTAGTTATGAATGATTAGTTGGGTAGAAAAGTTATGTTTATCCTAAGAGCCCAATCATATCCGAGCCACACATTAAAGCATCAATCATTTAAGAAACTATGAAAAGCATGTCGTCCTAATACACATTGTAAACAAAACATTAAACAATTATATAAACTACCATAAAAGAATAAAAGGCCAGTGCAGTTGGGTACCACCGTACAACCCAAAGAGAGAAAAGATGGGTAGCCGAGCTCTACCCTTATACAATCTGGAATATGAAAGAATAATTATAATTGTATTAAACACTATGGGGGTCTTCTTTCTTCATATCTCTATTTCTAATTTGGTTCCTTCTTTGATTTAGATGGTGCTTGCTTCAAAGGCATCACTTGACACCCCAGGAAAAAGCTTTCTAGCCACTACTCATCTTAATCCCTCACACTAATCCTAATTCCTATTGCAAAATTACATTTATGTGGAAAAAGTAAATCTACTGCAAAATGGGTTAGCTAAATATAAATATAATCCCAAGCGGTTATATTTATTATTTGGACATAACACCCTACATGGGAAAGCCCACTATCTTTTCATTACGGTAAAGGATTTAAGCAACCTACAGAAAGAGCATTCACATTTATTTTTAAGCATCCCATAAGCATAATCCCTAGGAAAAACATGATTAGGCTAATATTATTCTATCATCTAATCCATGATGCATACACTCTAACATCCAATCTAAAATAATAAATTATAGAACAAAACATACATCACATCATACACTATCCTAACTTAGAGCTAGAATTGGTGACTTAATTCTAATATGTGTATTAAGGCTTATGTGGTAAGTGTTGTTAGGCATTAGTATTGTATTTTCTAAGTGTAGAAGGATTCAATTTAACATGAAAGGTTGATTTCACTTGAAGTAGTTTAATTGATTTGAGAATTTTAATTTATGTTTTCTTTTGTTTCATTTGATTACACTTAGCAACTAAGTGTTATAAAGAGAGGAAAAGATGATTGCCCTCTTTTATCCCTACCTTAAGTCACTTTATAAAACATATTAATTTGATTTGGTTCTCTTTAGTGAATGACTTATTAAATGATTTAATTAATCCTAAGTTTAAGTTCACTTTAAATAATCTTATTCAAAATGAAAAGCATCTTAAGATTAATTTAATTAAATTACTACCATATGACATATATTAAATCATTCAATTCCATCACATTTAACATGCATATGATTTAATCCTAAGTGTATATGTACATGCAACATATTTTAGCACACTTAAATGATGAATGTATGTGTATGTTTAGAATTTATATTTTATTTGATTGAATCAATTAAACATATTAATTTAAAACTTTATCCAAATTCTTATACGGAAATGACATAAGAATGGAATTAAATAAGCATGTGCCGTTGTTAAATCAGGGAAGTGAGGTAATCAAATGACCTCGTTGGAGCTAGCTAAAGCCTCATATTCTCGAGATGTCCAGACTATATACTCGTTTGCATTCAAACATATGTAAATTCGTATACATGAACATAGGAAGTAAGCTCCAAATCATATGGCTAATTAATTCAACCACTTAGTCAATTATGAATGCATGCAATTTTAATGAAAATTGGATTTTCATTCACTAATCACATATACATATACATGTACAAAGATATAGACAAGTACGTGTCATTGTTAAATCTGGGAAGTGAGGTAATCAAATGACCACCTTGGGGCTAACTAAAATGTTGTATTCTCGAGATGTCCAGACTATATACTTGGTTTTCTTGGACACACATGGATGTATACATAAATGAGGGAAAGAAAACTATGCAAAGATTGTATATTTTTTATTATATCATTTATATGTATGAATTAAAGCTCTCTCCAAATTCTAATGTTGAAATACATAAGAATGAAATCAAATTGGTACGTGACATTGATAAACCAAGGAAGTGAGGTAATAAAGTGACCTTCTTGGGGCTAACTAAAGCCTTGTGTTCCCGAGAAGTCCAGACTATATACCCATTACCATTTAATCTTATATAAATCAACACATGAATAGAGGAAAGAGAACTCAACATTCACACACTTAAGCTATAAGCACATGCATTTCTTATGTATTTATAACTAGCATCATAACACATATTATTATTTATTTATAAGCTTTTGAAAAATACATTTGGATTTAATAGTGATAATAGCCACACATATATTAAATTAAATCAACACATGAAAGCTTACATAAAGGAAATCCATTTTATTTTACTTGATTTTGAAAACATGGATGCATGAATTCAAATGTCGTACCAAATTTAACATGAGTGGAAAGAGGACAATCAAATATAAGCATGTGATTCATTCAACCAAACTAGTTCTTAAGGATAAGCAAATCAAATAATATTATTCAAAGCAAACCAAAGCTTCTTTATTAATTAAGTTTTGGATTTTATTTGATTTAAAGAGAAGAAGAGAAATCATCACTTGTTATTTTAAATCCATTCCTTTATTAGGATTTAATTTAATTTAAGGAAATGTAATTAAGTTGATTTTATGGGTTAATTAAGTTGAACACTTAATTAGCTGAATTAATTACCCTTACCTATATCACCTTAAAGTAATTAACTAAGTAATTATGAGCCAACATGATATGCATGGGAAATAAACTTGCAATGATCGTAGGAAATAAAAATGGTCTATTGCAATTGACTCATGATTAATATTTAATTTTATTAAGGGACTTAATTAATTACTCTTATGGTTTTTCCACACATGGGGACTAACCATAATTTCATTAAACTCTTTAAGGTTATTAAACACCTAATGATCTACCCCATGATTTAATTAATTAAGGTCTGATCTAATTATGATTTCAATTTGATTAAGTGATTTAATTAATTAGTTAAATCTTAACTAATTTCATTTAAAAAAAGGTGAAATGAACTTAGGGAGAGGGGTCCCAACCCTATTCCTTAGTTCACTTACTATTGAATAATGATTAAAAAACTTAATTAACCAATTTATTACTATTCATGGATTAATTAATAATTGATTAACTTAAAAGAGTATTTAAGGTTTAATTAGTCAATTTTTCTAATTAAGTGAGCAATAAATCCCAAGAAAATCATGGGAGGTAGAGGTCATCCTATTAAATTAACCCACAAAATTTTGGATTAATTGCTCAAGTAATTAAGGAGTGATTAAGCTAATAAATTTTGTAATTAAACCTTAATTATTATTCAAAATTAGTTTAGATCATTTTTAATTAATTCTATTATTAAATACCTTTAAAATGAGTATTTATTTGCATTTATTTATTTCTCTATGATTTTTTATGATTTTTAAGAGTTTCAACTATTATAAAATGATTAATTAAGCCTAATTAAAGCTTAATCCTCTTGGCGTCGTGTACTGAGTTTACATCTTGTCCATGTAAGTGAGATTGGCTATTTAAAACTTATCCGACTCAGTGCCTACATGGCGGCGGCGGATGCACTTTCTTGTCCACCATCCGATCTAAGATCGGATTCCTACGATTAATCCCATAGCTTAATAGGATTAAATTGGATTGATCTAGTGGATCTAATCATGACCATTTGTACGATCATGCGAAAGAGATGGTGCGTGATCTAACATCATGCGAGTGAGGGGGAATGGAGCCCGTCCGTCATTGCTCACTTGATCTGAGCTTACTCAAGCTCGGATCAACTCCAAAAGGATCCCACACCTTCACAACATCAATCAGAGGGGATCCAAGGATCAAGATAACATGAGATACATGTTTTTTTCAAAAAGCTCCAACCCATTTTTGCCTAAAGATCAGTTTTGGAAGCATACATCGCCAGAGTTCAAGACTGGTGGCTCGAATGATTGAGGAAGCTTCATCTAGTGGAGATGACGCCTTATTGAGCAAAAATTGGATTAATTCCTTGATGTTCACTCAGAAGGCCATGAAATGATGAATTGAAGCTCAACTTTGATCGAAGTCCCACCTCCAGTGCTTGGGAATCTTGGTTAGAAATTGAGTGTGTTCTTGCTCCAACCTCGACGTTCCTCCAACCCCAATGGTTTGTTCTTACTTGACAAGGTCTAGGGAAGGTGCATTCAAAGTTAATTTTAGTTTGATGGAGAAATGGAGAATTTAGGTTAGAAATTAGAGTGTCCTATTTCAAGATGGATGGGCATGGCATTTTCTGAATGAGGAACAAACTTGGGAGCTTAGGAATGACTCTAGCGGCTCATCTTAGGTAGCTAGGGCTCTGAGGAATGATTTTTTTGTGTGTTTGAGTGGAAATGAGAATGTGTATACCCCCTTTCATCTTGATCGGACAGTGGGATCAGGTTTGGCTTGTAGTGGCCATCCGATAATCTCAAGGAGTCGTTGGTGGCAGGGAGGAGGTGAGTTGGCTCAGCTTGGTTGGTTGAAGGTGTGGAGGTGGCTTCCAAGGAAGAATCATGTGTGTCTTATGGGTTTCAAATGCTCCAATGGGGAGGATTAGGTGATTTCACCTCGCATGAGTCATGGCAGACCCAACCACCAATTGGGTTAGGTTGGGCAGTGTCCTAGGTGCCTAGGTGGACCATTGGAGAGTACCAATTTGGGCTTTTAGGTCAATTTGGATCAACTTGGGTCAAGAGGACCAATTGGGTTTGGTTTCACTCAATTGAAGGTCAAGTCATATTCAAATATTGATTTTGATTTGGTATGAATCATTGGTTTCAAGGGATTTGGCTTAGGTTGCAATTCTGCTAGTTTGGGTTCATATGGGTTAAGGGGTTGACTTGGTAAAATGAACAAGTTGACTTAGTTTGACCTAATTTGTGATAATTGATCAATCTAGGGTGATCAATAATCATGATGGGAGGTTTTGATGGGGTTGGTTCAATCCAATTTGGGTAGGATTAGAACTTGGCTCAAATAGGTCAAATTGGCCACTTTGGGTCGAGTGGACCAATTGGGTTTAGTTGGCTTGATTTTGGGTTAAGTTTGATTCAGTTGAGTTTATATATGGATTTGGTATTGATATATAAATTCAATTCCAATTGGGTTGGGTTCAAATGGGTTTTTGTTCATTTGAATATTTCAAGTCAATAGGGTTAAGTTGGGTTTGACTTGGGTTGATTTTGGTTTGGCTTGATGATTGTAGATTTCATTTATATTTGTGAATATGATTGAAGGTATGATTGATTAATGAGAAAATCAATTAAATTTGGGTTTTGGAAGTAAGGAATTTGGCTAAGTCCATGGAGTTGGGTCATGTGGCTTAGGTTTGGATTTTGATTTGGTTTGATTTAGTTTGATGATTTAAATGTATATTTCATTTAAATTTGTGAAGATGATTGAAAATATGATTGATTTGCATGAAAATAAATTGTGTTTTACTTGATTTGGATTAAGAGTTGGCTAAGTTCATGGGATAGGTCATACGGCTTTAGAAGGGTTTTGATTTAATTTGATTTAGTTTAGATCATTTCAATGTAGATTTGATTTATATTTAGAAAGATGATTGAAGATATAAATTCATTATGATAAAATCAATTGATTTTGGATTTATTTGGATTAATATTTGGCTAACTCCATGGGATATGTCACGTGGCTTAGGAAGGGTTTCAAGTTTGGATTTGATCATGGGCTTCAATCATTTGGTTTTGGAATTTGGATTTAGATTTAGATCTGGATTTGATGTTTGAATTGAACTTGAGGTTTGGTTTGCGAAGGTGAACATGGATTGGATTTGGGTTATAGGGCAGGTGTATTATCTTAATCCCTAAGGCATAACCTAGTCCTATGGTTAACCCTTCTAAGTCTTTTGGCTTAGGTTAAGTGTTTACTTAGTTGTTAGAAGTGTCTTATGATTAGGGAAGTCTTAGTGTCTAGAAGACTCCTAAGTCTAAGATGGGAAGTTGAATCTGCACTCCAAAATTGAGGTCAATAGGCCTTAGGCTCCATAGTGTTTACCATAGAGATAGATGATTGGAAGATCGAAATCAAGTTCCATATTATAGACTCAGATACATCTTTCGACCCTTTGCTTAGCAGAACATGGATACATGAGAACAACATAGTTCCATCTACTCTACATTAGTGTATGAAGTTTGTGAGAGGTGGGATTGTCTACTGTGTCAAAGGAGATCTTAAGCCATTTATAATTCATGAGGTTGCAATATATGAGGATGTGGCTTACTACCTCCCTCAAAACCAACAAGTCTATTCTCACGAAGTTGGCCAAAGTTTAAAAATAAAAAAAATAAAAATAAAAAGAAAAGGAAAGAGAAAAAGAAAAATAAAAGAAAAGGTAAAATGAAAAAGAAAATAAAAGGGAGAGGAAACAAACTTGGAGGAGGAAGTGGAGCTTGACATTAGGTTCCACCCATAGTTCGTTACTCCATTCGAACATATGGGTAGGATGACCTGACCTCCACTAGGCAGAGGAAGAGGCCAATTTAGAAGTAGTCCTAGGGTAGAAAACCTCCTTATTGGCCACCCAATAGAAGATATGTCCCAGCTACATGGATTACACATGTTATCCTTATAGACTTAAAATCTAGTTCATAGGATGAGTTTTATATGGTTAGTACACCAGCTAGCTCTTCTCAGCAATAGATTCCCTTGCAGGTGACACTTGACCCAAATAGAGATGAAGATCAAGCTCTAAAGCAAAGCATAAGTGTATCCAAGTCTACCTGTGAAATAGTTAGGCATTAGTTGGGAACCTTAACTCTAACCCCACTTTTCTCTCAAAAAGTTGAAGATTTGGTAGTTAAGGAAGCCCCTAAGTCATCCATAGGTGTGAAGACTCAGAGGTTCTTTTTAGGAGCATCATCCTCAAGATAAGTAGTTGATGTAGAACTTGAGGATGATTCATATAAAGATTTAATAGAATTACCTTTTGATTGGTTCTTGCCTTATGTTAATAATTTAGCAAAGAAAGGGTTAATCCCACATACTTGGTCAAAGCATAGGTCAGACTACTTCAAAAGAATATGGAAGAATAAATTCAATAGCTCTCAATCAAGATCAGGACTATGATTTAGTACAATGGGTCCATTCGATGATGACGATTACTACACATTTGGAATTTAATATGTTCTTTTCAAATCACATTAACTCATATGAGGAGCTGTACTTAGAAACTTCAGATGATCCATATGATTTTTAAATCAAAGATGCACCACCAGATTTTGAAGAGGAGATCAAGTCAACCATCAACGAGCTCAAGGAAATCAACTTAGGAACTGAAGAAGATCCATGCATGACATACATCAATTCTTTTTTGAATGAAATTAAAACCACTGACTTAGTTAGGCTATTGACTGAGTTTAAGGACTGGTTTGGTTGGTGTTATGAAGAGATGCCTGGATTGGCTCCTGACATAATTATCCATAAACTATTAATAGAGCCTACTGCTAACCCAATTAGGCAAGCTCCTAAAAGCATGCGATTAGACATAATAATAAATATGAAGTTCAAATGATCGATGCCGGTTTCATCATCTGGGAAAAAAATACCCTACCTAGTTAGCGCTATTATTTAAGAAAAATAAAGGCCAAATTTACATATTTGATTTTTGGGACTTAAAGAAGTCATGTCCAAAAGATGAATTTCCACTACTAATCCTCAAGATGATGGTGGACATTGCCTCATCTCATGCAGTCTTCTCTTTCATGGATGGCTCATATGGATATAAACAAATAAAGATGGCCCATGAAGATGAAAGAAACACTACTTTTTGAACATAATCAGAATCTATTGCTAGAATGTCATGCCTTTCAACCTTAAAAATGCTGGTGCTATATACCACTAGGCTATGACTTGAATCTTTGATGACCTTATTCATCATCAAGTCGAGTGCTATGTCGATGATCTCATGGTCAAAAGTAGAAAAAAGGAAGACCATCTCTTTGAATTGAGAGTAGTTTTTGAACAGTTAAAATAATTTAACCTCAAAATGAACCCCCTAAAGTGTGCATTCAAAGTAGTTTCAGGGAAATTCCTTGGGTTTGTTGTCCGACATTAGGGAATCAAAATCGATCTGAAGAAGATCAAGGCGATATTAGAAATTCCACCCCCGAAAAGTTTAACTCAACTCAGATTATTCTAAGGGTGGTTGGCATATATAAGATGCTTTATATCCAACCTATAAAGAAGATGTAAGCCATTCTCAATACTTGTCAAAAAGGATGCCAAGATTAAGTGGGATGATAAGTATGAGCATGCCTTCAAAAACAACAAGCATTACCTGATGATGCCGCCAATTCTAGCAGCCTCTATCCTAGGCAAGTTGCTCATACTTTACACTACTACATTAGATGACTTCCTTGGTGCTTTATTATCCTAAGCCAATAATGAAGGGAAGAAAAATGAACTCTACTACCTCAGCCATCGTGTAATCCCTATTGAGGCTAATCATCCACTTGTTGAGAAGCATTACCTAGCTTTAATCTTTGCATCCCAAAAGCTACAACACTACATACTTCCTTATAAGGTAAACATAATCTCTAGGATCAATCCACTACAATATCTCATGACACGTTGGCTATCCATTATGGTATCTCATTACCTTCATACTCTCATTGGTGAAAAGGACTAGCGGTTTCTTAGCACACCCACTTCTCTTGACTCTTTGCTTAGTGATGGTCTTCGATGAACAAATCATGAACTTAGGGGATACTAGCATTCACGAGAAATGTAATTTGATGATGCGACTTCTCTCAAAGAGAGATGAACCATAATTCTATTTCCGAAAGGCGGGGTAGGAATAGTTCTCTTAACTCCGGACAGTGATGTGATGAGATTCTCATATCATCTATCTAATCCTTGCACCAATAATGAAGCTGAATATGAGGCTCTGATTGTCAGTCTAGAGTTAATCATTACTCTAAGCATCAAGAACATCAACATCTTCGAGGATTTTCAGCTAATTATCAACCAAATCACTGTGTCCTATAAGGTTATAAAGCCCATGCTCCATCACTACCACAAGTACACCATAGCATTATTCGCCAAAATTCTAGAGGTTACAATTTATAAGATTAATCAAGGAGAGAATGTCATAGTGTATGCTTTAGCCAAGCTTTCCAAGGAGTTGGCATGTCCAGAGGATGAGTCCATATTAATAAAAGTCCAAAATAGATAAGTCTTACTCTTATTGATATTAAACTCATCAAAAAGTACTCTTTTGAAGGGGAGGTTGCCATTGCCAAGAAGGATGAGAAGTTAGATTGGAGGCAACCATTCATGGATTACCTAAATAAAGGAAAACTACCTTAAGAGAAGTCTCAAGCCCATCAGATGAAGTAGAGAGCACTTTCCTATGCTTTTGTAGATGGTGCCTTATACCGACAATCTTTCAATCATATGTGGTTACATTATTTAGATTAATAGGAAGCCCATAAGATCGTGATTGAGGTACACTCAGGATTATGTGGAGCCAAGCAATTTGGTCCAAAGATGATAGCCAAGATCAAGAGACTAGGATACTATTGGCCATTGATGATCAAAGATTGTATGTATACGGCAAGGCGAGGCCACCAATGTCAAATACATGGTGTAGTTCTACACCAACCACCCAACATTCTACATCATATATTGGTCTCATGGCCATTCAAGTGTTGGGGTACCAACATAGTGGGTCCGATTGATCCTTCTTCTTCCAAGGGTCATCGGTTCAACTTAGCTGCTACTAATTACTTTTCTAAATTGGTGATGGTGATTCTTCTCAGAGAGGTCACAGCTTAACATGTGCTCTAGTTTTATAGGAACCATAACGTATATAGGTTCGGAGAGTCTCAATGAATTATTTTTGATAATAGTACTGCATTCAAGAGCATCAAAATCAATAACTTTTCTTGGGGACATAACATAGATTGGAGATATTCTACTATCAACTACCTGAGGGCAAATGATTTATCAGAAGCCTTCAACAAAACTCTCATCCAAATACTAAAGAAGACACTTGATAATAAAAAGCGAAAATGGCATGAGCTGTTAGTTGAAGCCTTGTGGGCCTACTGCACCACAAATAGAACTCCAACTCAGTTTACTTCTTTCTCCTTAGTGTATGGGTCCAAAGTCATTCTACCATTAGAAGTCTAACTCCCATCACTAAGGATAGTTATGGGTAGCAAGATCACAAAAGAGCAAAATGCCAAGTTGCTATTAGAAGATCTCAAAGTTTTGGAGGAGAGACATCTACGGGCATGCTAAAACCTCGAGTTGTACAAAGCTAAAATGATTCAAGCTAACAATAAGTTTGTATGACCTAAAGCTTTTCAAGTAGGAGAGCTTACTTTTGTTTCAAGGAGACCGATTGTTGCCCGTCGTAAGATGGGAGGCAAGTTTGAACTCAGTTGGGAAGGACCTTTGCCATAAGATACCAAGCAAGATCTAATCAACTTATTAATCATAAGAGAGAGTTTCCAATGCTTCCAATCAATGGGCTCTACTTAATTATAAATCATGTTTGAAAATAATTATCATGAATGAAAATTCCATTTTGAATTCAATCTCTTCCATATGGAAAGTATTCTTATTTGTGAAGATGCCATGATGTGTTAAAGGTAGGTGTAAAGATCTCGAGAGGCATCCTATCCTTCATCGACATAATACAAACACAAACTACACAAAAGTATATAAATAAAACACATATATGTTGTCTCGTGCTACTCAGAGTTGAGATAACACCGAATGCTCTAGGTCGCTAACGTATACCCTGCTAGTGTGTCACCCCAGTGGTCTTTATGTTTTGGAGGATGTAAGTCTACTATGCTTTCCTTTTTTACTTGGACACTACACACCGATGAGTGCCTTATTAGTTTGGTAGGCCTTATTGCATGGCTAGTAAGCTGCCTCATGTTGGCTTCATTTAACAGGATGTTTGTCTGCTAAGATTTCTATTAACCTTCGTGCACTGACTGATTGAGTATATTTGAGGTTTACGATAAGTCCCCTAGCTGCTCCTTCCCTCCTAACTGCTTCAATTCTAGGTCTAGTCCTTCCTTGGGGCTCCCTGCTTAGTAGTCGCTCTAGGCTAGATAGCATCATTCCCGTCGATGATAGACTATCTTGATGATCAATTCTACTTAAAAAGTTGTAAGCCTACATGATTTCTTTCCAGGTTGATCATTACACGCCGATGAGCACCTTAGGATTGTTGGTTCTCACTATGCTGATAGATACACCACTCATGTTGATAGATACACCTTAAGTTGGTTAGTTCTCGCACCTTAGGATACACAACTCATGACAATTGTAAGTCTGCAATGCTTTCTTCTTGAGTTGGCCACCATACACCTATAGGCTTTGTATTCTAGGGTTTAGGATAACACCCCTAGCAGCACCTCCCTTGTGGGAACTATATTTGGATCATGTCATCTTGACCCCATTTACTACTACTACTATCGATTGAGTTCCTTTCAAGTAACCATCCATATGGTTGAAGAAGCCATCCTTGGATTCTCTCCAATAAATTTGAGATAGGTCAAGGCATACATAGCCCTTCTGTGGTCCCTCACACACCAACAGGTCTACAAACATATAAACAAAATATATATATTCACTTGTGGATTAGAGGACACCTAATGGTACCATTTCCCAAGCGTATCCTAGTTTTAGGCACAAAAACTCCTATAATGCCGATTATAATAGAGTTGATATAAGTTCCCATTGGAATTAACTCAGTAGTCACCCCTAAGTCAGGTTTGATTTGTTGTGCTACTAACAGGTCACCCCAACAGTTGTTCCCTACTTTAGAAGATGTAAGTCTGCTACATCTTCTTCCTAACATTGCTATTGAACACTGAAAGGAAACCCCTTAGGTTGGCTAGCTCTACCCCATGGCCAGTAGACTATTCCTTTGGATTTGTAAATCTGAGATATGACAAGTCTGATATAGCCCCTTTTTAGTGGGTACATCTCACACTGACATGGTCCATAAATTAAATCTTTTAAATTTGATCGAGCTCGCATCCCCAGTGGATATGCCCTCAATTTGAAATCAAACTAAACCAAACAAGCCATATCAAATCACATAAAATTAAGATAAAATTAATCTTGACTATTTTTGAGTTGACACAAGTCCCCAGCGACATTCACTAAGAATGCCTAGTCGTTTGATTTATTTTGCAACCAACAGGTCACCCCAACAATTGTTCCTCTCTTTGGAAGATGTAAGTCTGCTATGCCTTCTTCCTAACACAACCATTGCACACCAAAAGGCATCCCCTTAGGTTGGCTAGCTCTACCCCGCAGCCAGTAGACTATCCCTTTGGATTTCTAAACCTGAGATAAGTCAAGGCTAACATAGTCCCTTCTCAGTGGGTCCATCGCACACCGATAGGGTCCATTCTTTAACTCATACTAAATTAAACCCAATCTAATTTTCCCTAGTGGAGTTAAATCACACCCATCCCCCCAGTGGAGCCCTTAATCATATATAAATAAGTTAAGCAAACAAATCAAATTCAAAACCAACCTCCCTAGTGGAGATAAATTAAAACAACTCCCATAGAAGGTTCTAAATTAAAGAAATCCAACCAAACTCTTATCCCTAGCAGATACATCCCCAAATAAATCTATTAAATCAAACTCAAATCCCAATCCCCAAAAGATAGGCCGAAATTGCTTCCCTAGTGGAAGGTTCATATACCCGATCCCTAGCAGACTCGAGGCCATATCTCTAGTAGATATTCCTCCACATCAATTAAAATAAAATAAAATAAAGTAAATTTGATCTTAGTGATCAGTGGATTATAGATTCCTTTTCCCAGTGGATCTTCTTTTCAAAAATCATATAATCAAATCAAATTCATACCTTATTCCTAGTAAATTTTCTTCTTATATGCCCTCGACATAGACCCCTCACATGTCATGTCCAATGCATGTGTGATCCCCTTGCAGATCTCCCTCAATGTCTTTGACATGGAATTCTCATCAAATCTTATTTCTTCTCTGATGCACACCTTTAATACTTCAACCAAAAGCCTAATAATGTATTCATTTAAATTACATCATCTTAATATTGTAATCAACATATTATGATTTGTAATGGTGCAAGCTCAAACTAACTATACAATATCATGCTAAACATATTATAGTGTGAATTAACACACTATATTATATTATAATATTTGATGTTATATTATAATTTGCTATAATATAATATATTGTCTAATATTACACCTCATTAGAATCACTTAAAAGGAGAAAATAATAAGATTTTCTCAAAATATGAATAATGTTCATTTTAGATGTAAAATTGTTATTTTTCCATTAGAAATGGTATAAAATAGTATAATGTTTGTGTTTCTTCTTGGTGTGTGTTGTGAATTTGGCCAAATTCTTCCATCTCAACCTTCAAATTAACATTTTTATGAGTTTTGACCCAATGTATTATAACAAAAGTAAAACATACTAAAATGTATAATAACATTTAGTAACACACCACCACATTCATATATATGTGAAGTTATATTGTTATGTACATTATATTTTAATATGTTGTCATATAATATATTATGTTACATTACACCTTAAAATGAATCACTTTAAACAAAAAAATTATAAAATTTGTTTGAAAAATGAACATTTATTTTGGAAGCAAAATTCCATTCTTTTGATTAAATGACACACCATAGCATACCCCCAATGATTTAGTAATACATAATAGTATGCCATAATGCATGATGCTACACTATGTTATGGCATCTTATATTACAATACACTATAACATATTATATTATATTATATTGCATATCACATCAAAAGGGATTACTTAAGATAAAAAATCATAAAATTAGTTTAAATAATAAATAACTATTTATTTTAGTCGTATCACTTATATATTTTAAATTGAACCAATATATGATGATGCCATGCTCTACCTATTATGAATTTGCCCATATTCTACCATTTTAAAGTGTAAATCAATATTTTTATAAATAATGCTAGTGTAGGCTTGGCTGTATGATTGTAAAATACTAAAAGAATTCAAAATGCATAGAACAATATATTATGATATATGATGCTATACTATGCTACAACATATAATATTTATTTTGAACATAAAATCTTACTTTTTAGACTACAAGTACAGAGCACACCTTTGGTACAAACTAATTCCCACTTCAAAGTTAACAAATTTCATCATCTAATTTATTAAATCAATATTTTTATGATTTATATTAATATAGACTATAGAGCACAATACCATAATATACTAAAACATTTCAAAACATTTTATAACATCCTAAAACACATCACTACATGCTCAAATATATGATGCTACATTATACTATAACATATGGTATTATAATATGATTTACGGTAATAATTTAGGGTATTCAAATCTCTAATAGTCAATGGAAAGTCTCTTGAAGAAACTTTCTTTAGCTACCATAACTATTTTAGGATTAGGTCATTCTTTAGCTCTACTCCTAATGACATCTTTATTCATGGTTTATGGTTAGTTTAGGGTTTAGGGTTTAAGGTAAGTTTAGGGTTTAGGGTTTAGGGTTTAGGGTTTAGGCTTTTAGGGTTTAGGGATTAGGGTTTAGGCTTTAGTGTGTAGGGTTTAGGGTTTAGGTTTTATGATTTAGGGTTTAGGGTTTAAGGTTTTAAGGATTATAGCTTTGGGTTTAGGGTTGTAGGTTTAGGGTTTGGGGTTTAGGGTTAGTTTTAGGGTTTAGGGTTTAGGGTTTTTTTTTTAAATTAAGTAAATCGGTAGGTTTAGGGTTATTTATTTTATTTTTTATTTATTTGAGTTTATTTCATTTTTTTTATTTTTATTTAAATTTATTTTTATATTTATTAAGTTTAGTTTATTTATTTTAGGCTTATTTATTTTAGTTTAGGCTTTTTATTTTAGTTCATTTAAGTTTATGTTTTTTAGTTTATTTTTTACTTTTTTCAGGTTTGGTTTTATTTTTTACTTTTACTATTAGGTTTAGATTTTTATTTTATTTTTTTAGGTTTAGCTTTTAGGCTTTAATTTTAGGTTTAATTTTAGTTTTTATTTTTTAGCTTAGGTTTAGGCTTATTTTTAGTTTATTTAATTTAGGTTTAGGTTTTATTTATTTTAGTTTAGGTTTAGATTTATTTTATTTTCTTTATTTTAAATTTTTTTATTAATTTTTTTTTTTATTTAGTTTATTCTTTTTAGGTTTTGTTTAGGTTTATTTTGTTTAGGTTTTTTGTTTATTGGGTTTTCCTTTATTTTTTTTATTATTTTAGGTTTATTTTATTTTTCAGTTCTTTTATTTTATCTTTAGTTTTATTTATATTTGTGTCATTTATTTTATCTTTTAAATTATTTTATTTTAGTTTAGTTTTTTATTTATTTTATTTTTTTAGGCTTAGGTTTAGTTTAGGTTTTAGTTTTAGTTTTTATTTTTAATTTTTATTTTATTTTGGTTTTAGTTTTTTTATTTATTTTATTTTTCAATTTTATTTAGTTTAGGTTTAGGTTTTTAGCTTTTAAAGGTTTAGGGTTTAGGGTTAGTTTAGGGTTAGTTCATGGTTTAGGGTTTAGGGTTTGGGGTTTAGGGTTTAGGGTTTAGGGTTTAGGGTTTAGGATTAGGGTTTAAATATTAATTTAAGGTTTAAGGTCTTTTTTTAACAGAGAACAAATTCAAATTCAACATTTCTTCTTTTCAATTTCATCTACCAAGTAGCACACCAAGTTTTCAAAGACACAAGTGACGACATAGTTCAAAAATTAGCACCCATAGAGCAAATCAAAATCCCTAGATAAGTAGATCATCTCTACTACAAAGACATAGTTCCATAAGCAATAGATCAGATTGACCGTTCTTCAATTTCTCTAGTTCCTATCAGAACCACCCCAGCCTCTCAAGTAGTGGGATCCTTCATCATATCCAGATCTCTCCCTCTACCACCACCACTGCCACAACTATAACCTCCATCACTCCTCCAGTCTCCATAACCACCACTACTCGACCACCACCTCCATATCCACCCTCAGATCCCCACCACCACTATGATAGCATTGCACTCACTTTTGCCTCCACCACTAGATATAGGCAGAGGCACAATGATGTTCCTTCCATCAAGGTTCTACACATTCTTTATGTTTAGGGTTAGTTTAGGGTTTAGGGATTAGGGTTAGTTTAGGGTTTAAGGTTTATGGTTGTAGGTTTTAGGGTTTAGGGTCTAGGGTTTAGGGTTTAGGGTCTAAGGTTCAGGGTTCAGGGTTTAGGGTTTTAGGGCTTAGGGTTTGGGGTTTAGGGTTTAGGGTTTAGGGTTTAGGGTTATAGGTTTTAGGGTTTAGGGTTTAAGGTTTTTTTTTAAATTAAGTAAACTGGTAGGTTTAGATTTATTTAGTTTTTTCAGTTTAATTATTTATTTATTTGAGTTTATTTTATTTTTATTTTATTTAGTTTATTTTTATTTTGTTAGTTTATTTATTTATTTTAGGTTTATTTATCTTAGTTTAGGTTTTTTTTAGTTTTTTTAGGTTTAGGTTTAGGTTTAGGCTTATTTTTAAGTTTAGTTTTATTTTTATTTTATTTTTTAGGTTTAGGTTTTATTTTTATTTTTAAGTTTAGGTTTAGGTTTTTATTTTATTGTTTTAGGTTTAGGTTTAAAGTTTTTATTTTAGGTTTATTTTTAGGTTTTATTTTTTAGTTTATGTTTAGGTTTATTTTAAGTTTATTTAATTTTATTTAGGGTTTAGGTTTAGGTTTAGGTTTAGTTTAGTTTAGATTTAGGTTTAGGTTTTATTTATTTTAATTTAGTTTATTTTAGTTTAGATTTAGGTTTATTTTATTTTTAATTTTGGTTTAGGTTTTTTTTTCAGTTTAGGGTTTAGGTTTTATTTTTTATTTATTTATAGGTTTTATTTATAAGTTTATATTTTGGGTTTAAGTTTTTATTTAGTTTTTATTTTAATTTATTTTAGGTTTAGTTTTTATTTTATTTAAGTTTTTTTTAAGTTTAGTATAGGTTTTTATTTATTTTATTTTAGTTTAGTTTTTATTTTTTATTTTATTTTCTTTTTAGGTTTAGACTTAGGTTTAGGTTTAGGTTTTGGTTTTAGGTTTAGTTTTTTATTTTATTTTATTTTTATTTTTTGTATTTAGGTTTTTTTATTTATTTTATTTTTAGGTTTTATGTAGTCTTTCTTTTTTATGAGGGTTTGTGGTTACTGAGGTTTGTGTTTAGGGTTTTGGCTTTATGGTTTAGGGTTTAGGATTTAGGGTTTATGTTCTAGGGTTTAGGGTTTAGGACTTACAATTTTAGGGTTTAGGGTTTACAATTTAGGGTTTTTAGGGTTTATAATTTAGGTTTTAAGTCTAGGGTTCAAGTTTAGTTTAGGGTTTAGGGTTTTTTTTAATAGAGAACAAATTAAGATTCAACGTTTCTTCTTTTTGATTTCATCAACCAAGTAACATACCAAGTTTTCTAAGACACAAGCAATGACATAAATCAAAAATGAGCATGCATAGAGAAAATAAAATACCCTAAATAACTAGAACCATCTCTACTATAAAGACATAGTTCAATAAGTAGCAGATCAGATCACCTGTTCTTCAGTTTCTCCAGTTCCCATCAGAACCTCCCCCGCCTCTTGAGTAACGAGATCTACCATCATATCCCTGATTTCTCCCTCCGCCACCACCACAGTTGTAACCTCCATTGCTCCTCCTGCCTCCATAACCACCACTGCTCTAACCACCACCTCCATATCCACGAGCACCTCCAGATCCCCCACCGCCATTGTGATAATCGCTGCCTCCGCCTTCACCTCCACCATAAGATCTAGATTGAGCCTAGTTGAAGGTGATGTTCCTAGTGTCAAGGTTTTGCCCAATCTTAGAGTTTAGTTTTAGGTTTAAGTTTATTAGGATTTAGGGTTTAGGTTTATTTTCTAATTTAATTAATTACTTTAAGTTTAAGTTTAGGGTTTAGGGTTTAGGGTTTTAGGTTTTATGCTTTTAGTGTTTAGGGTTTAAGCTTAGGGTTTTGGGTTTAGGGTTTAGGGTTTAGTGTTTAAGGTTTGGGGATTAGGGTTTTTTGGGGTTTAGGGTTTAGGGTTTAGTGTTTAGAGTTTATGATTTTTTTGGTTAACTTAAGTAAACTAGCAAGTTTTGGTTGGTTCAATTTATTTAGTTTATTTTTTATTTATTTTAGTTTTTTTTATTTTTTATTTTAATTTAAGCATATTTTTATTATTATATAAGTTTATTTTTTATTTTAATTTAGTTTTATTTATTTATTTTAGGTTTATTTATTTTATTTTAGGTTTTTATTTTATTTTAGGTTTAGTTTTTTTTTAGTTTAGGTTTACGTTTATTTTATTTTGTTATTTTATTTTTACTTTAGGTTTAGGTTTTTTTTAGTTTAGGGTTTAGGTTTTATTTTTTATTTATTTCTAGGTTTTATTTTTAGGTTTATTTTTTATGCTTAGGTTTTTATTTAGTTTTTATTTTTTTTAAGGTTAATTTTATTTTTATTTTACATTTAGTTTGTATTTTATTAAGGTTTATTATTCTTAGGTTTATTTTATTTCTAAGTTTAGTTTAGGTTTTTCTTTATTTTATTTTAGTTTATTTTATTTTATTTTACTTTTTAGGTGGGTTTAGTTTTAGTTTATTTTATTTATTTTATTTTAGGTTTATTTAGTTTAGGTTTAGTTTTTTAGGTTTTAGGATTTAGGGTTTAAGGTTTAGGATTTAGGGTTTAGGGTTTAGGGTTTAGGTTAGGGTTTAGTGTTTTGGGTTTAAGATCAGTGTTTGGCTTTGGATTTTAGGTTGTGGAGTGTCAGTTAGATTATGGTTTAGGGCTCAGCTTTAAGGTTTATAGATTTTAGGTTTAGGTTTAGTGCTTTAGGGTCACTTTAGGTTTAAGGTTTATGGTTAGGTAGGGTAGGTTTAGGTGGGCTCAGTGGAGGTTTTAGTGGTCCTGATTTTGTGGTAGATCAGTGCTCAGTGGTTAAGTCAGGTGGGTTCATAGTAGGGTTTTAAAGCTCAGGGCCTGGGTAGTTTAGGATTTAGGATTAAGGGATTAGTGTTAGGGTTTAAGCCTAGATTTTTAAAAACAAACCCAGGTTATATATTTTAGTTTATTTATTTTTAGCTATCTTTAATTTTATCTATTTAGGTTTATGTTTACTATATTATTATTTAGGATTATTATATAGTTTATGTTTTTGTGATTTTGGTATTTATGTTTTTGGCCTAGGTCAGCACTCAGTGGTAGTTTAGGGTTTTGAGGATTTAGGGTTAGAATTAAGAGTTAGTGTTTAGGGTTTAGGGTTTAGGGTTTAGGGTTTAGTGTTTAGGCTTTAAAGTTTAGGGTTTTTAAAGTTTAGGATTTAGGGTTTTGGGTTTAAGGTCTAGGGTTTTGGGTTTAGCATTTAGGGTTTAAGGTTTTTGGGTTTAGGGTTTAGGGATTACGATTATAGGTTTAGGATTTAGGGTTAGTTTTGGGGTTTAGGGCGTATGGTTAAGGTTTTTTTTAAGAGTTTAGGGTTTAGGATTTAGGGTTTAGGGTTTAGGGTTTAGGGTTTTTTATTTTTTTTATTTTTAGGGTTTAGGGTTTAGAGTTTTGATTTTCAGTGTATGGATCTAGTTTTAGTTTAGGGTTTAGGGTTTTTGTTTTTTTTAACAGAGAATAAATTCATATTCAACATTTCTTCTTTTTGACACCAAGTTTTCTAAGACCCAAGCAACAAAATAGATAAAAATTGAGCACGTATAGAGCAAATCAAAAACTCTAGATAACTTGAACCCCTCATTGTAAAGACAGCCCATATGTAGTAGATATTAGTCTTCAATTTCTCACATTCCCATCAGAACCACCTCGGCCTCTTGAGTAGCTGGATCCACCATCATGTCCTTGATCTCTCCCTCCGCCACCACCACAGTTGTAACCTCGATCGCTCCTCTGGCCTCCATAACTGCCACTGCACTGACCACCACTTCCATATCCACCAACACCTTCAGATCCCCCACCACCACTACGATAATGACTGCCTCCACCTTCGCTTCAACTTCCTGATGTAGACTGAGCCTGGTTGACGGTGATGTTCATGCCATCAAGGTTATGCCCATTCTTATGGTTTAGGTTTAGTTTTAGGGTTATTATGTTTAAAGGTTTAGGTTTATTTTTTCATATATTTAGTTACTTTAAGTTTAGGTTTAGGGTTTCATTATTAGGGATTAGGTTTTAAGGCTAGGGTTTATTGTTTAGGGTTTAAAGGTTAAGTTATATGGTTTAGGGTTTGGAGTTTAGGGTTTTAGGGTTTATGCTTGAGGGTATAGGGTTTAGAGTTTAGGGTTTTGGGTTTAGGGTTATAGGTTTAGTGTTGTAGGATTAGGGTTAGGGTTTATGGTTTATGGTAGGGTTTAGGGTTTAAGATTTAGGATTTAGGGTTTTTAAAAAATTAAGCAAATCAAGAGTTTAGGTTTTATAGTTTTTAGTTTAATTTTAATTTTAATTTATTTTATTTTTATTTTTTTTTTTATTTAGTTTAGTTTGTTATTTTTGGTTTATTTATTTTATTTTAGATTTTTATTTTAGTTTTTTTAAGTTTAGGTTTTAGTTTGGTTTATTTTAGTTGAGTTTATTTTATTTTATTTTACTTTAGGTTTTATTTTTATTTTAGGTTTAGGTGTAGGTTTGTATTTTATTTTTAGGTTTATTTTTATTTTATTTTGGTTTTTTTTATTTTAATTTTGGTTTTATTTAGTTTAGGTTTAAACAGGTTTATGTAGTTGAGGGTTTAGGGTTTGGGGTTGGGTAGGGTTGTAGATTTTTAGTGTTAGGGTTTAGGGTTTAAGGTTTAGGGTTTGGGGTTTTGGAGTTTAGCATTTAAGGTTTACGGATTTGGTTTTTTTATTTATTTCAATTTTTTATTATATTTTTAAATTAAGTAAACTTGTAAGTTTAAGTTTATTTAGTTTATTTTCTATTTATTTTAGTTTAGTTTATTTTTTCTTTTTATTTAGGTTTATTTTTATTTTTTTAGTTTATCTTATTTATTTTAGGTTTACTTATTTTAGTTTAATTTTTAAGTTTAGTTTTAGGTTTAGGATTATTTTTTAGGTTAGTTTTATTTTTTTTAATTTTTAGGTTTAGGTTTTATTTAATATTTTTAGATTTAGGTTAATGTTTTTATTTTATTTTTTTAATGTTTAGTTTTTAGGTTTTTACTTAAGGTTTATTTCTATGTATTATTTTATAGATTAGATTTAGGTTTATTTTAGTTTATTTTCTTTTATTTAGTTTAGGGTTTAAGTTTAGGTTTTAGGTTTTATTTATTTTAGTTTAGGCTTAGGTTTATTTTATTTTATTTATTTTAGGTTTAGATTTTTTTTTTTAGTTTTGAGTTTAAGTTTTATTTTTTATTTACTTTTAAGTTTTACTTTTAGGTTTATTTTTTAGGTTTAGGTTTTTCTTTTATTTTATTTTAAGTTTATTTTATTTTTATTTTACATTTAGTTTTTATTTTATTTAGGTTTTTTTGTTTATTTTATTTTTTAGTTTAATTTAGGTTTTTATTTATTTTATTTTTAGGTTTAGGTTTAGGTTTAGGTTTTAGTTTAGGTTTTTATTTTATTTTATTTTATTTTGGTTTAGGTTTATTTATTTAGGTTATATTTAGTTTAGGTTTAGGTTTTTATGTTTTTAGGGTTTAGGGTTTAGGGTTTGGGGTTTACTATTTAGGGTTGAGGGTATTATAATATATGATGCTATATTATAATTTGCTATGATATAATATATTGTCTAACATTACACCTCATTAGAATGACTTAAAAGGAACAAATAACAAAGTTTTCTCAAAATATGAATAATGTTCATTTTGGATGTAAAATTATTATTTTTTTTAAGAAATGGTATAAAATAGCATAATTTTGGTGTTACATCTTGGTGTGTGCCATGAATTTGGCCAAATTCTTCCATCTCAACCTTCAAATTAACATTTTTATGAGTTTTGAACAAATGTATTATAACAAAAGTAAAATATACTAAAATGTACAATAACATGTAGTAACACACGACCACATTCATATATATGTGAAGTTATATTGTTATGTACATTATATTTCAATATGATTTCATATAATATATTATCTTACATTACATCTTAAAATGAATCACTTTAAGCAAAAAATTTATAAAATTTGGTTGAAAAATGAACATTTATTTTGGATGCAAAATTCCATTCTTTTGATTGAATGACACATCATTGCACACCCCCAATGATGTTCCCTAAAGCTTACCTTCAATTTGGCCAAATCCCATCATCTCAGCCTATAAATCAATATTTTTATGAATTATATCAGTACAAACTCTACTACATCATACTATAACAAACTAAAATATGCTAAAAAATAAGTAGTAATACACAATAGTATGCTATAATGCATGATGCTACACTATGTTATGGCATCCTATATTATAATACACTATAACATATTATATTATATTAAATTGCATATCACATCTTCAGGGATTGATTAAGATAAAAAACAATAAATCTAGTCTAAATAATAAAAAACCATATATTTTAATCATATCACCTACATATTCTAATTTGTTATAATACATTATGATGCCATACTCTACCTATTATGAATTTGTCCAAATTCCACCATTTTAAAGTCTGAATTAACATTTTTTTAAATAATGCTAGTGTTGACTCGACTACATGATTGTAAAATACTAAAAGAATTTAAAATGCACAAAATAATATATTATGATATATGATGCTAAACTATGCTACAACATATAATATTTATTTTGAACATAAAATCTTACTTTTTAGACTACAAGTGGCGTAGCACATCTTTGGTACTACAACATAATTCCCACTTCAAATTTAACAAATTTTATCATATGATTTATTAAATCAATATTTTTATGATTTATAATAATATAGACTATAGAGCACAATACCATAATATACTAAAACATTTCAAAACATATAACATCCAAAAAAACATCCCTGCATGCTCAAATATATGATGCTACATTATACTATAATATATGGTATTATAATATGATTTAGGGTTAGGGTTTAGAGCATTCAAATCTCTAATAGTCAAGGGAAAGTCTATTGAAGACATTTTCTTTAGCTACCATAATTATGTTAGGACTAGGTCATTCTTTAGATCTATGCTAATGACATCTTTATTCAAGGTTTAGGGTTTAAGGTTTAAGGTTAGGGTTTAGGGTTAGTTTAGGGTTTAGGTTTTAAGGTTTTGGCTTAGTTTAGGGTTTAGAGTTTAGGGTTTAGGGTTTAGGGTGATAGGTTTTAGGGTTTAGGGTTTAGAGTTTTAGGGTTTAGGGTTTATGGTTTAGGGTTTAGGGTTTTAGGGTTTAAGGTTTAGGTTTGGGTTTTAAGGTTTAGGTAGGGTTATAGTTTAAGATTTAGTGTTTAGAGTGGGATTTTGGTTTTTGGGTTTAGGATTTATGGTTTAGGGTTTAGCTTTAGGTTTAGGGTTAAAGTTTTAGTTTAGGGTTAAAAATTTTTTTTTAAGAGAGAACAAATTTAGATTCAACATTTATTCTTTTGATTTCATCAAGTAGCACCCCAAGTTTTCTAAGACACGATGAGTTAGATAAAAATGAGCACCCATAGAGCAAATTAAAACCCTACATAAGAAGAACCATCTCTAGAGATACCATAAGGTGCACTAATCGACCGTTCTTTATTTTCTCTAGTTCCCATCAGAACCACCCCCGCCTCTTGAGTAGTTGGATCACCCATCATATCCCAGATCTCTCCCTCCGCCATAACCACGACTGTAACCTCTGTCGCTCTTCCCGCCTCTATAACACCACTGCTCCGACCACCACCTCCATATCCACCAGCACCTCCAGATCCCCCACCACCACTGCGATAATTGCCGCCTTCGCCTTCTCCTCCACCACTAGATCTAGACTGAGCTTAGTTGACGGTGATGTTCCTACCGTCAAGATTCTAGCCATTATAAAGGTTTAGAGTTAGTTTAGGGTTCAGGGTTAGTTTAAGGTTTAGGGTTTAGTGACTGTGGTTTAGGATTTACCCTTATAGGTTTTAGGGTTTAGGGTTTAGGGTTTAGGGTTTAGGGTTTAAGGTTTAGGGTTTTAAGGTTTAGGGTTTATAGTTTAGGGTTTAGGGTTTTAGGGTTTAAGTTTTAGAGTTTAGTTTTTTAGGATTTAGGGTTTAGGGTTTAGGGCCTAGAGTTAGTTTTAGGGTTTAGGGTTCACAGTTTTTATTTTCTTAAATTAAATTAATCAGTAGGTTTAAGTTTATTTAGTTTATTTAATTTATTTTTTATTTATTTGAGTTTATTTTATTTTATTTATTTAGGTTTATTTTTTATTTTAGGGTTTAGGGTTTAGGGTTAGTTTAGGGTTTAAGGTTAGGGTTTAGGGTTAGTTTAGGGTTTAGGTTTGTTGGCTTTAGGTGTGAGTTTAGGGGGTTTAGTGACAGGTTTAGGGTTTAGAGTTTTAGGGTTTAGGGTTTATGGTTTAGGGTTTAGGGTTTTAGGGTTTAAGGTTTAGGGTTTAGGGTTAAGGCTTTAAGGTTTAGGGTTTAGGGTTATAGTTTAAGATTTAGTGTTTAGAGTTTAGGGATTGTAAGTTTTAGGGTTTTGGGTTTAGGATTTATGGTTTAGGGTTTAGGCTTTAGGTTTAGGGTTAAAGTTTTAGTTTAGGGTTAAAAATTTTTTTTTAAGAGAGAACAAATTTAGATTCAACATTTATTCTTTTTGATTTCATCAACCAAGTAGCACCCCAAGTTTTCTAAGACACAAGCGATGAGTTAGATAAAAATTGAGCACCCATAGAGCAAATTAAAAACCCTACATAAGAAGAACCATCTCTACTGTAGAGATACAGTTCCATAAGTAGCAGACCTAATCGACCGTTCTTTATTTTCTCTAGTTCCCATCAGAACCACCCCCGCCTCTTGAGTAGTTGGATCACCCATCATATCCCAGATCTCTCCCTCCGCCATAACCATGCATCAGAACTCTCGCCGCTTCTTCCCGCCTCTATAATACCTCACCGTCCACCACCACCTCCATATCCACCTGCCAAGACTCTCCAGATCCCCTGCACTCTCCTCCACCAGGAGCTTAGTTGGGTGATGTTCTACCGTCAAGATTCTAGCCATTATAAAGGTTTAGAGTTAGTTTAGGGTTCAGGGTTAGTTTAAGGTTTAGGGTTTAGTGACTGTGGTTTAGGATTTACCCTTATAGGTTTTAGGGTTTAGGGTTTAGGGTTTAGGGTTTAGGGTTTAAGGTTTAGGGTTTTAAGGTTTAGGGTTTATAGTTTAGGGTTTAGGGTTTTAGGGTTTAAGTTTTAGAGTTTAGTTTTTTAGGATTTAGGGTTTAGGGTTTAGGGCCTTAGAGTTAGTTTTAGGGTTTAGGGTTCACAGTTTTTATTTTCTTAAATTAAATTAATCAGTAGGTTTAAGTTTATTTAGTTTATTTAATTTATTTTTTATTTATTTGAGTTTATTTTATTTTATTTATTTAGGTTTATTTTTTATTTTTATTTAAGTTAGTTTATTTATTTTAGTTTAGGTTTTTTATTTTAGTTTATTTTTTAGGTTTAGGTTTATTTTTTAGTTGACTTTTATTTTATTTTTTAGGTTTAAGTTTAGGTTTTAGGTTTATATTTTAGGTTTGTTTTTTAGTTTTATTTTTTTTAGCTTAGGTTTAGGTTTACTTTTAGTTTATTTTATTTTATTTAGTCACGATTTAGGTTTTGGTTTAGGTTTTATTTATTTTAGTTTAGTTTATTGTAGTTTAGATTTAGGTATATTTTATTTTGTTTATTTTGTTTTTATTTTAGGTTTAAGTTTTTCTTTTTAGTTTATGATTTAGGTTATAATTTTTATTTATTTTTAGGTTTATTTTTAAGGTTTATGTTTTAATTTAGTTTTTATTTTATTTTATTTAAGGTTTATTTTTTCAGTTTTTATTTTATTTAGGTTTTTTATTCTTAGGTTTACTTTATTTTTTAGTTTAGTTGAGGTTTTTATTTATTATAGTTTATTTTAATTTTAATTTTATTTTATTTTTATGTTTAGGTTTAAGATTTAGTTTAGGTTTTTATTTTATTTTATTTTAATTTTATTTAAGTTTAGGTTTTATTATTTATTTTATTTCTACATTTTATTTTGTTTAGGTTTAGGTTTTTATGTTTTTAAGTTTATGGTTTAGGGTTTAGGATTTAGGGCTTATGGTTTAGGGTTTTAGGGTTTAGGGTTTAGGGTTAGGGTTTATGGTTTAGGGTTTAGTTAGTTTAGGTTTTTATTTAGGTTTAGTAGTTTTAGGGTTTACGATTTAGGGTTTAGGGTTAGTTTAGGGTTGAGGGTTTAAGGTTTTAGGGTTTATGGTTTAGGGTTAGGGTTAGGGTTTAGGGTTTAGCGTTTAGCAGATAGGGTTTAGAGTTTAGGGTTTAGGGTTTAGGCTTTAGGGTTAGTTTAGGGTTTAGGGTTTAGGGTTATTTATGGATTAGGGTCTAAAGTTTAGGGTTTAGGGTTTTAGGTTTAGGGTTTAGGGCTTAGGGTTAGTTTTAGTGTATAGGGTATAGGGTTTATAAATTTTTTTAATTTAAGTAAAATAGTAGATTTAGGTTTATTTAGTGTATTTAAAATAATTTTTGTTATTTTAGTTTATTTTATTCTTTTTATTTAGCTTTATTTTTTATGTTTAGGTTTAGGTTTATGTTTATTTTTTAGGTTTTAGGTTTATTTTATTTTTTTGTTTAGGTCTTAGGTTTTATTTTATTTTTTAGGTTTTGGGTTTTATTTTAGGTTTACTTTTAAGTTTTATTTTTTTTAGTTTAGGTTTAGGTTTAGGTTTTATTTATTTTAGTTTAGTTTATTTTATTTTAGGTTTAGGTTTATATTTTGTATATTTTAGATTTAGGTTTTTTTAGTATAGAGTTTAATTTTTATTTTTTATTTATTTTTAGGTTTTATTTTTAGATCTATTTTCTAGGTTTAGGTTTTTATTTTAAGTTTATATTATTTTTACTTTACATATAGTTTTTATTTTATTGAGGTTTTATTTTTTAGTTTAGTGTAGGTTTTTATTTATTTTATTTTAGTTTACTTTTTATTTTTTATTTTATTTTATTTTTATATTTAAGTTTAGATTTAGGATTAGATTTTGGTTTAGGTTTAGGTTTAGGTTTAGGTTTTAGTTGATGTTTATATTTTTCTTTAGGTTTAGGTTATTTTATTTATTTTGTTTTTTGGTTTTATTTAGTTTAGGTTTAGGTTTTTAGGTTTTTAGGGTTTAAGGTTTATGGTTGTATGTTTTAGGGTTTAAGGTTTAAGGGTTTCAGAGTTTATGGCTTGGGGTCTAGGGTTTAGGGTTTAGGATTTAGGGTTTTAAGGTTTAAGTTTTAGGGTTTAGGGTTGTATGTTTAAGGTTACAATTTTTTCTTTTATTTATTTTATTTTTTTTAAATTAGGTAAATAGGTAGGTTTAAGTTTATTTAGTTTAATTTTATTTGTTTTAGTTTATTTTATTTTTTATTTAGGTTTATTTTTATTTTTATTTTTATTTAGTTTAGTTTATTTGTGGAGTGTAATTTTAGTTGTAGAAGTTATAGTGGTGGTGTTGTGACATTAGGTGAACAAGTCATTAAAAGGGTGGATTCAAATATTTAGGCTCTGTTCAAAATGATGGTGAAATAGATGGAGATTTTATTAGTAGAATTCAAGTTGGATGGGAAGTGGAGGAATACATCGGCTTTGTTGTGTGATAGAAAAGTATCACTTAAACTTAAGGAAATTTTATCTGATGGTGGTAAGACTTATAATGATTTATGGTGCAAAATGTTGGCCAATAAAGAGAGACTAAGTTAAGTGTTGTAGAGATGAGGATGCTCAGGTGGATGAGAGGCTTTACTCTTAGTGATAAAATGCAAAATGTGTATGTTCGAGAAAAAGTTAGAGTAGCTCTTGTGGTAAATAAAATTAGAGAGAGTGGCCTTAGATGGTTTGGTCACATAAAAGGTCAGTCGTCCAATGACCCAGTTAAGAGAGTAGATGCATAAGATTTTCCTTATGTCAAGGCAAGTAGAGGTTGACCTAAAAAGACATGATTAAGATGTATAAAAATGACATTAGTATACTTGAATTGAATGAGAATTTGACACATAATAGGACACAATGGTGACGAAGGATCCATGTAGCTGACCCCACTTAGTGGGATAATGGCTTCTTGTTGTTGTTGTTGTTTAGTTTATTTATTATAGGATTATTTATTTTAGTTTAGATTTTTCATTTTAGTTTATTTTTTAGGTTTAGGTTTAGGTTTATTTTTTAGTTTAGTTTTATTTTTATTTTATTTTTTAGGTTTATCTTTTATTTTTATTTATAGTTTAGGTTAGGTTTTCATTTTATTTTTTTAGGTTTAGGTTTTTATTTTAGTTTTATTTTTAGGTTTTATTTCCTAGTATAAGTTTAGGTTTATTTTTAGCTTATATTATTTTATTTAGGGTTTAAGTTTAGTTTATTTTATGTTTAAGTTTAGGTTTTATTTATTTTAGTTTAGTTTATTTTAATTTAGGTTTTGGTTTATTTTATTTTTATTTTAGGTTTAGGTTTTTCTTTTTAGTTTAGGGTTTAGGTTTTAGTTATTTTGGTTTATTTTATTTTATTTTATTTTTGGTTAATTTTATTTTTATTTTAGGTTTAATTTTTATTTTATTTAGGTTTTTTTACTTTTTTTAGTTTAGTTTAGGTTTTTATTTAATTTATTTTAGTTTAGTTTTTATTTTTTATTTTATTTTCTTTTTAGGTTTTGGTTTAAGTTTATGTTTTAGTTTAGGTTTTAATTATTATTTTTATTATATTTCTATTTAGGTTATTTTATTTATTTTATTTTAAGGTTTTATTTAGTTTAGGTTTAGGTTTTTAGCTTTTTAGGATTTAATGATTAGGGTTTACGGTGTAGGGTTAGTTGAGGGTTTAGGGTTTTGGATTTGGGGTTTAGGGTCTAGGGTTTAGGGTTAGGTTTTAAGGTTTAGTGTTTGGGGTTTAAAGTTTAGGGTTTTTAGGGTTTAGGGTTTATGGTTGATTGTTTAGGTTTTAGGTCTAGGTTCAGGTTTTAGTTTAGGGTTTAGGGTTTTTGGTTTTTTTTAATAGAGAACAAACTTAGATTCAACATTTCTTCTTTTTGATTTCATTAACCAACTAACACACCAAGTTTTTTAAGACACAAGCGATGACATAGATAAAAATTTAGCACACATAGAGAAAATCAAAACTACTAACCATCTCTTGTAAAAAGAGATTACATAGCGGAGATCGGATGGTGGATAGTTCTCAGTTCCCATCAGAACCACCTGGCCTCTTGAGTAGTGGGATCCACCATCATATCTAATCTTTCCTTCACCCAGACGGCCGCTCCTCCCACCTCCATAACCACCACTGCTCTGACCACCACCTCCATATCCACTAGCACTTCCAGATCCCCCACCACCACTTCGATAACCACCACCTCTGCATTCACCTCCACCGCCAGATCTAGACTAAGTCTGGTTGACGGTGATGTTCCTACCATCAAGGTTCCTCCCATTCTTAGGGTTTCAATTTAGGTTTATTAGGTTTTAGGGTTTAGGCTTAATTTTTAATTTACATAATTACTTTAGGTTTAGGTTTAGGGTTTGGGGTTCTAGGTTTAGGGTTTACGGTTTAGGGTTTAGTGTTTAGGGTTTAGGGTTTAAGGTTTAGTGTTTATGGTTTTAGGGTTTAGGATTAGGGTTTAGGGTTTATGGTTTAGCATTTAGGGTTTAAGATTTAGGGTTTTTTAGGGTTTAGGGTTTAGGGTTAGGTTTAGGGTTTTGGGTTTAGGGTTTAGGGTTTTTTTTAAAAAAAAATTAAGTAAACTGGTAGGTTTAGGTTAATTTAGTTTATTTATTTTTTATTTATTTTAGTTAATTTTATTTTTTATTTTAATTTAGGTTTATTTTTTTACTTTTATTTAGTTTGGTTTATTTATTTTTGGTTCATTTATTTTAGTTTAGGTTGTTTATTTTAGTTTAGTTTTTTAGTTTAAGTTTATTTTTTATTTGAGTTTTATATTTATTTTATTTTTTAGGTTTAGGTTTTATTTTTTCTTTTTAGGTTTAGGTTTATGTTTTTATTTTATTTTTAGGTTTAGGTTTAAGATTTTTATTTAGGTTTATTGTTAGGTTTTATTTTTTTAGTTTAGGTTTAGGTTTATTTTTAGTTTATTTTATTTTATTTATTTGAGGGTTTAGGTTTAGGTTTTATTTATTTTAGTTTAGGTTTTGGTTTATTTAATTTTATTTATTTAATTTTTATTTTAGGTTTAGGTTTTTTTTTTAGTTTAGGATTTAGGTTTTTTTTAAATTTAATTTTAGGTTTTTTTTAAGGTTTATTTTTTAGGATTAGGTTTTTATTTAGTTTTTATTTTATTTTATTTTAGTTTTATTTTATTTTTATTTTACATTTAGTTTTATTTTATTAAGGTTTTTTATTCTTAGGTTTATTTTAATTTTTAGTTTAGCATAGTTTTTTTTTTAATTTTAGTTTAGTTTATTTTTATTTTTTATTTTATTTTATTTTTAGGTTTAGGTTTAAGTTTTAATTTAGGTATTTATTTTATTTTAATTTATTAAGGTTTTTGTTTTTTTAATTTTTTTATTTTTTTTAGGTTTTATTTAGTTTAGGTTTTTAGGGTTTAGGGTTTATGGTTATGGTTTAGGGTTTAGGGTTTAGGGTTAGTTTAGGGTTTTTAAGGGTTTAGGGTTTATTTTAGGGTATAGAGTTTAGGGTTTAGGATTTTTTTAAATTAAGTAAACTAGTAGGTTTAGGTTTATCTAGTTTATTTAGATTATTATTTTTTAAGTTTATTTTAATTCTTATTTTTATATAGGTTTATTTATTTTAATTTAATTTTTAGGTTTTGGTTTAGGTTGATGTTTATTATTTTGTTTAGTTTTATTTTTATTTTATTTTTAAGGTTTAGGTTTCATTTTTTATTCTTAGGTTTAGGTTTTGGTTTTTATTTTTTATTTTTTATGTTTAAGTTTTAGGTTTATTTTTAGGTTTTAATTTTAGTTTAGGTTTAGGATTATTTTTAGTTTATTTTATTTTATTTAGTTTAGGTTTAGGTTTAGGTTTAGTTTATTTTAGGTTTAGGTTTAGGTTTTATTTATTTTAGTTTAGTTTATTTTAGTTTAGGTTTATGTTTATGTTTATTTTGTTTAGTTTAGGTTTAGGTTTCTTTTAGTTTAGGGTTTAGGTTTTATTTTTTAATTATTTTTAGGTTTAAGTTTTTATTTAGTTTTTATATTATTTTATTTTGGTTTACTTTATTTTATTTAAAATTTAGTTTTTATTCTATCTAGGTTTTTATTTTAAGGATTATTTTATTTTATGTTTTGATTTATTTTATTTTATTTTAGTTTTTATTTTTTATTTTATTATACTTTTAGCTTTAGGTTTAGGTTTTAATTTTGGTTATTATTATTATTTTTATTTTGTTTAGGTTTAGGTTTTTTTATTTATTTTACTTTTAGGTTCTAGTTTGTTTAGGTTTAGGTTTTTAGGTTTTGAGGGTTTAGGGTTTAGTGTTTGGGGTTTAGGGTTTAGAGTTTAGGTTTGTAGGTTTTAGGGTTTAGGGTTTAGGGTTTAAGTTTTAGGATTAGGGTTCAGGTTTTAGTTTAGAATTTAGGGTTTTTGTTTTTTTTTAAAAATTTTTTTACAAAGAACAAATTCAAATTCAACAATTCTTCTTTTCGATTTCATCAACCAAGTAACAAACCACGAAAGTGAGGTAATCAAATGACCTCCTTGGGTTCTGAAATGTCTGGTTCTATAAATTCAATCTTATATAAATCAATATAGAAAAATAAAAAAATTAAAAAAAAAAGAAAATTTAAAAAAAACAAAAAAAAATTCTAATATAAATCAATACTTGAATAGAGGAAAGAGAACTCAACATTCATTCACTTAAGCTATAAGCACATGCATTTCTTATGTATTTATAACTAGTAGCATAACACATATTATTTTTCATTTATAAGCTTTTGAAAAATACATTTGGATTTAATAGTGATAATAATACACATATATTAAATTAAATCAACACATAGCTTATATAAAAGAAATCCATTTTATTTTACTTGATTTTGAAAAGATGGATGCATGAATTCAAATGACATGCCAAATTTAACATGATTGAATAGAGGACAATCAAATATAGGCATGTGATTTATTCAACCAAACTAGTTCTTAAGGATAATCAAATCAAATAAGATTATTTGAAGTAAACCAAAGCTTCTTTATTAATTAAGGTTTGGATTTGATCTTATTTAAAGAGGAGAAGAGAAATAATCACTTGTTGTTTTAAACCCATTCCCACATTGGCGATTTGATTTAATTTAAGGAAATGTAATTAAGTTGATTTTATGGGTTAATTAAGTTGAACCCTTAATTAGATGAATTAATTACCCTTACCTATGTCACCTTAAAGTTATTAATTGAATAATTATGAGCCAACATGATAGGAATGGAAAATAAACTTCCAATGTTCCTGGGAAATAAAAGGGGCCTAATGCTATTTGCTCATGATTAACAATTAATTAGATTAAGGGACTTAAAGAATTACTCTTATGGTTTTCTCACATATGTGGACTAACCATAATTTCATTAAACTCCTTTATGTTATTCAACACCTAAAGATCTACCACATGATTTAATTAATTAAGGTCTGATGTGATTATGATTTCAATTTGATTAAGTGATTTAATTAATTAATTAAATCTTAATTAATTTTATTATAAAAAAAGGTGAAATAAACATAGGGAAAGGGGTCCCCCCTTTTCCTTAGTACACTTAATGTTGAACAATGATTAATAAACTTAATTAACTAATTTGTTACTGTTGATGGGATTAATTAATCATTAATTAACTTAAAAGAGTAGTTAAAGTTTAATTAGTCAATTTTCTTAATTAAGAGAGCAATAATCCCAATAAAATCATAGGAGGCAGAGGACATCCCATTAAATTAACCAACAAAATTTGGAATTAATTGTTCAAGTAATTAAAAAGTAATTAAGCTAATTAATTTTATAATTAAAACTTAATTAAACCTTAATTACTGCTCAAAATTAATTAAGATCATTTTTAATTAATTCTCCTCCTAAATACTTTTAAGATGAGTATTTATTTACATTTTTTGATTTTTCTATGATGTTTTATTATTTTTAGAAGTTTTAGTCATTAAAAATGATTAATTAAACCTAATTAAAGCCTAATCTTGTTGGGGCCATGTGGCGCACTGACACAGCGTGCTTTCCATGTGGAACTGCGAGATTGGCTACTTAAAACTTATCCTACTCAGCACCTATGTGGCGGTGGAGGATGCGCTTTCTCATCCACCGTCCAATCTAGATCTTGGACATTTCGACCCAATCTATAGCAATAGGATTAAATCGGTCGATCTAGCGATCTAATCATGATGTCCATTACGTCACATGGAATGAACGATGATCTAATGTCACTTCAGTGTGGGAGAATGAGTATGTTCTCCATTACTCACTTGATCATCGGATCAACTCCAAAAGTATCCCACACCTTCACAACATCGATCAGAGGGGATCCAACGGTCAAGATCACACGAGATGCAAATTTTCTTCAAAAAGCTCCAACCCATTTTTTCTTAAAGATCAGTTTTGGAAACGTACCCGTTAGAGCACAAAATCGGTGGCTCGAATGATTGAGGAAGCTTCATTTAGTGGAGATGAAGCTCTGTTGAGTAGCAATTGGATCAGTTCTTTGATGTTCGCTAGGAAGGCCATGAACAGATGATTTGGAGCTTAGCTTTGATAGAAGTCCTACCTCCGATGCTCAAGAAACTTGGGAGATGATTCATTCTTGCTCAACGGGGCCAAATGAAGGTGCATGCATAATTAATTTGAGTTTTATCGAGAGATTGGGAAGTTAGGTTAGAAATGGGAGTGTCTTATTTTGGATAGACGGGAATGGCATTTTCTGATTGAGGAATGAGCTTGGGAGCTTAGGAATGGCTCATCTTGGGTAGGACTTTGAGAATGATTTGTGTGTGTTTGAGTTGAAATGAGGGGTGTATGCCCCCATCTTCATCAAATGGTGGGATCAGGTTTGGCTTCTAGTGATTCATCTTAGTCATGGGTGGCGGAGGAGAGAGTTGGCGATTTGGTTGGTTGAAGGTGTGGAGGTGGCGCCAAGGAAGAATCATGGGTGTCCTATGGGTTTCAAATGTTCCAATGGGGAGGGTGTGATTTCACCACTTGTGGGTGACAACCACCCCTTGGTTGGGCAATGTCCTAGGTGCCTAGGTGGACCATTAGGAGAGTACCACATGCCCAAGGAATGAAAATGACCACTTACATGGGTGATTTATCTCATGTGATGCCCTTGACCTAAGGGTAGAATGATCATTTAACATTGGTTTTGATTTGCGATTTGAAATGAGCCAAAAATTTAAATTTCAAGTCAATTGATTTGGTTAGGTTTGGTTCAATTTGACTAATTTAGGTCAAATTGGGTTAGGTTGGGACAAGTTGACCAATTGGTAAAAAACCAAGGGTTGGTCAAGTTCATATGATCATTTGGGTTCAATTGGTTTGCTTTAGTTCGGCTTAGATTTGATTTTGGCTCAATTGAATTAATTTGGGTCAAATAAGTTCAATTTGACAATTTGGTAAAACTTGGGTTGGGTGTTTAGTTGACTAATTGAAGTTGATTGTGAGTTTTAGTTTTAATTAATTTGGATTTGGTTTTGATTTTGGCCAACTTGAACCTTTAGGTCAACTTGGACTAAGTAGGTCAATTGGGTTTAATTGGGTCCAATCATAGCTTTGGTCAAGTTCAATAATCAATTTGGAATGAACTTGAGCCATTGGTTGAAATCAATTTGGTTTATATTTTGATTTTACCTAATTTGGTCTTTTTGGACAATTTGGGTCAACTTGGGTCAAGAGGGCCAATTGGGTTTGGCTTGACTCAATTGAAGGTCAAGTCATATTCAAATATTGATTTTGATTTGGTATGAATCGTTGGTTTCAATGGATTTGGCAAAGGTTGCAATTTGGCTAGTTTGGGTTCATATGGGTTAAGGGGTTGACATGGTCAATGACCAAGTTGACTTGGTTTGGCCCAATTTGTAATAATTGATCAACTCAGGTTGAACAACAATCATGATGGGAGATTTTGACAGGCTTGGTTCATTCAAATTTGGGTAGCATTAGAACTTGGCTCAAATAGGTCAAATTATCCACTTTGGATAGACAAATTAGGTTTAGTTGGCTTGATTTTGGGTTGAGTTTGATTTACTTGAGTTTATATATGAATTTGGGATTGATATATAAATTCAATTGTAATTGGCTTGGGTTCAAATGGGTTTTGATTCATTTGAACATTTCAAGTCAAATGGGTTAAGTTGGATTTTACTTGGGTTGATTTTTGTTTAGCTTGATGATTGTATATTTCATTTTTATTTGTGAATATGATTGAAGGTATGATTGTGATTCATGAAAAAAAATCAATTTAATTCAGGATTTGGAATGAAGGAATTTGGCTAAGCCTATGGAGTTTTGTTGTGTGACTTAGTTTTGGATTTTTTATTTGGTTTGATTTAAATGTATATTCATTTAAATTTGTGAAGATGATTGAAAATATGATTGGTTTGTGAGAAAATCAATTGAGTTTGACTTGATTTGGATTAATATTTGGCTAAGTCCATGGGATAGGTCATATGGCTTAGGAAGGGTATTGATTGAATTTGATATAGTTTGATTTAGTTTTGATCATTTGAATGTAGATTTAATTTAAATTTTGGAAGATGATTAAAGATATAAATTGAATATGAGAAAATCAATTAATTTTGGATTGATTTGGATTAAGATTTGGCTAAGTCCATATGATAGGTCATATGGCTTAGGAAGGGTTTCAAGTTTGGATTTTATCATGTGCTTCAATCATTTGGTTTTGGAATTTGAGTTTGGATTTGGATTTGTATTTAATGCTTGAATTGAATTTGAGGTTTAGTTTGAGAAGTTGAACATGGATTAGATTTGGGTTGTAGGGTAGGTGGATTATCCTAATCCCTAAGGCATAACCTAATCTTGTGGTTAACTCTTATAAGTCTTTAGGCTTAGGTTAAGTGTTTACCTAATTGTTAGAAGTGTCTTATGACTAGGGAAGTCTTAGTGTCTAGAAGACTCCTAAGTCTAAGATGGGAAGATTGAATTTGCATTCTAGAAGTGAGGTCAACATGCCTTAGGCTCCATAGTGTTGCCCTTGGAGATAGATGATTGGAAGACTGAAGCCAAGTTTCACATTATAGACTCGGATACATCTTTCAATGCTTTGCTTGGGAGACCATGGATACATGAGAACAACATAGTTCCATCCTCTTTACATTAGTGTATCAAGTTTCTGAGAGGTTGGATCGTCTACAGTGTTAAAGGAGATCTCAAGCCATTTACAGTTCACGTGGTCGACATAAATGAGAATGTAGCTTACTACCTCCCTCAAAATCAACAAGTCTATTCTTGCAAACTTGGCCAAAGTTTAAAAATAAAAGAAAAAGAAAATGAAAATGAAAATGAAAGAGAAAAAGAAAAAGAAAACAATAGAGAAAATGAAAAAGAAAATAAAAGGGAGCAAAAATAGACCTGGAGGAGGATGTGGAGCTTGACATTAGATTCCACCCAGTTAGTTACTCCATTCAACATATGGGTGGGACGACCTCCACCAGAGAAAGATGCTAGTTAGGAGGTCAGGGTGGAAAACCTCCTTATTGGTCACCCAATAGAAGATATATATCAACTACCAGGAGTACACCTTCTAGCTCCAAGGAGATCATTTGATTACCTCACTTCTCTGGTTTAACAATGGCACACACTTATTTAATTTCATTCTTATGTCTTTTTTGTATAAGAATTTGGATAAAGTTTTAAATTAATATGTTTAAATAATTCAATCAAATAAAATATAAATTCTAAACATACACATACATTCATCATTTAAGTGTGCTAAAATATGTTGCATGTATAGATACACTTAGGATTAAATCATATGCATGGTACATGTGATGGAAAGGAATGATTTAATATATGTCCTGTAGTAGTAATTGAATTAAATTAATCTTAAGATGCCCTTCATTTTGAGTAGGATTATTTAAAGTGAACCTAAACTTAGGATTAATTAAATCATTTAAAAAGCCATTCACTAAAGAAAACTAAATCAAATTAATATACTTTAGAAAGTGACTTATGGTAGGGATGAAAGAGGGCATTCTTCTTTTCCTCACTTTATAACACATAGTTGCTAAGTGTAATCAAATGAAACAAAAGAAAACACAAATTAAAATTCCCAAATCAATTAAACTACTTCAAGTGAAATCAACCTTTTATGTAAAATTGAATCCTTCTACACTTAGAAATTACAACACTAATGCCAAACAAGACTTACCACACAAACCTTAATACACACATTAGAATTAAGTCACCACTTCTAGCTCTAAGTTAGGACGATATATGATGTGATGTATGTTTTGTTTAATGATGCATTATTATAGATTTGATGCTAGGGTGTATGCTTCGTAGACTTCATCATAGGATAATATTAGCTTAATCATGTTTACTATAGGGGATTATGCTTAAGGGATGCTTAAAAATAAATGTGAATGCTCTTTTTGTCGGTTGCTTAAATCCTTAAGCATAATCCAAGTTAGGACAGGTGGGCTTAGTTACCCATGTGTATGGTGCTAAGTCCAAATTATAAATACAACTGCTTGGGATTTTATGTATATTTAGTTAACCTCTATTTTGCAGGTGTAGTTAGATTTACTTTTCGCATATAAATGTAATTTTTGCAATAAGAATTATGATTAGTGCTATGGGAGATTAGGATGAGCAGTGGCTAGAAGGCTTTGTCCTAGGGTGCCCTATGATGCCTTTGAAGCAAACACCATCCAAATCAAAGACGGAACCAAATTAGAAATGGAGATATGAAGAAAGAAGACCCCTATAGAATTTAATACAATTATAATTATTCTTTTGTATTCTAGGTTGTATAAGGGTAGAGCTCGGCATTCCCACAACCTTGTGTTGGTGAATTATAAGCCCTAGTAATCTAATTGAATTTCAACTCAAAACATATAAATCTCCTCAACTTCAAATTATAAAGCCCAACCATAGGATAGATTCGATTGCTCATTATGTTTCCTAGTATCATGAGCCTTTCTTACTTATTTCATTTAGATTCCAAAAATAAGTCTTCTCTTTAAACTTTTCTAATTGATTTTCCAAATACAACCAATCCTTTGATAGTCTAACCTTGAAATCTTTGGAGATGATAATTGCCAACTTTAATCGAGAGTATTCTAAAGAAATTTTATTTCCTAAGATGTAATTAACTATGAAGGCTTATCTCCATAAGGAACTTGAGAACCCGGTTTAATATAAACCCTACTTTATTCATCCATGTAAAGTAGGGGAAAATTTTCTCCTACATTTGAAGACCTATCGTGCTTTAGGAGTCCATATTATGTGATTAGGTCCATTATAGGGTGATGCTTTTATCTTTCGAGATAGTACATCATACCTCAATGTTATACCCAATCACCCCCATACATCCAAAAACAAATACCATAAGGCCCTCTTGCCTTGTTCATTGAATCCTTTCAACATCATCCTTTCTTTTGGAGTTTGCAGAGATGTCGATCCTCAAGTAGGCAAGGGATCTTAGACTCATAATGTTGAGTTATACACTTGGGTCAACAAGAACTCTGGATAGCCAGTATCTGCCAACATCCAATGTAAGTTAAAGAGGCGGTAGTGTTCGGTCGTCCCTAAGAGTAAGTCTTCATCGCTTAATGTAACTAAATAAAAACCTAAACCTAAACCAAAAATAAACTAAACCTAAATCTAAACAAAAACAAAACAAAATAAAATAAAATAAAAAGTAACCTAAACCTAAACTAAAAAATAAAACCTAAAAATAAACTTAAAATAAAAACCTAAAACCTAAACCAAAAAAAATATAATAGAAACTTAATCATAAACCAAAAAACTAAAAATAAAACATAAACCTAAAAAATAAAATAAAAATAAAACTAAACTAAAAAATAAACCAAACCCTAAACCTATACCTAAAAAATAAACTAAAATAAAAAAAACTAAACTAAAATAAATAAATTACACAAAATAAAAATAAAAATAAACTTAGATAAAAAAATATATAATAAACTAAATAAACCTAAACCTATCAGTTCACTTAATTTAAATAATAAATAAATAAAAATAAAAAATAAAACCTCACCCAAACCATAAACCTACACCCAACTCCACTGATCATAAACCCTAAAAACCCTAAACTGAACCTAAAATAAACCCTGGGCCTAAACTCCCAGATCTAAACCTGGGCCACTGACCTTACTCCTGACCCTGAGCTAAACCCACCTAAACCCCCCCACCACTGGGCCTACCAGGCTGAAACCCCAAGCCAGGCTGAGCTTAGCCACTACCAACCCAAACCTGAGTTAAGGCTGATCAAAAAAAACTTACCCATTGTGCCCCACTCACCCCTGACTAACTGAAGACCCCTGACCCCAAACCACACCCACCCTGACTCTAAACCCTAATATAATACTGATACTAACCAAAAAAACTCCCTGATGACCAAACCCTGAATGACAAAAACCCTAAACCCTGGGCCTAAAAAGCTAAAGCTAAAACAGAAAACTAAACAGGCAAACCTAAAAAAATAAACCCAGACCACAAACCCTAAAAACCTAAACCTAAACAATATCGATAAAAACATAAATACAATATAAACCTAAACCTATAAACTAAAATAAAATGATAAAAAAAAACTTAAACCTAGATAAAATAAAATAATAAAATAAAATAAAAACATAAACTAAAACCTAATCCTAAACCTAAAAAAAATAAAATAAACTAATATAAATAAACTAAAATAAAATAATTTAAAACATAAACTAAACCAAAAAATAAAATAAACCTTAGAATAAAAAACCTAAATAAAATAAAAACTAAACATAAAATAAAAATAAAATATACTTAAAATAAAATAAAATAAAAATTAAATAAAAATATAATCCTAAAAAATAAACCTAAAAATAAAACATAAAAAATAAATAAATAATAAAACTAAAAAAAACCAAAATCTATAATAAACTAAACCTAAACCCTAAACTAAATAAAATAAAATGAAATAAAAATCCACCTAAACATAAACTAAAATAGAAAACCTAAAAATAAACCTAAAATATGAACATAAAACCTAAATCTAAAAATATAAAATAAAAAACTTAACCTAAACCTAAGAATAAAAAATAAAACCTAAATTTAAAAAATAAAATAAAAATAAAACTCAACTAAAAAATAAACCTAAACCTACACCTAAACTTGAAAAATAAACTAAAATAAAAAACCTAAACTAAAAAAAATAAATCTAAAATAAGTAAACTATGCTAAATAAAAAAAATAAACATAAATAAAAATAAAAAATAAAGTAAACTTAAATAAATAAAAATATAAAGTAAATAAACAAATGAAGAAATATTGAATATGAATTTGTTCTCTGCTAGAAAAAAAATCAAAAACCCTAAACCCTAAACTAAAACTTGAACCCGAAACCTAAACCCCAAACCCTAAACCCTAAACCCTAAACCTAAACCCTAAACCCTAAACCCTAAACCCTAAAACCCTAAACCCTAAGCCTAAACCGTAAAACTTAAACCCTAAACTCTGAACCCGAAAAAAAAACCCTAAACCCTAAAAACCTAAACCTAAACTAAATAGAACCTAAAAATAAAATAAATAAAAAAACTTAAACTAAAAATAAAATAAAATAAAGTAATAAAAATAAACTAAATTAAAATAAATAAAAACCTTAACTAAACTAAAAAATAAAATAAACCTAAGAATAAAAAACATAAATAAAATAAAAATTGAACGTAAGATAAAAATAAAATAAACTTAAAATAAATCTAAAATAAAATAAAATAAAAACTAAATAAAAAATTAAACCTAAAATATAAACCTAAAATTAAATAAAAAAACAAAACTTATACCATAAACTAAAAAAAAACCTAAACCCAAAATAAAAATAAAATAAACAAAATAAAATAAACCTAAACCTAAACTAAAATAAATAAAACCTAAAACTAAATCCTAAACTAAATAAAATAAAACAAACTAAGAATAAACCTAAATGTAAACTAAAGAATAAAACCTTAAAATAAACCTAAAATAAAAACATAAAACCAAAACTGAATAAAATAAAATAAAATATTAAACCTAAACATAAAAATAAAAAATTAAACCAAAACTTAGAAAATAAAATAAAAATAAAACTAAACTAAAATGTACACCTAAACCTAAACCTAAAAAATAAACTAAAATAAAAAACCTAAACTCAAATAAATAAACTAAACTAAATAAAAATATAAAAATAAACATAAATAAAAATACAAAATAAAATAAACTAAAATAAATAAATAAAAAACTAAATAAATAACAAATGAAATGTTCAATCTAAATTTGATCTCTGTTTAAAAAAAAACCTAAAACCCTAAACCCAAAATTAAAACTTGAACCTTAAACCTAAAACCAAAACAATAAACCCTAATCCCTAAACCCTAAAAACCCTAAATCTTAAACCCTAAATCCTAAATCCTAAAACCCTAAACCTTAAGCCCTAAACAATAAAACCTAAACCCTAAACCCTAAACCCAACAAGAAAAAAAACCCTAAACCCTAAAAACCTAAACTAAATAAAACCTAAAAATAAAACAAATAAATAAACCAAAATCTAAATAAAATAATAAAATAAAATAAAATAAAAACCTAAACCTAAACTGAAAAATAAAGTAAAATAAACTAATAAAAATAAACTAAAATAAAATAAATAAAAACCTAAACATAATTAATAAATAAAATGAACATAAGAATAAAAACCCTAAATAAAATAAAAACTAAACGTAAGATAAAAATAAAATAAACCTAAAAAAAACTAAAATAAAATAAAATAAAAACTAAATAAAAACATAAACCTAAAACATAAACCTAAAAATAAAACATTAAAATAAATAAAAACTAAAACCTAAACCATAAACTAAAAAAAACTAAACCTTAAATAAAAATAAAATAAACAAAATAAAATAAACCTGAACCTAAACTAAAATAAATTAAACTAAATTAAATAAAACCTAAACCTAAACATAAAATAAATTAAACCTAAACCCTAAACTAAATAAAGTAAAATCAAATAAAAATAAACCTAAACCCTAACTAAAAAATAAAACCTAAAAATGAACCTAAAAAATAAAATAAAAAACTAAACCTAAATAAAAAAAAACCTAAACCTAAACCTAAAAAATAAATTAAAAATAAAACTCAACTAAAAAATAAACCTAAACCTAAACCTACAAAATAAACTAAAATTAAAAACCTAAACTAAAATAAATTAACCTAAAATAAATAAACTTAACTTAAAAAAAACTAAAAAAAAAACTAAATAAACTAAATAAATAAAAGAAGAAATGTTGAATATGAATTTGTTCTCTATTAAAAAAAATCCTAAACCCTAAACCCTAAACTAAAACTTGAACCGAGAACCTAAAACCTAAACCCTAAACACTAAACCCTAAACCCTAGAAACCTTAAAGCCTAAACCTTGAACCCTAATCCGTAAACCCTAAAACCCTAAACCCTAAATCCTAAAGCCTAAACCCTAAACCCTAAACCTAAAACCCTAAACCCTAAAAAGCTAAAAACCTAAACCTAAACTAAATAAAACATAATAAATAAATAAATAAATGTAAATGAAAATAAATTAAAAAATAAAATAAAATAAAACCTAAACCTAAACCTAAATAAAATAAAATAAAAAATAAAACTAAACTAAAATATAATTAAAAAAAACCTAAACTAAACTAAAAAAATAAAAAAGCTAAATAAAAATAAAAAATAAAAAAACTAAAATAAATAAAAAATAAACTAAATAAACATAAGCCTATCAGTTTACTTAATATTTTAAAAAAATAAAAAAAATTCTAACCTTAAACTCTAAACCTTAAACCCTAAAACCTTAAACCCAAAACCCTAAAACCTAAATCATAAACCCTAAACTGTAAATCCCAAACCCTAAACCCTAAAAACTTTAAAGCCTAAACCAAACTAAATTAAACATAAAAATAAAATAAATAACTAAACCTAAACCTAAATAAAATAAAATAAAATAAAAACTAAACTAAAACCTAAACCTAAACCTAAAAAATAAAATAAAATAAAAAATAAAAACTAAACTAAAATAAAATAAACAAAAACCTGAACTAAATTAGAAATTAAAATAAACCTAAAAATAAAAAACTTAAATAAAATCAAACCTAAACATAAAACAAAAATAAAATGAACTTAAAATTAAATAGTATAAAAACTATAAAAAACCTTAACCTGAAAAATAAACCTAAAAATAAATAAATAATAAAACCAAAACACTAAATTAAAAAAAAGCCTAAACCTAAAATTAACAAACATAAATCTAAATTTAAACTAAAATAAACTAAACTAAAATAAATAAAACCGAAAGCTAAACCTAAAATGATCTAAACTTAAACCCTAAACAAAATAAAATAAAATAAACTAAAAATAAACCTAAACCTAAACTAAAAAATAAACCTAAAATAAAAACCTAAAATGTAAAACTAAAAAACTCAATAATAATTACTAAACTACAAAATAAACATAAACCTAAACCTAAACCTAAAAAATAAATTAAAATACAAAACCTAATCTAAAATAAATAAACTAAACTAAATAAAAGCGAAAAATAAACTTAATAAAACTATAAAATAAACTAAATGATCTTAATAAACCAAAACCTACTAGTTTACTTAATTTTCAAAAAAGAATCCCTAAACCCTAACCCTAAACACTAAATCCTAAACCCTAAATCCTAAACCCTAAACCCTAAAACTAACCCTAAATCGTAAACCCTTAACCATAAACTAACCTTTAACACTAAACCCTAAATCCTAAACCCTAAAACCCTAAACCTTAAACCCTAAATTAATCCTAAACCATAAACACTAAACCCTAATCTAACCCTAAACCCTAAGCTAACCTTAAACCCTAAAACCTAAATTGTAAATCCTAAACCCCAAAAACCCTAAACCCTAAACCCTAAACCCTAAACCCTAAACTCTAAAATCTAAATCCCAAACCCTAAACCCTAAAAATATGAAAACATAAACTTGAAGTAAAAAAACTAAAATGTAAACCAAAACCTAAAATAAACTAAACCTTAACCTAAAGCTAAACTAAATAAAATTAAATAAAAGAAAAATAAACCTAAACCTAAACTAAAAAATTAAACTTAAAAATAAACCTAAAATACAAACCTAAAACGAAAACCTAAAAAAATTAAATAAAAACATAAACCTAAACCTAAAATTAAAAAAAAAATAAAAGCTAAACCTAAAAAATAAAAGAAAAATAAAACTAAACTAAAAAAATAAACATAAACCTAAAACTAAACTTAAAAAATAAACTAAAATAAAAAACCTAAACTAAAATAAATAACCCTAAAATAAATAAACTAAACTAAATAAAAATAAAAAATAAACCTAAATAAAAATAAAAAATTAAATAAACTAAAATAAATAAAAATTAAACTAAAGAAATTAAATAAATCTAAACCTAAACCTAAACCCTAAATCTAAACCTAAACCTAAACCCAAAAACCCTAAATCCTTAACCTTAAAACCTAAACCCTAAACCTAAAACTAATCGTAAACCCTAAACCCTACACCCTAAAACCTTAAACTCTAAAACTCTAAACCCTAAACCCTAAACTCTAAACCCTAAACCCTAAAACCTAAACCCTAAACCCAAAACCCTAACCCTAAACCCTAAACCCTAAATCCCTAAACTAAAACCTAAGTCCTAAACCCTAAATCCTAATCCCTAAACATAAACCTGAACCTAAACCAAAAAATAAACTAAGATAAAAAAACCAAAACAAAAATAAATTAACCTAAAATATATAACTAAACTAAATAAAAATAAGAAATAAACTTAAATAAAAAATTAAAAATAATAAACTAAAATAAATAAAAAAATAAACTAAATAAACCTAAGCCAATTGGTTTACTTAATTTTAAAAAAAACCATAAACCCTAAACCCTAAACCTTAAACCTTAAACATTAAATCCTAAACCATAAAACTTAAACCCTAAATACTAAAACTAACCCTAAACCCTAAACACTAAACCTACAACTCTAATCCTTAAACCCAAAATAAAAAAATAAAAAGTAAATAAATAAAATCATAACCTTAAACCATAATCCCTAAGCCCTAAAACTAACCCTAAGCCCTAAACCTTAAAACTAACCTTAAACCCTAAACCTACAACCCTAAAACAAATCGTAAATCTTAAACCTACAACCCTAAACCTAAATCCTAAAACCCTAAACCTTAAACCCTAAATCCTAAACAAAAATCCTAAACCCTAAACCCTAAACCCAAAACCTACAACCCTAAACCCTAAACTCAAAACCCTAAACCTTAAACCCTAAGTGGTAAATCATAAACCCCAAAAACCATAAACCATAAAGCCTAAACACAAAACCCTAAACCCTAAAACCCTAAACCCTAAAACCCTAAACCCTAAAAACCTAAATACCTAAACCTAAAGTAAATAAAAGCTAAAAAGAAAATAAATAAAAAAACTTAAACCTAAATAAATTAATAAAATATAATAAAATAATAACCTAAACTAAAATCTAAACCTAAACCTAAAAATAAAATAACATAAAAAATTAAAAAACTAAAATAAAATTAATAAAAATAAAAACTAAACTAAAAAATAAAATAAACCTAAGAATAAAAAACCTAAATAAAATAAAAACTAAATCTAAAATAAAAATAAGATAAACTTAAAATGAAATAAAATAAAAACTTAAGCCTAAAAAATAAACCTAAAAATAAAAGCTAAAAATAAATAAGAAAGAAAACCCAAACCCTAAACTAAAAATAAAAACTAAACTTAAAATAAAATTAAAATAAACAAAATAAAATAAACATATCCCTAAACTAAAACTAATAAAACCTAAACATAAACCTAAAATACACTAAGCCTAAATCGTAAACTAAATAAAATAAAATAAACTAAAATTAAACCTAAACACAAAATAAAAAAAATAAAACATAAAAATAAACTTGAAATAAAAATCTAAAACCTAAACCTAAAAAAATAAAATAAAATCCTAAACCTAAACATAAAATAAAAAATAAAACTTAAATCTAAAAAATAAAATAAAAATAAAACTAAACTAAAAAATAAACATAAACCTAAACATAAACCTAAAAAATAAACTAAAATAAATAAACCAAAAATAAATAAACTAAACAAAATAAAAGTAAAAAAATAAACCTAAATAAAAACTAAAAATTTAATAAACTAAAATAAACTAAAAATAAAATAAATAAACTTAAACCTAATGGTTTACTTAATTTATTTTTTGAAAAAAACCCCTAAACTCTAAACCCTAAACCCTAAATTTTTAACCCTAAACACTAAACCCTAAACCTTCAACCCTAAACCCTAAACTAACCCTAAACTTTAAACCATAACCCTAAACCTTAAAACACTAAACCATCAACCCTGACTTAACCCTAAACCATAAACCCTAAACCCTAAACCCTAAACCCTAAGCTAACCCTAAACCATAAGCCCTAAACCTTAAACCTTAAAAACCTAAAAACCTAAACATAAAGTAAATAAAAACTAAAAATAAAATAAATAAAAAAACTAAAACTTAATAAAATAAAAAAATAAAATAAAATAAAAATATAAACTAAAACCTAAACCTAATCATAAAAATAAAATAAATAAAAATTAACTAAATTAAAATGAAATAAAAACCTAAACTAAATTAAAAAATAAAATAAACTAAAGAATAAAAAACCTAAATAAAATAAAAACTAAACATAAAATAAAAATAAGATAAACCTAAAATAGAATAAAATAAAATAAAAACTAAATAAAATCCTAAACCTAAAAAATAAACCTAAAAATAAATAAAAAATAAAACCCAAACCCTAAATTTAAAATAAAAACTAAACTTAAAATAAAAATAAAATAAACAAAATAAAGTAAACTTAAACCTAAACTAAAATAAACAATAGTAAAACAATTAAAACCTAAACCTAAACCAAAATCCCAATCTAAATAAAATAAAATAAACTAAAAGTAAACCTAAACCTAAACTATAAAATAAATCCTAAAAATAAACCAAAAATTAAAATCGAAAATTTAAACCCTAAAATCCTAAAAACCTAAAACCAAACTAAATAAAACTTAAAAATAAAAATAAATAAAAAAACCTAAACCAAATTAAAATGAAATAAAAAAATAAAATAAAAACATAAACTAAAACCTAAACCTAAACCTAAAAAGAAAATGAAATAAAAAATAAAAACTAAACTATAATAAAATAAGTAAAAGCCTAAACTAATCAAAAAATAAATAAATAACCTAAATAGAATAAAAACTATACCTAAAATAAAAATAAAATAAACCTAAAATAATAATAATATAAACCTAAACCTAAACTAAGATAAACTAAACTAAAATAAATAAAACCTAAACCTAAACTTAAAATAAACTAAACCTAAACCAAAACCTAAACTAATAAAAATAAAATAAACAAAAAATAAACCTAAACTTAAACTAAAAAATAATACCTAAAAATAAACCTAAAATAAAAACCTAAAACCTAAACCTAAAAAAATAAAATAAAAACCTAAACCTATACCTAAAAATACAAAATGAAACTTAAACCTTAAAAATAAAATAAAAAAAAAAACCTAAACTAAAAAAGTAAACCTAAACCTATAAAAATAAACTAAAATAATTAATCTAAACTAAACAAAAATAAAATGAAAATTAAATAAAAATAAAAAAGAAAATAAACTAAAATAAATAAAAATTAAATTAAATAAACCTAAACATATTAGTTTACTTAATTTATAAAAAATAAAAAATAAAGAAAATAAAAATAAATAAAAAACCCTAAACCTTAAAACCCTAAACCCTAAACCCTAAAACCCTAATTCCTAAACCTTAGACCTTAAACCCTAAACCCTAAAATGTACAACCCTAAACCCTAAAACCTAAACCCCAAACCCTAGACCCTAAACCTCAAACCCTAAACCCTAAACCCTCAAATATACAACCCTAAACCCTAAAACCTAAATCTCAAAGCCTAAACCTAAACTAAATAAAACCTAAAAAAATAAAATGAACAAAAAAACATAAACCTTAATAAAATAAAAAATAAAATAAAATAAAAAACCTAAACCTAAACCTAAAAATAAATTAAAATAAAAAATAAAAATTAAACTAAAATAAAATAAATAATAACTTAAACTAAACTATAAAATAAAATAAACCTAAAAATAAAAAACCTAAAAAAAATAAAAATGAAATAAACCTAAAATAAAATAAAATAAAAATGTAAACCTAAAAATAAATAAAAAATAAAACCCAAATCCTAAACTAAAAATAAAAACTAAACCGAAAATAAAAATAAAATAAAATAATCCTTAATCTAAACTAAAATAAACTCTAAACTAAAATAAATAAAACCTAAACCTAAACTTAAAATAAACTAAACCTAAACCTTAAACTAAATAAAATAAGATAAACAAAAAATAAACCTAAACCTAAACTAAAAAATAAAATCTAAAAATAAACCTAAGAAAATAAAATAAAAACCTAAAATTAAACTTTAAAATAAACATAAAATGTAAACCTTAAAAATAAAATAAAAATAAAAATAAACTAAAAAATAAACATAAAACCAAAGACTAAACCTAAAAAATAAACTAAAATAAAAAAAAACCTAAACTAAAATAAATAATCCTAAAATAAATAAACCAAACTAAATATAAATTTAAAATAAACCTAAATAAAAATAAAAAATAAAATAAACTAAAATAAATAACCAAAAAAAATAAACTAAATAAACCTAAACATTCCGGTTTACTTAATTTTATTTTTTTTTAAAAAATCATAAACCCAAAACCCAAAACCCTAAATCCTAAACCCTAAACCTTAAAATAAACCCTAAACCCTAAACCTTAAACCAACAACCCTAAACTTACCACCCTAAAACCTAAACCCTAAACCTTGAACTAATCCTAAACCCTAAACCCTAAACCCTAAAGCCTAACCCTAACCCTAAACCCTAAACCCTAATCCTGAAACCCCAAAACCTTAAACCTTAAACCCTAAACTCACCCTAAACCCTAAAAACCCTAAAAACCATAAACCCTAAAGCTTACACCCTAAACTTAAAACCTTAAATTCCAAGCTAACCCTAAACCCTAAATGCTAAACCCTAAAAACCCTAAACCCTAAAGAAGAAACAGTACACCTTAAACCCTAAGCCCTAAACCCTAACCCTAAACCTAAACCCTAAAACCCTAAACCCTAAAACTCTAAACCCTAAACCCTAAACCCTAAAAACCTAAAAACCTAAACCTAAACTAAATAAAACCTAATAAAATTTAAAAAAAATTAAACCTAAATAAAATTAAAAAATAAAATAAAATAAAAACATAAACTAAAACATAAACCTAAACCTAAAATTAAAGAACATAATAATAAAAATAAAAATAAACTAAAATAAAATAAAGAAAAACCTAAACTAAACTTAAAAATTAAATAAACCTAAGAATATAAAACCTTAATAAAATAAAAACTAAAATAAAAAGAAAACTAAAATAAAATTAAATAAAATAAAATAAAACTAAATAAAAAATAAAACCAAAACCCAAAACTAAAAAAAACCTAAACCTAAAATAAAAATAAAATAAACAAAATAAAAAAACCTAAACCTAAACTAAAATAAGCTAAAGTAAAATAAATAAAACCAAAACCTTAACCTAAGATAAACTAAACTAAACCTAAACCTAAACTGAATTAAATAAAATAAACTAAACTAAAATAAATAAAACCAAAACCTTAACCTAAGATAAACTAAACTAAACCTAAACCTAAACTGAATAAAATAAAATAAACAAAAAATAAACCAAAACTTAAACTAAAAAATAAATCTTAAATATAAAACTAAAATAAAAACTTAAAACCTAATCCTAAAAAAATAAAATAAAAACCTAAACCTACACTTAAAAATAAAAAATAAAACCTAAACTTAAAAATTAAAATAAAAATAAAACTCAACTAAAAAATAAACATAAACCTAAACCTATGCCTGAAAAATAAACTAAAATAAAAACCTAAACTAAAACAAATAAACCTAAAATAAGTAAACTAAATTAAATAAAAATAAAAAATAAACCTAAATAAAAATAAAAATAAAAATAAACTAAAGTAAATAAAAAATAAACTAAATAAAATAAATAAGCCTAAACCTACCGTTTATTTAATTTTTTTTAAAAAACCCTAAGCATTAAACCCTAAAACCTAAACCCTAAGCCGTACACCCTAAACCCTAAACCCTAACCCTAAACCCTAAACCCTAAACCCCAAACTCTAAACCTAAACCTAAACTAACTAAATACATTAAATAATAAACCTAAACCCTAACCCTAAACCCTAAACCCTAAACCCCAAACCCTAAACAAAACCTAAAGTAACTAAATAAATTAAAAAATAAACCTAAACCCTAAAACCTAATAAACCGAAACCTAAACTTAGTCCCTAAGATTGGGCAAAACCTTGACGACAAGAACATCACCGTTAGCAGGCTCAGTCTAGATCTGGTAGTGGAGGCAAAGGAGGAGGCAGAGGTTATCGTAGTGGCAGGGGGGATTTGGAGGTGCTGGTGGATATTGAGGTGGTGGTTGGAGCAGTGGTGGTTATGCAGGTGGGAGACGTTACTGCGGTTACAGCCATGGTGGTGGCGAAGGTAGAGTTCGAGGTTATGAAGGTGTATCCTACTACTTGAGAGGTCAGGGTGGTTCTGATGGGAATAAGAGAAATTGATGAATGGCTGATCCGATCCACAACTTAAGGAACTGTGTCTTTATAGTAGAGACGGTTCTAGTTATCTAGGGTTTTTGATTTACTCTATGCATGTTCATTTTTTATCTATGTGTCGCTTGTGTCTTAAAAAAGTTGGTATGTTACTTGGTTGATGAAATTGAAAAGAAGAAATGTTGAATCTTAATTTGTTCTCTGTCATAAACAAAAAAATAACCAAAAACCTTAAACCCTAAATGAAAACCTAAACCACAGACATAAAACCTATACCTTAAACCCTAAAAATCCTAAACCCTAAACCTTAAACCTTAAACCTTAAACCCTAAACCCTAAAACCCTAAACCCTAAAACCCTAAACCCTAAAACCTAAACCCTAAAACCAGAACCCTAAACCCTAAACCCTAAACCCCAAACTCTAAACCTAAACCTAAAGTAACTAAATACATTAAATAATAAACCTAAACCCTAACCCTAAACCCTAAACCCTAACCCCAAACCCTAAACAAAACCTAAAGTAACTAAATAAATTAAAAAATAAATATAAACCCTAAAACCTAATAAACTGAAACCTAAACTTAATCCCTAAGATTGGGCAAAACCTTGATGACAGGAACATCACCGTTAGCAGGCTCAGTCTAGATCTCGTAGTGGAGGTGAAGGAGGAGGCAGAGGTTATCGTAGTGGCGGGGGGGATTTGGAGGTGCTGGTGGATATTGAGGTGGTGGTCGGAGCAGTGGTGGTTATGCAGGTGGGAGACATGATTGAGGTTACAACCATGGTGGTGGCGGAGGTAGAGTTCGAGGTTATGATGGTGGATCCTACTACTTGAGAGGTCGGGGTGGTTCTAATGGGAACTGGAGAAATTGATGAACGGCTGATCCGATCCACTACTTAAGGAACTGTGTCTTTATGGTAGAGACGGTTCTAGTTATCTAGGGTTTTTGATTTACTCTATGCATGTTCATTTTTTATCTATGTGTCGCTTGTGTCTTAAAAAAGTTGGTATGTTACTTGGTTGATGAAATTGAAAAGAAGAAATGTTGAATCTTAATTTGTTCTTTGTCAAAACAAATAAATAACCAAAAACCTTAAACCCTAAATGAAAACCTAAACCACAGACATAAAACCTATACCTTAAACCCTAAACCTTAAACCCTAAACCCTAAACCCTAAACCCTAAACCCTAAACTTTAAACCCTAAACCCTAAACCCTAAACCCTAAAACCCTAAACCCTAAAACCTAAACCTTAAAACCAGAACCCTAAACCTTATACACTAAACCCCAAACCCTAAACCCTAAAGTCAAAATCGTTAACTAACCTTAAACCCTAACCCTAAAAAGCTAATAACCTAAATTTAAACTAAATAAAACCTAAAAATGAAATAAATAAAAAAACCTAAACCAAAATAAATAAATAAATAAAATAAAATAAGAACCTAAAGTATATCCTAAACCTAAAAGGAAAAGAAAATAAAAAATAAAAACTAAACTAAAATAAAATAAATAAAAACCTAAACTAAATAAAAAAATAAAAAACATAAATAAAATTAAAATTAAACCTAAAATAAAAAGAAAATAAACTTAAAATAAAATAAAATAAAAACTAAATAAAAACCTAAACCCAAAATATAAACCTAAAAATAAATATAAGATAAAACCTAAATCATGAACTAAAAAAAAACCTAAACCTAAAATAAAAATAAAATAAACCAAAACCTATACCTAAACTTAAACCTAAACCTTAAATTAAATTAAATAAACTAAAAATAAACCTTAACCTACACTAAATAATAAAACCTAAAAATAAACCTAAAATAAAAATCTAAAACATAAACCAAAATAAAATAAAATAAAAACCTAAACTTAAACCTAAAAATAAAAAATAAAACTTAAACCTAAAAAATAAAATAAAAATGAACTAAAAAATAAACATAAACTAAACCTAAACCTAAAAAATAAATGAAAATAAAAAACATAAACTAAAATAAAAAAACTAAACTAAATAAAAGTAAAACATAAACTTAAATAAAAATAAAAAATAAAATAAACTAAAATAAGTAAAAAATAAACTAAATAAACAAAATAAACCTAAGCCTACTGGTTTACTTAATTTTTTTTAAAAAACCCTAAACCCTAAACCCTAAGCTCTAAACCCTAAATCCTAAATGCAAAACCCTAAACCTAACACTAAACCTACAACTGTAAAACCTAAGCCTAATCTCTAAACCCTAAAAAACCCTAAACCATAAACTGTAAACTCTAAACCCTAAACCCTAACCCAAATCATAAACCTTAAACCTTAAAGCCTATAATCCTAAACCCCAAACCTTAAACTAACCATGAACCCTAAGCCTTAAACCCTAAAAACCCTAAACCCTAAAGCCTATACACTAAACCCTAAATAAACTTTAAACCCCAAGCTAACACTAAACCTTAAACTATAAACCCTAAACCCTAAACCCTAAAAACCCTAAACCGTAAAGCCTAAACACATATTCTAAACCCTAAACCCTAAACCCTAACCCTAAACCCTAAAGTCTAAAACCTTAAACCCTAAAACCCTAAACTATAAACCCTAAATCGTAAACACTAAACCCTAAAAACCTAAAAATCTAAACTTAAGCTAAATAAAACCTAAGAATAAAATAAATAAAAAACCTAAACCTAAATAAAATAAAATAAAATAATAAAATAAAAACCTAAATTATAACCTAAACCTAAACCTAAACTTAAAAAGAAAATAAAAAAAATAAAAATATACTAAAATAAAATAAAGAAAAACCAAAATTAAATTAAAAAATAAAGTCAACCTAAAAATAAAAAACCTTAATAAAATAAAAACTAAATCTAAAATAAAAATAAATTAAAAATAAAATAAAATAAAATAAAAACTAAATAAAAACTTATACCTAAAAAATAAACATTAAAATAAAACCTAAAAATAAATAAAAAAATAAAACCTAAACTTAAAAAAGAAAATAAATAAATAAACCTAAACCCTAAATAAACTAAACCTAAACCTAAACCTAAACTAAATAAAATAAAATAAATTAAAAAATAAATCTAAATCTAAATTAAAAAGAAAACCTAAAACCTAAACCTAAAAAAAAAAATAAAAACCTAAACCTAAAATTAAAAGTAAAACCTAACCATAAAAATAAAATAAAAATAAACTCAACTAAAAATAATCTAAACCTAAACCTAAACCTAAATAATAAACAAAAATAAAAAACCTAAACTAAAATAAGTAAACCTAAAATAAATAAACAAAACTAAATAAAAATAAAAACTAAATGGCAATAAAAATATAAAATAAAATAAACTATAATAAATAAAAAATAAACTAAATAAACCTAAACTTATCGATTTACTTAATTTAAAAAAAAAACCATAAACCCTAAATCTTAAAACATAAACCTTAACCCCAAAACTAACCTACTCAACTCAACCTACAACCATAAACCCTAAATCTTAAACCCTAAAAAATCCTAAACCCTAAACCCTTAACCCTAAACCCTAAAAGCATAAATCATAAAACCCTAACCCCTACACTCTAAACCCTAAACCCTAAACCCTAAACCTAAACCCTAAACCCTAAACCCTAAACCCCAAACCTTAAACATAAACCTAAAGTAACTAAATAAATAAAACCTAAACCTAAACCTAAACCTAAACCCTAAGAATGAACAGAACCTTGATGGTAGGTACATCAAGATCAACCTGGCTTAGTCTAGATATAGCGGTGGAGGCGAAGGCGGAGGCGACGATTATCGTAATGGTGGTGGGGGCTCTGGAGGTGCTACTAGATATGGCGGTGGTGGTCACGATAGTGGTTGTTATGGAGGCGGCAGGTGTGACAGAGGTTACAGCCATGGTGGTGGCGAAGGGAGAGATCGAGGATATGATGGTGGATCCCACTACTCGAGAGGTTGGGGTGGTTCTGATGGGAACTAGAGAAATTAAAGAACGGTCAATTTGATCTACTGCTTATGGAACGGTGGCTTTACAGTAGAGATGGTTCTAGTTATCTAGGGGTTTTTGATTTGCTCTATGCATGCTCATTTTTGATCTATGGCATCGCTTGTGTCTTAGAACACTTGGTGTGTTACTTGGTTGATGAAATCGAAAAGAAGAAATATTGAAAATTAATTCATTCTCTATATAAAAAAACCATAAACCATAAACCCCAAACTAAAACCTAAACCCTAAACCTAAAACCAAAACCCAAAACCCAAAAACCAAAACCCTAAAAACCCTAAACCCTAAAGCCTAAAACCCTAAAACCTAAACCCTAAACCCAAAAACATAAACCCTAAACCCTAAACCCTAAACCCTAAACTGTAAATCCTAAATCCCAAACCATAAACTCTCAACTAACCCTAAACCCTTAACCCTAAAATGCTAAAAATCAAAACATAAACTAAATAAAACCTAGAAATAAAATAAATAAAAAAACCTAAACTAAAATAAAATAAAAACCTAAACTAAAACCTAAAACTAAACCTAAAGCTAAACCTAAACCTAAGAAAATAAAATAAGAAATAAAAACTTAATTAAAATAAAAATAAATAAAAACTTAAGCTAAACTAAAAATAAAAAACCTATACAATATAAAAACTAAACCTAAAATAAAAATAAAATGAGATAAAAACTAAATAAAAATTTAAACTTAAAAAATAATCCTAAAAATAAATATGAAAAAACCTAAACCCTAAACTAAAAAAATACCTAAACCTAAAATAAAAATAAAATAAACTAAACTAAAATAAATGAAACCTAAACCAAAACTAAAAAATAAAACCTAAAAATAATCCTAAAATAAAACCTAAAACCCAAAACATAAACCTAAAAAAATAAAATAATAACCTAAACCTAAACCTATAAATTAAACTAAAACAAAAAACCTTAACTAAAATAAATAAACTAAAGTGAATAAAAAAAATAAACTTAAATAATAATAAAAAAATTAAAAGACTAAAATAAATGAAATAAAAACTAAATAAATTAAATAGACCTAAACCTACGAGTTTACTTAATTTAAAGAAAAATTTAAAAATAAAAAATAAAATAAAAATTTCAAAAAACCCTTACACTAAAACCTCAACCCTAAACCTACAACCCTAAACTTAAATCCCAAAACCATAAAACCCTAAACCCTAAAACCTAAACCCTAAACCCTAAACCCTAAACCCTAAACCCTAAACCCTAAACCTAAAACCCTAAACCCTAAACCCTAAACCCCAAATCCTAAACCCTAAGTCCAAGAACCTAAAATCCTAAATCGAAACTAAATAAAACCTATAAATAAAATAAATAAAAAACCCAAACCTAAACAAAAAAATAAAATAAAAAAATAAAAATCTAAACTAAAACCTAAACCTCAACCAAAACTTAAACCTAAATGTAAAAATAAAATAAAATAATAAATAAAAACTGAAGTAAAATAAAATAATTAAAAACCTAAACTATACTTAAAAATAAAATAAACTTAAATAAAAAATAAACATTAAATAAAAATAAAATAAACCTAAAAAAATAAAATAAAAACTAAATAAAAATGTAAACCTAAAAAATAAACCTAAAGCTTAAACAAAAAAAAAAAACTAAACCTAAAATAAACCCAAACTAAAATAAATAAACCTAAACCTTAACCTAAAACTAAATAAAATACAACTAAAATAAACCTAAATCTAAAAATAAACCTCAAATAAAAATCTAAAACCTAAACCTAAAAAAATAAAATAAAAACCTAAACCTAAACTTAAAAATAAAAAATAAAACATAACCCTTAAAATTAATATAAAAATAAAACTAAACTAAAAAAATAAACATAAACCTAAACCAACACCTAAAAAATAAACTAAATAAAATTAAAGAAAATGAAATAAAATAAAATAAAAATAAAATTTGCATGGTTAAAGAAATCCCTAAACCCATAAACTTAAACCCTAAATCTGGACCACCCTAAAATACTGATCCAGCCACCCACTTACCCCTACCCTGCTGACCTCCACCCACCTGATCACTGACCCTAAATCTTACCCACCCTGATCACTGGGCCTGGACCCTCACTCCCTAAACCCTTGCCTAACACTATAATCCTCCTAAACCCTAAACTCCTAAACCTAAACCTTAAACCACAGGCTGCACCATAAACCCTGATAACCCAAAACTGAGCCTAAACTCAGGCCACCTAAACCTCCTGGTAAAAAAACTAAACTGAGCCATACCCCTAAACCATAAACCCTAAACCCTAAACTCACCTGACCCTCCCACCCTAAAAGTATTAACTGCCTAAACCCTAAACACTAAACTTTAAACTAAACCTACTACCTAAACCTAGTAACTATAAATTAAAAAAATAAACCTAAACTCTAAAACCTAATAAACCTAAACTCTAAGAATGGCTAGAACCTTGACAGTAAGAACATCTCCTTCAACCAGGCTCGGTAGATCGGTGGAGGAGGAGGCGTGAGGTGGTTATGTGGGAGGCGGGTGGATTTGGAGGTGGTCGAGCGGTGGTTATTGAGGTTGGAAGAGCGATGGAGGTTATAGCTCTGGTAGGGGTGGAGAGAGAGATCGAGGATATGATGGTGGATCACCCTACTCGAGAGGCCGGGGTGATTCTGATGGGGACTAGAGAAATTAAAGAATGATCGATCTGACCTACTGCTCATAGAATTATGTATTTACAATAGAGACAATTCTAATTATATAGGCTTTTTGATTTGCTCTATGCGTGCTCATTTTTTATCTATGTCATAACTTGTGTCTTAGAAAACTTTAAGTGTTAATTGATTGATGAAATCGAAAGAAGAAATGTTGAATCAAAATTTGTTATCTGTTAAAAAAAACCATAAACCATAAACCCTAAACTAAAACATGAACCCTAGACCTATAGCCTAAACCCTAAACCCTAAACCCTAAACCCTAAACCTTAAACCCTAAATTCCAAACCCTAAATCCTAAAACCGTAAATCATAAAACCTAAACCCTAAAACCTAAAACCTAAACTCTAAAACCTAAACCCTAAACCATAAACACTAAACCCTAACCCTCTCAACTAAACCCTAAAGCCTAAAAAGCTAAGAACCTAAACCTAAAGTAAATAAAACCTAAAAATAAAATCTAAACCCTAAACAAAAAAGTCTAAACCTAAAATAAAAATAAAATAAACCTAAACCTAAACTAAAATAAACTGAACTAAAATAGGTAAAAGCTAAACTTAAACCTAAACCCTAAATAAATTTAAATAAACTAAAAATTAGCCTACACCTAAATCACAAAATAAAACCTCAAAATAAACCTAAAACCTAAACCTAAAACATTAAAATAAAAACCTAAACCTAAACATAAAAATAAAAAATAAAACTTAAACCTAAAAAATAAAATAAAAATAAAACACAACTAAAAAATAAACATAAACTTAAACCTAAACCTCAAAAATAAACTAAACCAAAAAAAACCTAAACTAAAATAAATAAACCTAAAATAAATAAACTAAACTAAATAAAAATAAAAATAAACATAAATAAAAATAAAAAATAAATAACAAGAAACTAAAATAAAAACGTAAACTAAAATAAATAAACAAAAATAAAACCTAAAAATAAATAAAAAAATAAAACCTAAACCCTAAACTAAAAAAAATCTAAACATAAAATAAACAAAATAGAATAAACTTAAACCTAAACTAAAATAAATAAAACCTAAACCTAAACCCTAAACTAAATTAAATAAAATAAACTAAAAATAAACCTAAACCTAAACTAAAAATTAAAACCTGAAAATAAACCTCAAATAAAAACCTAAAATCTAAACCTAAAAAAATAAACTAAAAACCTAAACATAAACCTAAAAATAAAAAATAAAACCTCAACCTAAAAAATAAAATAAAAATAAAACTCAATTAAAAAAGCAACATAAACCTAAACCTAAACTTAAAAAATAAACTAAAACAAAAACCTAAACTAAAATAAATAAATTTAAAATAAATAAACAAAACTAAATAAAAATAAAAAATAAACCTAAATAAAAATAAAAAAAATAAAATAAACTAAAATAAATAAATAATAAACTAAATAAATCTAACCCTGCTTAATTTAAAAATAAAAAAACCCCTAAACCTTCCTCCCACATCCTATCACCATAACCCATAACCCTAAACTTATAATCCTGGCGTTCCTAAACCTTAAACCCTAAAACTCTAAACCTAAACTAAACTAACCTTAAACTACTGACCATAACCTAACCCCACCCTAAACTCATAAACCCACTATGAACACCCTAAACCCTAAATGTTAAACTAACCTAAACCCTAAACATAAACATTAAAACCTTGTTACCTAAAGCTCTGAACTAAAACCTAAAACCTAAACTAACCCTAACCTAAACTCACCTCTAAACTCACCCCTAAACACTAAACCCTATTGTAAACCCACCTAAACCAACTCTAACCTAAACTAAACCACAAGCATAAACCCTAAAACCCTAAATCCTAAAACCTAAACCATAAAACTTAAACCATAACCCTAAACACTAAACCTAAACCTAAAGTAACTTTACAAATTAAAATAAACCTAAACCTAAAACCTAATAAACCTAAACCCTAAGAATGGGCAGAACCATGATGGAAGGAACATCACCGTCAACTAGGCTCAGTCTAGATCTGGCGGTGGAGGAAAAGGCGGAGGTTGTGGTTATCATAGTGGTGGTGGGGGATCTGGAGGTGTTGGTGGGTATGGAGATGGTGGTCAGAGCAGTGGTGGTTATGGAAGCGGGAGGAGCGATGGATGTTACAGTCGTGGTGGTGGCTGAGGGATAAATCGGGGCTATAATGGTGGATCATGCTACTTGAGAGGCTGATGTGGTTCTGATGGGAACTAGAGAAACTAAAGAATGGCTGATCTAATCTACTGCTTATCAAAATGTCTTTATAGTTGACACGATTCTACCTTTTATGATTTTTGATTTGCTCTATGCATTCTCATTTTTTATTTATGTCATTGCTTGTGTCTTAGAAAACTTGGTGTCTTCCTTGGTTGATGAAATCAAAAAGAAGAAATGTTGAATCTGAATTTGTTCAATGTTAAAAAAAAAACCCTAAAACTTAAACTAAAACCATAACCCTAGACCTAAAACCTAAACCCTAAACCCTAAACCTTAAGAACCCTAAACCCTAAACCTTGAACAGGAAAATCTTAAACCCTAAACCTTAAATCGTAAAACCTAAAACCTAAACCCTATACCTTAAACCCAAATCCCTTAACCCTAAACCTGAAATCTTAAACCTTAAACCCTGACTAACCACAAATCTAACTAAAATCCAAAACCACAGCCTTAACTAAATAAAACATAAAAATAAAATAAATTAAAAAACCCAAATAAAAATAAAATAAAAAATAAAATAAAATAAAAACCTAAACTAAAACCAAAACCTAAACCTAATCCTCACAAGAAAATAAAATAAAAAATAAAAACTAAACTAAAATATAATAAATAAAAACCTAAATTAAATTTAAAAATAAAAAACCTAAATAAAATAAAAACTAAACCAAAAATATAAAATAAAATAAAGCTAAAGTAAAATTAAATAAACCTAAAATAAAATAAAATAAAAACTATAACCTAAAACCTAAACTAAAAAAAACCTAAACCTAATATAAAAATAAAATAATCCTAAACCTAAACTAAAATAAACTAAACTAAAATAAATAAAACTTAAACCAAAAGTAAAAATTAACTAAACCTAAACCAAAGCCTAACCCTAAATAAAATTAAATAAACTAAAAATAAACTTAAACCTAAACGAAAAAAATAAAACCTAAAAATAAACATAAAATAAAAACTTAAAACCTAAACTAAAAAAATAAAATAAAAATCTAAACCTAAACTTAAAAATAAAAAATAAAGCCAAAACCTAAAAAATAAAATAAAAATAAAACTAAACTAAAAAATAAACATAAACCTAAACCTAAACCTAAAAATTAAACTAAAATAAAAAACCTAAATTAAAATAAATAAAGTAAACTAAATAAAAATAAATATAAACCTAAATAAAAATAAAAAATAAACTAAATAAACCTAAACCTATGAGTTTACTTAATTTAAAAAAAATTAAAAAATAATAAAATAAAAAAACCCTCACCCTAAACCCTAAAACTAACCCTAAACCCTAAACCCTGAACCCTAAACTTACAACCCTAAACCTTAAATCTTAAACCTTAAAACCCTAAACCCTAAACCTAAACCCTAAACCCTAAACCCTAAACTCTAAACCCTAAACCCTAAACCCTGAACCCTAAGCCCCAAAAATCTAGAAACCTAAACCTAAGCTAAATAAAACCTTAAAAAAATTAATAAAAAAACTAAACCTAAATAAAATAAAAATCTAACTATAACCTAAACCTAAACCTAAACCTAAATCTAAACGTAAAACTAAAATAAAATAAAAACTAAAAACTAAACTAAAATAAAATAAATAAAACCTAAACTAAACTTAAAAAAATAAATCTAAAAATAAAAAAACATAAATAAAATAAAAAATAGACGTATAATAAAAATACAATAAACCTAAACAATAAAAAAAAATTAAATTAAAACCTAAACCTAAAAAATAAACTTAAAAATAAAACTTAAAAAAAATAAAAAATAAAACCTAAGCCCTAAGCTAAAAAAAACTTAAACCTAAAATAAAAAAAAGTAAAATAAACTTAAACCAAAACTAAAATAAATAAATCCTAAACCTAAATCAAAAATAAACTAAACCTAAACCCTAAACTAAATAAAATAAAATAAACTAAAAATAAACCAAAACCTAAACTAAAAAATAAAACCTAAAAATAAACCTAAAACCTAAACATAAATAAAATAAAATAAAAACCTAAACCTAAAACTAAAATTAAAAAATAAAACCTAAACCTAAAAAATAGGCATAAACCTAAACCTAAACCTAAAAAATAAACTATAATGAAAAACCTAAACTAAAATAAATTAATCTAAAATAAATAAACTAAACTAAGTAAAAATAAAAATAAACTTAAATAAAAATAAAAAATAAAATAAAATAAAATAACTAACTAAATAACCTAAATAAATATAAATTGACTGGTTTACCTAATTTAAAAAAATACCTTAAACCCTAAACCAATAGCCCCAAACCCTAAACCCTAAACCCTAAACCCTAAAAAATCCTAAATCCTAAACCCTAAACCCTAAACCCTAAACCCTAAACCCTAAACGATAAACCTAACCTAACTTAAACTAAACCTAAACACAAAAAACCTACCCTAAACCCTAAAGCCCTAAACTAACCCAAAACCATATACCCTGTACCCTAAAGTTAGAATCCCAAACCCTAAACTAACCCTAAACCCTAAACCCTCAAAACCTTAAACCCTAAAGCCTAAACACTAAACCCTAAACCATAAACCCTAAAGCCTAACCCTAAACCCTAACACCTAAAACCATAAATCCCCTAATCCTAAACTCTAAACCCTAAACCCTAAATCTTAAACCCTTATCCCTAAAAACCTAAAAACTTAAACCTAAACTAAATAAAATCTAATAATAAAATTAAAAAAATAACTTAAACCTAAATAAAATAAAATAAAATAAATAAAACCAAAATTAAAACCTAAATCTAAACCTAAAAATAAAATGAATTAAAAATAAAAATAAATGAAAATAAAATAAATAAAAACCATAAACTAAACTAAATAAAATAAAATAAACATAAATAAAAACATAAACATAAAATAATAATAAATTAAGCCTAAAATAAAATAAAATAAAGCTAAATAAAACCTTAAACCTAAAAAATAAACCTAAAAAAATTAAAAATAAATAAAAAATAAATCCTATACTCTAAATTAAAAAAATAAACTTAAAATAAAAATAAAATAAATCTAAACCTAAACTAAAATAAACTAAACTAAAATAAATAAAACCTAAACCTAAACCAAAATTAAATAAAATAAAATAAAAAACTAAAAATAAACTAAACCTAAACTAAAAAATAAAACCTAAAAATAAACCTAAAATAAAAACCTAAAACCTAAACCTAAACCTTGAAATAAAATATAAAACCTAAGCCTAAAAAATAAAATAAAAATAAAACTCAATTTTAAAAATTAACTAAAATAAAAAATCTAATCTAAAATAAATAATTTAAACTAAATAAAAATAAAAATAAACCTAAATAAAACTAAAAAATAAAATAAACTCAAATAAATAAATAATAAACTAAATAAACTAATTAAACCTAAATGTACCGATTTACTTAATTTTTTTTAAAAAAACCTAAACCCAAAATCCTAAACCCTAAACCTTAAACCCCATACCCTAAAACTAGCCAAAAACCCTAAACCATAAACCTATGAAGTTAAACCCTAAACCCTAAATCTTAAACCCGAAAGCCTAAACCCTAAACCCTAAACCCTAAAACCCTAAACCCTAAACTCTAAACTCTAAAACCCTAAATGCAAAACCTAAACCTAAACCCTAAACCCTAAACCCTAAATCCTAAACCATAAAACCTACAACCCAACCCTAAGTCCCAAACCCTAAACCTTAAACTAACCCTAAACCATAAACCCTAAACAAACCCTAAACCAAAAAATAAATAAACTAAACTAAATAAAAATAAAAAAATAAACTAATTAAATCTAAACCCACCAGTTTACTTAATTTAAAAAAAAACTAAACCCTAAACCCTAAACACTAAACCCTAAACTTAAACCCTAAACCATAAAACATACAACCCTACACTAAGCCCTAAACCCTAAACCTTAAACTAACCCTAAATCATAAACCTTAAACAAACCCTAAACCAAAAAATAAATAAACTAAACTAAATAAAAAAAAATAAACTAATTAAATCTAAACCCACCTGTTTACTTAATTTAAAAAAAAACTAAACCCTAAATCCTAAACCCTAAACCTTAAACCCCATACCCTAAAACTAACCCTAAACCCTAAACTTTAAAACTCTGAACCCTAAACCCTAAACCCTAAACCCTAAACTCGAAACTATAAACCCTAAACCATATACCATAAAACTCTAAACCCCATACCCTAAAGCTTAAACCCTAAAGCCTAAACCCTAAAGCTTCAACCCTAAAGCTTAAACCCTAAAGCCTAAATTAATTAAAATCAAATTAAAAATAAACTAAAACTTAAACTTAAACTTAAGAATAAAAAATCACAAATAAAAATCAAAATAAACTAAAATAAAATAAATAAAAACCTAAACTAATCTAAAAAATAAAATAAACCTAAGAATAAAAAACCTAAATAAAATAAAAACTAAATGTAAAATAATAATAAAATAAACCTAAAATAAAATAAAATAAAAACTGAATAAAAACATAAACCCTAAAGTAAAAAAACCTAAACTTAAAATAAAAATAAAATAAACAAAAAAAAACCTAAACCTAAACTAAATTACATTAAAATAAAATAAATAAAACCTAAACCTAAACCTAAAATAAACTAAACCCAAACTAAATAAAATTAAGAAAATTAAAAATAAACCTAAATCTAGATAAAAAAATAAAACCTAAAAATAAACCTAAAATTAAAACCTAAAATTTAAACCAAAAAAAATAAAATACAAACCTAAACCTAAACCTAAAAATTAAAAATAAAACCAAAACCTAAAAAATAAAATAAAAATAAGACTCAACTAAAAAATAAACTTGAACCTAAAAATAATCTAAAATAAAAAGCCTAAATTAAAATAATTAAACCTAAAATAAATATACTATACTAAATAAAAAAGTAAACTTAATAAATAAATAAAAAATAAACTAAATAAAAATACCTACCGATTTTCTTAATTTTTTTAAAAAAACCTAAACCACCCAAAAACTAACCCTAAACCCTAAACCTTCAACCCTAAACCCTAAATCCTAAACTCTAAACCCTAAACCTAAAACCCTAAACCTTAAAACCCTAAATCCTAAACCTTAAACCTTAAACTTTAAAACCCTAAACCCTAAACCCTAAAACCTAAACCCTAAACCTTAAACCCTAACCTTAAAACCCACAACCTTAAGCCTTAAACCATAAATCCTAAGCCCTGAACTAACCCTAAACCCTAATCCCTAAACTCTCATCCCTAAACCCTAAACCCTAAGAATAGGCAGAACCTTTATAGTAGGAACATCACAGTTAACTAGGCTTAGTCTAGATCTAGCGATGGAGGTGAAGGCGGAGGTGGCAGTTATCATAGTTGTGTTGGGGGATCTAGAGGTGCTGGTGAATATGGAGGTGGTGGTCAAAATAATGGTGGTTATAGAGGTGGGAGGAGTGACGAAGGTTACAACCGTGGTGGTGGCGGAGGTAAAGATCAAGGATATGATGGCGGATCCAGTTACTCAAGAGGCTAGAATGGGTCTGATGGGAATTGGAGAAAATAAAGAATGATCGATCCGATTCACTGCTTATGGAACTGTGTCTTTATAGTTGAGATGGTTCTACTTATTTAGGGTTTTTGATTTGGTCTATGGGTGCTCATTTTTGATCTATGTCATTGCTTGTATTTTAGAAAACTTGGGATGCTACTTGGTTGATCAAATCAAAAAGAAGAAATGTTGAATCAAAATTTTTTCTCTATTAAAAAAAACATTAAACCCTAAACCCTAAACTAAATCTTAAACCCTAAACCTAAAATAAAAACCCTAAACCCTAAACCCTAAACCTTAAAATCCTTAAACCCTAAACACTAAACCCTAAACCTAAACCCTAAACCCTAAACCCTAAACCCTAAACCCTAAACCTTAAATCCTAAACCCTAAACCCTAAACCTTGAACCCTAAACCCTAAATCCTAAACCCTAAAACCCTAAACCTTAAACTCTAAATCCTAAACCCTAAACCATAGATCCTAAACACTAAAATTGACAATCCTAAACCCTAAACCCTAAACCCTAAATGCTAAACCCTAAACCCTAAACCCTAAACTAACCCTAAACCCTAACCTTAAATCCTAAACCCTAAACCTTCAATAAAGATGTCATTAGGAGTAGATTTAAAAAGTAACTTAATCCTGACATAGTTATGGTAGCTAAGGAAAATGTCTTCAAGAGACTTTCCCTTGACTATTAGTGATTTGAATACCCTAAACCCTAACCTTAAATCATACAATAATACCATATAATATAGTACAATATAACATCATATATTTGAGCATGTATTCATGTGTTTTTGGATGTTATAAGATGTTTTGAAATGTTTTTGCATATTATGGTATTATGCCCTATAGTCTATATTAATATAAATCATAAAAATATTGAGTTAATAAATGAATAATGAAATTTATTAAATTTGAAGTGGGAATTAGGTTGTAGTACCAAATATGTGCTACGCCACTTGTAGTCTATAAAGTAAGAATTTATGTTCAAAATAAAAATTATATGTTGTAGCATAGTATAACATCATACATCAGAATATATTATTCTGCACATTTTAAATACTTTCAGTATTTTACAATCATGCAATCGAGCCTACACTAGCATCATTTCTAAATATGTTGATTTAGACTTTAAAATGGTGGAATTTGGCCAGATTCATAATAGGTAAAGCATGGCATCATAATATATTATTTCAATTTAAAATATGTAAGTGATACGACTAAAATATATAGTTTTTATTGCTTAGATATCTTAAGAAATCCCTTATAATATGATATGCAATATAATATAATATAATATGTTATAGTGTATTATAATATAGAATGCCATAACATAGTGTACTATCATGCATTATAACATATTATTGTGTATTAATACGTGTTTTTTTAGCATACTTTAGTTTGTTATAGTATAATGCAATAGAGTTTGTACTAGTATAATTCATAAAAATACTGATTTATAGGCTGAGATGATGGGATTTGGCAAAATTTAAGGTAAGCTTTAGGGAATATCATTGGGGTGTCATTTAATCAAAAGAATGGAATTTTGCATCTAAAATAAATGTTCATTTTTCAACCAAATTTTTTAAATTTTTTGCTTAAAGAGATTCATTTTAAGGTGTAATGTAAGATAATATATTATATGAAAGCATATTAAAATGTAATGTACATAACAATATAACTTCACATATATATGAATGTGGTGGTGTGTTACTAAATATTATTGTACATTTTAGTATGTTTTACTTTTGTTGTAATATATTGGGTCAAAACTCACAAAAATGTTAATTTGAAGGTTGAGATGGAAGAATATGGCCAAATTCATGGTACACACCAAGAAGCAACACCAAAATTATGTTATTTCTACTCATTCTAATAGAAAAATACTAATTTTACATCCAAAATGAACATTATCCATATTTTCAGAAAATATTGTTATTTGTTTCTTTTAAGTGAATTTAATGAGGTGTAATGTTAGACAATATATTATATTATAGCAAATTATAATATAACATCATATATTATAATATAATATAGTGTGTTAATTCACACTATAATATGTTTAGAATGAAATTGTATAGTTAGTTTGAGCTTGCACCATCACAAATCATAAAATGTTGATTACAATGTTAAGATGATGTAATTTTATGAATACATTGTTAGGCTTTTGGTTGAAGTATTAAAAGTGTGCACAAGATAAGAAATAAGATTTGATGAGAATTCCATGTCAAGGACATGGAGGGCAAGCTGCTAGGGGATCACACATGCATTGGACATGACATGTGAGGGGTCTATGTCAAGGGCATAGAAGAAGAAAATCTTCTTGGATAATGATTGAATTTAATTTTCTTATATTAAATGTGGAAAGGAGACCTGCTGGGGATAAGAATCTATAATCCACTGGGGATTAAGATTGAATCAACTTTTAATTTATTTTATTTAAATAATGTGGAGGCATATCTACTAGAGATATGGGCTCGAGTCTGTTGAGGATCGGGTATATGAACCTTCTACTAGGGAAGTAGGTTCGGGATATCCATTGGGGATAGGGATTTAAGTTTGAATTCATAGATTTGTTTGAAGAAGTATCTACTGGGAATAAGAGTTTGGTTGGATTTCATTGATTTAGACTCTGCCAGGGGAGCTAGTTTAATTTGGCTCCACTAGGGAGGTTGGTTTTGAATGTGATTTATTTCCTTGACTTGTTTATATATGATTTGGGACTCGACTAGGGAGAAGGGTGTGTTTTAACTCCACTGAGAAAAATTAGATTGGGTTTAATTTAATCTGATTTAATGTATGAACCCTATCGGTGTGCGATGGATCCACTGAGAAGGGGCTAAATCAGCCTTGACCTACCTCAGGTTTACAAATTTAAAGGGTTAGTCTACTGGCTGCTTGGTAGAGATAGCCAACCAAAGGGGTTGCCTTTCGGTGTGCAACGACTATGCTAGGAAGAAGGTGTGGCAGAATTACATCTTTCAAAGTGAGGAACAATCACTGGGTTGACCTGTTGGATGCACAATAAATCAAACCTGACCTAGGGCAACTACTGAGTGAATGCCGCTGGAGACTTATGTCAACTCAAAAGCTATCAGAGTAAGTTATATCTTAATTTCATGTGATTTGATATGGTTTGTTCGATTTAGTTTGATTTTGAATTAAGGGCATTTCCACTAAGGATGTGAGCTCAGTCAAATTTGATAGATTTAATTTATGGACCATGTCATTGCACGATGGACCCACTAAGAAGGGGCCATATCAGACTTGTCCTATCTCAGATTTACAAATACAAATGAATAGTTTACTAGCCATGGGGTAGAGCTAGCCAACCTAAGGGGTTTCCTTTCATTGTGCAATGACTGTGGTAGGAAGAAGGCATAGTAGACTTACATTTTCTAAAGTAGGGAACAATCTCTAAGGTGTCCTGTTGGTAGCACAACAAATTAAACTCGACTTAGGGGTGAATACTGAGTGAATGTCATTGGGGACTTATATCAACACAAGAGTAGTCAGGCAATTATTATAGGGTGTTTTGCTGACACTGCCCTAAAGATAGGATGCCTGCTTGGAAAAAGGTATCACTAGGGGTGTCCTCCTAATCCATAAGTGAATATCTATTTTCTTTATATGTTTATGTTGACCCTATTTGTGTGTGAGGGACCACACTGAGAATGGCCTATGTCGACCTTGACCTATCTCAGGTTTACTGGACCAAGGAAGAATCTGCACATCCATAGGATGGATTCTCCAACCACATTACTAGGAAAGGGGGACTGTCTAATCCGATAGTAACCTGGGTAGTGTCGAAATGGGGTTGCAAAAGACATGATCCAAATATAGTGCCCATAACGGAGGTGCTATCAGGGGCATTATCCTGACTACTGGAAAAGAAAGCTTATAGGTGTATGCTGGCCAACTCAAGGAGACAAGCATAGTAGACTTACATCTGCCATGTGGTGTATCCTAAAGTGTGAGAACCAACCAACCTAAGGTGTATCTATCAGCATGAGCAGTGTATCCATTAGCATAGTGAGAACAAACCAACATAATGTGCTTGTCAGTGTCCAATGATCAGTTCAGAAAGAAATCATGTAGGCTTACAACTTTTCAAGTGAAATTGATCATCGGGATAACCTATCATCGGCGGGACAAATGTTATCTGACCTAGAGCGACTACTAAGTGGGGAGCCCCCGAGGAATGACTGGACCCAAACTTGAAGCAGTCAAATGAGAAGGAGCTACTAGGGGACTTATTCTAAACCTCAAATATACTAGACCCAATCAATGCACGAAGGTTAATCCAAGAATAAAGTTTAGCAGACTCACATCCTCTTAAATAAATCCAATAAGAGGTAGCTTATCGGCCATGCAGGAAGGCCTACCAAACTAACAAGGCACTTGTCGGTGTGCAGTGGCTAAGTAAGAAAGGAAAGTGTAGCAGACTTACATCATCCAAAGTAAGAAGACCAGTGGGGTGACACACTAGTAGGGTAGCATGTTAGCACGACCTAGAGCAGCCACAGAGTGAGTGTCGTTGGGGGTGTTATCTCAACTTAGAGTAGCTCGAGACAAAGCATATATGTTTATTTTATATGTTTGTGTGTAGTTTGTGTTTGTGTTATGTCGATGAAGGATATGATGCCGCTCAAGCCCCTTACACCAACCCTAAACACATAATGGTGGATTTGCAAACAAGAATACTTTCTACATGGAAGAGATTGAATTCAAAATGAAATTTTCATTGGTGATAATTATTTTCAAACATTATTTATAATATTTCTTTAAGTAGAGCCCATTGATTAGAAGTATTGGGCTCTCTCCCTTATAATTAATAAGTTGATAAGATCCTCCTTGGTAAGCCTTCTCTATGGCAAAAGAGTCTTCCCAAGTGGGTTCAAACTTGCTTCACATCTTACAATAGGCAATAATCAGCTCCTTAGAACTAAAATAAGCTCTCCAACTTGAAAAGCTCTAAGATGGACCAACCTCTTATGAGCTTGAATTATTTTAGCTTTGTACAACTTGAGGATTTTGCATGCTCACAGGTGTCTCTCCTCCAAACCATCGAGCTCTTATAATCGTAACTTGGCATTCTGCTCTGTTATGATCTTGCTACCCACAACTATCATTAGTGATGGGAGTTAGACTTCTAATGGTACAACAGCTTTGGACCCATACACTAAAGAGAAAGGAGTAGACTAAGTTGGAGTTCTATATGTGATGCGGTAGGCCCACATGGCTTCAACTAACTGCTCATTCCACTATCGGTCCTTATTCTCGAGTGTCTTCTTTAGTATTTGGATGTGAGTTTTTTTTGAAGGCTTCTGCTAAGTTGTTTGCCCTCAAGTAGTTGATGGTAGAATTTCTCCAATATATGTTGTGTCTCCGAGTAAATTTGTTGATCTCGGTGCATTTGAATGCAGTACCATTATCAAATATAATTCATCAAGGCACTCTGAACCTATATACGATATGGTTCCTAAAAAATTGGAGCACATGCTGAGTCGTCACCCCTCTAAGCGGAATCGTTTTCGCCTATTTGAAAAAGTAGTTAGTAGTAGCTAAGTTGAATCGATGAACCTTGGAAGAAGGAGGATTAATCAGACCCAGTATGTCGATATCCCAACACTCAAATGGCCATGAAGCCAATGCATGATGTAGAATGTTGGGTGGTTGGTGTAGGACCACACATTATATTTGACATTGGTGGCCTCACTTAGCTGTATCCATGCAATCTTTGATCATTGACGGTCAGTAGTATCCTAATCTTTTGATCTTGGCTTTCATCTTTAGACCAGATTGGTTGGCTTCACATAATCCTGAGTATACCTCGGTCATGATCTTATGGCTTCATGCTTGCCTAAACAATGTAACCACATATGATCAAAGACCAGTAGTACAAGACAACATCCACAAGAAAATAGGAAAGTGCCCTCTAGTTCATCTGATGAGCTTGGGACTTCTCTTAAGGTAGTTTACCTTTATTTAGGAAATCCATTAATGTTTTCCTCCAATCTAACTCCTCATCCTTCTTGGCAATGGAAACCTCCCCTTCAAGAGTGTACTTTTTGATGAGTTCAGTATCAATAAAATGTAAGACTTGTCTATTTTGGACCTTTATTGATATGGACTCATCCTTCGGACATGTCAATTCCTTGGCAAGCTTGGCTAAAGCATATCCTATGACATTCTCTCTGTGAGGAATTTTATAAATGGTAACCTCTAGGATTTGGGCCAACAACTTCATGGTGTACTTGTGGTAGTGATGGAACTTGGGCTCTATAACCTTATAGGACCTAGTGATTTGGTTGATAATTAATTGAGAATCCCTGAAAATGTTGATGTTCTGGATGCTTAGAGTAACGGCTAACTCCATAATGACAATCAGAGCCTCATATTCGACTTCATTGTTGGTGCATGGATTGGATAGATGATATGAGAATCTCATCACATCGCGGTCCATAGTTACTATTCCTACACTAAGCGAAAAGTTAGCAAGAACTAGGTGTGCTGCTAAGAAATCTGCTAGCGTTTGTCCTTTCACTACATAGAGGGGTATGTAGGAAATGTCAAATTGTGAGAGGATCATGGACTGTCATGCCAACTGTCTAAATAGTGTCGGTCATGTCATGAGATACTATAGTGGATTGATCCTAGAGATTAAGTTCACCTTATGAGAAAGCATGTAGTGTTATAACTTTTGGGATGCAAAGATTAAAGCTAGGCAATGCTTCTCAATGCATGGATAATTAGCCTCAGCAGGGATTAGACAACGGTTGAGGTAATAGAGTTTGTTTTCCTTCCCTTCATCATTGGCTTGGGCCAACAAAGCACCAAGGGAGTCATCTAAAGTAGCAGTGTAAAGTATGAGTGGCTTGCCCAGATGGGTCGTAGAATTGGCGATCATCGTAATGCGATGTCTTCGAAGGCATGCTCATACTTATCATCCCACTTAAACTTGGCATCCTTTTTGACAAGTGCTGAGAATGACTGACATCTTCCTGATAGGTTTGATAAAAAGAATCTTAGATATGCCAACCACCTTTAAAATGATCTGAGTTCAGTTAAACTTTTAGGGGGTGGCCTTTCTAATATCATCTTGATCTTCTCTGGATTAATTTTGATTCCCTGGTTTCGGACAGCAAACCCAAGGAATTTCTCTGAAGCTACTCCGAATGCACACTTCAGGGCATTTATTTTGAGGTTAAATTATCTTAACTATTCAAAAAATACTCTCAAGTGAAAGAGATGGTCTTCCTTTTCTCTACTTTTGACCACGAGATCAACGACATAGCACTCGACTTGATGAATGAGTTCATCAAAGATTCGAGTCTAAAATAAAATAAAAATCTGAATTAAAACCTAAATCTAAAACTAAAAATAAAATAAACTAATTAAAATAAACTAAAATAAAATAAATAAAACCTAAAGTAAATTAATAAATAAAATAAACCTAAGAATAAAAAACCTAAATAAAATAAAAACTAAACATAAAATAAAAATAAAATAAACCTAAAATAAAATAAAATAAAAACTAAATAAAAACCAAAACCTAAAAAATAAACCTACAAATAAATAAAAAATAAAAGTTAAACCCAAAACTAAAAAAAAACTAAACCTAAAATAAAATTAAAATAAACAAAATAAAATAAACCTAAACCTAAACTATAATAAGCAAAACTAAAATAAATAAAACCTAAACCTAAAACTAAACAAAATAAAATAAAATAAAGTAAAAATAAACCTAAACCTAAACTAAAAAATAAAACCCAAAAATAAACCTAAAATAAAAGCCTAAAATCTAAACCTAAAAAAATAAAATAAAAACCAAAACCTAAACCTAAAAATAAAAAATAAAAACTAAACCTAAAAAATAAAATAAATATAAAACTCAACTAAAAAATAAACCTAAACATAAACCTAATCCTAAAAAATAAGCTAAAATAAAAAACTTAAACTAAAATAAATAAACTTAAAATAAATAAACTAAACTAAACAAAAATAAAAAAATAAACCTAAATAAAAATAAAATAATAAAACCAACAAAAATAAATAAAGAATAAATTAAATTAACTAAATAAACATAAACCTACTGCTTTACTTAATTAAAAAAAAATCACCTAAACCCTAAATTAGAAACCCTAAACCCTAAACCCTAAAACTAACCCTAAACCCTAAACTGACAACCCTAAACCTACAACCCTAAACCCTAAACGCTAAACCCTAAACCCTAAACCCTAAAAAACCCTAAACCCTAAACTAAATAAACTAAATAAACTTAAACTTATTGTTTTACTTCATTTAAAAAAAGTCCTAAACCGTAAACCCTAAATCCTAAAACTTACCCTAAACCTACGACCCTATACCTACAACCTTAAACACTAAACCCTAAATCCTAAACTCTAAAAAATCCTAAACCCTAAATCTTAAACCGTAAACCCTTAAAGCATAGACCCTAAAATGCTAAACCCTACAACATGAACCCTAAACCCTAAACCCTAAACCATAACCCTAAACCCTAAACCCTAAACCTCAACCTAAACCTAAAGTAACTTAATAAATTAAAAAATAAACCTAAACCATAAAACCTAATAAACCTAAACCTAAGCCTAAACCCTAAGAATGGGCATAACATTGAAAGAAGTAATGTCACCGTCAACCAGACTCAGTCTAGATTTGGCAATGGAGGTGAAAGCGGAGGCAGCGGTTATCACAGTGGTAGAGGGGGATCAGGAGGTGCTTGTGGATATGGAGGTGGTGGTCGGAGCAGTGGTGGTTATTAAAGCGACGGAGGTTACAGCTGTGGTGGTGGTAGAGGGAGAGATCGGGGATATGATGTTGGATCCAATGACTCGAGAGGCCAAAGTGGTTCTAATGGGAACTGTAGAAATTGAAGAATGGTCGATCCAATCTTCTGCTTATAAAATTGTGTCTTTATAGTAGAGATGGTTCTAGTCATCTAGGGTTTTTGATTACATCTATGCGTGCCCATTTTTTATCTATGTCATCGCTTATGTCTTAGAAACCTTGGTGTGTTACTTGGTTGATAAAATTGAAAGGAATAAATGTTGAATCTGAATTTGTTCTCTGTTAAAAAAAGGACCCTAAACCCTAAACCCTAAACTAAAATGTGAACCTAGACCTAAAACCTAAACTCTAAACCCTAAACCCTAAACTTTAAACCCTAAACCCTAAACCATAAAACCCTAAACCCTAAACCCTAAACTCTAAAACCCTAAACCCTAAATCGTACACCCTAAAACCTAAACCCTAAACCCTAAAATAAAAACACCAAACCCTAACCCTAAACCCTAAACCCTCAACTAACCCCAAACCCTAAACCATAAAAAGCTAAAAACTTAAACCTAACCAAAGTCCAAAAACTTAAACTAAAACCTAAACCTAAACCTAGAGCTAAACCTAAACATAGAGCTCAAGCTAAGCCTAAAAAGAAAATAATATAAAAAATAAAAAATAAACTAAAATAAAATAAATAAAAACCTAAACTAAACTAGAAAATAAAAAACCTAAATAAAATAAAAACAAAACATAAAATTAAACCCTAAATCTTAAACCCTAAACCCTAAACCCTAAACCATAAATTGACAACTCTAAACCTACAAACCTAAACCCAAAACCCAAAACCCTAATCCTTAAAAAACCCTAAACCCTAATCCCGAAAACCTAAAAAACCTTAAACTCTAAACTAAATAAACCTAAACCTATCAGTTTACTTAATTTTAAAAAAAAACCCTAAATCCTAAATCCTAAACCCTAAACCCTAAACTGCCTAAAGTTTAAACCTAAACCAACTTTAAACCTAAACTATAAATCAGAACTTAAAACCTAAACACTAAACACTAAATCTAAAACCTCAACCTAATCTAACCCAAAACTGTAGACCTAAAACCTAAAACCTAAACTACACTGGAACTCCTAAATTCTAAACCTTAAACTCCCTAAACTCAAAACCCTAAACTATAAACCCTAACTCTAAACCCTAAACCCTAAACCCCAAAGCCTAAACTTAAAACTAAAGTAACTAAATGAATTAAGAAAAAACATAAATGGTAAAACCTAATAAACATAAACCTAAACCTAAACCCTAAACCCTAAAACCTAAACCCTAAACCCTACACTGTGAACCCTAAATCCTAAACCTTAAACCCTAACTCTAAACCCTAAATTGTAAACCCTAAACCCTAAACCCCAAAGCCTAAACTTAAAATTAAAGTAACTAAATGAATTAAGAAAAAACATAAATGGTAAAACCTAATAAACATAAACCTAAACCTAAACCCTAAGAATGGGTTGAACCTTGGTGGCAGGAACATCACCGTCAACTAGTCTTAGTCTAGATCTGGCGGGGCAGTCGATGGCGGATGCACCAGTTATCATAGTGGTGGAGGGGTATCTGGCAGTGCTGGTGGATATCGAGGTGTTGGTCATAGTTGTGGTGGTTATGGAAGCAACGAAGGCTACAGTCGTGGTGGTAGTGGGGGGAGAGATCAGGGATATGATGGTGGATCCTGCTACTCGAGAAGCCAGATTGGTTCTGATGGGAACTAAAGAAACTGAAGAACGATCGATCCAATCTATTGCTTATGAAATTGCCTTTACATTAGAAATGGTTTTAGTTATCTAGGGTTTTTGATTTGCTCTATGCATGCTCATTTTTGATCTATGTCATCACTTGTGTCTTTAAAAACTTGATGTGTTACTTGGTTGACAAAATCAAAAAGAATAAATGTTGAATATGAATTTTTCCTCTATTAAAAGAAATCAAAAGCCCTAAACCCTAAACTAAAACCTGAACCCTAGACCTAAAACCTAACCCTAAACTCTAAACCCTAAACCCTAAACCCTAACTCTAAACCCTAAACCCTAAACCCCAAAGCCTAAATTTAAACCTAAAGTAACTAAATGAATTAAGAAATAAACATAAATGCTAAAACCTAATAAACATAAACCTAAACCTAGACCCTAAGAATGGGCTGAACTTTAGTGGCAGGAACATCACCGTCAACTAGTATTAGTCTAGATCTGGCGGTGCAGTCGATGGCAGATGCGTCGATTATCATAGTGGTGGAGGGGTATCTAGCGGTGCTGGTGGATATCGAGGTGTTGGTCAGAGTTATGGTGGTTATAAAAGCGACGAAGGCTACAATCGTGGTGGTGGCAAGGGGAGAGATCAGGGATATGATGGTGGATCCTGCTACTCGAGAAGCCAGAGTAGTTCAGATGGGAACTAAAGAAACTAAAGAACGATCGATCCGATCTAATGCTTATGAAACTGCCTTTACATTAGAAATGGTTCTAGTTATCTAGGGTTTTTGATTTGCTCTATGCGTGCTCATTTTTTATCTATGTCATCACTTGTGTCTTAAAAAACTTGGTGTGTTACTTGGTTGATGAAATTGAAAAGAATAAATATTGAATATGAATTTGTTCTCTATTAAAAAAAATCAAAAGCCCTAAACCCTAAACTTAAACCTAAACCCTAGACCTAAAACCTAACCCTAAACTATAAACCTTAAACCCTAAACCCTAAACCATAAACCCTAAAATCCCTAAACCCTAAACCCTAAACCCTAAAACCCTTAACCCTAAACCCTACAACCTAAAAACTAAAACCTAAATCTTAAACCTAAACCCTAAACTCCAAACCCCAAACACTAAACCCTAAACCCTGAACCATCAACTAACCTTAAACCCTAAACCTTAAAAAACTAAAAACCTAAACCAAAACTAAATAAAACCTAAAAATAAAATAAAAAAACCTGAATTAAAATAATGTAAAAAATAAAATAAAATAAAAACCTAAACTAAAACTTAAATCAAAACATAAACTTAAACTTAAATATAATATAAAATAAAAAATAATAACTAAACTAATATAAAAAACCTAAACTAAACTAAAAAAATAGAAAAAACCTAAATAAAATAAAAATTAAACATAAAATAAAAAGTTAATAAACCTAAAATAAAACCGTAAACCTTAAAAAACCCTAACCCTAAACTAAATTAACCAAAACATACCACTTTACTTAATTTAAAAAAAAATCCTAAACCCTAAACCCTAAACCCTAAAACTAACCCTAAACTTATTACCCTAAACCCTAAACCCTAAATTCTACACCCTAAAAAACCATAAATCCTAAACCCTAATCTTCAACCCTAAAACCTAAAAGCATAGACCCTAAAACTCAAAACCCTAAACGATAACCCTAAATCCTAAACCCTAAACCCCAAACCATAAACCTAAACCTAAAGTAACTAAATAAATAAAAAAAATAAACCTAAATACTAAAACCTATTAAACCTAAACCTAAAGTCTAAGAATGGGCAGAAACTTGATGGCAGGAACATCACCATCAACCAGGCTCACACTAAATCTAGTGTTGGAGGCAAAGGTAGAGGTAATGGTTATCGCAGTAGGGGAGGGGGATCTGGAGGTGCTGGTGGATATGGAGGTGGTGGTCGGAGTAGTGGTGGTTATGGAAGCGAGAGAGGTTAGAGTCGTGGTTGTGGCGGAGGGAGAGATCGGGGATATGATGGTGGATTTCCACTGAGAGGCCGAGGTAGTTCGATGGGAACTCAAGAAACCCAACTGACCGCCATATAAACTGTCTTCATAATAATCACAGTTCTAGTTGTCTAGGGTTTTTGTTTTTCTCTATGTTTGTTCATTTTTTATCTATGTCGTCGCTTGTGTCTTAGAAAATTTGGTGTGTTAATTGGTTGATGAAATCGAAAAGAATAAATGTTGAATCTGAATTTATTCTCTAATAAATAAACCAAAAACCCTAAACCCTAAACTAAAACCTGAACCCTAGACCTAAAATTGAAACCGTAAACCCTAAATCATAAACCCTAAAAATCCTAAACCCTAAACCCTAAACCCTAAAACCCTAAACCCTAAACCCTAAAACCCTATACCCTAAACCCTAACCCCTAAAACCTAAACCCTAAACCCTAAGCCATAAACCCCAAACCCTAAACCTCACCTAACCTTAAACCCTAAACCCTAAACCTTAAAAAGCTAAGAACCTAAACCTAAACTAAATAAAACCTAAAAATAAAATAAATAAGAAAACCTAAAATAAAATAAAGAAAAAAATAAAATATAATAAATACCTAAACTCAACCTAAACCTAAACCTAAACCTAAACCTAAAAATAAAATAAAATAAAAAATTAAAAACTAAACTAAAATAAAAAAAATAAAAACCTAAACTAAACTAAAAAATAAAAAATAATAATAAAAAAAAATTAAACCTAAAATAAAAATAAAATAAACCTAAAATAAGATAAAATAAAAACTAAATAAAATTCTAAAGCTAAAAATAAACCTAAAAAGTAGATAAAAAACATAAACCATAAAAAAATTTTGAATTTATAATAAAAACAAAATAAACTTAAACTTAAACTAAAATAAACTAAACTAAAATAAATAAAACTTAAACCTAAACCTAAAATAAACTAAACCTAAACCTAAACCCTAAATTAAATATAATAAACAAAAAATAAACTTAAACCTAAACTAAAAAATAATACCTAAAAATAAACTTAAAATAAAATCCTAAAACTTAAACCTAAGAAAAAAAAACAGAAACCTAAACCTAAAGCTAAAAATAAAAAGTTAAACCTAAACCTAAAATATAAATTAAAAATAAAACTCAACTAAAAATAAATTAAAATAAATAAACTTATAATAAATAAACTAAACTAAATAAAAATAAAAGTAAACTTAAATTAAAATAAAAAAATAAATAAATAAATAAACTAAATAAACTTTAACTTAATAGTTTACCTAATTTTAGAAAAATAAAAACAATAAAAATGAATAAAAAAACCTACAACCCTAAACCCTAAACCTTAAATCTTAAAACCCTAAACCTAAAAATAAAAACCTAAATAAAATAAAAACTAAATGTAATATAAAAATAAAATAAATCAAAAATAAATTAAAATAAAAAATTAATAAAAACCTAAACTTAAAAAGTAAATCAAAAAAATAAATAAATAATAAAACATAAACCCTAAACAAAATAAAAAATAAACCTAAAATAAAAAAAATTAAATAAACCTAAACCTGAACAAAAATAAGCTAAACTAAAATAAATAAAACCTAAACCTAAATCTAAAATAAATAAAATAAAAAAATAAACCTAAACTTAAACTAAAAAATAAAACCTAAAAATAAACCTAAAATAAAAACTTAAAACCTAAGCCTAAAAATATAAAATAGTAACCTAAAACCTAAAAATAAAAAATAAAACCTAAACCTAAAAAAAACTAAACTAAAAAAAAACATAAACCTAAAATAACTAAACCAAACTAAATAAAAATATAAAATAAACCTAAATAAATAAAAAAATAAACTAAATAAAACTAAACTTATGGTTTACTTAATTTATTTTAAAAATAAACTCTAAACCCTAAATACTAAACCCAAAACTAACCATGATCCTGGGCCAAACCTGAACCCTAAAAACCTAATACCTAACCTGTGACTCTGACCCTGACCCTGATCGGGACACTGATCTCCCTAACTGATGGTTCCGACCTGACCCTGACCTGGCCCTGACCTATCACTGACTCTGACCCTCTGGCTGACCTGGCCCTATAATTTGACCTGACCTGACCCGACTTCCCTGATCACCTGACCTGAACTGATCGCTACTGACCCTGACCCCCTGACCCTTGGCCTTCTTCTGAATTACTGACCTCCTGACCTTACATACTGACTTGATCCCTTTGATCGGATCCGGACCCTGACCTTTGCACCTATTTGACCTTATCCATCACTGACCCTGATTTCGTTCTGATCCCTGACTGACCTTACTGACCCCGACCCCTCGACCCTGACTGACCTGATTGACCTCCTCCTGGACCTGACCGCCTATTACTGACCTGACTCCCTGACTGACCTATTTCGCCCTGGCTGACTGACCTCTCATCTGATCTGACCCTGACTCTGGCCTTTACTGACTCCTGACCTGACCCTCCTGATCTGGCTGACCTATTCTTTACCTAATACTTTATTCTCGCCCTGACCTGGCTTTCCCTACACCCCTGACCCTGACCTTCTATTTTATCACTGACCACTTGCCCTCTTAATTTCTAATCTTTGACCCCACCCTTAACTCCAATCTCCCCACTCCCCCCCCCCCTAACATAACCTTAACCCCCTAACCTGATAATTAATAAATTAAACCCAAATAATAAAACCTAAACTAGAAACCCTGGAGCCCCATGCCTCTCCCTCTTGGTTTCCTGGAGTTTCAAGAGACCCTCATTTCTTTTGCATTTTTGTGGTTGCCTTGGAGATCTTTGATGGTAAGACTCTAGCTCTTCATTCTTTGGCCGATTCCCCTCATTTCCATTAGTTCTGATGGTTGTCCTGGAGTCAGATCTGACATTTTTCTTGGTTAAATCAATGCCTAAAATTGCACCTTCTAGGGCTAACAATTTCATCGATAAAACTAAATTTGTGTCATCTAAATCATTCAAAGATCCCTTATCTTGTAAGGATGCTTCAACCTCTCCTGAATTTTTAGTTAATCTTATTCATATAACATTTAAAGGAGTTCTAGTAATAATGTGTTTTGATTTGGATATTGAGAAACTTGTAGAGCCTTATGCTTTTCCTCTTATTGGCAAATTTTATTTTTGACGGCCTAATATGGAAGATATTTGGTTTTTCTTTCATGATTTAAAGCTTTTCGTGCATTTTCAGTCGGTTTGTTGGATGGTCATCTTGTCCTCATAAAATTATCAAATGATCTTGATTATAGCTAGATTTTCCCTTGTCAATCTTATTATGTTAAAAATTGTCAAATGCATATCCTTAAATGGAGTCTTTTTTTTTACATTCAAGAAGAACTTCCTATAGTGCCAGTTTGGATTTCATTGCCGAATCTTAGGATTCATTTTGTTAATTATCAATTTCTTCATGCGGTTGGGTCTATTTTTGGTAGACCTTTACAAATTGATCAAGAAATTGGGGCAAAATCTCACCCTTCAGTTGCTCATATCCTTATTGAAATTGATGTTACAAAGAAGTTTTCTAAGGAGATTTGGATAGGGTCCAAAAAGTATGGTTATTTTTAGTTGGTTGAATTTGAAAACCTTCCTATTTTTTGCAATCACTGCAAAACCCATGACCATGTCTTTTTAAATTATTTCATTGCTCATCCTCAACTTTGGAAAAATCTGCTAAAAATTCTATGTTGATTGATCAATCTGGAGATCATTTAACTGATACAAATAAAATTTCTATTTCTTCCAAAAAAGATAAAGATGTTGTTGATGATACTCTGAATCTTTATGATGCTTTACCTCTTGAAACTGGTTTTGAGAATGATGTTAGAAATGAAGATGTTGTTTTGGATGAAAACAAGATTTTGGTTGTTGTTGTTCCTTTGCTTTCAGGAATTATGCAAGTTGATGCTAATCCTATTTTGGCTTCTTCCTTTAAAGATACTTGTGTTTTACAATCTAAAAATTGTAAAGATAATGATTCTCTTTCTGATTTTCAAGAACCTTTAAATGATAATGATGATTTAAATTCTTTAAATATGGAAGATGTTGATGGTGTGGATACGGTGGATTTTGTGCAACCTATTTCTTGTTCGCTTATCAAATCCATTTCTGCTCCTTTTTTAACTGCCAATTCTAATGCTGTTTTGCCTATTATTTCTTCTCAATTAATGGATGGAAATATTTTAGTGCCATTTCAAGTAGAATCTCCTACCAAATTTGTAATTGTAAAGAGTTCTAATGCTCCTTTTGATGATGAATCTTTGGAAAATTGAACTGGTTTTCAAACAATTTATTGTGAAAAAGAAAAAAGAGTTCAAAAATTTTCCTCCTATAGTTTCTAGATCCAATCGATCTTCTTCCTCTTCTTTGCCAAATAAGAATTTATGTTTAATTTTCTTATTTGAAATGTTAGGGGAATTTGTACTCTTGTTGTTTGGAATAGGATTAGAAACCTTTGTAAGGTTTATAATGTCAATTTATTAGTTATTCTTGAACCTCTTTTTTTTTTCTTCGAAAATTATGCATGCGGCTAGAATGATTGGTTTCTCCAATTATTTTTTTAATAATAGAAATAAGATTTAGTTATTTTGGAATAATTCTCTTTCTATTAATGCCATTAATGATTTTCATCAAGTTGTAAATGTGGATATTTCTTTTGGCTCTTCTGTTTATGTTGCTTATAATAAGATTGAGAGGAGGATTCTTTGGGATCAATTATCTACTTTTGCTTTTACTATTAATGATTCAAGAATTATTGGTGGGGATTTCAATACGGTCCTTTCTATAAATGATAGGAAAGGGGGTTCTTCATCGAATTTACATTCTATGGAAGATTTTTTGAATAGGATCTTGGATTGCAATCTACATGATGTTGGTTTTATTGGCTCTCAAATTATTTGGAATAATCATAGACTTTGGCAACATTTGAATTGGACTATTGGCCTTTGACTTGGAACATCTTAGTAGAACTCTCTCGAATCATGCTCCTCTTTTGATTTCCATTGAAGATGTTGTTCATAACAATAATGTCATTAAGAATTTCTATTTTCAAAATAGGAGGTTACAAGATAGTAGTTTTCTTGATGCTATTACTTCTAATTGGTATGCTCCTCTTGCTCCTGATGGTTTTGGTTTTATTATGAAGAGATTTTGGCTTAAATTGAAAAGACTTAAGCATCATATTAATTGGTGGAATAAAAATTATTTCAAAAATATTTTTGATAATATTAAGAACATGGAACAATAGGTGAAAAATTTGGAAGATCTTGTTATTAATGATTCCTCTTTTTGTTCTAACCATGTTGAAGCTAAAGATAATCTCACTAAGTTTCAGGATATGGAGGAAACCTACTAGAGACAAAAGGATGCTTCTAAACATCTTTCTGAGGGGGAAAGAAACACCATATATTTTCATGCTTTGGTTATGAAAAGGAGAGTTCTTAGGAAAATTCATAAAATCAAGATTTTTGATGGTTGATCACCAAAAAAGAGGATATTTTTTCTTCTGCTATTAACTATTTTAAAGATCTTTAAAATAAATATTCCCTCCTTGACCAGTTATCTAACCCCGCTATCATTCCTTCTATTATGTCTCATGAGGATAATGATTGCTTGGTTGCTCCTCCTTGAGGAAATTTTAAAATTCTTAATGGTATGAATGTTGATTACATTGCGAGGGGTCGGATGGCTACTCTACTTTATTCTTTCAAAAAGCTTGGTTTATTATTAAATATGATCTTATTAATGCTTTAAGGGATTTCTTTCTTGGTAATTCTATTCATAAATACTTCACTTCTACTAATATTGTTTTTATTCCCAAGAAAGATAATCCTAACTTTTAGATTGATTTCAAACCTATTAGTCTTTGTACTTTCTTTAATACATTAATTTTTAAAATTCTGACTAGTATGCTTGGTAAATTTCTTCCTAAGATTATTTCTCCTAATCAAACTGGCATTGTAAAAGGTTGGACTATCTCTGATAATGTCTTGCTTGCGCAAGAATTAATTCATGATTTAAACGTGAAATCTAGAAGTGATAATTTACTTTTCAAGCTTGATATTACCAAAGCTTATGATAACCTTTCTTGGGATTTTTTTTAACAGCATTCTCTCTTTATTTGGTTTCTCTACTAAATTTATCTCTTTGGTGAACAATATCATTTGTAATGTTTGGTTTTAGTGATTAATGGTGAAAACTTTTGTTTCTTTAAATCTTCCTAAGGTATTAGACAAGGTGATCCTCTTTCTCCATCACTTTTTTATTATTATTATTGAATATTTTTCTTGTTGAATTAATTTTTTATTTGAGAAGAATTCTAGCATTTATTTCAGGAATCTTGGTGGTTTGGCTATATCCCACTTAAGTTTTGCTGATGACTTCATTATATTTTGTAATGGCTCATTACAATATGTTAAAAAAACTGAAGATCTTTTTGAATAAATTTGAAAAGGAAAGTGGCCTTGTGATTAGTACTCAGAAAAGCTATTTTATCTCCTCTGTTTCTATTTCTGCTCATAGAATCAATAGAATTAAGGATATTACTAGATTTTCTCATCAATGTCTTCCTATCAAGTATTTAGGTTCTCCTTTATACTATGGTCCTAAGAAGTCTCACCATTTTTATGAGGTTATCCAAAATATTTAGAATAAGATTTCTACCCTTGAATATCAATTTTTATCTTTTGGTGGTAGAATAATGGTTATTAAAAGTATTCTTTACTCTCTTCCTTTTTATTTGCTTCTTATTATTATTACTACTTCTCTTGTTATTACTCGGATTGAAAGGCTTTTTAATAAAATTTTTTTCGTCTCTAGTCTTTCGAACAAAAGACTTCATTGGTCTTCTTGGAATAACATGTGTGGTACTTTATTTGAAGGTGGTCTTGGTTGTAGGTCCTTGTTTGATTCCACTAATATTTTTTCTTATAAACTTTGGTGGAATTTCAAGAAGAATGTTAGTCTTCGGGCTAATTTTATGAATTACAAATACTACAAAGGTAAACATCCTTTAACTTGTAGCTATAAGCATGGTAACTCTATTGGTTAGAAATGCCTTTGTGCTGTTAAATGGCAAGAGAAACCTCTCATTTTTTGGGTTATGAATAGTGGCTCCTCTTTCTTTTGGCAAGTTAATTGGATGGGGGAGTCCTCTACTGATTCTATGCTTAGTACTCACTCTACTTCTTCTTTGAAAGTTAATCATTTTATTTTAAATGGTGATTGGAATCATTCTCTTTTATATGACTTGATTCTTGATTGCATTTGTAATAATATTACCAAGATTCCTATTGATGGTATTATTTCTGATCAAGTTTTTTACAACATTTCTAGTAATGGTGCTTTTTGCTTTAAAGATACTTGGCATCATATTGAAGAAAATAAACCCTCTTTGCCTATCTTTTTTAAGATTTGGAATAACATTATTCCTACCTTTTATTCTATTCTTGTTTGGAGCATTTTAAGGTGTGTTGTTGTTGTTGATTCTTTACTTTTAGAGAAAGGTTTTTATCTTCCTTCTAAATGCTTGTGTTATTTTCATATTGAAAATGTTAGTCAAGTATTTGTTAATGGTGTTATTGCCTCTAAAGTTTTGATTTGGTATGAGAACTTATTCAACCTTAGTTCTTTTAGTGGTAATTTTACCTGAATGCAACTCCTTAACTCCTACTTTCTTAATATTATCAAAGGGCATATCAAATTTATTGTGGATGTTACTTTGATTTGGTTTATTTGGATTGAAAAAAATGATGCTAAACATCATAATGTGCCTACGAATCATAAGAGGATTATTGCTAGGACTAAAGACAAAAAAATTTCTTTACATAAGGTTGCGCTTCTTAATGGTAATAATTTTAGAGGTTGCAAGTTTTTTGCTTCTGAATTGAGTATTAAGTTTCTTTATTGCGACTTGCCTCCTTCTTATAAAATCATTTACTGGATTAATCCTTTTAATTTATGTATTAAAATTAGCACTGATGGCTTTGTTGCACTTAACAAATCTCGCTGTGGTCATATTTTTTGCAATAATCTTAATAGTATTATCTTGGTTTTCTCCACTCCTTTTTTTACTACTTCTATTATTATGGCTGAACTAATGGCTGTTTATCATGCTCTTAAGCTTTGTTTGTAGGAGAATTTTATTTCCATTTGGTTGGAATCTGATCCTGAGATGGTTGTTACAATGATCAATTCTAATCACAAGGGCAATGCTGAATTTTTCTACTTACTTAGGAATATTAAAGCTATTATTTCTAAAATGTCTTTTAAGATGACTCATATTTTGAGAGAAGGTAATGCTTGTGCTGAGTTTTTAGTTGGCTTGGGGAGTAATCTTTCTGATTTTACTTTATTTTCCAATGATAATATTTCTAAGAAATTAAGTGGCCTTTCTCACTTAGATAAAGGTAGTTTACCTTATGTCATTTACTTAATTTCCTTTTCTCCTTCTATGATGGTGGTTGCTATCCCTTGTTCTTGGCTGACATTGTTGCTTGGTCTGGTGCATTTCTCTAAGGTTTTGTTGGAAATGATGGCTGGGATGTTTCTTTTTCCTCTTTGGTTGGTAGCCTTTTTTTTGTGATTGTAACCATTCCTTTGGAGGTTTGGCTGCTCACAAAATTTGGTTGCCCCTTTCTCAATACTGAGCCCAAGACTTTCTTTCTCTCTTCCTCCCTTCCTTTTCTTTTCTTTTCTTTCTTGATCTTTCTCTTACTTTCTTTTTACATGTCTTTCTTCTTTTCTTTGCAGGTTTCAGCTTCTACTTGTGGCTTCTGCTGCTCTCCCTCTCCTGCTATTTTATTTATGGTCTTTGGTTGTTTCTTTTTTGCTTTTATTTTGTTGCTCCTTTTCTTAGGTTTCTTTTTCTTTCTTGCTTTTGGTTGTAATAGTTTGGGGAATTATCTCTCTAGGTTGACTGTTGCACTTGGAGCATTAGTTTTGAGGATTTACCCTTCTTAAGGACTTTTGTACTCCTTCTTTATGGCAATAAAATTTCTCCCCACTGTGGGTTTTATCAAAAAAATAAATAATAAAAATAAAACCCTAACCCTAACCCTAACCCTAACCGTAACACTAAACCCTAAACCCTAAACCATAAATCGTAAAACTATAAACCCTAAACTGTAAACTAACCTTAAACCCTAAAGCCTAAACCCTAGAAACCCTAAACCTTAAACCCTAAAGCATAAAGCCTAAAGCCTAACCTAAACCCTAAACTCACTAACCCTAAACCTAGCCTAAACCCAAACTAAACCCTAAACTAAACCAAAACCTACTAAACCCTAACCCAAAACCACACCACTAAACTACCTCTAAGAAAACCTAAAAACCCTAAACCCTAAACCTAAATAAATAAAATAAACTAAATGACCTAAACTAAATAAAACTCTAAAACTAAAAAAAAGAAATAAATAATAAAAATAAAAAAAAAATAAAAATAAACTAAATAAATAAATAAATAACTAAATAAACTAAATAAAATAAAATAAAACTAAAATAAAACTAATAAAATAAAACTTAACTAAAATGAAAAAGATAAATAAACTAAAGATAAATAAATAAACTCTAAAATAAAACCTAAAATTAAAATAACTAATAAAATAAAACTAAAACCTAATAAATAAACCTAAAATAAACCAAAAATAAATAAAAAATAAAACCTAAACCCTAAACTAAAAAAAACTAAACCTCAAATAAAAATAAAATAAGCAAAATAAAATAAACCTAAGCATAAACTAAAATAAATACAACCTAAAATAAACTAAACCTAAACCTAAACCTAAACTAAATAAAATAAAATAAAATAAACCTAAACTAAAAATTTAAAACCTAAAAATAAACTGAAATAAAACCTAAAACCTAAACCTAAAAAATAAAATAAAAACCTAAACCTAAACCTAAAAAATAAAAAATAAAACCTAAACCTAAAAAATAAAATAAAAATAAAACTCAACTAAAAAAACGTAAACCTAAGAAATAAACTAAAAAAAACCTAACTAAAAAAAATAAACCTTAAATAAATAAACTAAACTAAATAAAAATAAAAAGTAAACCTAAATAAAAATTAAAAAAAAATAAACTCAATTGAACTCAAATAAACAAAAAAATAAACTAAATAAACTTAAACATATCTGTTTACATAAATTTAAAAAAACCCTAAACAATAAATCTTAAAATTAACCCTAAACCCCATCCCCTAAACCAACAGCCCTAAACCTAGAACCCTTAACCCTAAAACCCTAAACCTTAAACCCTAAACCTTAAACCCTAAACTCCAAACCCTAAACCCTAATCCCAATACCCTAAATGCTAAAACCCTAAACCCTATACCCTAATCTCTAAAACCAACAACCCTAAACCTTAAATCCCAAATCCTAAACCCTAAACTATCCATAAACCCTAAGAATGGGCAGAACTTTGGCGGTAGGAACATCACTATCAACTAGGCTCAATCTAGATCTAGTGGTAGAGGCGAGGTGGAGGCAGCAGTTATCGTAGTGGTGGTGGGAGATCTTGAGGTGCTGGTAGATATGGAGGTAGTGGTCAGGGCAGTGGTGGTTATGGAGGCGGGAGGAGCGATGGAGGTTATAGCCATGGTGGTGGTGTAGGGAGAGATCATGGATATGATGGTGGATCCTGCTACTCGAGAGGTGGGGGTGGTTCTTATTGCAACTGGTAATACTAAAGAAAGGTTGATATGATCTGCTGCTTATGGAACTGTGTCTTTATAGTAGAGATGGTTCTACTTATCTAGGGTTTCTGATTTGCTCTATGGGTGCTCATTTTTTATAAATGTCATCGCTTGTCTCTTAGAAAACATGGGGTGCTACTTGGTTGATAAAATCGAAAAGAAGAATTGTTGAATCTGAATTTATTTTGTGCTAAAATAAACCTTAAACCCTAAACCCAAAATCCTAAGCCCTAAATTAAAACTTAAACCCCAAACCTAAAACACAAAACCTTATACCCTAATCACTAAACCCTAAACCATAAACCCTGAAAACCCTAAACCCTAAACACTACACTCTAAACCCTAAACCATAAATCCTAAACTTTAAATAGTAGACCTACCCTAAACCCTAAACCATAAACCCTAAACCCTTAAATGATAAACCTTAAACCCTAAAACCTACAACCCTAAACCATAAACCCTAAACCCCAAACCTTAAACCATAAACCCTAGACCCTAAACTAACCCTAAACCCTAAACCCTAAACTAACCCTAAACTTTAACCCTAAACCCTAAACCTTGAATAAAGATGTCATTAGGAGTAGATCTAAAGAATGACCTAATCCTAACATAGTTATGGTAGCTAAAGAAATTGTCTTTAAGAGACATTCCCTTGATAATTAGAGATTCGAATACCCTAAACCCTAAACCTAAATCATACAATAATATCATATATTATCGTATAATGTAGCATCATATATTTGATCATGCAGTGATGTGTTTTGGATGTTAAAAGATGTTTTGAAATGTTTTGGTATATTATGGTATTGTACCCTATAGTATATATTAATATAAATCATAAAAATATTGATTTAATAAATAAGATGATGAAATTTATTAAATTTGAAGTGGGAATTAGGTTGTAGTACCAAAGGTGTGCTACACCACTTGTAGTTTAAAAAGTAAGATTTTATGTTCAAAATAAATATTATATGTTGTAGCATAGTATAGCATTATATAACATAATATATTATTCTACGCATTTTAAATTCTTTTAGTATTTTAGAATTATGTAGTCGAGCCTACACTGGCATTATTTATAAAAATGTTGATTTAGACTTTAAAATGGTGGAATTTGGCCAAATTCATAATAGGTAGAGCATGGCATCATAATATATGGTTTTGATTTAAAATATGTAAGTTATATGACTAAAATTTATAGTTTTTTATTGTTTAGACTAATTTTATGATTTTTATCTTAAGAAATCCCTTGTGATGTGATATGCAATATAATATAATAAAATATGTTATAGTGTATTATAATCTAGGATGCCATAACATAGTGTAGCATCATGTATATATAGCATACTAGTGTGTATTACCACTTATTGTTTAGCATAATTTAGTTTGTTATAGTATGATGTAGTAGAGTTTGTACTGGTATAATTCATAAAAATATTCATTTATAGGCTATGATGATGGGATTTGGTCTAATTTAAGGTAAGGTTTAGGGAACATCATTGGGGGTGTGCTATGGTGTGTCATTTAATCAAAAGATTAGAATTTTGCATCCAAAATAAATGTTCTTTTTTCAACCAAATTTGATAAATTTTTCGCTTAAAGTGATTCATTTTAAGGTGTAATGTAAGATAATATATTATATGAACTCATATTAAAATATAATGAACATAACAACATAACTTTGCAAATATATGAATGTGGTGGTGTGTTACTAAATGTTATTATACATTTTAGTATGTTTTACTTTTGTTATATTATAGTTGACCTCATTTTTAGAATGAGCTCTCATCCCCTCCAACTTAGACATAGGACTTCTCTAAGGCTTTAAGAGAACCTTAGTCTTAAGACACATCTAGTGATTAGGTGGACACTCAACTTAGCCCTAGAGACTTAGAAGAGTTAGCCATAGGAATAGGTCATTCCTAAGGGGTGTTAGAAAAATTTGCCTACCCTATAGTTTGAACCACATTCCTCACTTCCTTCCTTCAAGTTGAAATAAAATCAATTCTAGCTTAATTGAGTTTCTCTAAACTCAAATCAATTCCACATGATTGAAACCCATGATTGAAACCTATGATTGAAACCCATGATTCAAATTCCAACTACAAAATATTTCCTAAGTCCATTGATTCCTTCTTTTGGACTTAGCTCAAATCAGGTCTAAATCAATTTCAATTCAAGAAATTTTCTCACAACCTATTTATATTATCATTTATATTCACATATATAAATGAGATATAAATTCAAATCAATCAAACGAAACCCAAAAATCAAATTCAAATTCCAAAAATCTTTCCTAAGTCACTTTGATTCCCTCTTAAGGACTTAGCCCAAATCAAGTTCAAATCACTTCAAATTCATGAACTTTTCTCATAACCCATTTATATTCTCATTTATATTCACATATATTAACGAAATATAATTTCAAACAACCAAAACCAACTCCAAAATCAAACTCGAATTCAATCAAAATTCAACCTAAGCTTTTCAAGTCAAAATCTTGAACTTAGCCAAAATAATTTTAAATCAAGCCAAACCCTTGATTTTTCTTCATGATTTAATCAATCCTTCAATCATGAATCTAAAGATAAACATAAACTTCAGTAACTTAACCAAAACTCAATTCAAAAATCAAACTCAACTCAAACTCATGTTCACACTTTGAACTTGAAATTATCAAATGAATCAAAACCCATTTGATTTCAAATATCTTGCAAATGGATTAATATTTCAATCATAAGTCTATATGTGAGTTCAATCAAACTCAAATCAAGCTTGGACCAAGCCATTTGAGCGACTTAGGCCCACTTGACCCACTTAGGCTCACTTGACTTAAAGTGACCCAAAGTACCCCTTATGAGCCAAATTCTAATCCTAACCAAATTAGATTGAACTAAGTCCATCTAAGCCTCTCATCATGATAAACAATCATCATGAGATGATCAATCACGTAAATTGGGTCAAACCAAGTCAAACTTAAGGGTTGACCAAGTCAACACTTAGCCAAAAGGAAACCCAACATAGCCAAAACCCACCATAGGCCAAATTGATTGAAAACCATTGATCAAGACCAATTTATGACCAATGTTTGAACTTGACCAAGTCAACATTTGAGCCTAACCAAGCCCAATTGGCCACTTGACCCAAGTTGACCCAACTTGACCTAAAAAGTCAAAATGTGTCAAAACTTGATCTAAGCCAAATTGATTGAAACTAATGGATCAAGTTCATTCCAAAATGATTGTTGAACTTGACTAAAGCCTCAATTGGCCAACTAGACCCAACCTAGCCCAATTGACCTTGAACCCAACTTGACTTAAAAGGTCAAATTGAGCTAAACTCAAACATAAACCAAATTGATTGGAAACAAAGATACCAATCAATTTCAAATGACCAACCAAACATAAATCAACCCATGACCTAACCCAAATAGGTCAAATGGGTTAAATGGGTCAAATTGGTCAACTTGACCCATTTGATCTAAATAAAATCAAATGAACCAAATTCAAACCTAGACCAAATTGAATCAAACCAAAGCCACCAAAACATTTCAAATGGTCATATGAACTTGACCCAACCCTTGGTTTGACCTAATTTGACAAATTGGTCAACTTGGCCCAAGTTGACCCATTTTGTCCTAAATGGGTCAACATGAGCCAAATCACATCAAATTAACTCCAAATTCAATGATACTTGGCTTAACCAATTTTTCAATCATATCAAACAAATTCAAATTGAAACCCATGCCGAATGACCATTTTACTCCTAGTCCATACGGTAAATTTTAGCCAAATTCACATGGAACTTGGTCAAATCCTCTCCATGACCACTTGTCACCCTCTTAGTGGACCAAGAGGGCACTAGTGAGTGTGGTGCACCTAGCCCAATAGGTTTGGGTTTGGCCAATCTAGCATAAGGTCAAAATTGACCACTTGCATTAAATTGGGCACATGGGATCCCTCCTCCACCTGAATTAAGCACATGGGAGCTCAACTACTCCACTCCTTAGGCCAAACCAAATGCAAGGACACCTCTGAAAACCTAACAAACCCACTCAAGGAGCTCAGTTGGATCAAAATATCATCTCCTTGCTCGGTCGTCTGATTGCTCTAGGGGGAGATATACTCCCCCTAATTTCACTTGAATTTCATTCTACCCTATTTGATTGAAGCATAGAAACTTAGAGAAAGCCATTACTAGTCTTCCCAAGCTTCCTAGAGTGAGTTAGAATTTTCATTTTCTCAGTTTTCCTAGACTTAAAATAGGGGAGCTCAAGTGAAAATCCAACTTAGCCAATACTTCATACCAAGCTAATTCCTCTTGCAAGCTTCATCTGAGGATCAAATCAAACTTTCCTAGACCTTTTCCCAAAATCCTAAGGTAAGGGAGGAGTGCTCTTGACCAAGACTGAGCTCAAGTGAAGGTGAAGTTGGCCTCTAGAAGGATCTACCCAATTTAAACACCTCCAAACTTCAACAAAGATTCATCTCCACTAGACGAAGCTTCTCCAAGGGAATCGAGCACCGACGATAGCCTCTGGCGAGGTTAGCCATAAAACTAACCTCAATCTAGCCATGATCTGGTCCTTTGTGAAGTGAAGTTTTATCTCATGAGATTCTAGAAGTTAGATGTGATCTCCCTAGAATGTTGAAGATGTGGATTGAATTTGAGATCAATTTATGCTCAATCGAGCTCCAATCATGCCATGGAAGATGGATGGCGGCCATCTCCCATAGGCAATCTCAGGGAAGAATCATGGGTCATCCATCTGCACATTTTGGATGGACGACCATGATTAAAACATGTAGGATCCATCATTTAATCCTTTAGAATCACAGAAATAACCTCAGCCGTCCGATCCTTGATTGGAAGGATAGAGAGCAAGTGCGTAGCATTGCTGCTGACGTGGAACTATGATGTGAGAACTTAAATAGTGAGTCCCATCGTGCCAGGTGGAACGTGTGCACTGTTGACGAGATTAATTACGTAATTAAGCCTGGAAACTTCAAAAATGCATATCTAATGGCACAAAAATAAAAAAAATGTGAAATAAATTGCATATGAAAGGTAATTAAATCTAGAATATTATAAAATTGATTTCAATGAATTTTAAATAGTGTTATTTTCTAGATTTAAGTTTTATTAGAAATTTAATTTTGCTAATTACTCTATAATTACCTCACTGATTAATACCAAACTTCTTGTGTATGATTAGTGGGATGACTTTTGCCTCCCCTAATTTTCTTGGGATTTATTGATGGCTTAATTAGAGGAATTGCTAGATTAATTTCTAATCACCCTCTTAATGTAATTAAGTTTAATTAAGTGTGTGATTAGTGGTTTAACCCCTTGATTGTGTCAATTAAGGTTTGTTTAAGTGAACAAGAGGTTTAGGGAATAATTTTGGGATATTTTCCTTAAGCTATTCCTTAACCCCCCCCCCCCCCTCTTTCTTCCTTAATCCAAATTCAATTAAGGATTAACCCACTAATTACCTACCTAATTAATTTGATAAAATTTTAAAACCTTCCAGAACATAACTAATTTATCTTGGGCAGATGCTTAGGTGTTCAATAACCTAAGTGCATTAAGGAAATAAAAATCAAACTCACATGTGTGAGAGGGGTTATGAAAGTACCTAAACTAAACAACTTAGTTTAATTAATCATTAATCATGAGCCAAATGCATTAGGCCCTTTTCTTCTTAGGTGCATTACTGATTTAAATTCCTTGTATAGTTTTATGTCATATCATTGGCTCATATTTATTTGATTAAGTGTGCTAAGGTGGTGTAGGTAAGGGTAATTAACACACTTAATTCACACCTTAACCTAAATAAAAATATAAAAAACACCTAATGATCCTAAGAACAAACTAAATTAGCTCACATATGGGGGAAATGGGTTAGGACCAGCAAACATTCTTTCACATTTCCTAAATCAAACATAAAGCAATTTCAAAATAAAAATCACATTAAACAAACTTTGATTCACTTTAAACTTTCTTTTTTCTTGGATTGTCTTTAGGAATTAATTAAGGTGAATGAATTTACATTGCTTTCATCACTTTATTTCCTTCATAGCATTCTAAATGTGTATGTCATATGAAATTCATGCATTCATACTTTTTAAAATCAAATTCAAAATGAAATGTTTTCTTTATGTCAAATTGCATATGTTGACTAAAGTAAAATATGAATGGCTATTATCACTACTAAATCCAAAACTATTTTCAAAATCTATAAATCAAACACCTAAAATTGAAAGTTTGCTACTTATAATTTATTATAGGTTAGCATGTGGATATAAATATGAAGATGTGCATAGTCTGGCTCTCCTTCCCTTTCTTTTAGCATAGTTTTGAATAGGGTTTGTCAAAGTGTATAGTTCATTTGAAAATAATACAACACTTTCCTAACCCCATTCCTATTCATTCCTATGCTATTATTTAAGAAGGACATCCACACTTGTACATATAAATTGCATAAACAAAATAAACAAGCAAAAACAAACTTTTTGCATCTTTCCTTTTTAATTCATTTCTTTTGTACACATGTTTGTATTTAAGGAAACTAGTATATTAGTCTGGAAAACTCTGAGGCTGCACCCTAAGTAGGTCTTGTACCTTACACTACTGGTGCTAACAATGGAATCATACTCACTTATGCCTTTCATACATACACATGTGCATGTGAATAATGGATAAAAGAAACCCCTCTTTTCTACTTAATGAAAATCATGCATCATAAAGCATTCCAATTTTCTTAAGTAACATTTCTTAGCATTCATCATAAAGTGTGCTAAACATTTCCATTTGTATGGATAGATATGCTTAGGATGCATCCATATGCATGTTATACAAGTTGGGAAAGAAATGAAGTGATGTGTGTTTTTGTGATATTAATTCACTTTACTTAATCATAAAATGCCTTTCATTCTGAATGGATTTGTTTAGAGTTGATCAAAACTTAGGATTAATTAAAACACAGAATAAAACATTCACTAAAAAAAATTAAACATGAATCCACTTCAAAAATTACTTAGGGTAGAGAAGGAAAGAAAAGTTCCCTTCCCTTTTCCGTCACTTTACAACCTTTAGTAATTAAGCAAGTTCATTTAAACCAAACAAAAATAATTAAATAAAATTAAACAAAAGAAACTAAACAACTTAATTGAAACCACCCTCTAAGTTGAACATTTTCATACTTAGGAATTCTGAACCTTAAAGCCTAGCTAATAATACCACATAATCCTTAAGTAGCACACACATTAGGCTAAGTCACCACATCTAGCTTTAGGTTAAGGTATTGCATGGCTTGATGTTTGCATTTGTTTTGTGATATTTTATTTATCATTTGGGTGTTAGGGTGTTTCTGCATAGAATGAATGGTAAGAAGATTTAGTCTAATCATTATTTTCTACAGGGGATTGTGCTTAAGGGGCGCTGTAATAAAAATATATTTGCATTTTTTGTGCAGGTTCTTATACCCCTAAGCATAATCCAATAGGCCAGGTAGACTTGGTTACCCATGTGTGGGGTGCTAAGTCCAATATACATGCTTGGATTTGTATGGTTTGTTTAGCTAATATCTATTTTGCAGGTGTTAGTTAGATTTACTTAACCTTTCATGTAATTTTGCAATTAGATTTTGGAATGATTGTTATGGGGGATTAGGATGAGCATTGGTCATAATATCTCATCTTATGTACCATGTGAAGCCTCTGGTGCATCCACATTCTAACCATCTAAAAGAAGAAACCAAAGAAGAAAGAAGAAAAGAAGAAGAAAGAAGAAAAGAATAATGAAGAAATGAAGAATGAAGACCCCAATAACTTGAATTTCCTTGCTTAATTATAATTAATTCATTTGTAATCTAGGTTGTAAATGGGTAGAGCTCAGCTACCCAATTTATTTGCAGATTTGGACGATGGTGCCCGGCCACAAATGGCCTTTTATTCTTTTGTGTTAGCTTTATAAAATGTTTGATATTTTTTTAGCTTTTGTATTAAGATGGCATCCTTTTCCTAATTTCTTCCTTATTTGATGTATGGCCTGGATGATGATTAGGCTCTTAGGGAAAAAAAAATCTTCTATCAAATTAAACAACTCATAACCACATCTAAAGCCTAAGTTAAGATCAAGATAAAAGAATTAGCAACCCCTTAGCTAGATGAGTATTTCTTTTCTAACATCATGCATAAAAGCATATTATTTCACTCTTGATTGGAGGACTTCCACCTTTGCCAAAAAACTTGGCTTGATCTATGAGAGCCATGGTAGAAACACACCTCCATATCTCATTAATTTTGGCCCATAATCTTATTTCTCATGCATTAGGCATATGAATCCTATAAGCCTGAGTCAAATGATTGTCCAAAAATAAAAGTAAAATGTAATATGATTTGAATTAGATCTAGGTCATTTTTCATGCCCTTACATAATCTAGTCTCTTAGGGAGTGAGTTTAAGGACTTAGTCTCTTTCTAAAATAAATAACAGCCTAGCTATCTTGCATAAAGCATATGACTTGCCTACATGAATTTAAAATCATAGGAGGAGTTAGTTGGCAGCCACCCCTAGGTGGTTGTGAGTCCAAGCAGTTGGGTGGTTTATTCTCTTTGTAGAGGTAAACCAAATACCCATTTTTCACCTTAGATTTAGGTCATGCTTTTGGCCCTTGCCAAAGCTCCCTAGATTTAGGTTCTGAGGTTGCTTCTCTCCTTTGTGAGCATAAATATAAATCCTTACCTCTTAGGCATTTTCATAACCTTGTATTGTGGAATTATAAGCTCTAAATTTCTAATAAAAGTCAACTCAAACAAACTAATTCAATTTCAAAAATGTAAAGCCCAACTATAATATAGTTTGAGATGCTCGCTAGGTTTCCTAGCATCGTGAACATCTGATATTTATCTTCCTTTGGCCTCAATAATAACTCCCTCTCTTTGATCAATCTCATTTGATCTTCCAAAATAAACTAATAGATTCATAGTCCAACCTATTGAAATCTTTGAAGACAATGATCATTTACCTTAATTGAGAGTATTCCTAAGGAATCTCATTTCTTAAGATGCAATTAACTATGGGTGCTTGCCTCCATAGGAAACTTAATGAACCCAGTTTAAAATAAACCTTACTTTACTTTTCCATGTAAAGTAAAGGAAGAATCTCTAGTACATAGATTGAAGATGGAAGTACACATCTTAGATGAAATTGAAAATATTTTCACCGCAGATTTTTCTGGCGACTCCGCTATGGATGGTTCCTCTCTCCATCTTTGGTAAATGATCGTTGTCTCTAAGTATCGATAGTGAGTTTGTGCTTTTGTATGAATCCAAGACTATCTTTCTTTCCATTGGCACTTAGCTCATTTCATCCTTAGTTGCTAGCCAACATCTTTAGGTTTTATGACCTCTGGTTGGTCTTAAAACCCCTTTCCCCCAATGGGAGAAAATAAAAGTTTAAAAAAAAAGAATTAATTAAAGACTCCTTACCATTTTATGATAAGGAAAGGTTCATTCTAAAAAAAAAAGAAAAAATCCTTCATAAAAAATCTTGCTTTTCAAAAAAGCACTCTTTCAAAATGCACATAATAAAATGTTTGCACAAAAAATTTTCCTAAATCATCTTCATCTAACATCTTCATGATTGTTATATGTAGGATCATCCTTACAAATATAAGATTCCAACAATCACATTTTCTAAAAAGCACAAATGTGCTTCTTCACTCAATTCATTTTGATGAAGACCTCATTTTCAAAAATTAAATTCCAACAATCATGTTTTAAAAAGCATGAAATTTGAAGATGGACCTTCCCATTCAACACATCCAAATGTGTTGGATAAATGTTACATCTTCAAGTAAAATCATAACTTTGAAATTCCACACAATACACTTCACATGTGTTAAGTTAGAATTTTCACCTTTTCCAAAAAAAGCACATATGAAACCTCTCCATTCAATGTACCCACATTTATTGAATGAAGGTTTCATTTTCAACAAAAATCAAAAATAAATTTTCCAAAAGCACATATAAAACCTCTCCATTCAATGTACACACATTTATTGAATGAAGATTTCATTTCCAGTAAAAATCAAAAAAATAAATTTTCCAAAAGCTCATATGAAACCTCTCCATTCAATGTACCCACATTTATTGAATGAAGGTTTCATTTCCAACAAAAATCAAAAATAAATTTTCCAAAAGCAAATATGAACATCTCCATTCAATATACCCAAATATATTGAATGAAGATTTCATTTCCAAATAAAATGACATTATTTTGAAATCCCACTTAACATATTCCATATATGATTAAGTTGAGATTTCCTCTTTCAAAAATTGATTTCCATCTCACATATCCAAATTTGTTAAATGGAAATCTCTCTCCTCAAAATTAACAAAAGTAAAGATATTTCAAAACACATTTGGAACTTCATTCTAGCATATCATATTTTCTAAAGTGAAGTCTCCAAAATTCAAAAAAAAACACACAATTTGAAACACATTTTTGGAATTTAATTTAGCATACTCAAATTTGCTAAGTGAAATCTCCATTTAACAAAACATTTTCAAAACACATTGGAACTTCTTTTTTAGCATACCACATTAGTTAAAATGAAGTCTCCATTTATCAAAAATAAAATCCAAAATAAAAGAAACATATTAAGATTTCCTTAACATACCCAAATTTGCTAAGGATCCTATTTTTCAAAGTCAAAATCAAAAGAAACACATTAGGACTCCCTTAGCATACTTAAACATGCTAAGGATCCTATTTTCAAAGTCAAAATCTTCAAAAAGAAACACATTAGGATTTCCTTAGAATACCCAAATTTGCTAAGGAACCTACTTTTCAAAATCAAAATCTTCAGAAAAAGAGATACATTAGGACTCTCTTAGCATACCTAAATTTGCTAAAAATCCTATTTTCAAAATCCAAATCTTGAAAAAATAAACACATTAGGACTCTCTTAGCGTACATAAATTTTCTTAGAATCCTATTTTCAAAATCAAATCAAAAATAAAAAGAAACACATTAGGATTTTCTTAGCATACTCAAATTTGCTAAGGATCCTATTTTCAAAAATGAAAATTCAAAACAAAACACAATTGGATCCTTCATTTTAGCATACCCAAATTTTCTAAATGAGGATTCTATTTTTCAAAATCATAAATGACTCATAAAACAAAGCAAACAAAGAAAAAGAAACAATTATTTTCAAACACCTCACTTAGCATACTCAAATTTGCTAAGTGAACAAATTCCAAAAATCTCAAATCAAAAACAAAATCAATTGACCCTTTACTTTAACATACTCAAATTTGTTAAATGAAGGGTCCTTGAATCAAAAATCAAAATTCAAATATGAACCTATGGAAGCATCCCTTCAAAAATATTTGAACCCATTTTCAACATACCCAAATTTGTTGAAAGTGGAATCTATATTAAAAAAAATCCCTCTTTCCAATCAAATCTCAAATATCAAATCTCATCTAAATCCATTTGAACCCAACTTAACACTTTCAACATGTTGAGTATGGATTCAAATTTTAAATTCAAATTCAAATTCAACAGAAATCTGATTCAAGTTTATTCTCAACATTACAGACTCTTGTTCAGTGATAGTTTCAGTTTCAGTCTCAGTTCAATTTTTTTTGATAGAAATGGCAGCGCCAAAACTTGATCTAAGCCAAATTGATTGAAACTAATGGGTCAAGTTCATTCCAAAATGATTGTTGAACTTAACCAAAGCTTTCATTGGCCAACTAGACCCAACCTAGCCCATTTGACCATGAACCCAACTTGACCTAAAAGGTGAAATTGAGCCAAAAACAAACATAAACCAAATTGATTGGAAACAAAGATATCAATCCATTTCAAATGACCAACCAAACATAAACCAACCCATGACCTAACACAAATAGGTCAAATGGGTCAAATAGGTCAACTTGACCCATTTGACCTAAATGAAATCAAATGAACCAAATTCAAACCTAAACTAAATTGAATCAAACCAAAGCCACCAAAACATTTCAAATGGTCATATGAACTTGACCTAACCCTTAGTTTGACCTAATTTGACCAATTGGTCAACTTGACCCAAGTTGACCAATTGGTCAACTTGACCCAAGTTGACCAATTGGTCAACTTGACCCAAGTTGACCCATTTTGACCTAAATGGGTCAACATTAGCCAAATCACATCAAACTAACTCCAAATTCAATTAAACTAGGCCTAACCCAATTTTCAATCATATCAAACATATTCAAATTGAAACCCAAGCCAAATAACCATTTTACCCTTAGGCCATAGGGTAAATATTTGCCAAATTAGCATGGAACTTGGTTAAATCCTCTCCATGATCACTTGACACCCTCTTAGTGGACCAAGTTGACACTAGTGAGTGTGGTACACCTAGCCCAATGGGTTTGGGTCAGCCCAACCTAGCCTAAGGTCAAAACCGACAACTTGCATGAAATTAGGCACATGGAATCCCTCCTCCACTTGAATTAAGCACATGGGAGCTCCACTACTCCACTCCTTAGGCCAAACCAAATGCAAGGACATCTCTAGCAGCCTAACAAACCCACTCAATGAGCTTAATTGGATCAAAATGGCATCTCCTTGCTCGGTCGTCCGATTGCTTTAAGGGGAGATATGCTCTACTTAATTTCACTTGAATTTTATTTTGCCCTATTCAATTAAAGCATAGGAACTCAGAGCAAGCCATTGCTAGTCTTTCCAAGCTTCCTAAAGTGAGTTAGAATTTGCATTTTCTCAATTTTCCTAGACTGAAAATAGGAGAGCTCAAGAGAAAATCCAACTTAGCCAATACTCCATACCAAGCAAATTCCTCTTGCAAGCTTCATTAGGGGATCAAATCAAACTTTTCTAGACCTTTTCCAAAGTTCCTAAGGAAAGGGAGGAGTGTTCTTGACTAAGATCGAGCTCAAGTGAAGGTGAAGTTGTCCTCTAGAAGGATCTACCAAATTTCAATACCTCCAAACCTCACAAAGCTTCATCTCCAATAGATGAAGCTTCTCCAAGGGAATCGAGCATTGGTGATAGCCTCCAGTGATGTAAGCCATTAAGCTAAGCTCAATCTAGCCATGGTCTGTTCCTTATGAAGTGAAGTTTTATCTCATGGTATTCTAGAAATTTGATGTGATCTCCCTTGCATGGTGAAGGTGTGGGTTGAATTTGAGATCAATCCGAGCTCAATTGAGCTCAGATCATGCCATGGAAGATGGACGGTGGCCATCTCCCGCAGGCGATCTCAGGGAAGAATCATGGGCCATCCATCCGTGCATTTTGGATGGAAGACCATGATTAAAACATGTAGGATCTATCATTTAATCCTTTATAATTGAGGATCTAACCTCAGCCATCTAATCCTTAATCAAAAGGATAGAGAGAAAGCATGTAGCGCTGCCATTGATGTGACGCTACAGCGTGCGTCAGCCTCCACATGGCACTGATGGGATTAACTATATAATTAGGGATTTAAATTACCATTGATGTGGCACCGATGGGATTAACAAATGTGAAATAAATTGCATATGAAAGGTATTTAAATCTAAAATATTATAAAATTGATTTCAATAAATTTTGAATAGTGTTATTTTTTAGATTTGGGTTTTATTGGAAATTTGATTTTGCTAATTACTGTATAATTATCCACTGATTAATTCCAAACTTCTTGTGTATGATTAGTGGGATGACTTCTGCCACCCCTAATTTTCTTAGAATTTATTAATGGCTTAATTAGAGGAATTGCTAGATTAATTTATAATTACCCTCTTAATGTAATTAAGTTTAATTAAGTGTGTAATTAGTTGTTTAACCTCTTGATTGAGTCAATTAAGGTTTGTTTAAGTGAACAAGAGGTTTATGGAATAATTTTAGGATATTTTCCTTAAGCAATTGTTTAACACCCCCCCTTCCATCTTTCTTCTTTAATCCAAATTCAATTATAGATTAACCCACTAATTACCTACCTAATTAATTTGATAAAATTTTAAAACCTTCGAACTTCACTAATCCATCTTTTGTAGATGCTTAGGTGTTCAATAACCTAAGTGCATTAAGGAAATCAAAATCCAACTCACATGTGTGAGAGGGTTATGAAAGTACTTAAACTAAACCCCTTAGTTTAATTAATAATCATGAGCTAAATGCATTATTTTTTTCTTACATTGATTTAAATTCCTTGTTTTGTTTTATGTCATATCATTAGCTCATAATTATTTGATTAAGTATGCTAAGGTGGTATTGGTAATTGTAATTAACACACTTAATTCACACCTTAACCTAAATAAAAAATATAAAATCACCTAATGATCCTAAGAACAAACTAAATTAACTCACATATGGGAGAAATGGGTTAGGACCAGCAAACATTCCTTCACATTTCCTAAATCAAACATAAAGGAAATTTAAAATAAAAATCACATTAAACAAACTTTGATGCACTTTAAACTATTTTATTTCATAGGATTGTCTTTAGGAATTAATTAGGGTGAATGAATTTACATTTCTTTCATCACTTTCTTTCTTTCCTACCATGCTAAATATGTATGTTATAAGAAATTCATGCATTCATACTTTTTAAAAATCAAATTCAAAATGAAATGTTTTCTTTATGTCAAATTGCATGTGTTGACTAAAGAAAAATATGAATGGCTATTATCACTACTAAATCCAAAACTATTTTTAAAATCTATAAATTAAGCATCTAAAATTGAAAGTGTGCTACTTATAATTATTTATAATCTTGCATGTGGATATAAATATGAAGATCTGCATAGTGTGGCTCTCCTTCCCTTTCTTTAGCATAGTTTTGAATAGGATTTGGCAAAGTGTATAGTTCATTTGAAAAGAATACAACACTTACCTAACCCCATTCATATTCAATCCTATGCTATTACTTAAGAAGGACATCCACACTTGAACATATAAATTGCATAAACAAAACAAACAAACAAATACAAACCTTTTGCATCTTTCTTTTTCCATTAATTTCTTTTCTACATGTGTTTGTATTTAAGGAAAGTGGTATATTAGTTTGGACAACCCTGAGGTTACGAGGCTTTAAGTAACCCTAAGTAGGTCTTATACTTTACACACCTGGTACTAATAATGGCACCATACTCACTTATGCCATTCGTACGTACACATGTGCATGTGAATAATGGATAAAAGAAACCCCTATTTTAAACTAAACCCCTTAGTTTAATTAATAATTAATCATGAGCTAAATGCATTAGGCCCTTTTTTCTTAGGTACATTGCTGATTTAAATTCCTTGTTTAGTTTTATGTCATATCATCGGCTCATAATTATTTGATTAAGTATGCTAATGTGGTATTGGTAATTGTAATTAACACACTTAATTCACACCTTAACCTAAATAAAAATATAAAATCATCTAATGATCCTAAGAACAAACTAAATTAACTTACATATGGGAGAAATGGGTTAGGACCAGCAAACATTCTTTCACATTTCCTAAATCAAACATAAAGGAAATTTAAAATAAAAATCACATTAAACAAACTTTGATGCACTTTAAACTATATTATTTCATAGGATTGTCTTTAGGAATTAATTAGGGTGAATGAATTTACATTTCTTTCATCACTTTCTTTCTTTCCTTCCCTGCTAAATATGTATGTTATAAGATATTCATGCATTCATACTTTTTAAAAATCAAATTCAAAATGAAATGTTTTCTTTATGTCAAATTGCATGTGTTGACTAAAGAAAAATATGAATGGCTATTATCACTACTAAATCCAAAACTATTTTCAAAATCTATAAATCAAACACCTAAAACTGAAAGTGTGCTACTTATAATTATTTATAATCTTGCATGTGGATATAAATATGAAGATCTGCATAGTGCGGCTCTCCTTCCCTTTCTTTAGCATAGTTTATATAGGATTTGGCAAAGTGTATAGTTCATTTGAAAAGAATACAACACTTACCTAACCCCATTCATATTCAATCCTATGCTATTACTTAAGAAGGACATCCACACTTGAACATATAAATTGCATAAACAAAACAAACAAACAAATACAAACCTTTTGCATCTTTCTTTTTCCATTCATTTCTTTTCTACATGTGTTTGTATTTAAGGAAAGTGGTATATTAGTTTGGACAACCCTGGGGTTATGAGGCTTTAAGTAACCCTAAGTAGGTCTTATACTTTACACGCTTGGTACTAATAATGGCACCATACTCACTTATGCCATTCGTACGTACACATGTGCATGTGAATAATGGATAAAAGAAACCCTTATTTTCAACTTAATGAAAATCATGCATCATAAAGCATTCCAATTTTCTGTATGTATAGATATGCTTAGGATGCATCCATATGCATGTTATACATGTTGGGAAAGAAATGAAGTGATGTGTATTTTTGTGATATTAATTCACTTTACTTAATCATAAAATGCCTTTCCTTCTGAATGGGTTTGTTTAGAGTTGATCTAAACTTAGGATTAATTTAAACAAATAATATAACATTCATTAAAAAAACTTAAACATGAATCCACTTTAGAAATTACTTAGGTTAGGGAAGGAAAGAGAAGTTCTCTTCTCTTTTCCCTCTCTTTACAACCTTTAGTTATTAAGTAAGTTCATTTAAACCAAACAAAAATAAAATTGAATAAAATCAATTAAACAACTTAAATGAAACCACCCTCTAAGTTGAACATTTTCATACTTAGGAAATCTAAACCTTAAAGCCTACCTAAGCATACCGCACAAACCTTAAGTAGCACACACATTAGGCTAAGTCATTTATTCTAGCTTTAGGTTAGGATGGTGCATGGCTTGATGTTTACTTTTTCTTTCTAATGTATTATTTCTGGTCTGGATGTTAGGGTGTTTGTGCATAGAATGAATGGTAGGATGAATTACTCTAATCAGTATTTTTTGTAGGGGATTGTGCTTAAGGGGTGTTATAATAAAACTATATCTGCTTTTGCTGTGCAGGTGCTTATACCCCTAAGCATAATCCAATAGGCCAGGAGGATATGGTTACCCATGTGTGGGGTACTAAGTCCAATATACATGCTTGGGATTTGTATGATTTATTTAACTAATCTCTATTTTTTAAGTGTTAGTTAGATTTACTTTTCCTTTTCATGTAATTTTGCAATTAGGATTTTGGAATGATTGTTATGGGGGATTAGGATGAGCATTGGTTATAAGATCTCATCTTATGTACCATGTGAAGCCTCTAGAGCATCCACATTCCAACCATCCAAAAGAAGAAACCAAAGAAAAATGAAGAAAAAAGGAAGAAAGTAGAAATGAAGATTGAAGAAATGAAGAATGAAGACCCCCATAACATGAATTTCCTTGCTTAATTATAATTAATTCATTTATAATTTGGGTTGTATAAGGGTAGAGCTTGGCTACCCAATTTGTTTTTGGGTTTGTGCGGTGGTGCCTGACCACAAATGGTCTTTTATTCTTTTGCATTAGCTTTATAAAATGTTTGATGTTTTATTTTGCTTTTGCATTAAGATGACATCCTTTTCCTATTTTATTTCTTGCTTGATGTATGGCCTGGATGATGATTAGGCTCTTAGGGGAAAATAAATCTTCAAAATTAAATAACTCAAAATTAAAAATAAATAACTCATAACCTCATCTAAAGCCTAAGTTAAGATCAAGATGAAAGAATTAGCAACCCCTTACTAGATGAGTGTTTCTTGTCTAACATCATGCATAAAAGTATTTTGTTTCACTCTTGATTAGAGGGCTTCCACCTTTGCCAGAGAACTTCGCTTGACCTGAGAGAGCCATGGTGGAAACACACCTTATCTCGCTGATTTTGGTCCATAATCTTATTTTTCATGCATTAGGCATATGACTCCTATAAGCGTGACTCAAATGATTTTCCAAAAATAAAAAAAATGTAATATGATTTGCAGTAGATATAGGTCATTTTTCATGCCCTTACATGATCTAGTCTCTTAGGGAGTGAGTTTAAGGACTTAGTCTCTTTTTAAAATAAATAACAGCCTAGCTATCTTGCATAAAGCATAAGACTTACCTACAAGAATTTAAAATCATAGGAGGAATTAGTTGGCGGCCACCCCCAGATGGTTGTAAGTCCAAGCAGTCGGGTGGTTTATTCTCTCTTATGGAGGTAAACAAAATACTCATTTTTCTTCTTAGATTTAGGTCATGCTTTTGGCCCTCACCAAAGCTCCCTAGATTTTGGCTTTGAGGTTGCTTCTCCCCTTTGCGGGCCATAAATATAAATCCTCACCTCTTAGGCATTTCTATTACCTTATATTATGGAATTATAAGCCCTAAATTTCTAATAAAAATTCAACTCAAACAAACTAATTCAATTTCAAAACTGTAAAGCCCAACTATAGGATAGTCTAAGATGCTCGCTAAGTTTCCTAGCATCGTGAACATCTCTTACTTATCTTCCTTTGGCTTCAATAATAACTCCCTCTCTTTGACCATTTGATCAATCCCATTTGATCTTCCAAAATAAACTAATCGATTGATAGTCTTACCTATTAAAATCTTTGGAGACAATAATCATTTACCTTAATCGAGAGTATTCCTAAGGAATCTCATTCCTTAGGATGTAATTAACTATGGAGCTTGCCTCCATAGGGAACTTAATGAACCTGGTTTAAAATAAACCCTACTTTATTTTTCCATGTAAAGTAGGGGAAGAATCTCTAGTACATATGTAGACCCATTGTCATTAGGAGTCCTTATTCAGATGATTAGGTCCATTGTAGGGTAGTGACTTCTTTCTTTTAAGATAGTATACTTCTCTTTAATATCGTACCCGATCAACCTAATAAGAACATCTTTAGATCTATGTGGTTTCCAAATGCAAAGAGTATATTTCTATATTCATTTTATCCACATAGATTGAAGATGGAAGTATACATCTTAGATGAAATTGAAAATATTTTCACCATAAATACATTGGGTCAAAACTCACAAAAATGTTAATTTGAAGGTTGAGATGGAAGAATTTGGCCAAATTCACAGCACACACCAAGAAGCAACACCAAAATTAAGCTATTTTATAGCATTTCTAATAGAAAAATAATAATTTTACATCCAAAATGAACATTATTCATATTTTGAGAAAGTTTTGTTATTTGGTATTTTTAAGTGATTCTGATGAGGTGTAATGTTAGGCAATATATTATATTACAATAAATTATAATATAAAATCATATATTATAATATAATATAGTGTGTCAATTCACACTATAATATGTTTAGCATGAAATTGTATAGTTAGTTTGAGCTTGTACCATCACAAATCAGAAAATACTGATTACAATGTTAGGATAATGTAATTTGAACGAATAAATTATTAGGCTTTTGGTTGAAATATTAAAAGTGTGCATAAGAGACGAAATAAAATTTGATGAGAATTCTATGTCAAGGACATGGAGGGAGATCCGTTAGGGGATCACACATGCGCTAGACATGACATCTGCAGGGTTTTTGTTAAGGGAATAGAAGAAGAAAATTTGCTAGGAATAAGGTTTGAAGTTGATTTCATTATATGATTTGTGGAAAGAAGATCCATTGGGGATAAGAATCTATAATCCACTGAGTATTAAGATTGAATCGACTTTAATTTGTTTTGTTTTAATTTATGTGGAGGCATATCTGTTAGAGATATGGACTTGAGTTCACTGGGAAATGAGTAAATGAACCTTCCACTAAGGAAGCAGGTTCGGGCTATCTACTGGGGATTGGGATTTGATTTTAAATTTATAGATTTTTTGGGGATCTATATGCTAATATAGTGTGTTAATTCACACTATAATATGTTTAGCATGATATTGTATAATATTTTTGAGCTTGCACCCTCACAAATCATAAAATGCTGATTACAATGTTAAGATGATGTTATTTGAATGAATACATTGTTAGGCTTTTGGTTGAAGTATTAAAAGTGTGCATTAGAGAAGAAATAAGATTTGATGAGAACTCCATGTTAAGGACATGGAGGGAGATCTGTTAGGGGATCACACATGCACTGGACATGACATGTGATGGGTCTATGTCGAGGGAATAGTAGAAGAAAATATGTTGGGGATAAGGATTGAAGTTGACTTGATTGTATGATTTGTGAAAAGAAGATCCATTGGGGATAAGAATCTATAATCCATCGATGATTAAAATTGAATTGACTTTAATTTATTTTGTTTTAATTTATGTGGAGGCATATCTACTAGAGATACGGGCTTGAGTCCGCTAGGGATCGGGTATATGAACCTTCCATTAGGGAAGTAGGTTCTGGTTATCCGTTGAGGATAGGATTTGAGTTTGATTTCATAGATTTATTTGGGGATGTATCCACTGGGGATAAGAGTTTAGTTGGAATTGTTTGATTTAGATTCTACTGGGGTAGTTGATTTAATTTAGCTCTGCTAGGGAGGTAGGTTTTGAATTTGATTTGTTTGCTTTATTTATTTATATATGATTTGGGGCTCCATTGGGAAGAAGGGTATGATTTAACACCACAAAGAAAAATTAAATTGGGTTTAATTTAATTTGAGTTAATGTATGGACCATGTCGGTGTGCGATGGATCCACTGAGAAGGGGCTATATCTACCTTGACCTACCTTAGGTTTACAAATCCAAAATGGTAGTCTATCACCGTGGGGTAGATCTAGCCAACCTAAGGGGTTGTCTTTAGGTGTGCAACAACTATGCTAGGAAGAAGGCCTAACAGACTTACATCTTCCAAAGCGAGGAACAACTGCTGGGGTGACCTGTTGGATGCACAACAAATCGAACTTGACCTAGGGAGACTATTGAGTGAATGCCATTGGGGACTTATGTCAACTCAACAGTAGTCAGGATTAATTTTATCTTAATTTCATGTTATTTGATATGGTTTGTTTGGTTTAGTTTGATTTCAAATTGAGGGCAAATCCACTGGGGATGTGAGCTTAGTCAAATTTGATAGATTTAATTTATGGACAATGTCAGTGTATGATGGACCCACTGAGAAGGCGCTATATCAAACTAATCATATATCAAATTTACAAATCAAATGGTATAATCTACTGGTCATGGGACAGAGCTAGCCAACTTAAGAAGTTTCCTTTCGGTGTGCAATGACTGTGCTAAGAAGAAGGCATAGCAGACTTACATCTTATAAAGCAGGGAACAACCGCTGGGGTGACTTGTTGGTAGTACAACAAATTGAACCCAACTTAGGGGTGACTACTGAGTGAATATCACTGGGAACTTATATCAACTCAAGAGTAGTCAGATGATTCCTATAGGGAGTTTTGCTAAAACTACCCTAAAGATAGGATACCTGCTTGGGAAAAGGTACCGCTATGGGTGTCCTCCTAATCTACAAGTGAATATATATTTTGTTTACATATTTGCGTGGAACATGTTGGTTTGCAAGGGACCGCACTGAGAAGGGGCTATGTTGGCTTTGACCTATCTCAAATTTACTATACTAAGGGAGAATCTGTGCATCCATAAGATGGATTCTCCAACCACAGGGGTAGTTACAAGGAAAGGTGAACTGTCCAATCCGATAGTAACCCAGGCAGTGCCTAAATGGGGTCGCAAAGGATGTGATCCAAATTTAGCTCCCATAAGGGATGTGCTACTAGGGGTGTTATCCCGATCCCTAAAAAAGAAAGACTATAGGTGTACGGTGGCCAACTCAAGGAGAAAGCATAACAGACTTACATCTGCCATGAGTGGTGTATCCTAAGGTGCGAGAACCAACCAACCTAAGATGTATTCATTAGCATAGTGAGAACCAACCAACCTAAGGTGCTCATCGGTGTGCAATGATCAATCTAGAAAGAAAGTATGTAGGCTTACAACTTTTTAAGCAGAACTGATCATCAGAATAGTCTATCGTCAGTGGGATAGATGCTATCTAACCTAGAGCGACTACTAAGCAGGGAGCCACAAGGAAGGATTGGACATAGATTTGAAGCAGTCAGGAGAGAAAGAGCCACTAGGGGACTTATCCTAAACATCAAATATACTCGACCCAGTCAGTGCATGAAGGATAATCCAAGAAGAAAGCATAGCAGATTCACATCCTCTTAAATGAAGCCAACATGAGGTAGCTTACTGGCCATGCAGTAAGGCCTACAAATCTAATAAGGTGCTCATCGGTGTGCAGTGGACAAATAAGGAAGGAAAGAATAGCATAATTACATCCTCGAAACCAAGAAGACCACTGTGGTGACACACTAGCAGGGTAGTACGTCAGCTCGACCTAAAGTAGCTACTAAGTGAGTGCCACTAGGGGCAGTATCTCAACTTAGAGTAGCCCAAGATAAAAGATATGTGTTTATTTTATATGTTTGTGTAGTTTTTATTTGTGTTGTGTCGATGAAGGATGGGACTTTGCTCGGGTTCTTTACACCTACCCTAAACAAATCATGGCAGATTTGCAAACAAGAATACTTTCAACATGGAAGAGATTAAATTCAAAATAAAATTATAATTGATGATAATTATTTTTAAACATGATTTATAATATTTTTTAAGTAGAGCCCATTGATTGGAAGCATTGGGTGGTCTCTCTTATGATTAATAAGCTGATAAGATCCCCTTTGGTAGGCCTTCTCTATGGAAAAAGGGCCTTCCTAAGTGGGTTCAAACTTGCCTCCCATCTTGTAAGGGCAATCGATCTCTCGAGAACTAAAATAAGCCTGGAAAAGCTCTAGGACCGACCAACTTATTATGAGCTTGAATCATTTTAGATTTGTACAACTCGAGGTTTTGGCATGCCCGCAAGCATCTCTTCTCCAAACCATCGAGCTCTTCTAACTATAACTTAGTTTTCTGCTCTGTTGTGATCTTTCTTCCCATAGCTATCCTTAGTGATGGTAGTTGGACTTCTAATGGTAGATTGGATTTGGAGTTATACACTAAGGAGAAAGGAGTAGATTGAGTTGGAGTTCTATATGTGGTGCACTAAGCCCACAAGGCTTCAACTAACTTCTCATGCTACTATCCCTTGTTGTTGTTGAGTGTCTCTTTAGTATTTGGACAAAATTTTTGTTGATGGATTCTACTATGCTATTTTCCCTCAGATAGTTGATGGTAGAATATGTCCAATCTATGTTGTTTCTCTGGGAAAAGTTGTTCATCTCAGTGCTCTTGAATGCAATCATTATCAGATTTAATTCGTCGAGGCACTCCGATCCTATATATGATATGGTTCCTAAAAAACTGGAGTACATGCTAAGCTGTGACTTCTTTGAGTGGAATTGCTTTTGCCCATTTGGAAATGTAGTCAATAGTAGCTAAGATGAACTGATGACCCTTAGAAGAAGGAGGATCAATGAGACCCACTATGTATGTACCCCAACACTTGAATGGCAATGAGGCCAATATAGGATGTAGAATGTTGGGTGGTTGGTGTAGGACCACATCGTGTATTTGACATTGATTTCATTGCCTAGCCGTATCCATGCAATCTTTGATCATCGATGGCCAGTGGTATCCTAGTCTCACGATATTATGGGCTTCGTGCTTGTCTAAATAATCTAACCACATATGATCAAAAGATTGCCAGTACAAGACACCATCCACAAGAGTGTAGGAAAGTGCTCTCTGCTTCATTTGATAGAGGTAGTTTGCCTTTATTTAAGTAATCCATGAATGGTTGCCTCCAATCTAACTCCTCATCCTTCTTGGCAATGGCAACCTCCCCTTTAAGAGAGTACTTTTTTATGAGTTCAATATCATTAAGGCATAAGACTTGTCTATTTTGGATCTTTATTGATATGGACTCATCCTCCGGACATGCCAACTCCTTGGCAAGCTTGGCTAAAGCATATGCTAGGACATTCTCTCCTCGAGGAATCTTATCAATGATAACCTCTGGGATTTGGGCCAACAACTCTATGGTGTACTTGTGGTAGTGGTAGAGCTTGGGATATATAACTTTATAGGACCCAATGATTTGGTTGATAACTAGCTGACAATCATTGAAGATGTTGATGTTCTAGATGCTTAGAGTAACGACTAACTCCAGACCAATAATTAGAGACTCATATTCGGCTTCGTCATTGGTGCAAGGATTGTATAGATGATATGAGAATCTGATCACATCACTGTCTAGAGTTAAGAGACCTATTCCTACCCCTTCTTTTCCTGGAATTGTAGATTATGGTTCTTGTCCTCTTTGAGAGGAAGCCGCACCATCAAAGTACATCTCCCAATAGTGAATGCTAGTATCCCCTAAGTTCATTATTTGTTCATCGGGTAGATCATCATGGAGAGTCACAGAAGTGTGCCGCTAAGAAATCTCCTAGCTATCCTTTCACTACACGGAGGGGCAAGGTAATGTCAAACATGAGGGTCATGGACCATCGCCAACCATCCGATAGCATCTACCGTATCATGAGATAATCATAGTGATTGATCCTAGAGATTAAGTTCACCTTATGCGGAAGCATTTTGGGATGCAAAGATTAAAGCTAAGCAATGCTTCTTAATGGGTGGATAATTAGCCTTAGTAGGGATTAGGCAATAGCTGAGGTAGTAGAGTGTATTGGCTTGGGCCAACAAAGCACCAAAGGAGTAATCTAACATAGCAGTGTAAAGTATGAGCTGCTTGCCTGAGATAGGGGCTGCTAGAACCTGGAGCATCATTAAGTAATGCTTGATTTCTTTGAAGGCATGCTCACACTTGTCATCCTACTTGAACTTGGCATCCTTTTAATAAGTGATAAGAATGGCTGACATTTTCTTGATAGGTTTGTTATAAAGCTTCATAGATATGCCAATTGCCCTTAGAATGATCTGAGCCAAGTTAAACTTTTAGGGGGTGGCATTACTAACATCGCCTTGATCATCTCCGGATCGATTTTGATTCCCTGGTGTTGGACAACAAATGCAAGGAATTTCCCTTAAGCTACTTCGAATGCACACTTCAGGGGTTCATTTTGAGCTTAAATTATCTTAACTGTTCAAAAACTACTCTCAGGTCAAAGAGATGGTCTTCCTTTTCTCTACTTTTTATCACAAGATCATCGACATAGCACTCTACTTGATGATGAATGAGTTCGTTGAAGATTCAAGTCATAGCACGTTGGTATGTAGCACCGACATTTTAAGGCTGAAAGGCATGACCTTATAGCAATAGATTTAGATCGGGGTTCTAAAAGCAGTGTTTCTTTCATCTTCAGGGGCCATCTTTATTTGGTTATATCCAAATGAACCATCCATGAAAGAGAAGGCTACATGAGATGAGGAAATTTTCACCATCAGCTCCGAGATTGGTAGAGGAAATTCATCTTTTGGACATGCCTTATTTAAATCCCTAAAATTGATGCATATGTGTATTTGACCATTCTTTTCCTTAACTGGGATGATATTGGCTAACCAGTTATGGCATTTTTCTTCTAGGAAGAAGCTAGCATCAATCAGTTTCTTGACTTCAGAAATGACCTGTTGGTCTATGTCTAATCGCATGCATCTAGGAGCTTGTTTGATAGGGTTAATAGGCTCCATTGCTAGTTTATGGAATGCAACATTAGGAGCCAATCCAGGCATCTCTTCATAACTCCATTCAAAGTAATCCTTAAGCTCAGCCAATAGCCTAACTAAGTCATTAGTTCCAATTTCATTCAACAAAGAACTAATGTATGTTAGGCGTAGATTTTCTTCAGTTCCTAAGTTGATTTCCTTGAGCTCATCGATGGTTAACTTGATCTCTTCTTCAAACTTTGGTGGTGCATCTTTGACTTCAAAATCATCTAGATCATCTAATGTTTCTAAGAATAGCTCCTCATATGGTTCATGTGATTTGAAAAGAACCTATTAGATTCTAAATGATTGGTGATGACTAAGTAGTAATCGTCATCATCGACTGGACCCACTTTACTGAATCCTAGTCCCCATCTTGATTGAGAGCTTTTGCATTTGTTCTTCCATATTCTTTCGAAGTAGTTTGACTTGCACTTTGACCAAGTATGTGGGATTAACCTTTTCTTTGCTAAATTATGAACACAAAGAAAGAACCAAACATAGGGTAATTCAATTAAATCTTTATATGAATCATCCTCAAGTTCTACATCAACTTTTTAACTTGAAGATGATGCTCTCAGAAAGAACCTCTCCGAAGTCTTCAGTGGATGACTTAGGGGCTTCCTTGACTACCAAACCCTCAGCTTTTTGAGGGACAAGTGGTATTAGAGCTAAGGTTCCCAACTGATACCTAACTATTTCACATATAGACTTGAATACACTTATGCTTTGCTTTGGAGCTCGATCTTCATCACTATCTATCTTAAGTCTCACATCCTAGAAAATCTACTACTGAGAAGAGCTGGCTGGTGTGCTAACCATCTAAGATTCATCCTCTGAACTAGATTCTAAGTCTATATGGATAGTAGGTGCACTTCTGGTAGCTAGGACATATCTTCTATTGGGTGGGCAATAAAGAGGTTTTCCTCCCCTAAGACTGCCTCTGAACTGGCCTCTTCTTCTGCCCGGTGGAGGTCAGTTCATCCTACCCATATGTTTGAATGGAGTAATGAACTATGCGTGGAATCTAATGTCATGCTCCACTTCCTCCTCCAAGTATATTTCCTCTCCCTTTTATATTCTTTTTCATTTTCTCATTTATTTTATTTTTCTTTTTCTCATTCTTTTTCTTTTTTATTTTTTATTTTTAAACTTTGGCCAAGTTCGCGAGAATAGACTTGTTGATTTTGAGGGAGGTAGTAAACCGTATCCTCATATATGCCAACCTCGTGAACTGTAAATGGCTTGAGATCACTTTTGACATAATAGATGATCCCACCTCTCACAAACTTTATACACTGATGTAGAGAGGATGGAACTATGTTGTTCTCATGTATCCATGGTCTCCCAAGCAAAGCATTGAAAGTTTATCTGAGTCTATAATGTAAAACTTGGCTTCGCTCTTCAATCATCTATCTCCAACGGCAACACTATGGAGCCTAAGGCCTGTTGACCTCACTTTTGGAGTACGGATTCAATCTTCCCATCTTAGACTAAGGAGTCTTCTAGACACTAAGACATCCCTAATCATAAGAAAATTCTAATAATTCAGTAAACATTTAACCTAAGCCTAAAGACTTACAAGGGTTAACCATAGGATTAGGTTATGCCTTAGGGATTAGGATAATCCACCTACCTTATAACCTAAATCAATCAGGTTCACCTTCTCAAACCAAACCTCAAGTTCAATTCAGACATCAAATCCAAATCCAAATCCAAACCCAAATTCAAAAACCAAATGATTGAAGCCCATGATCAAATCCAAACTTGAAACCCATCCTAAGCCATATGACCTATCCCATGGACTTAGCCAAATAATAATCCAAATCAATCCAAAATCAATTTATTTTCTCATACTCAGTTTATATCTTCAATCATCTTTCTAAATATAAATCAAATCTACATTCAAATGATAAAAACTAAATCAAACTAAATTAAATTAAATCAAAACCCTTCCTAAGCCATATGACATATCCCATGGACTTAGCCAAATCTTAATCCAAATCAAGTCAAACTCAATTAATCTTCTAACAAATCAATTATATTCTCAATCATCTTCACAAATTTAAATGAAATACATATTTAAATCATCAAAACTAAACCAAACTAAATCAAAATCCAAACTTAAGCCACATGACCCAACTCCATGGACTTGGCCAAATTCCTTCATTCTAAAACCCAAATTCAATTGATTTTCTCATGAATCAATCATAACTTCTATCATATTCACAAATATAAATGAAATTTACAATCAAAAAGCCAAACCAAAATCAACCCAAGTCAAATCCAACTTAACCCTTTTAACTTGAAATATTCAAATGAACCAAAACCTATTTGAACCCAAGCCAATTGTAGTTGAATTTATATATCAATCCTAAATCCATATATAAATTCAACTAAATCAAACTAAACCCAAAATCAAGTCAACTAAACCCAATTTGTCCACTTAACCAAAAGTGGCTAATTTGACTTATTTGAGCTAAGTTCTAATCCTACCCGAACTAGCCAAATTGTAACCTAAGCCAAACCCCTTGAAACCAATGATTCATACTAAATCAAAATCGATATTTGAATATGACTTGACCTTCAATGAAGTCAAACCAAACCTAATTGGCCCACTTGGCCCAAGTTGACCCAAATGGACCTAATACACTAAATTAGGTCAAATTGATTACAACCAATGGCTCAAGTTCATTCCAAATTGATTGTTGAACTTGACCAAAGCCATGATTGGACCCAATTGATCCCAATTGAACCCAACTGACTTACTTAGCCCAAATTGACCTATAGGTTCAAGTTGGCCTAAATAAAACTAAATCCAAAATAATTAAAACTAAAGCCCATAATCATCTTCAATTGGTAAGCTAAACCCTAAGCTAACCCTAAACCCTAAACCCTAAATCCTAAAAACCCTAAACCCTAAACCCTAAAGCCTAAACACACTAATCCCTAAACCCAAACCCTAAACCCTAACTAAACCTAAACCCTAAATCCATAAACCCTAAACCCTAAACTAAAAACCCTAAACTCACCTAAACCTAAATGCTAAAACCTTTAATCCTTAAACCATAAACCCTAAACCCTAAACCCTAAAACCCTAAACCTTAAACCCTAAACTCCAAACCCTAAACCCTAAGAAACCATAAACCTTAAAAACCATAAACCCTAAATCCTAAACCCTAAACCCTAAAAGCATAAACCTTAAAACCCTAAACCCTAAACTCTAAACCCTAAACCCTAAACCCTAAACCTAACCTTAGACCCTAAACCCTAAACCCCAAACCCTAAACCTAAACCTAAAGTAATTAAATAAATTGAAAAATAAATCTAAACCATAAAACCTAATAAACCTAAACCTAAATCTAAACCCTAAGAATGGGTGAACCTGACACAGAACATCCCCAACTGACTGGCCTAGATCCGAGGGAGGCATGGCTGAGGTTATCGGATGCGATCTAGAGGTATTGGAGGATATGGAGGTGTTGCTCAGAGCAGATGTGGTTATGGAGGCAAGAGGAGCGACAAAGGTTACAGACGTGGTGGTGGTAGAGGGAGAGATCTGGGATATGATGGTGGATCCCGCAACTCGAGACACCAGAGAGTTCTGATGGGAATTGGAGAAACTAAAGAAAAGTTGACTCGATCTACTGATTATGGAACTATAACTTTACAGTAGAGACGGTTCTAGTTATCTAAAGTTTTTTATTTATTAAATGTGTGCTCATTTTTTATCTATGTCATCGCTTATTTCTTAGAATACTTGGTGTGTTACTTGGTTGATGAAATCAAAAAGAAGAAATGTTGAATATGAATTTATTCTCTACTAAAAAAAACCAAAAATCCTAAAACCTAAACTAAAACATGAACCTTAAACCCTAAACCTTAAAAACTCTAAACCCTAAACCCTAAAACCCTGAATGCTAAACAGTAAATCCTAAAACCTAAACCCCAAACCTAAACCCTCAACACTAAACCCAAAAAAAAGGCCAAACCTAAACCCGAAACCCTAAAAGCCAAACCCTAAACCCTAAATTAACCCTAAACCATAAACCCTAAAAAGCTAAAAACTTAAACCTAAACTAAATAAAACATAAAAATAAAATAAATAAATAAACCTAAACTAAAATAAAATAAAATAAATAAAAACCTAAAATAAACTAAAAAAACCTAAATAAAATAAAAACTAAACCTAAAATAAAATAAAATAAAAACTAAATAAAAACCTAAATTTAAATAATAAACCTAAAAATAAAATCTAAAAATAAATAAAAAATAAAACCTAAACCCTAAACTAAAACAAAAATCCTAAACCTAAAATAAAAATATAATAAACCTAAACCTAAACTAAAATAAAGTAAACTAAAATAAATAAAAACTTAAACCTAAACCTAAAATAAATTAAATCTAATCCTAAACCTAAGCTAAATAAAATAAAATAAACTAAAAATAAACCTAAACCTAAACTAATAAATAAAACCTAAAAGTAAACCAAAAATAAAAACCAAAAACCCAAACCTAAAAAAATAAAATAAAAAGCTAAACCTAAACCTAAAAAAAAAATAAAACCTAAACCTAAAATATAAAATAAAAATAAATCTAAACTAGAAAATAATCCTAAACCTAAACCTAAACCTAAAATAAAACTAAAATAAAAAACCTAAACTAAAATAAATAAACCTAAAATAAATAAACTAAACTAAATAAAAATAAAAATAAAACTAAATCAAAATAAAAAATAAAATAAACTAAAATAAACTAAAATAAATAAAATAAATAAACTAAATAAACCTAAACTGACCAGTTGACTTAATTTTAAAAAAAATTTTAAAATTTAAAAAAAAACACAAACTTAAACCCTAAAACTAACCCTAAACCCTAAACCTACAGCCTTAAATCCTAAACCCCTAAACCCTAAACCGTAAACCCTTAAAACCTAAACCCTAAACCCTAAATCCTAAACCCTAAAGCCTAAACCCTAAACCATAAACCATAAATCCTAAACCCAAAGACCCCTAAAAACTAAACCTTAAACCCGAAACCCTAAATCCTAAACCCTAAACCCTAAACCCTAAACCCTAAACTAACCTTAAACCCTAAACCCAAATATTGAAACCTTAAACCTAAAACCATAAAACATAAACCCTAAACCCAAAATCCTAAACCCTAAACCTTAAACCCTAAACACTAAATCCTAAACCCTAAACCCTAAAAGCATAAACCCTAAACCCTAAACCCTAAACCCTAACGCTAACCTAAATCCTTAAACCTAAACCCCAAAACCTAAGCCTAAACCTAAAGTAACTAAATAAATTAAAAAATAAACCTAAACTTAAACTTAAACCCTAAGAATGGGCATAACCATGACGATAGGAACATCACCATCAACCGCTCGCCTAGATCCTAAAGCAAGGTGGAGGAAATTATTGCAAGTGGTTGTTGGGGACTGAGGTCGGTGGATGGAGGGTGAGCAAAGAAGTGGAGGTGGGAGGAGCGACAGAGGTTATAGCCGTGGTGGTCACGGAGGGGGAGATTGGAGATATGATGGTGGATCCCACTACTCGAGAGGCTAGGATGGTTTTGATGGGAATTAGGGAAACTGAAGAATGGTCGATCTGATCTGCTGCTTATGGAACTGTGTCTTTATAGTAGAGATAGTTCTAGTTATCTAAGTATTTTGATTTACTCTATGCGTGCTCATTTTTTATTTATGTCTTCGCTTATGTCATAGAAAACTTGGTGTGTTACATGGCTGATGAAATTGGAAAGAAGAAATGTTGAATCTGAATTTATTCTCTGTAAAAAAAAACTAAAAACCCTAAACTAAAATCAACCCTAAACCTAAAACCTAAGCCCTAAACCTAAAACCTAAACTCTAAACCATAAACCCTAAACTTTAAACCCTAAAAATAAAAAAATAATATAGAAAATTAAAAAATAATTGTAACCCTAAACTGTAAATACTAAACTAAAAACCCAAAATCCTAAACCTTAAAACCCAAAACCCTAAACCCTAAACCTTAACAACCTAAAAACTTAAACCTAAACTAAATAAAACCTAAAACTAAAATAAATAAATAAACCTAAACAAAAATAATGTAAATAAAATTAAATAAAATAAAATAAAAGCCTAAACTAAAACCTTATCCTAAACCTAAACCTAAAGCTAAAAGAAACTAAAATAAAAAATAGAAACTAAACTAAAATACACTAAATAAAAACCTAGACTAAACTAAAAAAATAAGAAACATAAATAAAATAAAAACTAAACCTAAAATAGAAATTAAATAAACTTAAAATAAAATAAAATAAAAACCTAAAACTAAAAAATAAACCCAAAAATAAAGAAAAATTAAAACCTAAATCATAAACTAAAAAAAATAAACCAAAAATAAAGACAAAATAAACCTTAACCTAAAATAAACTAAACTAAACTAAAATAAAATAAAACCTAAATCGAAATTAAACTAAACCTAAACCTAAACCCTAAATAAAATAAAATAAACTAAAAATAAACCTAAACCTAAACTAACAAAATAATACCTAAAAATAAACCTAAAATAAAATCCTAACTCCTAAACCTAAGAAAAATAAAATAGAAACCAAAACTTAATCTTAAAATAAAAAATAAAACCTAAACCTAAAATATAAAATAAAACCAAAACTAAACTAAAAAAATTAAACCTAAACCTAAACATAAAAAAGAAATTAAAATAAATAAACCTAAGAAACTAAACTAAATAAAAATAAAAGTAAACCTAAATAAAAATAAATAATAAAAAAACTAAAATAAATAAACTAAATAAACATAAACCTAGCAGCTTACTTAATTTTAAAAATAAAAATAAAAAATAAATAAATAAAACCTACAACCCGAAACCCTAAACCCTAAACCTACAACCCTAAACCCTAAATGCTAAAACCTAAACCCTAGACCGTAAATACTAAACCCTAAACCCTAAACTCTAAACCCTAAACCTAAAACCTTAAACCCTAATACCTACAACCCTAAGCCGTAGACCCTAAACCCCAAACCCTAAACCCTAAACCCTAAACCCTAAACCCTAAACCCTAAAAACCTAAAAACTTAAACTTAAACTAAATAAATCCTAAAAATAAAATAAATAAATAAAAACATAAACTTAAATAGCATAAAATAAAATAAAAACCTAAACTAAAACCTAAACTTAAACCTAAAGATAAAATAAATAAAAATAAAAAATAAAAACTAAACTCAAATAAAATAAATAAAAAATCTAAACTAAACCAAAAAAATAAAATAAACCTAAAAATAAAAAACTAAATAAAATAAAAACTAAACATAAAAGAAAAATAAAATAAAATAAACCTAAAATAATATAAAATAAAAACTAAATAAAAACCTAAACCTAAAAAATAAACCTAAAAATAAATAAAAATAAAACCTAAATCCTAAACTAAAAAAAAACCTAAACCTAAAATAAAGAAAATAAAATAAACCTAAACATAAACTAAAATAAACTAAACTAAAATAAACAATACCTAAACATAAACGTAAAATAAACTAAACCTAAACCCTAAACTAAATAAAATAAAATAACTAAAAATAGACCTAAAGTTAAACTAAAAAATAAAACTTAAAAACAAGCCTAAAATAAAAACCTAAAACTTAAACTAAGAATATAAAATAAAAACCTAAACCTAAACCTAAACCTAAAAAATTAAATAAAAATAAAAGTAAACTAAAAAAAAATATAAACCTAAACCTAAAAAATAAACTAAAATAAAAAACCTAAGCTAAAATAAATAAACCTAAAATAAATAAACCTAAATAAATAAACCTAAAATAAATAAACCAAACTAAATAAAAATAAAAAAAAACTAAAATAAATAAAAATTAAACTAAATAAACCTAAACCCACCGGTTTGCTTAATTTTTTTTAAAAAACCTTAAACCCTAAATCGTAAACCGTAAACTCGAAACCCTAATCCCAAAATACTAAACCCTAAACCTAAAAAAACCCTAAACTAAACCCTAAACCCTAATAAATAAAAATTAAACTAAATAAACCTAAACCCACCGATTTGCTTAATTTTTTTTAAAAAACCTTAAACCCTAAACCGTAAACCGTAAACCCTAAACCCAAAACCCAAAATACTAAACCCTAAACCTATAACCCTAAACCCTAAACCCAAAAAAACTTTAAACCCTAAACCCTAAATTGTAAACTATAAACCCTAAACCCTAAACCCTAAACCTATAACCCTAAATCCTAAACTAACCCAATAAATATTAAATCTCGCTATGTTTAGGTTTAGGATAATTTTTTTAAGAAAAAGAAAAAAACTAACCCTCAACCATAAGCCTTAAATCCTAAACCATACACCCTAAACCCTAAACCCTAACCCTAAACTGAAACCCTTAAAACCCTAAATCCTAAACTATAAACTAACCCTAAACCCTAAACCCTAAACCCTAACGCCTAAAACCTAAAGCCTAAACTAACCCTAAACCCTAAACCCTAAAAAACCTAATCCCCAAAGCCTAAATAAAAAACCCTAAACCCTAAACCCTAAAGCCTAATCCTAAACCCTAACCCTAAATCATAAAACACTAAACCCTAAACCCTAAACCCTAAGAACATAAATCTAAATTAAATAAAACCTAAGAAGAAAATAATAATAATAAAAACCTAAACCTAAATAAAAGTAAATAAAATAAAATAAAAACCTAAACTAAAACCTAAACCTAAACCTACAAATGAAATAAAAAAATAAAAAAAACTAAAATAAAATAATTAAAAACCTAAACTAAACTAAAAATAAAATATACCTAAGAAAAAACCTAAATGAAATAAAATTAAAATAAAATAAAACTAAAATAAAATAAAACATAAACCTAAAAATAAACCTAAAATAAATAAAAAGAAAACAAATAAACTAAAAAAACCTAAACCTAAAATAAAAATAAAATAAATAAAATAAAATAAACCTAAACTTGAACTAAAATAAACTAAACTAAAATAAATAAAACATAAACCTAAAACTAAAATAAACTAAACCTAAACCTAATCATAAACTAAATAAAATAAAATAAGTTAAAAATAAACCTAAACCTAAACTAAAAATTAAAACCTAAAAATAAACCTAAAATAAAAACCTAAAACCTAAACATTAAAAAATAAAATAAAATCATAAACCTAAACATAAAAATAAAAAATAAAAACTAAACCTAAAAAATAAAATAAAAATTAAACTCCACTAAAAAATAAACCTAAATTTAAAAAATAAACTAAAATAAAAAACTAAACTAAATAAAAATAAAAAATAATCTTAATTAAAAATAAAAAATAAAATAAACTCAAATGAACTCAAATAATAAAAAAATAAACTAAATAAACTTAAACCTACTAGTTTACTTAATTTTTAAAAAAAACCCTAAACCCTAAATCCTAAACCCTAAACCTTAAACCCTAAACCCTAAATGTAACCCTAAACCCCAAACGCTAAACCAACCCTAAACCTTAAACCTTAAAACCCTAAACCCTAAACCCTAAAACCTAATCCCTAATCCCTAAACGCCTAAACCCTATGCACTAAACCCTAAACCCTAAACTCTAAACCCTAAATCCCTAAACCCTAAACCCTAAACTCTAAACTCTAAACTCTAAAACCTACAACCCTAAAACATAAACACCAAACCCTAAACCCTAAACTCTAAACCCTAAACCCTAAGCCCTAAACCCTAAACTAACTGTAAACCCTAGGAATGGGTAGAACTTTGACTGCAGGAACATCACCACAACCAAGCTCTAAATTTGGGTGGAGATGGTGAGAGGATATGGTTATCACGCAGGTGGGGATGGAGGTGCTGGTGGATATGGTGGTGGTGGTCAGAGTAGTGGTGGTTATGGAGGTGGGAGGAGTGATGGAGTTTACAACAATGATGGAGGCGAAGGGAGATATAATCGATATGATGGTGGATCCCGCTACTCGAGAGGGGGTGGTTGTTTTGATGGAAACTGGAGAAACTAAAGAATGGCCGATCCAATCTGCTGCTTATGGAATTGTGTCATTATAGTAGAGACGGTTCTACTTATCTAGGGTTTTTGATTTACTCTATGGGTGCTCATTTTTTATCTATGTTATCGCTTGTGTCTTAGAAAACTTGGGGTGTTGCTTGGTTGATGAAATCAAAAAGAAGAAATGTTGAATCTGAATTTATTCTTTATTAAAAAAAAACCTTAAATCTTAAACCCTAAACCCAAAACTAAAACTTAGACCCTAAACCTAATACTAAAACCATATACCCAATACCCTACACCCTAAACCCCAAAAACCTTAAACTCTAAACATTAAACACTAAACCCTAAACCCTAAACATTAAACCCTAAACCCTAAACCCTAAACCCCAAACCCTAAACCTAAACTAAACCCTAAACCCTAAACCCTAAACCCTAAACACCAAACCTTAAATCATAAACCCTAAACCCTAAACTAAGCCAAAACCTTAAAACCTAAACCCTAAACTAACCCTAAACCCTAACCCTAAACCTTAAACCCTAAACCTTGAATAAAGATGTCATTAGTATAGATCTAAAGAATGACCTAATCCTAACATAGTTATGGTAGCTAAAGAAAATGTCTTCAAGATACTTTCCCTTGATTATTATAGATTTGAATACCCTAAACCCTAAACCTAAATCATATTGTAATATCGTATAATATAGTATAATGTAGCATCATATATTTGTGCATGTAGTGATGTGTTTTTGGATGTTATAAGATGTTTTGAAATGTTTAAGTATATTATGGTATTGTGCCCTATATTCTATATTAATATAAATCATAAAAATATTGATTTAATAAATTAGATGATGAAATTTGTTAAATTTGAAGTGGGAATTAGGTTGTAGTACCAAAGGTGTGCTGTGCCACTTATAGTCTAAAAATTTAGATTTTATGTTTAAAATAAATATTATATGTTGTAGCATAGTATAACATCATATATCATAATATATTGTTCTGCACATTTTAAATTCTTTTAGTATTTTACAATCATGCAATCAAGCCTACACTAGCATTATTTATAAAAATGTTGATTTAGACTTTAAAATGGTGGAATTTGGCCAAATTCATAATAGGTAGAGCATGGTATCATAATATATGATTTCAATTTAAAATATGTAAGTGGTACGACCAAAATATATAGTTTTTTTATTATTTAGACTAATTTTATGATTTTTTTATCTTAAGCAATCCCTTGTGATGTGATATGCAATATAATATAATATAATATAATATGTTATAGTGTATTATAATATAGGATGCCATAACATAGTGTAGCATCATGCATTATAGCATACTATGTAGTAGAGTTTGTATTGGTATAATTCATAAAAATACTGATTTATTGGCTAAGATGATGGGATTTGGACAAACTTAAGGTAAGCTTTAGGGAACATCATTGAGGGTGTGCTATGGTGTGTCATTTAATCAAAAGAATGGAATTTTGCATCCAAAATAAATTTTAATTTTCAACCAAATTTGATAAATTTTTTGCTTAAAGTGATTCATTTTAAGGTGTAATGTAAGATAATATATTATAAGAAAGCATATTAAAATATAATGAACATAACAACATAACTTCACAAATATATGAATGTGGTGGTGTATTACTAAATGTTATTGTACATTTTAGTATGCTTTACTTTTATTATAATACATTGGGTCAAAACTCACAAAAATGTTAATTTGAAGGATGAGATGGAAGAATTTGGCCAAATTTACAGTACACACCAAGAAGAAACACCAAATTAAGCTATTTTGTAGCATTTATAATAGATAATTAATAATTTAAATCCAAAATGAACATCATTCATATTTTGAAAAATTTTTGCTATTTGTTCTTTTTAAGTGATTCTAATGAGGTGAAATGTTAGACAATATATTATATTATAGCAAATTATAATATAACGTCATATATTATAATATAATATAGTGTGTTAATTCACACTATAATAAGTTTAGGATGATATTGTATAGTTAGTTTGAGCTTGCACCATCATAACTCATAAAATGCTGATTATAATGTTAGGATGATGTAGTTTGAATGAATAAATCATTAGGCTTTTGGTTGAAGTATTAAAAGTGTGCATAAGAGAAGAAATATGATTTGATGAGAATTCCATGTCAATGACATGGAGGGAGATCCGCTAGGGGATCACACATGCACTAGACATGACATGTGAGGGGTCTATGTTGAGGGAGTAGAAGAAGAAAATATGTTGGGGATAAGGTTTGAAGTTGATTTGATTATATGATATATGGAAAGAAGATTTGTTGGGGATAAGAATCTTTAATACATCACGGATTAAGATCGAATTGACTTTAATTTTTTTTGTTTTAATTTATGTGGAGGCATATCTGCTAGAGATATGGGCTTGAGTTCGATGGGGATCGGGTATATGAACCTTCCACTAGGGAAGCAGTTGGCCATCTACGGGATTGGATGAGTTTGATTTCATAGATTTGTTGGGGATGTATATGCTTGGGATAAGAGTTTGGTTGGATTTTTTTGATTTAGACTCTATTGGGGGAGTTGGTTTAATTTGGCTCCACTAGCGAGGTTGGTTTTGAATTTGATTTATTTGATTGACTTGTTTATATATGATTCTCCACTGAAGAAGGGTGATTTAACTCCATTGGGAAAATCAGATTATTTTAATGAGTTAATGGGATCCATGTCGCGGAACCACCGAGCTATATCACCTTGACCTACCTGTTTACAAATCCAAAGGGGTAGTCTACCTACTATGGGGTAGAGCTAGCCAACCTAAGGGTTGCTCTTTAATGGTGCTAAGAAGGCATAGCAGAATTACATCATCCAATGCAAGGAACAATCACTGGGGTGACATGTTGGATGCATAACAAATCAAACCGGACCTAGGGTGACTACTGCGTGAATGCTGCTGGGGACTTATTTCAACTCAAAAGTAGTCAGAATTAATTTAATCTTATTTTCATGTGATTTGATATAGTTTTTTTGGTTTAGTTTGATTTTTAATTGAGGGGAAATTCGCTGGGGTTGTGAGCTAGGTCAAATTTGATAAATTTAATTTTTGGACCATCTCAGTGTGTGATGGACCCACTGAGAAGGCGCTATATCAAACTTATCCTATCTCAGATTTAGAAATCCCAATGGATAGTCTAATGGCTGTGGGCTAGAGCTAGCCAACCTAAGAGGTTGCCTTTCGATGTGCAACGGGTGTGCTAGGAAAAAGGTATAGCAGACTTACATCTTCTAAAGCAGGGAACAACCGTTGGGGTGACCAGTAGGTTGCATAACAAATTGAACCTGACTTATGGGTGACTACTTAGTGAATGTTGTTGGGGACTTATATCAACTCAAGAGTAGTCAAGCGATTCCTATAAGGAGTTTTGCTGACACTTCTCTAAAGATAGGATACTTGCTTGGGAAAAGGTATTGCTAAGGGTGTCCTACTAATCCACAAGTGAATATATTTTTTATTTATATGTTTGTGTGGACCCTATTGGTGTGCGAGGGACCACACTGAGAAGGGGCTATGTTGGCCTTGACCTATCTCAGATTTACTGGACCAATGGATAATCTGCACATCCATAGGATGTATTCTCCAACCATAGGAGTAGTTACTAGGAAAGGGGAACTATCCAATCTGATAGTAACCCGGGTAGTGCCTAAATGGGGTTGCAAAGGACATGATCCAAATATAGTGCCCACAAGAGAGGTGTTGTTAGGGGCGTTATTGTGAGGCCTAAAAAAGAAAGAATATAGGTGTACGGTGGCCAACTCAAGGAGAAATTGTAATAGACATACATCAGCAATGAGTGGTGTATCCTAAGGTACGAGAACCAAATCAACGTACAGTGTATCCGTCAACATAGTGAGAACTGACCAAAGGGTGTATCGATGTGCAATGATCAATGAAAAGAAAGCGTAGGCTTACAACTTTTCAAGCGTATCCATCATCGATAGTTAGGATAGATGCCATCTAACATAGAGTGCCTATTAAGGAAGGAGCCCCAGGAAGTGACCTGAAAGTAAAGAGGGAAGGAGCCACTAGGGGACTTATCTGAAATCTTAAATATACTCGACCTAATTAGTCCACGAAGGCTAATCCAAGAAGAAAGTGTAGTACACTCATATCCTCTTAAACGAAGACAACATGAGGTAGCTTACCGGCAATGTTGTAAGGCCTACAAACCAAACTAAAAGTATATGGAAGAAGACTAGAGTGACACACCAGGGATGTCACCACCCAGAAATACTCGAGAGTAAACTAGTGGCATCTCAACTGAGTAGCAAGATAAAAGATATGTGTTTATGTAGTTTGTGTTGTGTGTAGATGAAGGATAGGATGCCGCCTCACCTACACTAAACACATCATGGTGGATTCGCAAATAAGAATACTTTCAATATATAAGAGATTGAATTCAAAATAGAATTTTTATTGATGATAATTATTTTCAAACATGATTTATAATATTTCTTTAAGTAGAGGTCATTGATTGGAAGCATTGGATGCTCTCCCTTATGATTAATAAGTGATAAGATCCTTAGAAGACTTCTATTGAAAAGTGCTTTCCCAAGGGTTCAAACTTGCCTCCATCTATGAGGCAACAATCGGTCTTTTCAGAACTAAAATAAGCTCTCCTACTTGAAAAGCTCTAGGATGAACCAACTTATTTTGACCTTGAATCATTTTATCTTTGTACAACTTGAGGATTTGCCATGCCACCAAGCATCTCTCCTCCAAACCTGCGAGCTCTTCTAACTGCAACTTGGCATTCTACTCTATTGCCATTTTGCTGCTCACAACTATCCTTTGTGATGGGAGTTGGACTTCTAATGCTAAAATGACTTCATACCATACACTAAGGAGAAAGGAGTAAATTATAATGGAGTTCTATATATGGTGCAATAGGTCCACAAGGCTTCAACTAACTTCTAATACTATAATTGTTTGTTATTGTCGAGTGTCATCTTTAGTATTTTGATGAGAGTTTTGTTCATGGCTTCTGCTATGCTGTTTTCCATAAAGTAGTTAATGGTAGAATATCTCCAATCTATGTTACATCTCTAGGCAAAGTTGTTGATCTCAGTGCTCTTGAATGCAGTACTATGATCAGATATAATTCATCAAAGCACTCGAACCTATATGCGATATGGTTCCTAAAAACCTAGAGCACATGCTAAGTTGTGATCTCTATGGGTGAAATCACCTTTGCCCATTTGGAAAAGTAGTCAGGAGCAGCTAAGATGAACTGATGACCGTTAAAAGAAAGAGGATCAATCGGACCCACTATGTCGATACCCCAACACTCGAATGGCCATGAGGCCAATGTAAGATGTAGAATGTTGGGTGGTTGGTGTAGGAACACACCGTGTATTTGACATTGGTGGCATGGCCTAGCCGTATCCACGCAATCTTTGATCATCGATGGCCAATGGTATCCTAGTCTCGTTATCTTATGGGCTTCATACTTGTCTAAATAACATAACCGCATATGATCAAAAGACTATCCGTACAAGACACCATCCACAAAAGTGTAAGAAAGTGCTCTTTGCTTCATTTGATGGGCTTGAGACTTCTCTTCAAGTAGTTTTCTTTTATTTAGTTAATCCATGAATAGTTGCCTCCAATATAACTCCTTCTCTTTCTTGGCAATGGCAACCTCCCCTTCAAGATAGTACTTTTTGATGAGTTCAATATCATTAAAGGATAAAACTTGTCTATTTTGGACCTTTATTGAAATGGACTCATCCTTCAGACATGCCAACTCTGGCTTGGCAAAGCATGTGCTACACCATTCTCTTCTTGAGGAGTCTTATAAATGGTAACCTCTGGGATTTGGGCTAATAATTTTATGGTGTACTTGTGGTAGTGATTGAGCTTGGGCTTTATAACCTTATAGGATCCAACGATTTGGTTGATAACTATATGAGAATCCCTAAAGATGTTGATGTTCTGGATGCCTAGAGTAATGCCTAACTTCAAACTGGTAATTTGAGCCTCATATTTGACTTTGTTGTTTGTGCAAGGATTAGATATATGATATGAGAATCTCATCACATCGTAGTTTAGAGTTAAGAGACCTATTCCTACCCCTGACTTTCTTAGAATTGCATATTATGGTTCTTGTCCTCTTTGAGAGGAAGCCGCACCATCAAAGTACATCTCCTAGTGGTAAATGCTAGTATCCCCTAAGTTCATGATTTGTTCATCAGGGAGATCATCACTAAGTGGAGAGTCAACAGGAAATGGGTGCACTACTAAGAAATCTGCTAATGCATGTCCTTTCACCGTACGGAGGGGTATGAAAATAATGTCAAACTGCAAGAGGATCATGGACCGTCATGCCAACTGTCTAGATAGCATCAGCTGTATCATGAGATACTCTAGTAGTTTGATCTTAGAGATTAAGTTCACTTTATGAGGAAGCATGTAGTGCTGTATTTTTTGAGATGCAAAGATTAATGCTAGGCAATGCTTCTCAATGGGTGGATAATTATCCTCGAGGATTAGTGACAACTAAGATAGTAGAGTGCATTTTCCTTCCCCTCGTCATTGGCTTGGGCCAAGAAAGCACCAAAGGAGTTGTCTGATGTAGCATTGTAAAGTATGAGTGGCTTGACTAGGATAGGGGTTGCTAGAATTGGTGTTATCATCAGGTAATGCTTGATGTCTTCAAAGACATCCTCACACTTGTCATCATACTTGAACTTGACGTTCTTCTTGAAAAGTGCTGAGAATGGCTGACATCTTCTCAATAGGTTGGATATAAAGCTTCTTAGATACACCAACTACCCTTGAAATGATCTAAGTTGAGTTAAACTTTTAGGGGGTGGAATTTCTAATATTGCCTTAATCATCTCTGGATCGATTTTGATTCCATGGTTTCAGACAATAAACCCAAGGAATTTCCCGTAAGCTACTCCGAATACACACTTCAAGGGGTTCATTTTGAGGTTAAATTATCTTAATTATTCAAAAACTACTCTCAAATCAAAGTGATGGTCTTCATTTTCTCAACTTTTGACCACAAGATAATTGACATAGCACTTGACTTGATGATGAATGAGTTCATTGAAGATTCAAGTCATAACTCGCTAGTATGTAAAACTGACATTTTTAAGGCTGAAAGGCATGACCTTATAACAATAGATTTTGATCGGGGATTTAAAAGCAGTGTTTCATTCATCTTTAGGGGCCATCTTTATTTGGTTATATCTAGATGAGCCATCCATGAAAGAGAAGACTGCATGAGATGAGGCAATGTCCATCATCAGCTTTGATATTAGTAGTGGAACTTTGTCTTTTAGACATGCCTTATTTAAATCACTAAAATTGATGCATATGTGAATTTGACCATTCTTTTTCTTAATTGGGATGACACTGGCTAACTAGGTAGGGTATTTTTCTTCTTGGATGAAGCCAGCATCGATCAGTTTCTTAACTTTCAGAAATGACCTGCTATTTTATGTCTAATCGCATGCATCTAGGAGCTTGCTTGATAGGGTTAGCAGTAGTCTCTATTACTAGTTTATTGACTGCTATGTCAGGAGCCAATCCAGGCATCTCTTCATAACTCCATGCAAAGCAATCCTTAAGCTCAGTCAATAGCCTAATTAAGTCATTAGTTATAATTTTATTCAATAAAGAATTGATGTATGTCAAGCGTGGATCTTCTTCGCCCTAAGTTGATTTCTTGAGCTCATCGATGGTTGACTTGATTTGTTCTTTGAACTCGATGCATCTTTGACTTCAAAATCATCTCGATCATCTCATCGTTTCAAGCTCCTCATATGAGTTAATGTGATTTAAAAAGAACCTATCAGATTCTAAATGATTGGTGATGACTAAATAGTAATTGTCATCATTGACTTGACCCACTGTACCAAATCCTAGTCCTAGTCTTGATTGAGAGCTTTAGCATTTGTCCTTTCATATTCTATCGAAGTAGTCTGACCTATGCTTTGATAAAGTATGTGGGATTAATCCTTTCTCTGCTAAATTATGAACAGAAGGCAAGCACCAATCAAAAGGTAATTCTATTAAATATTTATATGAATCATCCTCAAGTTCTACATCAACTTCTTAACTTGAGTATGATGCTCACAGAAAGAACCTCTGAGTCTTCACACCTGTGGATGACTTAGGGGCTTCCTCAACTACCAAACCCTCAGCTTTTTGAGAGATAAGTGGGGTTAGAGCTAAGGTTCCCAACTGATGCCTAACTATTTCACATATAGACATGAATACACTTATGATTTGCTTTGGAGCCCGATCTTCATCACTATCTGGCTCAAGTCTCACCTCCAAGAAAATTTACTACTAAGAAGAGCTGGCTTGTGTGCTAACCATATAAGACTCATCCTATGAACTAGATTCTAGGTCTATTTGGATAGCAGGTGTACTCTTGGTAACTGGGACATATCTTTTATTCGGTGGCCAATAAGGAGGTTTTCCTCCCGTAGGACAACCTCTGAACTGGCCTCTTGCTCTACCGGGTGGAGGCCAGGTCGTTCTACCATTATGTTTGAATGGAGTAATGAACTATGGTTGGAATCAAATGTCATTCTCCAATACCTCCTCCAAGTCTATTTCCGCTCCCTTTAATTTTCTTTTTCATTTTCTCTTTTTTTTCCTTTTCTTTTTCTCTTTATTTTTCTTTTTATTTTTTATTTTTTACTTTTAAACTTTGGCCAAGTTTGCGAGAGTAGACTTATTGATTTTGAGGGAGGAAGTAAGCCGCATCCTCATATATACTGACTTCATGAACTGTAAATGGCTTGAGAACTCCTTTGACACTGTAGATGATCCCACCTCTCACAAACTTCATACATTGATGTAGAGAAGATGGAACTATGTTGTTCTCATGTATCCATGGTCTCCCAAGAAAAGCGTTGAATGTTGTATCCAAGTATTGATTGTGAAACTTGGCTTTGGTCTTCCAATCATCTATCTCCAAGGGCAACACTATGGAGCCTAAGGCATGTTGACCTTAGTTTTGGAGTGCAGATTCAATCTTCCCATCTTAAACTTAGGAGTCTTATAGACACTATGACTTCCCTAGTCATAAGACACTTCTAACAATTAGGTAAACACTTAACCTAAGCCTAAAGACTTAGGGTTAACCATGGATTAGGTTATGCCTTGGATTCGAAAATCCACTTATCCTACAACCCAAATCCAATCCATGTTCACCTTCTCAAACAAAACCTCAAGTTCAATTCAAACATCAAGTTCAAATCCAAATCCAAACCCAAATTCCAAAACCAAATGATTGAAGTTGATGATCAAATCCAAACTTGAAACCCTTCCTAAGCCATATGACCTATCCGATGGACTTAGCCAAATCTTAATCCAAATCATCAATTGATTTTCGCATAATCAATTTATATCTTCAATAATCTTTCTAAATATAAATCAAATCTACATTCGAATGATCAAAACTAAATCAAATTAAATCAGAACCCTTCTTAAGCCATATGACCTATCCCATGGACTTAGCCAAATTTTAAACCAAATCAAGTCAAACTCAATTGATTTTCTCACAAATCATATTTTTTTCAATCATCTTCACAAATTGAAATGAAATATACATTTAAATCATCAAAACTAAATCAAACCAAATAAAAATCCAAACCTAAGCCACATGACCCAACTCCATGGACTTAGCCAAATTCCATCATTCTAGAACCCAAATTCAATTGTTTTTCTCATCAATCAATCATACCTTCAATCATATTCACAAATATAAATGAAATCTACAATCATCAAACCTAACTAAAATCAACCCAACTTAACCCTTTTGATTTGAAATATTCAAACGAACCAAAACCCTAAGTTAATTGCAATTGAATTTATATATCAATCCCAAATCCATATATAAACTCAACTAAATCAAACTCAACCCAAAATCAAGCCAACTAAAACCAATTGGTCCACTTGACCCAAAGTGGCCAATTTGACCTATTTTTGATCACCCTAGGTTGATTAATTGTCACAAATTGGGTCAAACCAAGTTAACTTGGTCATTTGACCTAGTCAACCTTTTAACCCATATGAACCCAAACTAGCCAAATTGCAACCTAAGCTAAATCCCTTGAAACCAACAATTCATACTAGAATCAAAATCAATATTTGAATATGACTTGACCTTCAATTGAGTCAAACCAAACCCAATTGTCCCTCTTGACCCAAGTTGACCCAAATTGACCTAAAAGACTAAATTGGGTCAAATCAAAATATAAACCAAATTGATTGCAACCAATGGCTCAAGTTCATTCCAAATTGATTGTTGAACTTGACCAAAGTCATGATTGGACCCAATTGAACCCAATTGAACCCAATTGGCTTAGTTAGCCCAAATTTACCTAAAGGTTCAAGTTTGCCTAAATAAAACCAAATCCCAAATAATTGAAGCCAAAGCCTACAATCATCCTCAATTGGTCAACTAAACCCAAAACCCTAAACCCTAACCATAAACCTTAAGCTAATCCTAAACCCAAAACCCTAAACCCTAAAAACCCTAAACCCTAAAGCCTAAACACTAAACTAAAGAACACTAAACTAAACCTAAACAAACCCTAAAACCTAAACTAAACTCCTAATCCTTCAACCCTAAACTAAAAACCTAAACTAAACCTAAACCTAAACTAAAACTTAAACTAAACCTAAACCTTAAACCCTAAATCTCAAACCTTAAACCATAATCAGAACCCCTAACAAACCCTAAACTCTAAACTTAAACCCTAAAGTTTAAACCTTAAACCTAAACCCTAAAACCTTAAACCCTAAACTCTCCTAACCTAAACCCTAAACTCCTAAATAAAACCTAAACTCTAAACCCTAAACCTAACTTAAACCTAAACCTAAACTATAACTATAAACCCTAAACTTTAAATAAACTAAACTTCTAAACCTAAATCTAAACCCTAAACCCTAAACCCTAAATCCTAACCCTAGACCCTAAAACCTAAACTCCAAACCCTAAATCTAAACCTAAAGTAACTAAATAAATTAAAAAATAAACCTAAACCCTAAAACTTAATAAACCTAAACTTAAATCTAAACCCTAAGAATGGGCAGAACCTTGACGATAGGAACATCACCGTCAACCAGGCTCAGTCTAGATCTTATGGCGGAGGAGAAGGCGGAGGCGACGGTTATTGCAGTGGTGGTGGGGGATCTGGAGGTGCTGGTGGATATGGAGCTGGTGGTTGGAGCAGTGGTGGTTCTAGAGGAAGGAGGAGCAATGGAGGTTACAACTGTGGTGGTGGCGGAGCGAGAGATCGGTGATATAATTGTGGATCCCATGACTCGAGAGGCTGGGGAGATTTTGATGGGAACTAGAAAAATTAAAGAATGGCTGATCCGATCTACTGTGTATGGAACTGTGTCTTTACAATAGAGATAATTCTAGTTATCTAAGGTTTTTTATTTGCTCTATGCGTGCTCATTTTTTATCTATGTTGTCGCTTGGGACTTAGAATACTTGGAGTGTTACTTGGTTGATGAAATCAAAAAGAAGAAATGTTGAATATGAATTTGTTCTCTTAAAAAACCAAAACCAAATCCTAAACTAAACTAAACCATAAACCTAAAACCTAAACCCTAAACCCTAAATGCTAAACCCTAAACTAGAAACCCTAAACACTAAAACCCTAAACCCTAAATTATAAACCCTAAAACTTAAACCCCAAACCCTAATCCCTAAACCCCCCCCCCCCCCCCCCCACAAAACCCACCTAAACTTTAAACCCTAAATGGTAAACCCTAAAAAACTAAAAACCTAAACCTAAACTAAATAAAACCTAAGAATAAAATAAATAAAAAAACTTAAGCTAAACTAAAAAAATAAAACCTAAACTAAACTAAAAAAACCTAAATAAAATAAAAATGAAATAAAAACCTAAACCTAAATAATAAACCTAAAAATAAAATTTAAAAATAAATAAGAAGTAAAACCTAAACCCTAAACCTAAAATAAAAATAAAATAATCCTAAACCTAAACTAAAATAAACTAAACAAAAATAAATAAAATCTAAACATAAACCTAAACTAAATTTAACCTAAACCTAAATCTAAACTAAATAAAATAAAATAAACTAAAAATAAACCTAAACCTAAATTAAAAAATAAAACATAAAATAAAAACCTAAAACTTAAACCTAAAAAAATAAAATAGAAAGCTAAACCTAATCCTAAAAATAAGAAATAAAACCTAAACCTACAAAATAAAATAAAAATAAAACCAAACTATAAAATAATCCTAAACCTAAACTTAAAAAACAAACTTAAATAAAAAACCTAAACTAAAATAAATAAACCTAAAATAAATAGACTAAACTAAATAAAAATAAAAATAAACCTAAATCAAAATAAAAAAATAAGATAAACTTTAAAAAATAAAAAATAAACTAAATAAACCTAAACCTACTAGTTGACTTTATTTAAAAATAAAAAAAAGAAATAATAAATAAATAAAACCCTAACCCTAAACCCTAAAACTAACCCTAAACTTGAAACTCTAAACCCTAAACCTACAACACTAAACCCTAAATCCTAAACCCTAAAACCCTAAACCCTAAACACCTAAAGCCTAAACCCTAAATCCTAAACCCTAAAACCCTAAACCCTAAAGCCTAAACCCTAAACCATGATCCCTAAGCCCTAAACCCTAAACCATAAGCCCTAAACCCTAAAAACTAATAAATCCTAAACCCTAAACCCTAAACTAACCCTAAACCCTAAATCCTAAACCATAAACGCTAACCCTAACCCTAAACCCTAATACCTAAACTCTAAAACCATAGGGAACTAGAGAAACTGAAGAACGGTTGATCCGATCTACTACTTAGGGAACTGTGTCTTTACTATAGAGACAATTCTAGTTATCTAAGTTTTTTGATTTGCTCTATGCATGCTCATTTTTTCTTTATGTCATCGGTTGTGTCATAGAAAAGTTGGTGTGTTACTTGGTTAATGAAATCGAAAAGAAGAAATGTTGAATCTAAATTTATTCTCTGTTAAAAAAAACTAAAAACCTTAAACCCTAAAAAAAAACTTGAACCCTAAACCTAAACCTAAACCCTAAACCGTAGACCCCAAACCCTAAATCCTAAAAATAAAAATAAAAAAAAATTTAAAAGAAGCCTAACCCTAAAACTAACCATAAACCCAAAACCCTAAAACCTTAAACCTTAAAATCCTAAACCCTATACCCTAAACCCTAAACCCTAAAAACCTAAAAACCTAAAAACCAAAACCTAAACTAAACAAAACCTAAAACTAAATGAAATAAAAAAATAAAAAAAATAAAAACCTAAACTAAAACTTAAACTTAAAGCTAAACCTAAACCTATAAATAAAATAAAATAGAAAATAAAAACAAAACTAAAATAAAATAAATAAAAACCTAAACTAAATTAAAAAATAAAATAAATCTAAGAATAAAAAACCTAATTAAAATAAAAACTAAATGAAAATAAAAAATAAAATAAACCTTTAATAAAATAAAATAAAAACCTAAACCTAAAATATAAACCTAAAAATAAATAAAAAAATAAAACCTAAACATTAAACTAAAAAAATCCCTAATCCTAAAATAATAAAATAAAATAAACATATACCTAAACTAAAATAAATAAAACCTAAACCTAAACCAAAAATAAACTAAACTTAAACCTTAAACTAAATAAAATAAAATAAAATAAAAATTAACCTAAGCCTAAACTAAAAAATAAAACCTAAAATATAAACCTATAACCTAAACCTAAGAAAATAAAAATAAAAACTAAACTAAAACATAAAAATAAAAAATAAAACCTAAACCTAAAAAATAAAATAAAAATAAAACTAAACTAAAAAATAAAAATAAACCTAAACATAAAAATGAACTAAAATAAAAAACCAAAACTTAAATAAATAAATGAATAAAGTGAAAATAAATAATAAACCTAAATTAAAATAATAAATATACTAAATAAACTAAAATCTAAACCTACCTTTTACCAAATTTTATAAAAAAAACAACCTTAAACCATAAATCAGAACCCTATATCCTTAACCAAATCCTCCTTAAACCCTAAACTAAGCCTAAACCCCTAAACTTAACATTAAACCTAAACCTAAACCCTAAACAAACCCTAAACTAAACCTAAACCTAAACCTAAACCCTAACCTAACTAAACCTTAAACCATAAACTAACCCAAAACTAGAAACTAAACCCTAAACGTAAACTAAACAACCTAAACTAAACTCTAAACCCTAAACCTTAAACCCTAAACGCTAAACCCTAAACCTTAAACCCAAAAAACACTAAACCCTAAACCCTAAAGCCAAACCCTAAACACTAAACCCTAGAACTTTGAACCCGAAAACCCAAAACCCTAAACCTTAAATCCTAAACCCTAAACCCTTAAAACCTGAAAACATAAACCAAAACTAAATAAACCCTAAAAGTAAAATAAATAAATAAAACCTAAACTTAAATAAATAAAATATAATAAAATAAAGATTTAAACCTAAACCTAAAAATAAAATAAAATAAGTACCTAAACCTAAACCTAAAAATAAAATGAAATAAAAAAAAAAAAAATACAATAACGAAGAACCTAAACTAATCTAAAAAATAAATGAAACATAAGAATAAAGAACCTAAACAAAATAAAAACTAATTGTAAAATAAATAAAAAATAAACCTAAAACAAAATAAAATAAAAATCTAAACCTAAAAAATAAACATAAAAATAAAACCTAAAAGTGAATAAAAAATAAAACTAAACCCTACACTAAAAATAAAAACTAAACCTAAAATAAAAAAATGAACAAAATAAACTAAACCTAAAACAAAACTATAATAAGTAAAACCGAAACTTAAACCTAAAATAAACTAAACCTAAAACCCTAAACTAAATAAAATAAAATAAACTAAAAATAAACCTAAACCTAAACAAAAAAATTAAACCTAAAAATAAACCTAAAATAAAAACCTAAAAGGTAAACCCTAAATCAGAACCCTAAAAGGCTGAAAACCTAAACCCAATCTAAATAAAACCTAAAAATATAATAAATAAAATAACTTAAACTAAAAGAAATTGAAAACTATTCGTAAAATAAAAATAAAAATAAAATAAAATAAAAAGAAAATAAAAACTTAAACTCAAAATATAAACCTAAAAATAAAACCTAAAAAATAAAATAAAAAAATGAAACCTAAATCTTAAACTAAAAAAAAACTAAACCAAAAATAAACAAAATAAAATAAAACTAAACATTATTTAAAATAGACTAAACTAAAAAAAAAAAACCTAAACCTAAATTTATAATAAACTAAACGTAAGCCCTCAACTAAATAATATAAAATAAACTACAAATAAACCTAAACCTAAACTAAAAAATAAATATAAAATCAAAACCTAAAACCTAAACCTAAAAAAATAAAATAAAAACTTAAGCCTAAACCTAAAAGTAAAAAATAAAACCTAAACCATAAAAGTAAAAAAAAAAAACAAAAAATAAACATAATCCTAAACCTAAACCTAAAAAATAAACTAAAATAAAAAAACCTAAACTAAAATAAATAAACCTAAAATAAGTAAAAAACTAAATAAAAATAATAAACTGAAATAAATATAAAAAAATAAACTAAACTAAAATAGATAAAAAATAAACTAAATAAACTAAAAAAAAACATAAACCTACCACTTTACAAATTTTTTTTAAAAAAAAGAAAAAAATCCTTAAATCATAAACCATAAACCCTAAACCTTAAATCCTAAACACTAAACACAAAAGCATAAACCCTAAAACTAAGCCTAAACCCTAAACCTAAAATCTTTAACTAACCCTAAACCCTAAACCCTAAACTAAACCCTAAACCCTAAATCCTAAACTCTAAACCTAAACCTAAACCAGAACTCCTAAACCTAAAAACATAACCCCTAACCATCGAGCCCTAAACCCTAAAACCCTAAACCCTAAATCCTAAACTAACCCTAAACCCTAAAAACCCTAAAACCTAAACTCTAAACTCTAAACCTTAAATCCTTAACCCTAAACCCCAAGCCATAAACTAACCCTAAACCCTAAGCCCTAAACCCTAAACCCTAAACCCTAAAACCCTAAACCCTGAACCCTAAACTAAACTTAAACCAAAAACCCTAAACCCTAAAAACACTAAACACTAAACTTTAAACCCTAAACTAACCCTAAACCCTAAACCTTGAATATTAAACACTAAAACCATAAACCCTAAAACCCTAAACCCTAAACCCTAAACCCTAAAAACCTAAAAACCTAAATCTAAATTAAATAAACCCTAAAAATAAAATAAATAAATAAAACCTAAACTTAAATAAAATAAAAAATTAAATTAAATTAAAACATAAACCTAAACCTAAAAATAAAATAAAATAAATAAAATAAAAATAAACTAAAATAAAATAAATAAGAAACTAAACTAAACTAAAAATATAAAATAAGCCTAAGAATAAAAAACCTAAATAAAATAAAAACTAAGCATAAAATAAAAATAAAATAAGCCTAAAATAAAATTAAATTAAAATTAAATAAAAATCTAAACCTAAAAAATAAACATACAAATAAAACCTATAAATGAATAAAAAAGAAAACCAAACCCTAAATTAAAAATAAAACTAAACCTAAAATAAAAATAAAATGAATAAAATAAAATATACTTAAACCTAAAATAAAATAAACTAAACTAAACTAAATAAAACCAAAACCTAAACTTAAAATAAATTAAACCTAAACCCTAAATTAAATAAATTAAAATAATCTAAAAATAAACCTAAACTAAAACTATAAAAAAACATAAAAATAAACCTAAATAAAAACCTAAAAGTTAAAACCTAAACTATAAACCCTAAAAGGCTAAAAACCAAAACCTAATCTAAATAAAACCAAAAAAATATAACAAATAAAAAAATCTATACAAAAATAAAATAAAAACTAAACGTAAAATAAAAATAAAATAAAATAAAAACTAAATAAAAACCTTAACTCAAAATATAAATCTAAAAATGAAACCTAACAATAAATAAAAAATAAAACCTAAACCTTAAACTTAAAACAAACCTAAACTTAAAATAAACAAAATAAAATAAACTTAAACCTAATTTAAAATAAACTAATCTAAAATAAATAAAACCTAAACCTAAACTTATAATAAAATAAACTTAAACTAAATAAAAACTAAAAAATAAACCTAAACCTAAACTAAAAAATAAAACATAAAAATAAACCTAAAATAAAAACCTAAAACCTAAACCTAAAAAAATAAAATAAAAATTTAAACCTAAACCTAAAAAAAACCTAACTCATAAAATATAACAAAAATAAAATAAAAAAATAAACCTAAACCTAAACCTAAACCTAAGAATTAAACTATAATAAAAGACCTAAACTAAAATAATTAACCTAAAATAAGTAAAATAAAGTAAATGAAAAATAAACCTAGATAAAAAATAAAAAAGAAAAAAAATAATATAAATAATAAATAAACTGAAAAAACCAAAACATGCTGGTTTGACTTTAAAAAAGGAAAAAAAAACCCTAACCAAACTCTAAACCTTAATACTAATTCTGATCTGAGCAAAACTAAACTAGGCTAAATAAACCCTAAACAAACACTAAACCCTGCCAAACCTAAATTCTAAATCCTAAACTCCTAAACCTCACCTCCCTACCACTGACCCTAACTATACCTAGCTAACCTCACTACCTGACCACAAAATGTAAACCACAAACCTGCAACCCTAATGACTCCTGGGCTGACCTAAATCCTGGGCCCTGGGCCCTCACTGGGCCTGGGCCTAAATCCTGACCCTCCTCACACTTACCACACCTAATAAAGGCCACAGGCCCTACCTAAACCTACATGAGTAAATAACCTAATAAAATAATAAATACATAAACCTAAAAAAATTAAACCTAAACTTAAATAAAATTAATAAACTAAAATAAATAAATAAAATTAATTAAACTAAAATAAAACTAAGACTAAAACCTAAATTAAATTAAATAACCTAAATAAATAAAATAAAACTAAATAAACATAAACCTAATATATAAATAAATAAACCTAAATAAACTAAACTTAAATTAAATAAATAAATAAAATAAATAAACTAAACTAAAATAAATAAACTAAATAAATAAACTAAACTTAAAACCTAAAATAAATAAAATAAAATAAACTAAAATAAACCTAAACCTAAATAAAATAAACCTAAAATAAAATCCTAAAAATAAAAAATAAAAACAAAACCTAAACTAAATAAAACTAAAATACACAACAACCAAACAAAACAACAACAAGCCTTTATACTAAGGGGTTGGCTACATCAATCCTTAAACTCATAAATAAATTCTCATTTAATTAAACTAAGGTCATTTTTTTTCTCTTAAGTTATTTTAGGTCTACCTCTACCTTTCTTAACATAAAGGCAAATCTAATGCATCTACTCTCCTAAATCTAAAACTTTAAAACCATATAAAGGCTCTCTCTAATCTTATCATAACTACACCAATTTTTCCCAAACATACTCATCATTTTATCTCTAGAGTAAATAAATAGCATCCTCATCTCTGTAAAGTCTTATGCTTCTCTTTTATTGGCCAACATTCTACACCATAAGTCATTTAGTCTTACCACCATCTTATAAAATTTTCCCTTAAGTTTAAGAACTTTTAATCACACAACAAACCAAAATTCCTCCAAATCCAACTTGAATTCTACTAATAACATCTCCGTCTATTTCACCATCATTTTGAACAATAGAGCCTAAATAAAACTAAAAAATAAAATAAATAAAAAAAAATAAAATAAAATGAAAAAAATAAAATAAAATAAAATAAAACTAAAACCCAAACCTAAAAAAAACTAAACTGAAATAAAATAAATAAAAACCTAACCTAAACTAAAAAAAAGAAAAAACCTAAATAAAATAAAAACTAAACCTAAAATCAAAATATAATAAACCTAAAATAAAATAAAGAAAAAACTAAATAAAATCCTAAACTTAAAAAAATAAACCTAAAACTAAAACCTAAAAATAGATAAAAAATATTACCTAAACACTAAACTAAAAAAAATTGAAATCTAAAATAAAAATAAAATAAACCTAAACCTAAACTAAGATAAATTAAAGTGAGATAAATAAAACTTAAACCTAAACCTAAAATAAAATAAACCAAAACCTAAACCTAAACTAAATAAAATAAAATAAACTAAAACTAAAAAGGAATACATAAAAATAAACCTAAAATAGTAACCTAAAACCTAAACCTAAAAAATAAAATAAAAACCTAAACCTAAACATAAAAATAAAAAATAAAACCTAAACATAAAAAATAAAATAAAGTAAAACTAAACTAAAAAATAAACATAAACCTAAACCTAAACCTAGAAAATAAACTAAACTAAATAAAAATAAAAATTAACTTAAATAAAAATAAAAAATAAAATAAACTAAAATAAATAAAAAATAAGCTAAATATTTTAAACATACTAGTTTAATTTTAAAAAATAAAAAAAAAGTCTAAACCTATGACCCTAAACCCTAAACCCTCCTCCCTAAGGTTCTCATTTTGAATCCTTCTTGGTGGCGTTATGGGATTTTGTGGCTTTGGCTTCGATTTTGATCAATTTCAAAGGCTTGAACGGCATCTGGTCATTTGAGTGATGTTTTGCAATTGACCATGGCTACGATGAGTTCGATTCTTTGGATTCCACCCCAAACTATGGATGTTTCGGCTAGGGCAACCGACATTTTGGGGATTGGCAGCCCTAATGCAACATCTTCTACTAAATCTTTTAAGGTAGCACTCTCTGGTAAGCTTTCTCCCTCTATTGATTCGGTTAATCTCATTTTGACATCTTTTAGAGGTTTGCTGGTCGTAATGTGCTCTGATGTAGATCTTGAAAAGTTGGAAAAACCCTTTGAATTATTTCTTATTGGTAAATTTGCTTTATGTCATTTGAATTTGGATAAGATCTACTCTATTTTCCATAATCTCAAGCTTATGGGTGCCTTCTCAATTGGTCTTATTGACCCTCAGTATATCCTGATTCAACTTTCTAATGATCTAAATTATTCATGTGTTTTTTGTGCCATTATTATTTCATCTTTAATTGCCAAATGTGTTTGCTGAAGTGGTCACCCCTTTCTGACATTAAGGAGGAATCTTCTATTATCCCTGTGTAGTTATCTCTTCCTAATATGCACATTCATTTTATTACCCATCATGTGCTTTTTCTTTGTAGTATTATTTGGGTACCTTTGTAACTCGACCAAGTGACCTGAGATCTTCTTATGGCTCGATCCTTGGAATTAGACATAAGTAAAAAATACCCTAAGGAAGTTTGGATTAGCTCTAAAAAATACAAGTATTCGCAAAAGGTTGGATTGGAGAACCTTCTAGTTTTTTGTTCCCACTGTAAAATACATAGTCATGATAATTTGTTTTATTCTCCATCCCCACTTAAAAAAATGAATTCTCCTAAAAAATGTTGTCTCTCCCCATGCGATTCCTACTTATGTTCAAAATTGGCCTTGGATCCTAAGGATGGTATGAAGGCTATAGAGGTTGATTCCTTGGATATGGGGTTAATCTATTGAGCATGTTTCACTTCTAATGTTGGTAGGGATTACGATATTCAAAATGGAAGGATGATTTACCTCTTATTCCTTATTTGAATTTGAATATTTCTCTAAGTTATTAGAAGATGATTCTATTTCCCTAATTTTATTCCTACATCTATGCCAGCTTTGATCGATGAAAATGAAGCTTTTAATGAGGATTTAAATGATGTCAAGCATGCTAAAAACATTTCAGATTTGGATTTTACCTCTTGTGCTTTAAATGGTTCTAAATCATCACCATCTCTCATTTCTAATCTTGATATTCATGTTAATCCTACTTTTCAACTAAATAAGGATTTGAAAGATGGTGAACTCCCCTCCAAACACTTGGAGATTTCTCATAAATCTATGACCAATGTTACTAAATCTTACTCGGATGATGACTCTATGGGAAAAGAAAATGTCTTCCAAACTTATCATGCTAAAAAAATGTTAAAAATTTCTCTCCCAAATTATCCAAAAACACTATATTTGTTGCGGCCTCTCACTCCTCTCTTAATTAACCTTTGCTTAACCCCCCTTTTTATTTACCTTAGGTTTAATTTTCTTGTTCAAAATATTAGAGGGATCGGTACCCTCTCTATTCGTAATCATATTAGAAATCTTTATCACATTCATAATATTTCTCTTCTTATTATTTTGGAGCCTCTTATTCATGCTAATAAAATTAACCGTGTTGTGAGAATGATGATTTTCAATAAAATTTTCTCTAATGTTAGTAATAAGATCTGGTGTTTTTGGAATAATTTCTTTGAGGTCTCTATTCTTAATGACTTTCATTAAGTTGTCATTGCTCAAATCGCTTATGGTGATTATTGTGTTTTGGTCTCTTTTGTATATGCATCTTGTTATAGATCTGGTAGAAATCTTCATTGGGATAACTTAAGGAATTTTGCTACCTCTATCAACAAACCATTTTGTTCTCTTCTGAATGAAGTGGTGGTTGCTCTCCTAATATTCATTCCATGGAAGATTTCTCCAATATGATCCTTGATTATAGTTTGATTGATATTAGCTTTAAGGGCTCTAATTATACATGGCAAAACTCTAGACTTTGGCAAAGGTTGGGCTGAATTCTTTTAAATACTCATTGGATTACTGAATGGCTTAATACATTTGTTGACCATTTAAGCAGAATCTTGTTAGATCTTGCCCTTCTTTTGGCTTCAATTATAGATAATTCTAATAGAATAAAAAGTCCCTCTCCTTTTAGATTTCAAAACATGTGGATTTAGCATATTGATTTTTTTAATGTTGTGGCTAATAATTGGAAAGCTCCTTTACATCTTGATAATTTGATTATGGGGAGGAATAGACTTTAGTTTAAACTTTAAAGACTTAAACAAATTTTGGGCTAGAGGAACATGCATTATTTTATAATCTTTTTGCTAATATTAAAGATATGGAAAAATTGGTTTGTGATCTTGAAGTCTCTGTTATGTCTGAACCTTCTAAGATTATAGACTTGACTGAGGTGAAAGATAAACTTGTTAACTTCCAAAATATGGAAGAGACTTATTGACCCAAAAAGCTGCTAGTAAATATATTACAGATGGTGATAGGAATACTAGGTATTTCCATGCTTTGGTTAATAAAAAAAGAGCTTTAAATAGTATTTAAAAAAATTAAAAATTATAATCAAGATTGAATTATCGAGAATAATGATATTAAGGAATGAGTTATTAATTACTTTAGAAATATGCATAATAAGAATTGCTCTTATGAAGCTATTTCTCAATCGTACCTGATTCCTTCTTTTATTACTAATGATGATAATCATATTCTTACCATTGTGCCTAATGATGATGAAATTTTTAAAGTTCAGAATTGCATGAACATAGATTATGTTCCTGGTTCAGAGGGTTTCACTAATTTTTTTTGAAAATGTTGGTTTATCATTAAAAATGATTTGATTGAGGTTGTGATTGATTTTTTTAATGGTAATCCTTTTCCTAGATAATTTTTTAGTACTTCTATTGTTCTCATAGCTAAGAAAGATAATCTAGACTATTGGAGTGATTTTAGACCTATTAGTCTTTGACCTTCTTCAATAAGCTGATTTCTAAAATTCTAACTAACAAACTTAGTCCTTTACTTTATAGAATTATCCCTCTCAACCAAACTAGTTTGTTAGAGGTAGATCCATTTTTGATAATATTTTACTTGCCCAAGAATTAATTCATGATCTTGATGCCAAGACTAGATGTGGCAACATTCTTTTCATATTAGATATTACCAAAGCCTTTGATAACATCTATTGGGATTTTCTTTTCCATATTCTAAATTTATTCAGGTTTTTTGATAAATTTATTTATTTTATTAAAATTGTATTAATAATGCCTGGTTTTTGATTTTGCTTGATGGGGAAGCCTTGGGTTTCTTTCCCTCTTCCCATGGCTTATGACAAGGGGATCCTTTATCTCTTATTTTATTTATTATTATTGTTGAGTACTTATCTAAGAGCATCAATGTTTTATTCTTAAACAATCCTAGTATGTACTACAGAACTCTTGGTGGTCTTCCTATTTCCCATTTAAGTTTTGTAGATGATTTCATTACTTTTTTGCAATGCTTTTATTCATCACATCAAGCATCTCAAGTCTTTTTTAAATAAATTTGGTAGAAAGTGGCCTTCTATCAATGATAGCAAAAGCTATTTTATCACTTCCTCTAGCATCTCCAATAATAAAATCAATCAAATCCTGCATATCACTAATTTTAAACATCAACACTTACCACTTAAGTACTTGGGTGCTCTGCTCTTTAAAGGCCTGAAACATTACCATCTCTTTGATGAGTTAATTCAAGAAATATCAAATAAAATTTATGTTTGGGAATTCCATTTACTTTCCTTTGGTGGTAGGCTCACTATTCTTAAAAGAACTCTCAACTCAATGCCTCTTTATTTTATTCAAACTATTATTTCCACTAATTCTACACCTATCAGAATTGAGCTTAACAAATTTTTTTGGGGCTCCAATTATTCTTTGAAAAGAATGCATTGGACATCTTGGCATAAATGTTGTGGTCCTTTGGGAGAATGTGCTCTTGGTTTTTAGCCTATTAATGAAGCTATCAATGCCTTTTCTCATAAGCTCTGGTGGAATTTTATGATGAATGATAGCCTTTGGGCTAATTTTATGATGGAAAAATATTGCCAAGGTAAAAACCCCCTTAACTGTGCTTATAAAGTTGGTGACTCTCCAGTTTGGAAAAGGCTTTGCTCCATTAAATGGGTTGTTGAATCATTAATATCTTCGGGTATACAGTCAAGTTCTTCTTTCTTTTGGCAAGATAATTGGATTAACAATGGCTCTATTGACTCCCTTTTATCTACCCACTCTACTGCTGCTATCAAAGATAATTCTTTTTGGCTTAATAACAATTGGAATGAAAGCAAACTTGAGTATATCACTATTTCTCTTTTTGATAACTTTAGAAATATCCTCATTTCTTTTAACAAAGCTGACCAAATTCTTTTTAGGCTTTGCTATAATGGTGACTTTATTCTTAAAGAGGTATGGAATTTTATTAGAGATAAACAGAACTCCTCTAATGTTTTTATTAAACTTTGGAAAAATATCTTTCCCATTTCCTATTTGATTTTAGCTTGGAGGATTTTGAATAACTTTTTTTCATGTGGACTATTTGCTCTGGACTAAAGGGTTTTACTTACATTCAAAGTGCTATTGTTGCTTTCATATTGAAAATGTAAATTATGTTTTTATCAATGGTGCTATTGCTTCAAAATTATGGTTTTGGTAGGATGATTTATTTAATACCAACTATTTTTAGGGTTCTCTTTCTTTAAATCAACTTCTTGAAGTCTATTTCAAAAATACAGTGAAAGGTCATATCAAATTTTTAATTGCTATTACCCTTATCTGGTTCATCTAGATGGATAAAAATGATGCTAAATATTATGTTATTCTTATGAAGCATAAAAGGATCTTGGCTAGAACTAAAGAAAAAATTAATGTTCTTTTTAATGCCAATCTTATTAGTAATATTCATTTTATAGGTTATAAATTTGTGGCTAAAAAATGGGGCATCATTCTGCCTGAGTTTGACTCTTATAAAAGTGCTAGGATTATCCATTGGATCAAACCTAATGAAAGTTTGATTAAAGTATGTTGCTTCCAATAAATATGGTTGTGGTGGCATCCTTAGGGATTTTGAAGGTACTGTCATTTGTGCTTTTGCCTATCCTCTCGAAGCCTATTCTATTATTTTTTTTGAGCTTATGGCTGTTAATAAAGCTATTGAAATTTGTTTGAATAGAGGTTTCCTCAACATCTGGATTGAATTTGATGCTGTCTTGCTTCTTGGCAAGCTTAATTCCAATAAAAATGGGAATGCTGAATTATTTTATCTTCTTAATCATTCTAAAAATCTTCTTTCTCAAGTTTGTTTTAAAATTTCCCACATCCATCATGAAGGTAATGCTTATCGATTACTTGGCTAACTTTGGTGCCAACTTAAGAGTTCACTTTATTTGACAACCAAACTTTGCCTAAACTATTAAGAGGTTTGGTTAATCTAGATAATCTTGGATTGCCTTATCTAGATTATAAATTCTTGGCTTGGTTTTTGTTGTTGGTTTTGATGATCTTTTGCTTTTGGTTGCTCCTTATTAAACCCTCTTTGGGTTGTGGTTATCTACTTATTTTCTCTCTTTGGCCTGAGCTGGGTTATATTTTTGTTCTCTTACTTTTCGATTGGCCTGGTTTTTACTACCTGGTGGTTATTGTAAGTTTAGCCTTGGTTATTTTGGTTTTTTTAGCTTGGTAGCTTCTATTTGTCTGGTTGGGTGTTTACCCCAATTTTCCTTTGGCTATTTTTTATATCCTCCTTTTGGGTTGTGGCTATGGCTGTTGTAGGTTTTTCTTTTTGTATGGGTTTTGCCTCTTTTATGGGCTGCTTGCTAACTTACCTGAGTTGGATCTGCTACTGTGGTGGTTGATAGGGTGGCTTTGCTGTCTGGTTGGGTTGGCTGGCAATTTTGGCTTGTTGGGTTGGTTGGATGGCTGGCTGTTTTGGCTATTTTTTTTTTCTATTGGTGATTGATCTGGGGGCTATTGGTGGTTTATCTCTGGCTTGATTTTGGCATGGTGGAGGATGTTGGCTGGCTATTATTTTCTCTTTTTTGTTGACTGGGGCTTGGTGGTTGGTTTTGCTAATTTTATTTTGTTTCTTTTGGTTATGGTTTTGACCTCCTCCAGTATTAGCATTCCTCTCTTGGCTACAGTGCCTTTGGGTTTGGGTATTATTCTAGATTGGCTGGTTGAAGGGTATTTTGTGGCTTTTAGTTAACCTCGGGTGCTAGTGGCTTGCTTGGGTGCCTTTATTACTGCTGTTCCTGTTGGTTGGCTTATATTCTGTCTTACTAGGCTTTGTACCTTATTGTATTTGGCTGGTTATTCTACTTACTTGGATTGGGTTTTCTTTTGCCTTAGTTTGGTTTGGTGGCTGCTATTTGCTTCTACCTTTTCCTTGGCTATCTTAGGCGATTTTGTCTTGATGACTGTTGTTGGTCTTTACACTGACTTGAGTCTTTTGCTGCTATGGTGGTTGGCTAGAAGGATATGTTGGTCTAGTCAGTTGGTTGTATTAGTGGGTTGGTTGGAGGTGGTTATTTTGGCCAATTTTTTCGCTCTTTTGGTGTGAGGAATCTCTTAGTGTTTTTTTGACCTATATTTATCATTTCCTCGGCTTTGTTTTCTCTCTTGCTCTGATTCCTATTTGGGTGTTTTTACAAGCTATTTTTTCTGCTTTATTGGTGGAGGATATGAGCACTTGTGTTTTTTTTCTTTTTTGCTCTTATTTGTCTCTAGTTTGTGTTGTTACCCCTATCATGATGCTTGCTCCTTTTAATTTTGTTATTCCTTTTTGGTGTTGGCTTTGGTGGTGCTCCTACTAAATTGCTGTTATCCCTGATTGTTGGTTGATTATCTTCTTTATTGGGCTTGGTTGTTCTGGTGGCTTAGTGGTTGGCTGTTATGTTTGCTATTTGGAAGATTTTATAGCCTTGCTGGATCACAGACTTTGGATGATGGGCTACATGAGGTATGTTGGCTATGATGGCCTTGATGTTTCCTAGTCTTTTTTCTTTTGGCTAGTAGCACTATATGTAATTGTAACCCTTCTCCTGAAGTTTGGATGCTCACATATAGTGCAGCTCCTTGAGACGATTGTAACTGAGCCCGAGCCTTTTCTTTACTATACTCCTTTTATTTGCTCTTACATTTTATGTTTGCTTAATTGTACTCATCCCTTCAGAAGTATGTTGCAGATTTCTTTTATAGGTTGGGAGAGTCTTGTAGGTGGAACTTGCTGGTGTGAGACGGACCAAAGGAAGTTTGATGTTGCTCACATGAATTTTCTGTTATTGATTTTTAGGTTTTTCTTTCACTTTCTTTCCTTAATTATTGTAATAGTTAGGGGGTTTATCTCTCTAAGATTTATTGTAGCTATTTGAGCATTAACTTAGAGATTTACACCCTCTAAGGACTTCATACTTTTTCTTTGTGGCAATAAAATTTCCCTAATTTCTTTAAAAATATAAAAAACCCTAAACCTTAAACCCTAAAACCTAAACCCTAAACCTAAAATCCCTAATCTACTAACCCTAAATCCTAAACCCAAACCACAAACCCTAAACCTAAATCAACCCTAAAATATAAACTAAAACCAAAAATAAAATAAATAAAACCAAACTTAAACTAAACCAAAACCTAAACTACCTAAACTAAAAAAATAAATTTAAAATTAAAACTAAACTAAAATAAAATAAATAAAACCTTAAATAAAGTAAAATAAACCTAAGAATAAAAACTTAAATAAAATAACTAATAAATAAATAATAAACCTAAAATAAAATAAAATAAAAAAACTAGTAAAAATAAAACTTAAAAAAAAAAAACTAAACCTAAAATAAAATAAAATAAATCGAAAATAAAATGAAATAAAACTAAATAAAACCTAAACCTAATAATCCTAAAATGAAACCTAAAATAAAACTAAACCTAAAAATAAACCTAAAATAAAAAAATAAAACCTAAAACCTAAATAAAAAAAAACCTAAACCAAAATAAAATAAAATAAACAAAATAAAATAAACCTAAACCTAAACTAAAATAAACTAAACTAAAATAAATAAAACCAAACATAAAAAATAAAATAAACCTAAGCCTAAACTAAACTAAATAAAATAAAATAAATTAAAATAAACTAAACCTAAACTAAAAAATAAAACATAAAAAAACCTAATGAAACCTAAAACCTAAACTAAAAATTAAATAAAAACTTAAACCTAAACCTAATAATAAGGAATTAAACTTAAACCTAAAAAATAAAAAAAAAATCAAACTCAACGAAAAAAAAACCTAAACCTAATCCTAAACCTAAAAAATAAACTAAGATAAAAAGCTTAAAACTAAAATAAATAAAATAAACAAAATAAGAATAAATAATAAACATAAATAAAAATAAAGAATAAAATAAAGTAAAATAAAAAAAACTAAATAAACTAAATAAACTTAAACCTACTAGTTTACTTAATTTAAAGAAAAAGGAAACCTAAACCCTAAACCCTAAAAATAAACTAAAAAACTAAACTGTGGGTTTGTTGGTTTAAAATAAACTAAACTAAAACCAAAACCCTGCGTAAACCCCAAACTATACCATACTAAACTAAAAAATAAAAAATTAAAAAAACCCACTACCCTAAACCTAAAACCTAAACCTGAGCCCTAAACCCAAACTAGCCTGAACCCCAAACCCCAAACTGAACCCAAAATAAACAACAGACCTGCTCAAAACCCTAAATGTAAACCTAAACCCTAAACCTAAAACAATAACCTATGCCCTCCCTACCCTACTTGACCCTGGCACCTAAATTAAAGGAATTAAATAAATCTCTAAAAAATAAACCTAAATCCAAACTAAAACCTAAAATGTACTAAATAAATAAAGCTAAATAAATATGGAATAAACATGGTAAATAAAATAAAAGCTATAAAATAAAATAATAAATTATGAACTAAAATAATAAATCCTTTTGTAATGAAAACCTAAACTAAACTGAGCCACTAAACCATTAAAGATCACTACTAAACCTAAATCTTGACCCTGCCCTCAAACCTGACCTGACTACTTTAACCCCAAACCAGAAAACCCTGAAAATCTTGTATAAACCTAAAACCCAGGCCTAAACCCCAATATAAGATCCTAACTGACCCAAACCCTAAACCTAAACCCTCCCTAAAACCATAAAACTAAAAGAACTAAACCACCCTAAACCTAAAACCTGACTAAATAAAACCTAAACCTGAGCTAAAATAAAACTAAATAAAAACTAAAATAAAATAAAATAACTCACTAAAAGATAAACCTAAACCTAAATAAATAAACTAAATAAAACCTAAATAAAAATAAATAAACCTAAAATAAATAAATAAAACTAAATAAAAATAAAAATAACATAAACTAAATTAAATAAAAAATAAACTATGTAAACTAAATAAACCTAAACATACCGATTTACTTAATTTAAGAAAAAAATCCTAAACCCTAAATCCTAAACCCTAAACCCAAACCTAAAATAACCTAAACCTAAATAAAACTGACAAAACTAAACTCTAAAATCTTAAAAATTGTAAACCCAAACCTTAAACCATAAAACCCTAAAAATCCAAACCAAAATAAACCTAATAAACCTAAAGCATAAACTGTAAAAAAAAACCTAAACCCTAAACTACCAAACTGCCTAAATCCAAAAAACCCCAAACCATAAACTTAAACCTAAAGTAACTAAATAAATTAAAAAATAAACCTAAACCCTAAAAACTATTAAACTTAAACCTAAACTTAATCCCTAAGAATGGGTAGAACATTGATGGCAGGTACATCACCATCAACCAGGTTTAGTCTACATCTTGTGGTGGAGGTGAAGGCGGAGGCAGCAGTTATCGCATTGGTGGTGGGGGATCTGGAGGTGCTAGTGGATATGGAGGTGGCGGTTGGAGGAGTGGTGGTTATGGAGGAAGGAGGAGCAACAGAGGTTACCGTCGTGGTGGTGGTAGAGGGGGAAATCTGTGATCTGATGGCGGATCAAGCTACTCGAGAGGTAGTTGATGGGGCTAGAGAATTGAAGAATGGCGTCGATACTGCTTATGGAACTGTGTCTTTAAAGTAGAGATGGTTCTAGTTATCTAAGGTTTTTTATTTTCTCTATGAGTGCTCATTTTTGATCTACGTCGTCGCTTGTGTCTTAGAAATCTTTGTGTGTTAATTGGTTGAAAAAATAAAAAAGAGGACATGTTTAATCTGAATTTGTTCTCTGTTAAAAAAAAAACTAAAAATCCTAATCCCTAAACTAAAACCTGAACCCTAGACCTAAAACCTAGACCCTTAACCCTAAACCCTAAACCCTAAATTGTAGATGAAGATGTCATTAAGAGCAGATCTAAAGAATGACCTAATCTTAACAAAGTTATGGTAGCTAAAGAAAATGTCTTAAAGAGACTTTCCCTTGACTATTAGAGATTTGAATACCCTAAATCATATTATAATGCTATATATTATAGTATAATGTAGTATCATATATTTGAGCATGTAGTGATGTGCTTTTGGATGTTATAAGATGTTTTGAAATCTTTTAGTATATTATGGTATTGTGCCTTATAGACTAAACCAATATAAATCATTAGAATATTTATTTTATAAATTAGATAATTAAATTTGTTAAATTTGAAGTGGAAATTAGGTTGTAGTACCAAAGGTATACTACGCCACTTGTAGTCCAAAAAGTAAAATTTAATGTTCAATATAAATATTATATGTTCTATCATAGTATAGCATCATATATCATAATATATTGTTCTACCTACACATTTTAAAATTTTCTAGTATTTTACAATCATGCAGTCGAGCCTACACTAGCATTATTTATAAAAATGATGATTTAGACTTTAAAATTGTTGAATTTGGCCTAATTTCATAATAAGTAGAGCATGGCATCATAATATATTATTTCAATTTAAAATATGTAAGTGATATGACTAAAATATATAGTTTTTATATTATTTAGATTAATTTTTTAATTTTTTATCTTAAGCAATCCCTTGTGATGTGATATGCAATATAATATAATATAATATGTTATAGTGTATTATAATATAGGATTCCATAACATAGTGTAGCATCATGTATTATAGCATAATATTGTGTATTACTGCTTATTTTTCAGCATATTTTAGTTTTTTATGGTATGATGTAGTAGAGTTTGTACTAGTATAATTCATAAAAATTGATTTATAGGCTGAGATGATGGGATTTGGCCAAATTTAAGGTAAGCTTTAGGGAACCTCGTTGGGGGTGTGCTATGGTGTGTCATGTAATCAAAAGAATCAAATTTTGCATTCAAAATAAATGTTCATTTTTCAACCAAATTATATAAGTTTATTGCTTAAAGTGATTCATTTTAAGGTGTAATGTAAGATAATATATTATATGAAAGCATATTAAAATATAATGTACATAATAATATAACTTCACATATATATGAATGTGGTGGTGTGTTACTAAATGTTACTTTACATTTTAGTATGTTTTACTTTTGTTATAATATATTGGGTCAAAACTCACAAAAAAGTTAATTTCAAGGTTGAGATGGAAGGATTTGGCCAAATTCACCGCATACACCAAGAAGCAACACCAAAATTATGCTATTTTGTACCATTTCTAATAGAAAAATAACAATTTTACATCCAAAATGAACATTATTCTTATTTTGAGAAAATTTTGTTATTTGTTCCTTTTAAGTGTTTCTTATGAGGTGTAATGTTAGACAATATATTATATTATAAAAAATTATAATATAACATCATTCTTGACATTGTTAGGCTTTTGGTTGAAGTATTAAAGGTGTGCATAAGAGAAGAAATAAGATTTGATGAGAATTCTATGTCAAAGACATGGAAGGAAATCTGCTAAGGGATCACACATGCATTGGACATGACATGTGAGGGGCCTATGTCGAGGGCATAGAAGAAGAAAATCTGTTAGGGATAAGGTTTGAATTTGATTTGATTATATGATTTATGGAAAGAAGATTTTCTGATGATAAGAAATTGTAATCCACTAGGGATTAAGTTCGAATCGACTTTAATTTGTTTTGTTTTAATTGATGTGGAGGCATATCTACTAGAGATATGGGCTTGAGTCCACTAGGGATCGGGTATATGAACCTTCAACTAGGGAAGCAGGTTTGGGCTATCCGCTGGGGATTGGGATTTGAGTTTAATTTCATAGATTTGTTTGGGGATGTATCTATTGGGGATAAGAGTTTGGTTGGATTTCTTTGATTTAAACTCTACTAGGGGAGTTAATTTAATTTGACTCCACTAGGGAGGTTGCTTTTGACTTTAATTTATTTGCTTGATTTATTTATATATGATTTGGGTCTCCATTGGGGAGAAGGGTGTGATTTAACTCCATTGTGAAAAATCAGATTGGGTTTATTTTAATCTGAGTTAATGTATGGACCCTACCGATGTGCGATGGACCCACTGAGAAGGAACTATAATAATAATGACCTACCTTAGGTTTACAAATCCAAAGGGATAGTCAACTGGATGCGGGGTAGAGCTAGCCAACCTAAGTAGTTGCCTTTTGATATGCAATGGCTATGCTAAGAAGAAGGCATAGTAGATGAACATCTTTAAAAGCAAGCAACAATCGTTAGGGTGACCTATTGGATGCATAATAAATCGAGCCTAACCTAGGGTGATTACTGAGTAAATGCTATTGGGGACTTATGTCAACTCGAAAGTAGTCAAGATTACTTTATCTTAATTTCATGTGATTTGATATGGTTTATTTGGTTTAGTTTGATTTTGAATTGAGGGAATATCTACTAGGGATGTGAGCTCGATTAGATTTTATAGATTTAATTTATGGACCATGTCGGTGTGCGATGGACCCACTGAGAAGGGGCTATATCAAACCTGTCCTATCTTGGATTTATAACTCCAAAGGGATAGCCTACTAGCCATGGGGTAAAGCTTAACCTAAGGGGTGCATTTTGCTGAACAACTAGGAAGAAGGCATACCATACTTACATCTTCTAAAGTGGGGAATAACAACTGCGGTGACCTATTGGTAGCACAACAAATCAAACCCAACTTAGGGACTTCTGCTAAGTGAATACTGATGGAGACTTATATCAACTCAAGAGTAGTCAGACAATTCCTATAGGAAGTTTTGCTGACACTGCCCTAAAAATAGGATACTTGCTTGGGAAAAGGTACCACTAGGGGTGTCCTCCTAATCCACAAGTAAATATATATTTTGTTTATATGTTTGCATGGACCCTGTTGGTGCGCGAGGGACCATACTAAGAAGGGGCAACATCGGCCTTGACCTATCTCAGATTTAATGGAACAAGAAAGAATCTACACATCCACAGGATGGATCCTCCAACCATAGGTGTGGTTATTAGGATAGGAGAATTGTGCAATCCGATAGAAACCCGAGTAGTGTCTGAATGGGGGCGCAAAGGATGTGATCATAATATTGTTCCAATAGAGGAGATGCTACTAGGGGCATTATCCTGAGCCCTAGAAAAGTAAGCCTATAGGAGTGTGGTGGGAAACTTAAGGAGAAAGTGTAGCAAACTTACATCTTCCATGAGTTTTGTATCCTAAGGTGCGAGAACTAACCAACCTAAGGTGTACCCATTAGCATGAGTGGTGTATCCGTCAGCATAGTGAGACCCAAAAAACATAAGGTGCCTGTTGGTGTGGAATGATCAATCTGGAAAGAAATCATGTAGGCTTACATCTTTTCAAGAAGAATTGATTATCGGGATAGCCTATCTTTGGCGGGATAGATGTTATCTGACCTAGAACGACTAGTAAGTGGGGAGCCCTAAGGAAGGACTGGACCCAGACTTGAAGTAGTCAAGAGGGAATGAGCCATTAGGGGACTTATCCTAAACCTCAAATATAGTCGATCCAGTTAGTGCATGAAGGTTAATCCAAGAAGAAAGTATAGCAGGCTCGCATCCTCTTAAATGAAGCTAATATGAGGTAGCTTATCGGCCACGCACTAAGGCCTACCAAACTAACAAGTGCTTGTCGATGTGCAATGGCCAAGTAAGAAAGGAAAGCATAGCAGACTTACATCCTCCAAAGAAAGAAGTCCACTAGGTGACACACTAGTAGGATAGCACATCAGCCCGACCTAGAGCAGCTTTTGAGTGAGTGCCGCTGGGGATGTTATCTCAACTTAAAGTATCCTGAGATAAAAGATATGTGTTTATTTTATATATTTGTGTATAGTTTGTGTTTGTATTATGTTGATGAAAGATAGGATGCCGCTCAGGTTCCTTACACGTACCCTAAACACATTATGGCAGATTCATAAATTAGAATATTTTCAATATGGAGAGATTGAATTTGAAATGGAATTTTCATTGATGATAATTATTTTTAAACATGATTTATAATATTTATTTAAGTAGAGCCCATTGATTGGAAGCATTAGGTGCTCTCCCTTATGATTAATAAGTTGATAAGATCCTCCTTGGTAGGCCTTCTCTATGGCAAAAGGGCCTTCCCAAGTGGGTTCAAACTTGCCTCCCATCTTATGATGAGCAATAATCGATCTCCTTAGAATTAAAATAAGCTCTCCTTCTTGAAAAGCTCTAGGACAGACCAACTTGTTGTGAGCTTGAATCATTTTTTCTTTGTACAACTCGAAGTTTTGGCATGCCCCTGGGCATCTCTTCTCGGAACCGTCAAGCTCTTCTAACAATAACTTGGTGTTCTGCTCTATTGTGATCTTGCTGTCACAACTATCCTTAGTGATGGGAGTTGGACTTCTAATAGTAGAATAACTTCAGACTAATACACTAAGCAGAAAGGAGTAGACTAAGTTGGAGTTCTATATGTGGTGTGGTAGGCTTGCAAGGCTTCAACTAATTGCTCATGCCACTGTCAACTGTTGTTGTCGAGTGTCTTCTTTAGTATTTGGATGAGAGTTTTGTTGAACACTTCGGCTAAGTCATTTTTCCTTAGGTAGTTGATGGTAAAATATCTCCAATCTATATTTTGTTTTCGGGAAAATTTGTTGATCTCGGTGCTCTTGAATGCAATACCATTATCAGATATAATTCATCGAGGCACTCCAAACCTAAACACGATATGGTTCCTAAAAAGTTGGAGCACATGTTGAGCTGTGACCTCTTTGAATAGAATATCCTTCACCTATTTGGAAGAGTAGTTAGTAGCAGCTAAGATGAACCGATTACCCATGGAAGAAGGAGGATCAATCAGACCCACTATGTCGGTACCCAAACACTCAAATGGTCATGAGGCCAATGTAGGATGTAGAATATTGGGTGGTTGGTGTAGGACCACACCATGTATTTGAGATTGGTGGCATTGCCTAGCCATATCCATACAACCTTTGATCATCGACGACCAATAATATCTTAGTCTCTTGATTTGGCATTCAACTTCATACTGGATTGGTTGCCTCCACATAATCTTGAGTGTACCTCATTCACGATCATACGAGCTTCATGCTTGTCTAAACAACATAGTCACATATGATTGAAAGACCACTAATACAAGACACTATCCATAAGAGCATAGGAAAGTGCTCTCTGCTTCATCTGATGGGCTTGGGACTTCTCTTGAGGTAGTTTTCCTTTATTTAGGTAATTAATGAATGGTTGCCTCTAATCTAACTCTTCGTCCTTCTTTGCAATGGCAACCTCCTGTTCAAGAGAGTACTTTTTGATGAGTTCAATATCAATAAGGGATACAACTTGTCTGTTTTGGACCTTTATTGATCTGGACTCATCCTCCGAACATGTAATTCCTTGGAAAGCTTTGCTAAAGCATATGCTACAACATTCTCTCCTCAAGGAACCTTATAAATGGTAACCTCTAAGATTTGGGCCAACAACTCCATTTTGTACTTGTGGTAGTGATGGAGCTTGGGGTTTATAACCTTATAGGACCCAGCGATTTGGTTGATAACTAGCTGAGAATCCTAGAAGATATTGATGTTCTGGATGCTTAGAGTAACGGCTAACTCCAGACTGGCAATCAAAGCCTCATATTTGGCTTCATTTTTGGTGCAAGGATTGGACAGATGATATGAGAATCTCATCACATCACGATCTAGAGTTAAGAGAACTATTTCTACCCCTGCCTTTCCTGGAATAGTAGATTATGGATCTTCTCCTCTTTGAGAGGAAGCTGTACCATCAAAGTAGATCTCCCAGTAGTGAATGCTCGTATCCCCTAAGTTCATGATTTATAAATCGAGGAGATCATCATGAAGCATAGAGTCACATGAAGTGGGTGTCTTGCTAAGAAATATGCTAGCTCTTATCCTTTCACTGCATAGAGTGTATGAAGGTAATGTCAAATTGCGAGAGGGTCATGGACCGTCATGCCAATCAACCAGATAACGTCATTCGTGTCATGAGATACTATAGTGGATCGATCGTAGAGATTAAGTTCACCTTATGAGGAAGCATGTAGTGGTGTAGCTATTGGGACGTAAAGACTAAAGCTAGGCAATGCTTCTCAATCAGTGGATAATTAGCCTCATGAGGGATTAGACGATGACTGAGTTAGTAGAGTGCATTCTTCTTCTCTTCATCAATAGCTTGGGCCAACAAAGCACCAAGGGAGTCATCTAACACAACAGTGTAAAGTATGAGTGGCTTGCCCAGGATAGGGGCTGCTAGAATCAATAGCGTCATCAGGTAATGCTTGATGTCTTCGAAGGCATGCTCACACTTATCATCCCACTTGAACTTGGTGTCCTTTTTAATAAGTGCTAAGAATGGCTGACATCTTCCTGATAGGTTGGATATAAAGCATCTTAGATATGCCAAGCACCCTAGGAATGATTTAAGTTGAGTTAAAATTTTAGGTGTAGCATTTCTAATATCACCTTGATCTTCTCTAGATCTATTTTGATTCCTTGGTGTCAGACAACAAACCCAAGGAATTTTCTTGAAGTTACTCTGAATGCACACTTCAGGAGATTCATTTTGAGATTAATTTATCTTAACTATTCAAAAACTACTCTCAAGTCAAAGAGATGGTCTTCCTTTTCTGTACTTTTTTCACGAGATCATCGACATAGCACTCGACTTGATGATGAATGAGTTCGCCGAAGATTTGAGTCATAGCCTAATGGTATGTAGCACCGACATTTTTAAGGCTGAAAGGCATGACTTTTTAGTAATAGATTTTGATCGGGGTTCTAAAAGCAGTGTTTTTTTCTTCTTCAGGGGCCAACTTTATTTGGTTATATCTAGATGAGCCATCCATGAAATAGAAGACTGGATGAGATGAGGCAATGTCCACCGTCAGCTTCATCTTTTGGACATACCTTATTTAAATCCCTAAAATTGATGCATATGTGAATTTGACCATTCTTTTTCTTAACTAGGATGACACTGGCTAACCATGTATGGTATTTTTCTTCTTGGATGAAGCCATCATCGATCAATTTCTTCACTTCAGAAATAACTTGATGTTCTATGTCTAATCGTATGCATCTAGGAGCTTTCTTAATAGGGTTAGTAGTAGTCTCTATTGCTAGTTTATGGACCACTATGTCAGGAGCCAATCCAGGCATCTCTTCATAACTCCATGCAAAGGAGTCCTTAAACTCAATCAATAGCCTAACTAAGTCATTAGTTTCAATTTCATTCAATAAAGAACTGATGTTCCTAAGTTGATTTCCTTGAGCTTGTTGATGATTGACTTGATCTCTTCTTCGAACACTAGCTGTGCATCTTTGACTTCAAAATCATCTAAATCATTTGAAATTTCTTAGCACAGCTCTTCATATGAGTTAATGTGATTTGAAAAGAACCTATCAAATTCCAAATGATTGGTGATGACTAGCATTAATCATCATCATTTTGGACTCTTGTAGAATCTAGTTATAGTCTTGATTGAGAGCTTTTGCATTTTTTCTTCCATATTCTTTCAGAGAAGTATGACCTATGCTTTGACCAAGAATTTGGGATTAACCCTTTCTTTGCTGAATTATAAACACAAGGTAAGTACCAATCAAAAGGTAATTCTATTTAATCTTTATATGAATCATCCTCAAGTTCTACATCAACTTCTTGACTCGAGGATGATACTCCTAGAAAGAACCTCAGAGGCTTCACACTTGTGGATGACTTAGGGGCTTCCTTAATTATGAAACCCTCAGCTTTTTGAGAGGAAAGTCGGGTTAGAGCTAAGGTTCCCAACTGATGCCTAACTATTTTGCATACAGAATTGGATACACTTATGCTTTGCTTTGGAGCCCAATCTTCATCTATAAGTGTACCTCACAATGGAATCTACTGCAGAGAAGAGCTAGTTGGTGTGCAAACCATATAAGACTCATCCTTTGAACTAGATTCTAAGTTTATATGGATAGAAGGTGTACTCCTGGTAGTTGGGACATATCTTCTATTCGGTGAACAATAAGGAGGTTTTCACCCCTCTCAGCCTCTTCCTGCACTGGAGTCGGTCATTCTACATATGTTGAATGGAGTAATGAGGTGGAATCTAACGTCAGGCTCCACTTCCTCATCCAAGTCTATTTCTGCTCCCTTTTATTTTCTTTTTCATTTTCTCTTTTCTTTTCTTTTTTTTCTCTTTCTTTTTCTTTTTCTTTTTCTTTTTCTTTATTTTGAAACTTTGGCCAAGTTCACGAGAATAGACTTTTGATTTTGAGGGAGGTAGTAAGCTACATCCTCATATATGCCGACCTTCTGAACTATAAATGGCTTGAGATCTTCTTAGACACAGTAGATGATCCCACCTCTCACAAGCTTCATACACTGATGTAGAGAGGATGAAATTATGTTTTTCTCATGTATCCATGGTCTCCCAAGCAAAGCATTGAATGATGTATCCGAGTCTATAATCTGAAGCTTAGCTTCGATCTTCCAATCATTTATCTCCAAGGGCAACAATATGGAGCCTAAGGCTTGTTGACCTCACTTTTGGAGTGCAGATTCAATCTTCCCATCTTAAACTTAGGATTTTTCTAGACACTGAGACTTCCCTAGTCATAAGACACTTCTAACAATTAAGTAAACACTTAACCTAAGCTTAAAGACTTAGAAAGGTTAACCATATTATTAGGTTATGCCTTAGGATAATCCACCTACCTACAACCCAAATCAATATGTTCATCTTCTTAAACAAAACCTCAAGTTCAATTCACATTCAAATCCAAATCCAAACCCAAATTCCAAAACCAAATGATTGAAGCCTGATCAAATCCAAACTTGAAACCCTTCCAGCCATATGACCTATCCATGGACTTAGCCAAATCTTAATCCAAATCAATCCAAAACCAATTGATTTTCTCATAATCAATTTATATCTTCAATCATCTTCTAAATATAAATCAAATCTTCATTTTAAATGATCAAAACTAAATCAAACTAAATCAAAATTAAATCAAAACCCTTCCTAAGCCATGATCAATCCATGGACTTAGCCAAATCTTAATCCAAATAAATCAAACTCAAATTTTCTCACAAATCAATCATATTTTCAATCATCTTCACAAATTTAAATGAAATATACATTTAAATCATCAAAACTAAATCAAAATCAATCAAAATCCAAACTCCATGACTTAGCCAAATTCTTCATTCTAAAACCCAAATTCAATTGATTTTCTCATGAATCATACCTTCAATCATATTCAAATATAAATGAAATCTACAATCATCAAGCTAAACCAAAATCAACCAGTCAAACCCTTTTGACTTGAAATGTTCAAATGAACCAAAACCCATTTGAACCAATTACATTGAATTTATATATCAATCCCTATATAAACTCTAAATCAAACTCCAAATAAACCCTTTGAAACACCCTTTGATCACTATTGATGGATTCAAACCAAAATTAAACCAAGTCTTGACCAAGTCAAACCTTACCCCATATGAACTCAAACTAGCCAAATTTGCAAGCCAAATTCCTTGAAACCATTGATTCATATTAAATCAAAATCAATATTTGAATATGACTTGACCTTCAATTGAGTCAAACCAAACCCAATTGGCCCTTGACCCTGTTGACCCATATTGACCTAAAAGAACAAATTGGATCAAATCAAAATATAAACCAAATTGATTGCAGCCAATGTCTCAAGTTCATTCCAAATTGATTATTGAACTAGACCAAAGCCATGATTGGGCCCAATTGAACCTAATTGAGCTACTTAGCCCAAATTGACCTAAAGGTTCAAGTTGGCCTAAATCAAAACCAAATACAAATTAATTGAAACCAAAGCTAACAATTATCTTCAATTGGACAACTAAACCCAAACCAACACCAAACCCAAGGCTAATTTGGTCAAATTGGTCAACTTAACCCATTTGACTCAAATGAATTCAAATAAGCCAAAATCAAATCTAAGCTAAACTAAAATAAACTAATTGAACCAAAACATGCCAAATGATCATATGAGCTTGACCCAACTCTTGGTTTGACCTAATTTGACCAATTGGTCAACTTGACCCAAACTAACCCAATTTGACCTAAATGATTCAAATTGAGCCAAACCTAACCAAATCAACTCCAATTGACTTGAAATTTGGGCTAACCAACTTTTGTCTCATTTAAAATCTGCCCAAATTAAATCCAATGCCAAATGATCATTCTACCCTTAGGTCAAGGGCATCACATGAGACAAATCACCCATGTAAGTGGTCATTTCCATTCCTTGGCCACTTGGTACTCTCCCAATGGTCCACCTAGGCACCTAGGACACTACCCAACTTGACCCAAGGGGTGATTGGGTCGGCCATGACCCATGGGAGGTGAAGTCACCTCACCGTCCACATTGGATCATTTGAAACTCATATTACACCCATGATTCCTCCTTAGTATCCACATCTAGACCTTCAACCAACCAAGCCGAGCCAACTCACCTCCTTCCTGCCACCCAAGTCTCATTGAGATGGTCGGATGGCCCCTAGAAGCCAAACCTGATCAAGATGAAGGGGGATATACACCCCTTCTTTTCCACTCAAATACACACAAAAATCATTCCTTAAATCCCTAGGTACCCAAGATGAGCTGCTAGAGACATTCCCTAAGCTCCCAAACTCGTTCCTCGATCTAAAAATGCCATTCCGGTCTATCCCAAAATAGGACACTCCCATTTTTGACCTAACTTTCACATTTCTCTATCAAACTCAATTTAACTTTGCACACATCTTCCCTAGGCCTCATCGAGCAAAAATGAGTAATTTCCCAAGCTTCCTGAGCACTAGAGATGGGACTTCGATCAAAGCAAGCTCCAAATCATCGGTTCATGGCCTTCCAAGTGAACATCGAGGAATTAATTGAAATGCTACTCAATAGGGCTTCATCTCTACTAGATGAAGCTTTCTCAATCATTTGATCCGCCAGTCTTGAGCTTCGGCAAGGCATTCTTCCAAAAATGGTCCTTAGGAAAAAATGGGTTGGAGCTTTTTGAAGAAAACTTGCATCTCATGTGATCTTGACATTGGATTCCCTCCGGTCGATGTCGTGAAGGTGTGGGATACTTTTGGGGTCGATCCAGGCTCGAGTACGCTCAGATCAAGTGAGCAATGGTGGACGGACTCCATTATCCCTTACTCGCATGATGTTAGATCATGCACTGTCCATTTCGCGTGATCAAAATGGACGATCATGATTAGATCCGCTAGATCGATCTAATTTAATCCTATTCAGCTGTGGGATTAATCATAGCCATCCAATCTTAGTTTAAATGATGGATGAGAAAGCACATCCGTCGCCACCACGTAGGCGCTGAGTCAGGTAAGGTTTCAGTAGCCAATCCTGTGGAGCCACATGGAAAGAATGCCACGTCACTGCGCCATGTGGAACCAACAAGATTAAGCTTTAATAAGGCTTAATTAATCATTTTTAATCATTCAAACTTCTAAAAATCATAAAATAATCATTGAGAAATAAAAAATGCAAATAAATACTCATTTTAAAGGTATTTCATAGGAGAATTAATTAAAAATGATCTTAATTAATTTTGAATAGTAATTAAGCTTTAATTAAAGTTTAATTATAAAATTTATTAGCTTAATTACTCCTTAGTTACTTGAGCAATTAATTCCAAATTTTGTTGGTTAATTTAATGGGATGACCTCTAGGTCTTATGATTTTCTTCAAATTTATTGCTCACTTAATTATGAAAATTGACTAATTAATTGTTAACTACTATTTTAAGTTAATTAATGATTAATAAATCCCATGAACAGTAACAAATTGATTAATTAAGTTTATTAATCATTGTTCAACAGTAAGTGAACTAAGGAATAGGGTTGGGACCCCTTTCCCTAAGTTCATTTCACCCTTTTTTAAAATGAAATTAATTAAGATTTAACTAATTCATTAAATTACTTAATCAAATTGAAATCATAGTCACATCAGACCTTAATTAATTAAATCATGGGGAAAAACCATAAGAGTAATTAATAAAGTCCCTTAATCTAATTAACTATTAATCTTGAGCCAATTGCATTAGGCCCCTTTTATTTCCTAAGATCATTGCAAGTTTATTTTCTATACATTTCATGTTGGCTCATAATTATTTAGTTAGTTACTTTAAGGTGACATAGGTAAGGGTAATTAATTGAACTAATTAAGGGTTCAACTTAATTACATTTCCTTAAATTAAAGCAAATCACAAATGTGGGAATGGGTTTAAAACAATAAGTGATGATTTCTCTTCTCCTCTTTAAATAAAATCAAATCCAAAACTTAATTAATAAAGAAGCTTTAGTTTGCTCTAAATAATCTTATTTGATTTGATTGTCCTTAAGAACTAGTTTGGTTGAATGAATCACATGCTTATATTTGATTATGCTCTTTCCAATCATGTTAAATTTGGTATGTCATTTGAATCCATGCATCCATCATTTCAAAATCAAGTAAAATAAATTGGATTTGTTTTATGTAAGCTTGCATGTGTTGATTTAATTTAATATATGCATGGCTATTATCACTATTAAATACAAATGCATTTTTCAAAAGCTTATAAATGAATAATAATATGTGTTATGATGCAAGTTATAAATACATAAGAAATACATGTGCTTATAGCTTAAGTGTATGAATGTTGGGTTCTCTTTTCTCTATTCATGTGTTGATTTATATAAGATTGAGTGGTAATGGGTATATAGTTTGGACATCCTGAGAACATGAGGCTTTAGCTAGCCCCAAGGAGGTCGTTTGATTACATCACTTCCCTCTTTTAACAATGGGACATACCCATTTTATTTTAATTTTATGCATTTCAACATTAGAATTTGGATAGAACTTTAATTCATATATATAAATGATTCAATCAAATATATATATATATATATATATATATATATACAATCTTTGCATGGTTTTCTTTTCCCTCATTTATGTATACATCCATGTGTGTTGAAGAAAAGTAAGTATATAGTCTAGACATCCCGAGAATACGACGCTTTAGTTAGCCCCAAGGAGGTCATTTGATTACCTCACTTCCCTCGTTTAACAATGACATGTACTTTCCTATATCTTTGTACATGTATATGTATATGTGATTAGTGAATGAAAATCCCATTTTACATTAGAATTGCATGCATTAATAATTGACTAAGTGGTTGAATTAATTAGCCATATGATTTGGAGCTTACTTCTTATGTTCATGTGTATGAATTTACATATGTTTGAATGCAAATGGGTATATAGTTTGGACATCCCAAGAATACAAGGCTTTAGCTAGCTCCAAGGTTGTCATTTGATTACCACTCTTCCTAGGTTTAACAACGGCACATGCCTATTTAATTTCATTTTATGTCCTTTTTATATAAGAGTTTGGAAAAAGTTTTAAATTAATATGTTTAAATAATTCAATCAAATAAAATATAAATTCTAAACATACACATACATTCATCATTAAATTAGCTAAAATATGTTGCATGTATAGATACACTTAGATTAAATCATATGCATGTTACATGTGATGGAAAGGAATGATTTAATATATGTCATGTGGTAGTAATTCAATTAAATTAATCTTAAGATGCCTTTCATTTTGAATAAGATTATTTAAAGTGAACCTAAACTTAGGATTAATTAAATCTTTTAAGCCATTCATTAAAAGAACTAAATAAAATTAACATACTTTAGAAAGTGACTTAAGGTAGGGATAAGAGGCAATCCTCTTTTTCCTCTTTATACACTTAGTTGCTAAGTGTAATCAAATGAAACAAAAGAAAACACAAATTAAAATTCTCAAATCAATTAAACTACTTCATGTGAATCAACCTTTCATGTTAAATTGAGCCATTCTAAACTTAAAAAATACAACACTAATGCCTAATAAGACTTACCTCACAGGCCTTAATACACACATTAAAATTAAGTCACCACTTCTAGCTCTAAGTTAGGATGGTGTATGATGTGATGTATATTTTGTTTTATGATGTATTATTTTAGATTGGATGTTAGGGTGTATGCTTCGTAGACCGGATGATAGGCCAATATTTGCCTAATCACGTTTTCTATAGAAAATTATGCTTAAGGAATGCTTAAAAAGAAATGTGAATGCTCTTTTTCCTTAAGCATAATCCAAGTTAAGACAAGTGGGCTTAGTTACCCATTTATAAGGTGCTAAGTCCAAATTATAAATACACTAAGATTTAGCTAACCTATTTTGGGTGTTGTTAGATTTACTTTTCCCACATAAATGTAATTTTGCAATAGAATTAGATTAGTGCTATGGGGATTAGGATGAGCGTGGAGAAGGCTTTGTCTGGGTGCCTATTGCCTTTAAAACAAGCACCATCCAAATCAAGAAGGAACCAAATCATAAATGGTGATATGAAGAAGACCCATAGCATTTAATACAATTATAATTATTCTTTCATATTCTAGGTTGTATAAGGGTAGAGCTTCTACCCATCTTTTCTCTCTTTAGGTTGTATGCTGACCGTTTGGCCTTTTATTCTTTTATGATAGTTTATATGATTGTTCGATGTTATGTTTACATTGTGCATTAGGACGGCATGCTTTTCATAGTTTCTTAAATGATTGGTGCTTTAATATGTGTGGCTTGGATTGATTAGGCTCTTAAGATAAAATAACTTTTCTACCCAACTAATCACTCATAACTAAATTTTAAACAACTCATAATCTCATCTTAAAAGTAAGACATAAATAAAATAACTAAAATATTTAGCAACTTAGTATGGTTGTATGTTTCACATCATGCATGCATATTCTTTCTCTCTTGAACATGAAGGATCTCCATCCTTGCACAAAAAAGGAATGCTTGACCATAGGGAACATAAAAACCTAGTTTAATATAAACCTTACTTTATTCATCCATGTAAAGTAGGGGAAAAACCTCTAGTACATTCGAAGACCCATCATGCCTTAAGAGTCCTTATTATGTGATTAATAATTGTAGGGTGATGCCTTTATCTTTCAAGATATTACATCATACCTTAATGTTGTTCTTGGTCACCTCAAAAAATTATAGATCTACTTGGTGTACTATAGTCATACATCCAAAAATAAACACCACATGGCCCTCTCGTCTTGTTCATTAAATCCTCTCAACATCATCCTTTCTTTTTGGGGTTTGGAGATGTAGATCATCAAGTAGGCAAGGTTTCTTAGACTCATAATGTTGATTGATACACTTGGGTCAACCAGAACATTAGATAGCTTGTATCTATCAACATCCATTGTAATATAAAGAGGTGATTGTGCCCATTCATCCCTAGGGTAAGTATTCATTGCTAGATGTAACTCCTAAGATGTCTTTCAAGTGGAATGCCTCCTCTTTAGTAGCGGTCAGCTGAGCTAAGCATATCTCTAGCTAAAGTAAAGCTTTGATTAGAGTTTTTCTCATCTCTTTGAATAAGACAAGGGCATCATATATGCTTAACTTAGCTAAAAATTGTCTAAGGTGAGCTAGGACATTGTAATCAACTCTAGCTTGGTCCTTCATAAGCATATCCATAGGTGAAGCATCCTATGGAGGGACTATCTGAACACTGGAACCAATGACTTGGTTACCATTATCCGAAAGCTACTAAAGAGGTAGAAATTTATCCTTGTAGATTGACTTGGTGACTTCTTGGAATGGTGGAGCTTATGAAAATTTTCACTTCTCATGGCATACCTACAACTTCTATGGGATCCTCAGTCATGACTCCAGTCAATCTCAAGAGGTGAACGATTGATTAAAGGATACGACTACAATAAGAAAGGAAAATCAAAACTATTAGAGCTAATATTTTTATTTAGACTCAGAGAGCTTTCAATAAGAATAAAATCAAGAGTATCATAAGTAGACAATATATAGGTAGAATCAGCTTTCTTCATTAATTTTTTTTTTGGTGGAGGTACATGATAGAAATCAAGTAAAGTAAGTGGAGTATAAGATTTAGTGCCCTTATCCATAGATACAATCCTCCTGCTAGTATAAGAGGAGCTAGTAGAAGAGGTGGTAGCTCAAAACCCTAAAACCATAAACCCTAAACTAACCCTAAACCCTAAACCTAAACCCTACTCCCTAAAATGCTAAACCTTAAAGCCTAAATCCTAAACCCTAAAACCTTAAAACCCAAAACCTAAAATAAAGCTAAAATAAAAACTTAAAACCTAAAGCTAAACAAAAAATAAATAAATAAAAACCTAAACATAAACTTAAAAATTGGAAATAAAACCTAAACCAAAAGAATAAAGTAAAATAAATCAACTAAAAATAAACCTAAACCTAAAAAATAAATGAAAAATATAAAACCTAAACTAAAGTAAATAAACCTAAGAAAAATAAACTAAGCTAAATAAAAATAAAAAATAAACTTAAATAAAAATAAATAAATAAAATAAACTCAAATAAATAAAAGATAAACTAGGTAAAGCTAAACCTATCGGTTTAGTTAATATAAAAAAAACTCTTGATCCTAAATCCTAAACCCTAAAGCTTAAAACAAACCCTAAACCCTAAACCCTAAATCCTAAAACCATAAACCTTAAACCTTAAACCCTAAACTAACCCTAAACCCTAAACCCTAAGAATGTGCAGAGCCTTGACGACAAGAACATCACCGTCAACTAAGCTCAATCTAGATCTAGCGGTGGAGGCAAAGGTGGAGGCAGCGATTATCGTAGTGGTGTTGGGGGATCTAGAGGTGTTGGTGGATATGCAGGTGGTGGTCGGAGCAGTGGTGGTTATTGAGGCGGGAGGAGCGACGGAGGTTACAGCTGTGGTGGCGGTGGAGGGAGAGATCAGTGTTATGATGGCAGATCCTGCTACTCGAGAGGTTGGGGTGGTTAAAACCGGAGGCTAAGAATGACCTAATTTGCTTATGGAACTATGTCTACAAGAGACCCTACCGATCTAAGATTTTTGATTTGAACTATGGGTGCTAATATTTTATCTATGACATCGCTTATATCTTAGAAAGCTTGGGGTGCTACTTGGTTGATGAAATTGAAAAGAAGAATTGTTGAATCTTTATTAGTTCTCTATTAGAAAAGCAAAACCTTAAACCTAAACCCACAATCTCTTATAACTTAATAAACCTAAAAGCTAAAGCCTAAACCTAAACCTAAAGCCCTAATAAAACACTAAACCTAAACCTAAAAAATTGTAAATAAACCATGAAAACCCTAAACCCTAAACTAACCTAAAACCATAAACCATAAACCTAAACCCAAATAAACTAAACCTAAACTAACTAACCCTAAACCTAAACTAACCTAAACCCTAAAACCCTAAACCTAAACCCTAAATTAACACTAAATCTAAACTAAAACCCTAAAACCCTATAAACCTTAAACCCTAAACCTTAAACTAATTTAAACTAAGCTCCCTAAACCTAAACCATAATAATCCTAAAACCCTGCTAAAGCCTAAACAATAAACCCTAAACCCTAAACCCTTAACCTTGACCCTAAACCTTAAACCTTAAAACCCTATAAACCTAAACCCTACATAATAAACCATAAAGCCAAAACCCTAAACCCTAAATCCAAAAAACTTAAAAACCTAAACCTAAACTAAATAAAACCTACTAATAAAATAAATAAATAACCTAAACCTAAAGAAAATGAAAAAATAAAATAAAATAAATACATAAACTAAAACCTAAACCTAAACCTAAAACTAAAATAAGATAAAAAATAAAAATAAATTAAAATAAGATAAATTAAACCCTAAACCTAAACTTTTTCAAAAACCCTAAATCCTAAACCCTAAATCCTAAGCCTTAAAGATAACCTTAATCCCTAAACCCTAAATCCTAAACCCTAAAAAATTGTAAACCTTATACCATAAAAAATCCTAAACCCTAAACTAACCCAAAACCATAAACCCTAAACCCTAAACCCTAAACCCTAAACCTAACCCTAAACCTTAAATCCTAAACCCTAAAACCTAAACCCTAAACTAACCCTTAACCTTAAACCCTAAACCCTAAAACCTAAATCCTAAACCCTAAACTTTAAACTAACTTTAAAGCTGAAGCTAACTCTAAACCCTAAATACCTAAAACCTCAAAACCTAAACTGGGAAACACTAAACCCTAAACCCTAAACCTAAACCCTAACCCTAAACCCTAAGCCTTAAAACCCTATAAACCTAAACCCTACACAATAAACCCTAAAGCTAAAACCCTAAACCCAAAATCCTAAAAACCAAAAAACCTAAACCTAAACAAAATAAAACCTACTAATAAAATAAATAAATAACCTAAACCTAAAGAAAATGAAAAAATTCAATAAAATAAATACCTAAACTAAAACCTTAACCTAAACCTAAAATTAAAATAAAATAAAATAAATTAAAACCTAAACTAAACTAAAAAATAAAATAAACCTAAGAATAAAAAACCAAAATAAAATAAAAACAAAACTTAAAATAAAAAAAAATTAAACCTAAAATAAAATAAAATTAACATTAAATAAAAACCTATACCTAAAAAATAAACCCAAAAAGAATTAAAAAGTAAAACCTAAACCCTAAACTAAAAAAAACCTAAACCTAAAATAAGAATAAAATAAACCTAAACCTCAACTAAAATAAACTAAACTAAAAAAAATAAAACCTAAACCTAAAATAAACTAAACTTAAACCTAAACCTAAACTAAATAAAATAAAATAAACTAAAAATAAACCTAAACTAACAAATAAAACCTAAAAATTGTCCTAAAATATAAACCTAAAACCTAAACCTAAAAAAATAAAAAAACCTAAAGCTAAAAGATAAACTTAAATAAAAAACCTAAACTAAAATAAATAAACCTAAAATAAAAAAATAAACTAAATAAAAAGAAAAAAATAAGTCGAAATAAGAATAAAAAACAAAATAAACTCAAATAAATAAAAAATAAACTAAATAAACCTAAACCTACCTGTTTACTTAATATAAAAAAATTAAAACCTTAAATCTTATACCCTAAACCATAAACCCTAAAACCCTAAACTCTAAACCCTAAACCCTAAACCCTACACCCTAAACCCTAAACCTTAAACCCTAAACCCTAAACCATAAACCATAAACCCTAAAAACTTAAACCCTAAACCCTAAACTCTAAATCCTAAACCCTAAACCGTAAAACCTACAACCTTAAACCCTAAACCCCAAACCCTAAACCCTAAACTCTAAACTAACCCGAAACCCTAAACCCTAAACCCTAAACTCTAAACTAACCCAAAACCCTAAACTAAACCTAAACCCTAAGAATTGGTAGAAGCTTGATGATAGGAATATCACCATCAACTAGGCTCAATCTAGATCTGGTGGTGGAGGTGAAGGTGGAAGCAGCGGTTATCACAGTGGTGTTGGGGGATCTGGAGGTGCTGGTGGATTTGGAGGTTGTTGTCAGAGTAATGGTGGTTATGGAGGTGGGAGGAGCAACAGAGGTTACAACCATGGTTGTGGTAGAGGGAGATTTCAGGAATATGATGGCGGATCCCACTACGAGAGGGGTCTACCTAACTAGAAATCAAGAACCATCGATCCGATCGCTTATGAAACACCGTTTACAGGACTTCTACTTATCTACTATTTTTGATTTGCACAATGAGTGCTCATTTTTTTATCTATGTCGTCACTTTCTCTTAGAAAACTTAAGGTGCTACTTGGTTGATGAAATTGAAAAGAAGAAATGTTGAATCTGAATTTATTCTCTATTCAAAATAAAAACCTTAAACCCAAACCCAAAACTTACTAGTTTACTTAATTTTTATTTTAAAAATCCTAAACCCTAAACCCTAATTCCTATACCAAACCCAAAAAAAAAACCCTAAAACCTAAATCTAACCTAAACCCAACCTAAACCTAAACCTAAACCTAAACAAAACTAACCTAAAGTTTAAACTAAACCTAAACTTAAACCTAAACCCTAACCTTAAACCCTAAACCATAAAATCCTAAACCCTAGAACCTTAAAACTTAAACCCTAAACCTTAAACCCAAAACCCTAAACTCTAAATCTTAAACCCTAAAAACTTAAAAACCTAAACCTAAACTAAATAAAACCTAATAATAAAACATTAAAAAAATCTAAACCTAAATAAAATAAAATAAAAATAAAATAAAATAAAAACCTTAAATAAAACCTAAACCTAAAGCTAAAAATAAAATAAAATAAAAAATAAACATAAACTAAAAGAAAATAAATAAAAACCTTAACTAAACTTAAAAATAAAATAAACCTCAGAATAAAAAACCTAAATAAAATAAAAACAAAACATAAAATAAAATAAAATAAACGATAAATAAAAACCTAAATTTAAAAAATGAACATATAAATAAATAAAAAGTAAAATCTAAACCTTAAACTAAAACCTAAACCTATAATAAAATAAAATAAAAAATAAAAAATAAACCTAAACCTAAAATAAAAATAAACTAAACTAAACTAAATAAAACCTAAACCTATACTTAAAAAAAACTAAACCTAAACCTAAACTATAAAATAAATCCTAAAAATGAACCTGAAATTAAAACCTAAAAGCTTAACCTAAAAAAAGAAAATAAAAACCTAAAATTAAACCTAAAAAAAAATTAAACCTAAACCTAAAAAAATAAAATAAAAAAAGCTCAACTAAAAATTAAACTTAAACTTAAAAAATAAACTAAAATAGAAAACATAAACTAAAATAAATAAACTAAACTAAATAAAAATAAAAAGATAAACCTAAATAAAAATAAAAAATAAAATAAACTCAAATAAATTAAAATAAACTAAATAAACAAGATAAATCTAAACCTATAGGTTTACTTAATATTAAAAAAAAACCTTATCCCTAAATCCTAAAACCTAAACACTAAACCCTAAACCCTAAAACTAACCCTAAACCTAAACCATAAACCTACAACCCTAAACCCTAAACACTAAATCATAAAACCTAAACCCTAAACCCCAAACCCTAAACTCCTAAGCCCTAAACCTTAAACCCTAAAACCTCGAAACCCAAAACTAATGCTTAAACAAGAACCCTAACCCCAAACCAACCCCTAAATCCTAAACCCTAACCCTAAACCCTAAACCATAAAACCCTAAACCCTAAAACCTAAACCCTAAACTCTAAAACTTGATCCCTAAACACTAAAAACCTAAAAAGCTAAACTTAAACTAAATAAAACCAAATAACAAAATAAATAAGAAAACCTAAATCTAAATAAAATAAAATAAAATAAAGACCTAAACTTAAAGTTACAAATAATATAAAATAATAAATAAAAACCTCAACTAAACTATAAAAATAAAATAAACCTAAGAATAAAAATCCTAAATAAAATAAAACCTAAATTTAAAATAAAAATAAAATAAACCTATAATAAAATAAAATAAACACTAAATAAAAACCTAAACCTAAAAACTAAACCTAAAAATAAATAAAAGTAAAACCTAAACCCTAAACTTAAAAAAAAACCTAAACCTAAAATAAAAATAAAATTAACAAAACAAAATAAACCTAAACTTAAACTAAAATAAACTAAAGTAAAATAAATAAAACCTAAACCTAAACCTAAAATAAACTAAACCTTAACCTACACCTAAACTAAATAAAATAAAATAAACTAAAAAAACCTAAGCCTAAACTAAAAAAATAAAACCTAAAATAAAAATAAAAAACATAAAATAAAAACCTAAAGTTAAACCTAAAAAGAACCTAAACCTAAAAAAATAAAATAAAAACAAAACTCATCTAAAAAATAAACCTAAACGTTAAAAATAAACTAAAATATTAAACCAAAACTAAAATAAATAAACCTAAAATAAATAAACTAAACTAAAGATAAATTAAAATAAACCTAAATAAAAATAATAAATAATAAATAAAATTAACTCAAATAAATAAAAAATAAACTAGATAATCTAAATAAACTAAAACCTATCAGTTTACTTAATTTCAAAAAAATCCTAAACCCTAAATTCTAAACCTTAAACACTAAATACTAAACCCTAAAACTAATCCTAAACTTTCAACCCTAAACCAAAAACCCTAAACCCTAAACCCTAAACCCTCAAACCCAAAACCATAAACCTTAAACTCTAAACCTACAATCCTAAACACTAAAACCCTAAACCATAAACCCTAAACCTTAAACCCTAAACCCTAAATCATAAACCCTAAATCCTAAAACCTACAACCCTAAACTCTAAACCCTAAACCCCAATCCCTAAACACTAAACCCTAAACCCTAAACTAACCTTAAACCCAAAACCCTAAACTAACCTTAAACCCAAAACCCCAAACTAACCCTAAACCCTAAGAATGGGTAGAACCTTGACGACAGGAACATCACCGATAACTAAGCTCAGTCTAGATCTAGCTGTGGAGACAAAGGCGGAAGCGGCAGTTATTGTAGTGATGGTGGGGCATCTGGAGGTGTTGGTGGATATGGAGGTGGTGGTTAGAGGAATGGTGGTTATGGAGGTGAGAGGACCGATAGAGGTTACAACCATGGTGATGGCAGAGGGAGAGATTAGGGATATGATGGTGGATCCCGCTACTTGAGAGGCGGGATGTGGTTCGAATGGGAACTTATGAAACTCAAGAATGGTCGATTCAATCTACTTATGAAACTTTGTCTTTATAATAGACACGATTCTACTTATCCAAGGTTTTTAATTTGCTCTATTGGTGGGTGCTTATTTTTGATCTCTGTCATCATTTACATCTTAGAAAACTTTGGGTGTTACTTGGTTGATAAAATCAAAAAGAAGAAATGTTGAATCTGAATTTGTTCTTTGTTAAAAAAAAACCTTAAACTCTAAACCCTAAACCCAAAATTAAAACTTAAACCCAAAACCTAAAACCTAAACCCTAAACTAATCCTAAACCCTAAACTAAACCTACACCCAAAACCCTAAGCCCTAAACCCTAAAAAGCAAAAAACATAAACCTAAACTAAATGAAACCTCAAAATAAATTAAATAAAAAACCTAAAGCAAAATATAATAAAATAAAAACATAAACAAAAACTGAAAGCTAAACCTAAACCTAAAAAATAAAAAATAAAAAATAAAAATAAAAATTAGACTAAAATAAAATAAATAAAAACCTAAAAAAAATAAAAAATAAAAAATCTAAATAAAATAAAAACTAAACCTAAAATAAAAATAAAGTAAACTTAAAATAAAATAAAATAAAAACTAAATAAAACATAAACCTAAAAAATAAACCTCAAAATAATTAAAAAAAATTAAACCAAAACACTATACTAAAAAAAACTAAACTTAAAATAAAACTAAAATAAACCTAAACCAAAAGTAAAATAAACTAAATAAAAATAAATAAAACCTAAACCTAAACCTAAAATAAACTAAAAATACCTAAACCTAAACTAAAAAATAAAACATAAAAATAAACCTAAAATAAAAACTTAAAACCTAAACCTAAAAAAATAAATTAAAAACCTAAACCTAAACCTAAAAATAAAAAAATAAAACTTAAACCTAAAAAATAAAATAAAAATAAAATTCAACTAAAAATAAGCCTAAACTTATAAAAAAAACTAAAATAAAAATCAACCTAAAATTAAACCAAAACACTATACTAAAAAAAACTAAACTTAAAATAAAACTAAAATAAACCTAAACCAAAACTAAAATAAACTAAACAAAAAATAAAAACCTAAACCTAAACCTAAAATAAACTATAAACCTAAACTAAAAAAATAAACCTAAAACAAACCTAAAATAAAAACTTAAAACCTAAACCTAAAAAAATAAATTAAAAACCTAAACCTAAACCTAAAAATAAAAAAATAAAACCTAAACCTAAAAAATAAAATAAAAATAAAATTCAACTAAAAATAAGCCTAAACTTATAAAAAAAAACTAAAATAAAAATCAACCTAAAATAAAGAAACTAAACTAAATAAAAATAAAAAATGAACATAAATAAAAATAAAAAATAAAATAAACTCAAATTAATAAAAAATAAACTTAATAAACTAAATAAACCTAAACCTACCGATTTAGTTAATATAAATAAAACCCTTAACTCAAAATACTAAACCCTAAACCCTAAACCCTAAAACCCTAAACTCTAAACCCTTAATCCTAAACCCTAAAACCCTAAACCCTAAACCTTAAACCCTATACCCTAAACCTTACACCCTAAGCCCTAAAACCTGTAACCCTAAACCCTAAACCCTAAACTAACCCTAAAATCTAAAACCTAAGACCTAAGAATGGGTAGAACCTTGACGGCAGGAACATCATTATCAACTAGGCTCAGTTTAGATCTAGCGGTGCAGGCGAAGGCGGAGGTGGCGGTTATCACAGTGGTGGTGGGGATCTGGAGGTCCTGGTGTATATGGAGGTGGTGGTCAGAACAGTTATAGTTATGGAGGTGGGAGGAGCGACGGAGGTTATAGTCATGGTGGTGGCAGACATAGAGATCGGGGATATGATGTTGAATCCCGCTACTCGAGAGGCGGGGGTGGTTCTAATGAGAACTGGAGAAATTGAAAAATGGTCGATCCGATCTACTACTTATGGAACTGTATCTTTATAGTAGAGACGATTCTACTTAACTAGGGTTTTTTATTTGCTCTATTGGTGCTCATTTTTTATCTATGTCGTCGCCTGTGTATTAGAAAACTTCAGGTGCTACTTGGTTGATGAAATAAAAAAGAAGAAATGTTTAATATGAATTTGTTCTCTGTAAAAAAACCCCTAAACCTTATACCCTAAATGCAAAACTAAAACTTAAACTTTGAACCTAAAACCTAAACTCTAAACCCAAATCTCTAAACCCTAAACCCTAAACCCTAAACCCTAAACCCAAAAAAGGTGAAAACCTAAAACTAAAAATGAAATAAATAAAAAAACCAAAACCTAAATAAAATAAAAATAAAAACTAAAACCTTAACCTTAACTTGAATTTAAATCTAAACTTAAAAAAAATTAATATAAACTACACTAAAATAAAATAAATAAAAACCTAAACTAAATTAAAAAAATAAAAAACCTAAATAAAATTAAAAATAAACCTAAATTAAAAATAAAATAAACCAAAAATAAAATAAAATAAAAACTAAATAAGAACCTAAACCTACAAAATAAACCTAAAAAATAAAACCTAAAAATAAATAAAAAATAAAACCTAAACCCTAAACTAAAAAACAAACCTAAACCTAAAATAAAAATAAAATAAACCTAAATCTAAACTAAAATAAACTAAACTAAAATAAATAAAACCTAAACATAAACCTAAAATAAACTAAACCTAAACCTAAACCTAAAATAAATAAAATAAAATAAAATAAACCTAAAGCTAAACTAAAAAAAATAAACCTAAAATAAAAACCTAAAACCTAAACCTAATAAAATAAAATAAAGACCTAAACCTAAACACAAAATAAATTAAATTAAATAAAAATTAAAAATAAACCTGAATGAAAATAAATAAAAATAAAATAAACTCAAATAAATAAAAAATAAACTAAACACACTAAATAAACATAAACCTATCGGTTTACTTAATTTTAAAAAAATCCCAAACCCATGGTGGTGGTGGAGGGAGAGATCGGGGATATGATGGTGGATCCCGCTACTCGAGAGGTGAGGGTGGTTATAATCGGAATTAGAGAAATTGAAGAACGGCCAATCCGATCTACTACTTATGGAACTGTATCTTTGTAGTAGAGACTGCTTATGGAATTGTATTTAGGGTTTTTGATTAGCTCTATGAGTGCACATATTTTATCTAAGTCGTTACTAGGGTCTTAGAAACTTTGGGTGCTACATGGTTAATGAATCAAAAAGAATAAATCTTGAATATGAATTTGTTCTCCGTTAAACCCCCCCAACCTTAACTAAAACTTAAACCCTTTACCTAAACCCTAAATCTCAAACCCTAAAAAGCTAAAAACAAAAACCTAAACTAAAATAAAATAAAGTAAAAACATAAATAAAAATAAAAACCAAAACCTTAAAAAAATACAATAAAAAATAAAAACTAAATTAAAGTAAAATAAATAAAATTTAAGCTAAATTAAAAGAAATAAGAAACCTAAATAAAATAAAAACTAAACCTAAAATAAAAATAAAATAAACCCAAAATAAAATAAAATAAAAACTAAATAAAAACCTAAACCTAAAAAATAAACCTAAAAAAATGAAAATAAATAAAAAATAAAATTTAAACCCTAAACTTAAGAACAAATTAAACCTAAAATAAATAAAAAATAAATAAAATAAAATAAACCTATACCTAAACATAAAAATAAAACCTAAAAATAAACCTAAAATAAAAAGCTAAAACCTAAACCTAAAAAATAAACCTAAAAAAATGAAAATAAATAAAAAATAAAATTTAAAGCCTAAACTTAAGAATAAATTAAACCTAAAATAAATAAAAAATAAATAAAATAAAATAAACCTAAACCTAAACATAAAAATAAAACCTAAAATAAAAAGCTAAAAGCTAAACCTAAAAAAATAAAATTAAAACCAACACCTAAACCTAAAAATAAAAAATAAAATCTAATCATAAAAGATAAAATAAAAATAAAACTTAACAAAAAAATAAACCTCAACCTAAAAAATAAACTAAAATAAATAAACCAAAAATAAATAAACTAAACAAAATAAAAATAAAAAATACACCTAAATAAAAAATAATATAAACACAAATAAATAAAAAATAAACTAAATAAACCTACTGTTTTTAAATTTTAAAAAAAATAAACCTAACCAAAACTAAATCCTAAATCATAAACTCTAAACCCTTCCCTCTAAACCCTAAACCCTGAACCTTAAACCCTTAATCCTAAACCCTAAACCTTAAACCCTAAACCATAAACCCTAAAACCTACAACCCTAAATCCTATACCTCAAACCCTAAACCCTAAACCATAAAAACCTAAACCCTAAACCATAAACCATAAAACCTATAACCTTAAACCCTAAGCCCTAAACCCTATACCCTAAACTCACTCTAACCCCTAAAACCTAAACTAGCCCTAAACCTTAAACCCTAAACCCTAAACCTTAAACCCAAAAAGACTAAATCCTAAACCTTAAACTAACCCTAAACCCTCAAAACCCTAAACCCAAAAGCCTAAACCATAAACCCTAAACTAACCCTAAACCCTAAACCCTAAACCCTCAAAACCTTAAACCCTAAACCCTAAATCCTAAACATTAAACCCTAAACCTTAAACATTAAACCCTAAATCCTAACCCTAAACCATAACCATAAAACCCTAAACCTAAAACCCTAAATCCTAAACCCTAAACCCTAAATTGTACACCCTAAATACCTAAAATCTAAAACTAAACTAAATAAAACCTAGAAATAAAATAACTAGATAAACCTACACCTATATAAAATAAAATAAAAATAAAGTAAAATAATAACCTAAAACCTAAACCTAAACTTAAACTTAATAATAAAATAAAATAAAAAAATAAAAATAAACTAAAATAATATAAATAAAAACCTAAACTAAATAAAAAAACTTAAATAAAATAAACCTAAAATTAAATAAAATAAAAACTAAATGAAAACCTAAACCTAAAAATAAACCTAAAAAAAGTAAAATATAAAAGCTAAACCCTAAACTGAAAAAAAAACCTAAACCTAAAATAAAAAAATAAACTAAATAAAATAAACCTAAACCTAAACTAAAATAAACTAAACCTAAACCTAAACTAAATAAAATAAAATAAACTAAAAATAAAAATAAATGTAAACTAAAAAATAAAACCTAAAAATAAACCAAAATTAAAATCCTTAAACCTAAAAAATAAAATAAAAACCTAAACCTAAACCTAAAAATAAAAAATAAAACCTAAACCTTAAAAAGTAAAACTCAACTAAAAAAAATAAATAAAAAATAAAAAAACAAAACTATAATAAATAAACCTAAAATAAACAAACTAAACTAAATAAAAATAAAAAATAAACCTAAATAAAAAGAAAAAAATTAAAATAAACTAAATAAACCTAAACCTACCGATTTACTTAATTTTTTTTTAAAAAACCCTAAACCCTAACCCCTAAAACCAACCCTAAACCCTAAACCCTAAACATACAACCCTCAACCTAGCCCCCCTCCCTAAACCCTAAATCCTAAACTCTAAATCCTAAACCCTAAACCTTAAACCTTAAACCTTAAACCCTAAACCCTAAAACCCTAAATCTTAAACCCTAAACCCTAAAAGCTACAACCCTAAACCCTAAACCCTAAACTAACCCTAAAACATAAACCCTAAACTAACCCTAAATCCTAAACCCTAAGAATGGGCAGAACCTTGATGAAAAGAACATCGCTTCAAATAGGCTCAGTCTTGATCTGGTGGTTGAGGCGAAGGTAGAGGCTATATTCGTGGTGGTGGGGATCTAGAGTGCTGGATAGTGGAGGTGGTGGTGTGGTGAGGGGCGAGGGAGGAGTGATAAGGTTACAACCGCTACTCGAGAGGTGGGGGTGGTTCTGATGGGAATTAGAGAAATTGAAGAACGGATGTGTTGGTTTCTTTTTTTTCTCTGGAATAGAGAAAAGAAATGACACCACATAGAGTTTAGAAATATTATATTTAGATGATCAAGTATGGCATTAAGGAATAATCATATTATCTCGAAAGATAAACATGCTCTCCTATAATGGATTCAATCATTTCAATAAAAGACTCCTAAGGCTAATGGGTCTTTCATGTACCAGAGTATTTTTCCCCTGAACTACATGGAAAATTAGAATAGGGTCAATTTTATCTTGGGATCATGGTTCCCTATAAAGGCAAGCCTCTATAGTTAATTACATCTTAGGAAGGGTCTTTTCCTAAGAATACTCTTGATTAAAGAAATAAGTGGTTATTCCTAAAGACTACTAAGGTAGCTTTCAAAGAATTGGCTTTTAGAAATTCAATTGGGAGAGGTCCAAATTGGAGGGAGTTATTTTCATGAGACAAATAGAAAAGAGTAGGAACTGTCTATTGATACTGGATGCCCAGTAGACATTTCATCTATCCTATGATTGAGCTTCAATTTGGGATTTAAGTTTAAATTTCAAGTTGTCATTTTCTTAGAAATCTAGGACTTAGATTCTAGCAGCACAAGACTGTAGAAATGCCTAGGGTTGAATACTTATTCCTAGAAGGATGCTTTAGAACCAAGTCTACAGGTGCTTCTAACACATGTCAGATGCTCGACCTAGTTATATTCTTAGGAATCATTGGTCATTCTCTTCACTTGAAGGAACTAGCCTATCATTGACTCTTCTAGACTTACAACCTACCTGGAGAAGGCTGCAAGCTAACACCACCTAAGCGAATTTTAAAACCATGAGGCTAAATCATATGAATGCAAGATGGCAAGGCTGTTACAGTTTTAGGAAAGAAATCTATGAACCTAGACTTACTCCCTAACCCCTAAAATCATATAAGGTATGAAGATGCATCTAAGTAATGCACATTTTTTAGATTTTAATAATTTTTTGGACTCAATATTAATTTTAGGCCATAGGAATACAATTTATGCATAATGCATGTAATTAGAAAAAGATTATGGGCCAAATCAGAATAAAAGAAGGTGTACTTCCAGCATAGGCTCTTAAAGGTCAAGCCCAGGTTCTCTGGCAAGGATGTAAGTACTTCATTAATCAAGAGTCAAATAATATGATTATGCATGATATTAAAACATCTAGCTAAGGGATTTCTACAAATTTTATCTTGCTTTAATGGCCTAGACTTTTATATGAATATTATGAGTTATATTTATTTTTATGCTTCAATTGAGTTAGTTGGATAGAAAATATAGTTTATCCTATGAGCCTACATCTAGGCATACATCATAGCACAAACATAGCACAAAAAGAAACCTAAGTAAAGCATACTATTTCTATTGCGCACCAAAAATAAATCAAGCCAAATTAAATTATATAAGAAAAAGGCCATTGAAGCTGGGTACTACTGTACACCCCGAAAGAAAGAAAATTGGGCAGCTGAGTTCTGCCCTTATACAACTCGGCCTAGAACTACAAGTTTAGATCTGTGGGACTTCATTCCAGGAAAGTCTCCTTCTTCAGGGACATCCATCGGGCTCGACAGGGGACCACCGCACCATCTCCTGGTTGAGTCAGCTCCTGCTAATCCTAGACCCCATAGATCCTAACCAAATTCTATGCTCAAATTTACATTTAAAATTCAAAACAAATCCAAAGCCCTGTAAAATAGATGTTAGGAAATACACACAGTACACAAAGAAGTTTATATTTCACAAACATACGGGCTTAGCATTAGTTGCTTGCGAAGCTCACCTGTCCTATGGACTATGTTAAGAGATTTTTTGCACTTGCAAGCAAATAATAATTTTATGATTTATTTATTACAATGATCCCTTTAACACAGTCCCATATAGAAAATAATGTTGAATCTAGAAAGAACGCCCTAACATCTAGTCTAACAAATAAACAAACCTAGCCGTCCAGTCTAAAGCAATACACCACACGGACATGTGAAGCACAACACAACATATCACAGGAGATTAAAAGGAAATCATAGAATGATCTAACCAAGATCTAGGGTCCGTGACCTAGATAATCTAATGTTTGTAGAAGTGGGGTTATGTTGTAAGTCTTTGCTAAGCCTTTAAGTTTAATTTTTGAAGTTTGAATTCATTTAATTTTTACCATTGGTTGGTTTCAATTCAAATGACTTAATGATTTAATTCCCATTTCATGTTCATTTTATGTGGTTAAAGTAATATTTAAGTTTTCAAGAATAGAATGAATTTCATTTTTAGGTAAAACTCACTTTATTCCACATCCTAAATACTAATGAAATTTTCAAAAGTCTAACTAAAATCCTTAAGTATTTCAATTAATCCTTTTGATTTTATTTATGTTTGGGTTTTATTTATTTTATTTCATTTGTTTGAATTCCTTTATTTAACTTAATTTATTTGATTTATTTCATTTTAAATTAAGTTGTATGGATTTCATTTGATTTGGCTTATGTTAATTTAAAGAGTTTGATTTAAGTTAGATTTCATTCAATTTAACTTAAGTTATTAAATTATGAATTTGTAAGCTTAAGGTTTAAATTTATTAATATGAATTAATACCTTAGGTTTGTTTATAGATTATTCTTAATCTGATTTAATTAACCTAGGTTTTAGATTCATTATTTAACTTCATTAAGGATGAATGGTTTCATTAAACTTAACTTAAGTTGTTTAATTATGTTTGAATTTCATTAAGTAATGATTTTCTTATAATTTAGATATTTGATTAAATTCATTGACTTAGAAAATTTTTGATGAATTACCTAAATATTTTGATGTTTATTTTAGATTAGTTCAATTTATTTGTTGATTCAATGAATTAATGATTATTCTTAATTATTATTTAGTTCATATTGACCTAGAGATTTGGAAAATCAAGAATTCCAAATTTATAGATCAATTTGGTTTGAGATAATTATGGCAAGTCGGGTGACATGCCAATTTTATGTTCCTAATATTTCAGCTTAATTAGTGATGTAATTAGGGTGTAATTAAGGTTTTAATTATTTCATTAAAACTTAAATTAATCCTAAATTATTAATATTCATTAAGGGATTTTATTTTTTTTATTCTTCACTGAAATACCTTTCTAATGATGGTTTATTTATAATTTTTGGTTAACTGGTTGATTTATTATGATTTAATTAAGTTTAGGTGATTTAATTAAATTATTTAATTCTTTTAATTTCCAAATTAAGTTAATTAATGATCTATTATGTTCATATAGGCTTGATTAGGTTTACTTAATATTCTGATGTCCATTATATTGATTTAAGATTATTATATTAAAGTTTTCTAATTATTTTATTCAAAGATAATTAATTCAATTAATTTAATGGTTAATTCACATAAAATTTCAATTTCCCTTGAATTCAGAGAATTAAATCCCTAAAAATTTACCTAAGGTATATTTTAAGCTTAATTTCATTGCCCTAAAGTTTCAAATCAATTGGATTATTAGCTTGAAAGTAATTAAGGTTTAATGTTTTTCAATTAAATCCAAATTAAGGATTAATTACCCAATAAAAATTGGGGATTTTAATTTCTATGGATTCCTCTCATCAAGATGAATCCATAGAGCTCTTATTTGTAAAGTTTTCAAGATTTTTTTAATTAATTAAATCGTTAAGTAACTAATCTTAACAGTATTTAAGTGAGGCAGGTCCCACGCGAGGATTAAAATGAGGGGGATTGGTTTCGGATCGTCCGATCAGAGATCGGACAGTCCCTATTGATCCCGCGGTTCTACGAGATCAAACTGCATGTCATGCGGTGTGTGAGCTATGTGTCACGTGTGGGACGGTCCGTGTGTCACGTCGGTTGAAAATTCGGGTGATCCTCTATCATCCGATCGCGGATCAGACTGTCTGGATCGCCCCTGCAGTCCTTAAGGGGTATAAATCAAAATGTGCACCTAGATCTGGACCATCTGATCCAAATAGAAGGATCGGAAAGTCTAGAGCCCATCTTCTTCCCTAAATGGTGAAACCCGATCTCCGTGGATGGTTTTCTGTCAACCAGTGATGATCTATGATGACTTATACCTCAATTTTGATCCCAAAATGATCAGTGATCAAATTGGGATCAATCTATGCAGTTAGATCCATTTAGAATTCCTAATTTCTTTGAAAAGGCCCAAAACTGAAAACTTGAAGAAAATAGGGGAGGACATCAATGGAAAACCTGGATTCCGACGATCTCCGATGGCGAGGTTGATTCCATAAGCTTTAGATCAATGCAAAGTGCTTGTGGCTAGCTTTTGATAGCTTATCTCCATGTGGTTTGCTCCCATGACCGAGCTCAAATCATGGATCTTAGCCTTGGTGGTTCTCGGCCTTCCCAGAACCAAATGATTAATTAGCTCGATCTAGATCGCCTCGAGCCCTAGAACGTGTATGTGTCTTAAATTTGGGGTGAAATCGTCTCTTTTGGTTTTCACCATTAAAGGGTTCTCAATTTTGGCATGAACAGTGCCTAGCCGGTGATGAGGTGGCTGGGGAAATGTGTTGAACTTCCTCTCTTGGTCTTGTGAACATAGTGGAATGTTCACTTCAGAGGGAAGGAGCTTCCTTGCTAGCTTTCCATGCATGGCCGAGCAGTTCTCCCTCTCTTTTTTTTTTTTTTTGGGTTTCCTTGTTTGGTTTTTTAGGATGAGAGATGCTTGGAATCTTGTTAACTCATTCCTCTTTGTATTCCATGTGTCCTTTGAGGAAGAGGTGGGAAGGTGATGAGGGCAAAAGGAATTTTCCTTCTCTTTGTCCATTATTTCATTTCATTTTAATTTTTTTATTTAATTATTTGATTTTATTAATTAAGGAGATTAATTAGCTCACTAATGATGCTTAAGATGATTAATCTCCATTTCATATGTGTTTGTTAAAGTAATTTTGAATTTTCATGTTCTAATGTTTTGTTTAACTCACTTAACCTAAATTGGGTTAAGATGAGTTAAACCTAAATTCTTATGGGTCAAATGAGCCATTTGACCTAACCACACCCAATATGGAGTTAGGTTATGTCCTATCATCATTCCAATATGATTTAGACAATTAATTTGAAGTTATTTTGATTTTTCTTAAATTTGAGTTCAATGTGGCTTATTTAAGTTATTTTGATTTAAGGGATTTAATTTCTTTAATGTAAGCCTTAATGAACTCAAATTTATTTGTTACTATGATTAAAAATATTTATTTGATTTTTATAATATTTTTAGGTGATTTAATTTAGTCAAATTTTAGTGGGTTGACTTTTTGACCAAGTGGGCCCACATGAGTTAACTCTAGGTTGACTAGGGTTGACTTTAGGTTTGACTTTTTAATCATTTTGGATTGATGATTATTGATTATTAAGTTGATTAGTTGATATTGAATTTGGATGCTTGAGTTGATCCTACCTAAGATGAATAGGTTAAATCCAACCCAAGGTGAATTCTCTAGGTCACTAGGCATAGTGTCCTAAGCATTGAATTAAGAGAATCCTATTTGAGATTAGGATCTCTTAAGTGTCAAATTAACCTCATCCAAAAATTAGGTCAACAAATGGACCCCCAATATGTGTAGTGGATTAATTAAAATACACTACACATATTAGTGTTGACCAGATTGACCAACAAACAAGTATAAGCTAGTGGTTCTAATTCATGACTTTGATTTTTTCTTTTTGAATTTTATTTTGATTTTGATTGTGAAAGATAGGTATATGTATACCTATCTTTGTTTTGAAGTGTGATTTATTCTTATAAACTTAACTTTTCATTAAGTTCTAGGATGAAGAAGAATGCTATTAGGAGTAGACTCAAAGATTGGTCTAACCCTAATGCAATCATTATGCTCTAGGAAAATTCCATCACGGGACTTACTTTTTCTTAAGAATAGTGGTGATTTATGTAATTAGCTAATAAGATGGGGCCGTTAAGGGTGTGATCCATCTTAGTTAGCTGAAGAGAGGAGAGGGGTCTTTAAAGACTTGATCCAATCCTCAAAAGCTATGCTAGGGAGAAGAGGCTTCAAATGCTTGATCCTAATCCACAGTAGTTTGACTTCTAAACAGGGGTCACATGGACTTGATCCTATTTACATAGTTCAAAGAAATCGGGCCTTTAATGGCTTGATTCCATTCCTTAGAAGTTTGAATAGGATGCCAACTGGGGACTTATTCCTATATGATTAGAAAGAATGCCGACTAAGGGACTTATATCTTTCTTGCTATTAGAAAGGGGTCATAAAGATTTAATTCAATCTAACTCGCCTGTGTAACATGAAAGGGGCATTAATGGCTTGTTCCAATCATGTACACAAAGGTAGGATGCCGACTGGGGACTTACTCTTGATGAATAGAAAGAAGGCCGACTGGGGACTTATATCTTTCTGGCTATTCAAAAGGGGTCATAAAGACTTAATCCAATCTAACTCGCCAGTGTAGCATGAAAAGGGCCTTGATGGCTTGTTCCAATCATGTACACAAAGGTAGGAATGGTGCCATGAAGGGCTTGCTCCAAACCTACAAAGGTAGTTTTTTTATGGGAATGGTGCACAAAGGCTTACTCCAAAGCCAGAAAGACATGAGAAAAGGTGCCACAGAGGGCTTGCTCCTATTTCAACTCATGTATAGGAAAGGTGCCACAAAGGGCTTGCTCCCAACCTATAAAGGTAGTTTATCATGGGAATGCTGCGCAAAGGCTTAATCCAAACCCAGAAAGACATGAGAAAGGTGCCACAGAGGGCTTGCTCTCATCTCAAGTCATGTATAGGAAAGGTGCCACAAAGGGCTTGCTCCCAACCTATAAATGTAGTTTTTCATGGGAATGGTGCACAAAGGATTACTCCAAACCTAAAAAGACATGAGAAAGGTGCCACAGAGGGCTTTCTCCCATCTCAAGTCATGTATAGGAAAGGTGCCACAAAGGGCTTGCTCCCAACCTATAAAGGAAGTTTTCCATGGGAATGGTGCACAAAGGCTTACTACAAACCCAGAAGGACATGAGAAAGGTGCTACAGAGGGCTTGCTCCCATCTCAAGTCATGTATAGAAAAGGTGCCACAAAGGGCTTGCTCCCAACCTATAAAGGTAGTTTGTCATGGGAATGGTGCACAAAGGCTTTCTAAACCAAGGACAGAAAGGCACAGAGGGCTTGCTCCCATCTCAAGTCATGTATAGAAAAGGTGCCACAAAGGGCTTGCTCCCAACCTATAAAGGTGACATGGATGAGGAAAAGGGGTCAAAGTGACTTATTCCTAATCCTCAAAAGTTTTGGCTAATAAGCAAGAGTCTCAAGGACTTAATCCTTACTTGATTGGTCTAACTTGATGAAAGGGTAAATGGAAGGTTTGCTTCCATTTCTTGATTTCACTAATACTCCTTACACATGAAGAAGTTTATCGAAGGAGGTTTCAAAGAGTTGGATTTTATTTTTGAAGGAAGACTTGGGTATATTTTGGACCCAATGCTTTATTATGCTATGATCAAAGAAGTTCACCATTTTTCTTTCTTTCTTCTTTTCATCTCAAAGTTACAATGAACCATGTTAGATGTCTATGTCACTGAAGGCAAGACATCAAAGGGTACTAACCTGATAATTCTACCTCTTTGAGCTTGCATGTGACTATGTAGTTCTTTAAGCAGTAAGAACCAATGTCAACCAGTGCTTCTCAAATGTAATTTCTTTAATATGCATTTTATTTTTACTTTGCTGACATGAATCAATAGCTTATAAGGTATTCACTTGGATTCAATGAAGATCAAGAGATTCCTTTAAAGCTTTCTAAAGTAAATTAGAATCAAGATAATCTTTTGGATTCTCATAGAGATAAAAAATTCTTATCCCTAATCAATAAGGGAATTGAAAGGATTAACTTATTAGAGAAATTAAGATTCTCCTGATAAGTTTGAAATTGATTTTATTCAGTCGATTTATTATTATAGGAAATGAAATCTCATAATTATCTTTGATTAATTTCTTGTTTTTGCATTTTTTGATACTTCTACATTTTACTACAAGGTCTTTGAAATTACTTCAAAAGTAAATTTCAAGACTCTATATATAGTGACAGGATTGTTCTTCAAATCATTTTGAAGTTTCTTTTATTTTCTTTTCTTTTTTGACAAGATTTTCAATATAACACTCTACCTAATTGAAAGTGGGATTATAAAGAATCTTGATCATGACCCTTTTTGTTAAATTTCCCCAATATGTTGAGACTAAATGATATGACTCTATGACAGAACATTCTTATAAAGATTCTAAATGTCATATCATATGCTTTCAATTCTTTTTTTAAGAATTATTTTAATTTGACAATTTTGAGATAAGTTATCCTTAAGAAGGATAATCTTATGCATGAATCTATGGGTAAATATGAACCCATTTTCAAGGAAAAGATTCTTCCTTAGTCCCAAGATGTGGGACATAAAATAATGTTAGCTAACCAAGAAGAATATTTTCTTCTTATGTTCATCCATCATTTTCTAACTTTTAATTTAGCACAATTTTGCTTTTCTTTTGAAATTTGACCACAGTCATCAAAAGACTTAGTTTATGGAAATGACATCAAGATTAAGTTTATAGACCGCTATATCTAGAGATCATTTCAATTTATTTGCAGATAAAATAGTCTTTAAGCCCAAAAGAAAGCTTGATCAAATCATCGATAGCTAACTCATTAAAGAGTTATATCATTAATATCATCTTGTCAATTATGGAATTGGATTTTTCTTCACATTCTATGGGTGCATCCCAAACTTGAAGATTATATAAATCTCTAGACACATATAAACAACATTGATGTAATGTGCTAGAGTGCCTTTTGAAAAGAAAGTTAGGACCCAAACTACTTAAGCTTTTTAACTTGCAATGAATCTATAATTCCATAAATTTTCTTGTTTATGGTTATAGATCACTTGCAATGGAATCAAAGTATAATCAATAGAATCTTTGCCATTTAAAAGATATGGTCTCTTGAAAAAGAAGATCCACTATCTTTTTATTTAACCTGCCAAGCGAGCTCACCCAATCATGGCAAAGGCTAAAATGACAAAGCATGAGATATCCGACTATTTTCATTTAGCTTAAGGACAATTTTTTTCTTCTAACCTTACCACTTTATTTTGATGTGGAGAAGTTTAAAGTCAAAAATGTCTATATGCTTAGAAATTCTAGACTTCATCCTTTTGCTCTTGAATATAGTCTTTCCATCCCTTTACTTTTCTTTCTTCTTTTTTTTTAATATTTTGATTTTATTTCTTTATGAAAGGTTACATTTGGTAATTTTTCTAGTTACAAGGTTCAATAAGAAGATAAATATATTTGACTCATTTCCATATCGTTTCATTCTTTATGGAATGACTCCACTAAATGATTTGTTAGGAAATTTGATGTATTTGACCTTTTGTCCAAATACAATATTTTATTGATTGGATTTTTTTTTTGATATGATTCAAGTATGTGCTTGGTTGATCATATAATATGATCCAACATTTTTATTTATTTTTCATCTTTTCATGGAGCAACAAATCATTTAGTGAGGCCATTTAAGATTGACAAAAATATGACTTTCTAAAGATGTTACACTTCTAGATTCAAAATTATTTAGTGGAGTGAGTCATTTAAGATTGGCACCGTGACTTCCTTGAAAGCTTTACACTTTTGAAATCTGAATTTTCTATTGGAATCAAATATTTAGTGAAGTCATTTAGTAGTAGCTGAATGATATTCCCAAAGACTCAACACTTTAGGATGAATATAAACATCCTTCAATAATCAATATGTTTCTTCTTTTTCTTTTCATTTTGATTCTATTTATTCTCCCATTTTTTTATTTGGGATTGGATAGGACCATCCAAGAGCATTTAAATATGTTTCATGAATTCCTAAGTTGCTCTTTTCATGTTTGAATTTTGGCTTCAACCAACAATGTGATTGGAATTAAGTTCTATTTCTAGGTTGAGTTTTTAAGATTGAATTTTAATGAAGCTAAAAACTTCTTTCTTTATTTGATTGAATTTATATGGCATCATCTTATCAAAGCCTGATTAGAATTGAGCCTATATAAATTCACCCTCATGTTTATATTTGATGTTGACTGATGCACCCAGATCAACATATATTTCAGAGATTTTCTTCTTTAAAAATTTTAACAATGATTAAGATGTTAATTAAGTTCTTAGTAGTCTATCTTCATTATAGAAGATAACCCTAGAACTTCTTTATAGTGCAATGCCACATCAGGAAGTTACTTATAGTTAAGTAAGGAAAATTACATAATTATGTAATGCCTTGCTTTACTTTCATTTCTCTTTTTTTTTAAATTATTTTTTTATTTAATATTTTATATTATTTTATAACAGAGCATTATGATGCTTGATTTTGCAAGCAACTTCTCTAAGATGGGCAAAACATCACATTTTGAAGATGATTTATTTGCCATTTCTTTTCAATGTCATTTGAGGTGGTATAACTCTACCATTTTGAACTTGATTTCAAGAATTTCCCCTTTTATATGAAGTGAAGGTAGGTCTAACTCTATCCTCAATAGATCAATAGACCTCATGATCTATTGATTTAGGGGATCATCATTTAAAAGAGGACCCTCTAGGGTAGATGATGTGCTATTAGAAAGTCAAATTTTGACTTGCATTCTTTTATAGCACATATAAGATTAAAGGTAATCTCAGCTTGCAATGGACACTTTGGCTGCCATACTTAACATTAAGACAATGTCAAAATAGGTCATAAGACATTGCAAAGGATTCTCCATAGATTCATTTTGTATTGAAAGCATATAATGCCTTAGTCTTGAAAATTAAGGCATTTTTCATTCTTTTGGACTGATAAAGTCCTAAGTGATTTATCTATCAACTTTCTAGAGACAGGAACTTCATGCTTTCATTCTAAGCGTTAGATATATCACCCTTAGTACCCAATCCTAAGGTCATGACTTCTTTAGAAGGATTAACTTCTTCATTTATTTTCTTTTCTTAATCTAGCCTTAAGATTAATTAAAACCAATCATGGAATATCATTTCGTTCAATGAGAGGAAACTCTCATTAAGGAAGTTGATTTAAATTTATTAGTTTAAATTTTATTCATTTTAACTTTATCAGGAGAATTAGAATTCTTTTTCGCTATTCTCTCTTTTCTTCTATTGATAAGGAGTAAAAGTAAATCCTATCATTTTTTTTCTTATGTCATGTCATCTTCCACTTTTGACTTTCTCCTAAGCTCTTAAGAATTTAAGATTTTGGAAAGGTCTAAAAGAAGGTTACCTCCAAGTCACTCCTTAGAATTGGCCAATCAACTTGTGTAGTTGGTTTTCCAATATTCTAGTGGACTTGTGGAAATTATGATTAGAGCTGATTTGCAGTCATGTATAATTTTCTTCTATATGAATAGGAGATTTTCATTGAGTTCCTTAATTAACCTCTGCCTAAGGTCAATAAGGCATTCTATTTTCAGGATGATTTTTTTTTTATTTTTCTTTTCTAAATGCAATTCAAACTTCAATCACAGTGGGAAAAGGGGCAATAGGTACAACTATGCCTCCTTTTGATTTAAGTTTCCTCAGGTTTTGAAGGAACACCTTTATCTCAATTTATATCTTTAGGTGTTTTAACACCTTTTGAATGCAGTAGAACAAAGGGTGTTCATTCAAGGACCCTATCTTGATTCTCTTTAGCTCTAGTACAAAGCCAAAGTAAGATAAAGGATAAGTTTAATTTTGATACTTTATTTTTGGAGATTTGCGTTTCAAATCTTGAAGTACTTTTCATACTTTTTTAAATTTAATATCTCTTTTTCATATTTGAATGGTTTCAAATCTATCTTAACCAAATTTAGGTCATAACATATATGACTTAATTTTTATTTATTTATTTCACCAATCATTTTATTTTGGGATTTGGTTCTAGGACCCAATCATTTAACTCTGACAAACGAAGAGTTCTAGAACCTCTATTCAAGATGTTGGATAGGCTCAACCAAGAATGAAATGGAGAGGTATCCAATGGAAAGAAAGGCAGTCCTGACTGGTGAGTGGCACTAGTACACTACCGATATATAAAAATAACCACCTATTTCCAAAGATGGAGAGAGGAACCATTCCCCAGTGGAGTTGCCAGAAAATATGTCGGTTCTTTTTCTCTTTGGAATAGAGAAAAGAAATGACACCACATAGAGTTTAAAAATATTTTAGTTAGATGATCAAATACGACATTAAGGAATAATCATATTATCTTGAAAGATAAACATGCTCTCCTATAATGGATTCAATCATTTCAATATAAGACTCCTAAGGCTAATGGGTCTTTCATGTACCAGAGTATTTTTTCACTGAACTACATGGAAAAGTAGAACAAGGTCAATTTTATCCTGGGATCATGGTTCTCTATAAAGGCAAGCCTCTATAGTTAATTACATCTTAGGAAGGGTCTCTTCCTAAGAATACTCTCGATTAAAGAAATAAGTGGTTATTCCTAAAGACTACTAAAGTAGCTTTCAAAGGATTGATTTTCAGAAATTCAATTGGGAGAGGTCCAAATTGGAGAGAGTTATTTTCATGAGTCAAATGAAAAAGAGAAGGAAATGTCTATTGATAGTGGGATGCCCAATAGACATTTCATCTATCCTATGATTGGGCTTCAATTTGGGATTTAAGTTTAGATTTCCAGTTGTCATTTTCTTAGAAATCTAAGATTTAGATTCTAGTAGCACAAGACTGCAGAAATGCTTAGGGTTGAAGACTTATTCCTAAAAGGATGCTTCATTACCTAGTCTACAGGAGCTTTTGACACATGTTAGATGTTCAAACTAGTTTTATTCTTAGGAATCATTGGACATTCTCTTCACTTGAAGGAACTAACCTATCCTTGACTCTTTTGGACTTACAACCTGCCTGGAAAAGGTTGCCAGTTAACACCACCTAAGCGCATTTTAAAACTATGAGGCTAAGTCATATGAATGCAAGATGGTCGGGCTGTTGCCATTTTAGGAAAGAAATCTATGAACCTAGACTTACTCCCTAACCCCTAAGATCATGTAGGGTATGTAAATGCATCTAACTAATGCATATTTTTTAGATTTTAATACTTTTTTTAACTCAATATTCATTTTAGGCCATAAGATTACAATTTATGCCTAATGCATGTAATTAGAAAAAGATTATGGGTCAAATAAAAATATAAGAAGGTGTACTTGCACCATAGGATCTCAAAGGTCAAGCCGGAAGAAAGAAAATTGGGCAGCTGAGTTCTGCCCTTATATAACCCGACCTAGAACTACAAGTTTAGATCTATGGGTCTTCTTTCCGGAAAGTCTCCTTCTTGGGACATCCAGGCTCGACCACCGTACCATCTCACCCTCACTAATCCTAAACCCCATAGATCCTAACCTAAATCTAAGCTCAAATTTACATTTAAAATTCAAAAGAAATCCTAAGCCTCAAAAGATGTTAGAAATACACACGACACAAAAGCAATTCATATTTCACAAACATACGGGCTTAGCATTAGTTGCTTGCGAAGCCCACCTATCTTATGGACTATGTTAAGGGATTTTTAGCACCTGCAACCAAACTACAATTTTATGATTTATTTATTACAGCGATCCCTTTAACACAGTCCCCTGCATAAAACTGTGTTAAATCTAGAAAGATTGCCCTAACATCCAATCTAACGAACAAACAAACCTAGGCATCCACTCTAAAGCAATACACCACACATACATGTGAAGCACATCACAACATATCATAGGAAATTAAAAGGAAATCATAGAAAGATCTAACCTACATCTAGGGTTCGTGACCTAGATAATCTAGTGTGTGTAGAAGTGGGGTTTGTGTGGTAAGTCTTTGCTAGGCCTTTAAGTTTAAGTTTTGAAGTTTGAAGTTTGAATTAGTTTAATTTTTACCATTGGTTGGTTTCAATTCAAATGACTTAATGATTTAATTCCCATTTTATGTTCATTTTATTTGGTTAAACTAATATTTAAGTTTTCAAGAGTAGAATGAATTTCATCTTTAAGTGAAACTCACTTTATTCCATATCCTAAATCCTAATGAAATTTTCAAAAGTCTAACTAAAATCCTTATGTATTTCAATTAATCCTTTTGATTTTATTTATGTTTGGGTTTTATTTATTTTATTTCATTTGTTCCAATTGCTTTGTTTAACTTAATTTGTTAGATTTATTTCATTTTAAATTAAGTTGTATGGATTTCATTTGATTTGGCTTATGTTAATTTAAAGAGTTTGATTTCATTCAATTTAACTTAAGTTTATTAAATTATGAATTTGTAAGCTTAAGGTTTAAATTTATTAATATTAATTAATACCTTAGGTTTATTTATAGATTATTCTTAATCTGATTTAATTAACCTAGGTTTTAGATTCATTATTTAAATTCATTAAGTATGAATGGGTTCATTAAACTTAACTTAAGTTGTTTAATTATGTTTGAATTTCATTAAGTATTGATTTTCTTATAATTTAGATATTTGATTAAATTCTTTGACTTAGAAAGTTTTGATGAATTACCCTAAATATTTCTGATGTTTATTTTAGATTAGTTCAATTTATTTGTTGATTCAATGAATTAATGATTATTCTTAATTATTATTTAGTTCATATTGACCTAGAGATTTGGAAAATCAAGAATTCCAAATTTATAGACCAATTTGGTTTGAGATAATTATTGCAAGTGGGGTTACATCAATTTTATGTTCCTAAATTTTTAGCTTAATTAGAGATGTAATTAAGTGTAATTAAGGTTTTAATTATTTTATTAAAACTTAAATTAAGCATAATTTGTTAAGATTCATTAAGGGATTTTATTTTTTATTTATTTTTCACTGAAATACCTTTTCAACGAGGGTTTATTTATAATTTTTGGTTAACTGGTTGATTTATTATGATTTAATTAAGTTTAGGTGATTTAATTGAATTATTTAATTCTTTTAATTACCAAATTGAGTTAATTAATGTTCTATTAGGTTCATATAGGCTTGATTAGATTTACTTAGTATTTTGATGTCCATTATATTGATTTAAGATTTTTAGATTAAAGTTTTCTAATTATTTTATTAAAAGATAATTAATTTACTTAATTTAAAGGTTAATTCACATAAAATTTCAATTTCCCTTGAATTCAGAGAATTAAATCACCAACAATTTACCTAAGGTATATTTTAAGCTTAGTTTCATTTCCCTAAAGTTTCAAATCAATTGGATTATTAATTTGAAAGTAATTAGGGTTTAATTTTTTTCAATTAAACCCTAACTAAGGATTAAATACCCAATAAAAATTGGGAATTTTAATTTCTATGGATTCCACTCATCAAGATGAATCCATAGAGCTCTTATTTCTAATTTTCTAATTTTTTTTAATTTTATATGATTTTTAAAATTTTTAGGATTTTTTAATTAATTAAACCGTTATGTAACTAATCTTAACAGTTTTTAAGTGTGGTGGGTCCCACATGGTGATTAAAATGAGCGGGATTTGTTTCAGATCGTTTGATCGAGATCGACTTCTTGTTGATCGCAGTCGCAAGATCAAGCTGTCACGCATGGCGGCGCGGTGACGCGGGATGGTCCGCATTTGACGTGGGTTGAAAACATGAGCAATCTTGGAACGTTCGATCATAGATCGGATGGCCTGGATGGCCCCCGCGGTCCTTAAGGGGTTTAAATCAAAACATGCACCTAGATCTGGATCGTCCAATCCAATTAGAAGGGCCGTACAGTCTGGAGACCATCTTCTTCCCTAAACGGTGAAACCCGATCGCCGTTGATGGATTTCCATCAGCTGGCGATGATTTATGATGACTTATACCTCGATTTCAATCCTAAAATGATCAGTGATCGAATTGGGATCAATCTATGTTGTTAGATCCATTAAGAATTTCTAATTTCTTTGAAAAGGCCCAAAACCAAAAACTTGAAGAAAATAGGGGAGGACGTCAATGGCAAACCTGGATTTTGGAGATCTCCAGTGGTGAAGTTGATTCCATAAGCTTTAGATCAATGCAAAGCACTTGTGGGTAGCATTTGATGGCTTATCTCCACGTGGTTTGCCCCCTTGACCGAGCTCAAAGTATGGATCTCGACCTTGGTGGTTCTCGGCCTTCCCAGTGCCAAATGATTCGAGTATGGGCTCGATTTGGATTGCCTCGAGCCCTAGAACATGTATGTGTCTTTAATTTGGGGTGAAATCCTCTCTTTTGGATTTCAACATTAAAGGGTGCTCATTTTTGGCATGAGTAGTGCTTTACTGGCGACGAGGTGGCCGAGGAAATGTGTTAAACTTCCTCTCTTGGTCTTGTGAACATAGTGGAATGTTCACTTTAGAGGGAAGGAGCTTCCTTGCTAGCCTTCCATGCATGGCTGAGCACTTGTCCCTCTTTTTTTTTTTGACTTTCCTTGTTTGGTTTTTTGAGGATGAGAGATGCTTGGAATCATGTTAACTCATTCTTCTTTGCATTCCATGTGTCCTTTGAGGAAGAGGTGAGGAGGTGACGAGGGCTAAAGGAATTTTCCTTCTCTTTGTCCATTTTTTTATTTCTTTTTGATTTTGTTATTTAGTTATTTGATTTTATTAATTAGCTCATTAATGATGCTTAAGATGATTAATCTCCTTTTAGTATGTGTTTGTTAAAGCAATTTTGAATTTTCATGTTCTAATGTTTTGTTTAACTCACTTAACCCAAATTGGGTTAAGATGAGTTAAACCTAACTTCTTATGGGTCAAATGACCCATTTGACCTAACCACACCCAATAAGGAGTTAGGTTATGTCCTATCATCATTGCCATATGATTTAAGACAATTAATTTGAAGTTATTTTGATTTTTCTTAAATTTGAGTTCAATGTGTCTTATTTAAGTTATTTTGATTTAAGGGATTTAATTTCATTAATCTACGCCTTAATGAACTCAAATTTATTTATTACTATGATTAAAAATATTTATTTGATTTTTAGAATATTTTTTGGTGATTTAATTTAGTCAAATTTTAGTGGGTTGACTTTTTGACCAAGTGGGCCCACATGAGTCAACTCTAGGTTGATTAGGGTTGACTTTAGGTTTGACATTTTAATCATTTTGGATTGATGATTATTGATTATTAATTGGATTAGTTGATTTTGAATTTGGATGCTTGAGTTGATCCTAACTAAGATGAATAGGTTAGATCCAACCCAAGGTGAATTCTCAAGGTCACTAAGCATAGTGTCCTAAGCAGTGAATTAGGAGAATTCTATTTGAGATTAGGATCTCTTATGTGTCAAATTAACCTCATCCAAAAATAAGGTCAATAGGATGATCTAATCTACTACTTATGGAACTGTGTCTTTATAGTAGATACAGATCTACTTACCTAGGGTTTTTGATTTTCTCTATGTGTGCTCATTTTTTATATATGTCATCGCTTGTGTCTAAGAAAACTTGGGTTACTACTTGGTTGATGAAATTAAGAAGAAGAAATATTGAAATTAAATTTGTTCTCTATTAGAAAAAAAAACCTTAAACTGTAACCCTAAATCCTAAACAAAAACTTAAATCCTAAACCTAAACCCTAAATCCTAAACCCTAAGTTCTAAACCCTAAACCCTAAAAACTATAAACCCTAAACACTAAACCCTAATTATAAACCCTAAACCATAAATCCTAAACCCTAAAACCATAAACTAGAAACCCTAAACCTTATACCCTAAAACCATAAACCCTAAACCCTCAAACCTACAACCCTAAACTCTAAACCCTAAACCCCAAACCCTAAACCCCAAATCCTAAACCATAAACTAACCATAAACATTAAATTAACCCTAAACACTAACCCTAAACCTTGAATAAAGATGTCATTAGGAGTAGATCTAAAGAATGACCTAATCTTAACATAGTTATTGTAGCTAAAGATAATGTTTTCAAGAGACTTTCCCTTGACTATTAAAGATTTGAATACCCTAAACCCTAACCCTAAATCATATCATAATACCATATATTTTAGTAAAATGTAGCATCATATATTTGAGCTTGTAGTGATGTGTTTTTGGATGTTATAAGATGTTTTGAAATGTTTTAGTATATTATAGTATTGTGCCCTATAATCTATATTAATATAAATCATAAAAATATTGATTTGATAAATCAGATGATGAAATTTGTTAAATTTGAAGTGGGAATTATGTTGTAGTACCAAAGGTGTGCTATGCCACTTATAGTCTAAAAACTAAGATTTTATCTTCAAAATAAATATTATATGTTGTAGAATAGTATAGCATCATATATCGTAATATATTATTTTGTGCATTTTAATTTCTTTTAGTATTTTATGATTATACAGTCGAGCCTACACTTGCATTATTTATTAAAATGCTGATTTAGACTTTAAAATGGTGGATTTTGTCCAAATTCATAATAGGTAGAGCATGGCATCAAAATATATTGTTTCATTTTAAAATATGTAAGTGATACAACTAAAATATATAGTTTTTTATTATTAAGATAAATTTTATGATTTTTTATCTTAAGCAATCCCTTGTGGTGTGATATGAAATATAATATACAATAGGATGCCAATAACATAATGTAGCATCATGCATTAAAACATACTATTATGTAGTACTACTTATTATTTAGCATATTTTAGTTTGTTATAGTATGATGTAGTAGGGTTTGTATTGGTACAATTCATTAAAATATTGATTTATAGGCTGAGATGAAAGGATTTGGCCAAATTTAAGGTAAGCTTTTGGGAACATCATTAGGGGTGTGCTATGGTGTGTCATTTAAGGAGCCCCTAGGGCTATGCCAGGAACACCAAAGGGATAGTCTACCAGCTGTAGAGTAGAGCTAGCCAACCTAAGGGGTTGCCATTCAATGTGCAACGACTGTGCTAGGAAGAAGGTGTAGTTGAATTATATATTCCAAAGAGAGGAACAACTATCGGGGTGACCTGTTGGATGCATAACAAATCGAACCTGACCTAGGGAGACTACTGAGTGAATGTCGCTAGGGACTTATGTCAACTCAAAAGTAGTCAGGATTAATTTTATTTTAATTTCATGTGATTTGATATGGTTTGTTTGGTTTAGTTTGATTTTGAATTGAGGTCATATCCATTGGCGATGTGAGATCAATCAAATTTGATCAATTTAATTTATGGACCATATCAGTGTGCGATGGAACCATTGAGAAGGGGCTATATAGATTTTTCCTATCTTAGATTTACAAATCCAAAGGGGTAGTCTAGTGGACGTGGGGTAGAGCTAGCCAACTTAAGGGGTTGCCTTTAGGTGTGCAATGACTGTGCTAGGAAGAAGGCATAGCAGACTTACATCTTCTAAAGTAGGGAAAAATTATTGGGTTGACCTATTGGTAGCACAACAAATAGAACTCGACATAGGGGAAACTACTGTGTGGATGCTGCTGTGGACTTATATCAACTCAAGAGTAGTCATGCAATTCCTATAGGGAGTTTTGCTAACACTGCCCTAAAGATAGGATGCTTGCTTGGGAAAAGGTACCGCTATGGGTGTCCTCCTAATCCATAAGTGAATATATATTTTTTTATATTTTTGCAAGGACCCTATTGGTGTGTGACGGATCACATTGAGAAGGGCTATGTCAGCCTTGACTTATCTCAGATTTACTGGACTAAGGGATAATCTACATATCCAAAGGACAGATTCTCCAACCATAAGGGTGGTGATTAAGAAAGGAGAACTATCCAATCTGATAGTAACCCAGGTAGTGTCTAAATGGGGTCATGAAGGATGTGATCTAAAAATAGTGCCCATAGGGGAGGTGCTACAAGGGGTATTATCCTGAGCCTTGGAAAAGAAAGCCTATAGGTGTACGGTGACTAACTCAAGGAGAAAGCATAGTAGTCTTACATCTGCTATGAGTGGTATATCCTGAGGTGCGAGAACCAACCAACCTAAAGTGTATTCGCCTGCATGATTAGTGTATCCATCAGCATAATGAGAACCAACCAACCAAAGGTGCCCGTTGGTGTGCAACAATCAATCTTAAAAGGGAGCGTGTATGCTTATAACTTTCTAAGCGGAACTGATCATCGAGATAGTTTATCGTCGGCAGGACATATGTTATCTGACCTAGAGTGACTACTAAGCGGAGAGCCCCGAGGAATGACTGGACCCATACTTGAAGTAGTCAAGAGGGAAGGAGCCGTTAGGGGATTTATCCTAAACCTCAAATATACTCGACCCAATTAGTGCACGAAGGTTAATCCAAGAACAAAGTGTAACAGACTAACATCCTCTTAAACAAAGCCAACAAGAGGTACCTTACCGGCCACGCAGTATGGCCTACCAAACTAACAAGGCACTCGTTGGTGTGCAGTGGCCAAGTAAGGAAGGAAAGTGTAGCATACATACATCATCCAAAGTAAGAAGACCATTGGGGTGACACACTAGTAGGGTAGCACGTTAGCCTGACCTAGAGCAGCTACTGAGTGAGTGTTGCTTGTTGTGTTATCTAAACTCAGAGTATCTTGAGACAAAAGCTATGTGTAAGTTTTATATGTTTGTGTGTAGTTTTGGTTTATGTTGTATCAATGAAGGATAGGACACTGCTCATGTTCTTACACCTACCCTAAATTCGCAAACAAGAATACTTTTAGCATGGAAGATATTAAATTCAAAATGAAATTTTCATTGATGATAATTATTTTCAAACATGATTTATAATATTTTTTTAACTAGAGCTCATTGATTGGAAGCATTGGGTGCTCTCCCATATGATTAATAAGCTAATAAGATCCTCCTTGGTAGGCCTTCTCTATAAGAAAAGGGCCTTCCCAAGTGGGTTCAAACTTGCCTCTCATCTTACAATGGGCAACAATCGGTCTTCTTAGAACTAAAATAAGCTCCCCTAATTGGAAAGCTCTAGGATGGACCAACTTATTGTGAGCTTGAAACATTTTAGCTTATACAACTTGAGATTTTTGCATGCCCACAGGCTTCTCTCCTCCAAACTTTCGAGCTCTTCTAATCGCAACTTGGCATTCTACTCTGTTGTGATCTGGCTACCAACAACTATCCTTAGTGATGGGAGTTAGACTTCTAATGGTAGAATGGCTTCAATCCCATACACTAAGGAGAAAGGAGTAGACTGGGTTAAAGTTCTATATGTGGTGCAATAGGCCCACAAGGCTTCAACTAACTACTTGTGCCACTATTGCTTGTTATTTTTGAGTGTCATTTTCAGTATTTGGATGAGAGTTTTGTTGAAAGCTTATGCTAAGTCATTTTCCCTCAGTTAGTTGATGGCATAATATCTCCAATCTATGATGTTTCTTCAAGAAAAGTTATTGATCTGGGTTCTCTTGAATGCAATACCATTATCAGATATAATTCATCGAGGCACTCTGAACCTATATACGATATGGTTCCTAAAAAATAAAGCTAAATTATCTCTAGAATCAACTTCGCCCATTTGGAAAAGTAGTCAGTGGCAACTAAGATAAACTAATGACCCTTGGAAGAAGAAGGACCAATTAGACCTACTATGTCGGTACCCCAACACTCGAATAGCCATGAGGCCTATGTAGGATGTAGAATGTTGGGTGGTTGGTGTAGGACCACACCGTGTATTTAACATTGGTGGCATCACCTAGTCATATCCATGCAATCTTTGATCATCGATGGCCAGTAGTATCTTAGTCTCTTGATCTTGGCTTTAATCTTCAGATCGGATTGGATGGCTCCACATAATCCTGAGTGTTCCTTGATCACGATCTTATGGGCTTCGGGCCTATCTATACAACATAACCACATATGATTGAAAGACTATCGGTACAAGGCACTATCCATAAGAGCATACGAATGTTCTCCTTACTTCATTTGATGGGCTTGAGACTTCTCTTGTGATATTATGCCTTTATTTAGGTAATCCATGAATGGTAGCCTCCAATCTAACTCCTCATATTTCTTGGCAATGGCAACCTCTCCTTAAAGAGAGTACTTTTTGATGAGTTCAATAGTAATAAGAGATAAGACTTATCTATTTTGGACAATTATTAATATGGACTCATCCTCTAGATAGATCAACTCCTTGGCAAGCTTGGCTAAAGCATATGCTTTGGCATTCTCTTCTTGAAGAATCTTATAAATGGTAACCTTTAGGATTTGGGCTAACAACTTCATGGTGTACTTATGGCAGTGATGGAGCATGGGCTTTATAACCTTATAGGACCTAGAAATTTGGTTGATAACTAGCTGAGAATCCCTAAAGATGTTGATGTTCTAGATGCTTAGAGTAACATCTAACTCTAGACTGAGAATCAGAGCCTCATATTCAACTTGATTGTTGGTCCAATGATTGGACAGATGTTATGAGAATCTCATCACATCGCAGTCTGGAGTTAAGAGAACTATTCTTACCCCTGCCTTTCCTAGAATAGTAGATTGTGGTTCTTCTCCTCTTTGAGAGGAAGCTGAACCATCAAAGTAAATTTCTTAGGGGTGAATGCTAGTATCCCCTAAGTTCATGAATTGTTCATCGGGGAGATCATCACTAAGCAGAGAGTCAGCAAGAAGCGGGTGTGTTGCTAAGAAATCTACTAGCACTTATCCTTTCACCACACAGAGGGGTACGAAGGTAATGTCAAACTGTGAGAGGATCATGGATAGTCCTGCCAACCATCCGGATAGCATCGACCATAGCATGAGATGCTGTAGTGGATTGATCCTAGAGATTAAGTTCACCTTATGAGGAGGCATGTATTGTTGTAGCTTTTGGGATGCAAAGATTAAAGCTAAGCAATGATTCTCAATGGGTGGATAATTAGCCTCAGTAGGGATTAGATCACGGCTGAGGTAGTAGAGTGCATTTTCCTTCCCTTCATCATTAGCTTGGGCAAACAAACAACTAAGGAAGTTGTCTAACGTAGTAGTGTAAAGTATGAGTAGCTTGCCCAGGATAGGGGCTCCTAGAACTGGCGACGTCATCAGGTAATGCTTCATGTCTTCAAAAGCAAGCTCACACTATTATCCTACTTGAACTTTGCATCATTTTTGACAAGTGTTGAGAATGGCTGACATCTTCCTGATAAGTTAGATATAAAGCATCTTAGATACTCCAACTGCCTTTAGAATGATCTAAATTGAGTTAAACTTTTAGGGGGTGGCATTTCTAATATCACCTTGATCTTCTCCAGTTCGATTTCGATTCCCTGGTGTCGAACAACAAACCCAAGGAATTTTTTTGAAGCAACTTTGAATGAACACTACAGGGGATTCATTTTGAGGTTAAATTATCTTAACTATTTAAAAATTACTCTCAAGTTAAAGAGATGGTCTTCCTCTTCTCTCGTCGGCATAGCACACGACTTGATGATGAATGAGTTTGTCAAAGATTCAAGTCATAGCACGCTGGTATGTAACATCAGCATTTTTAAAGCTGAAAGGCATTACCTTATAGCAATAGATTGCAATCAGGGTTTCTAAAGCAATATTTCTTTCATCTTCAGGGGCCATCTTTATTTGGTTATATCCAAATGAGCCATCCATGAAAGAAAAGACTGTATGAGTTGAGGCAATGTCCACCATTAGCTCTGGGATTGGTAGTGGAAATTTATCTTTTGGACATGCCTTTTTTAAATCCCTAAATCAATGTACATGTGAATTTGTACATCCTTTTTCTTAACTGGGATGACATTAGCTAAGCAGGTAGGGTATTTTTCTTCTCAGATGAAGCCTGTATCAATCAGTTTCTTGACTTCATAAATGACCTATTATTCTATGTCTAATCGCATGCGTTTAGGAGCTTGCTTGAAAGGGTTAGTAGTATACTCTATTGCTAGTTTATGGATTGCTACATCAGGAGCCAATCTAGTCATCTCTTCATAGCTCCATGTAAAATAGTCCTTAAACTCAATCAATAGCCTAACTAAGTCATTGGTTTTAATTTCATTCAACAAAGAACTGGTGTATGTCGGGTGTGGATCTTCTTAAGTTCCTAAGTTGATTTCTTTGAGCTCGTCGATGGTTGACTTGATCTCTTCTTCAAACTCTAGTGGTGCATCTTTGACTTCAAAATCATATGGTTAATCTAAAATTTCTAAGCATAGCTCCTCATATGAGTTAATGTGATTTGAAAAGAACCTATCATATTCTAAATGATTTGTGATGACTAAGCAGTAATCATCATCAATGACTGAACCCACTGTATTGAATCCTAATCTTAGTCTTGATTGAGAACTTTTACATTTGCTCATCCATATTCTTTCTAATCTGACCTGCACTTTGACCAAGTATGTGGGATTAACCCTTTCTTTGCTAAATTATGAACACAAGGCAAGTACCAATCAAAAGATAATTCTATTAAATCTTTATATGATTTATCCTTAAGTTATACATCAACTTCTTGACTTGGGGATCATGCTCCCAGAAAGAACCTCTGAGTCTTCACACTTATGGATGACTTAGGGGCTTCGTTAAGTACCAAACCCTCAGATTTTTAAGAGGAAAGTCAGGTTAGAGCAAATGTTCCCAACTGATGCTTAACTGTTTCACATATAGACTTGGCTACACTTATTCTTTGCTTTGGAGTCCAGTCTTCATCGCTATCTTGCTCAAGTATCACCTCCAAGGGAGTCTACTACTGAGAAGAGCTAGCTGGTGTGCTAACCATATAAGACTCATTCTATGAACTAGATCCTAAGTCTATATAGATAGCAGGTGCACTCATGGTAGCTGGGACATATCTTCTATTGGGTGGCCAATAAAAAGGTTTTCCATCCTTGGCATTGCCTCTGAACTAGCCTCTTCCTCTACTTGGTGGAGGTCAGGCCATCCTACCCATATGTTTGAATGGAGTAACGAACTATGGATAAAATCTATTATCAGGCTCCACTTCTTCCTCCAAGTCTATTTTTGCTCCATTTTTTTCTATTTTATTTTTTTTTTCTTTTCTTTTTCTTTTTCTCTTTCCTTTCCTTTTTAAATTTTTTTATTTTATTTTTAAAATTTGGCCAAGTAATAGACTTTGTTGATTTTGAGGGAGGTAGTAAGCCACATCCCGATATATGCGACCTCATGAACTCAAATGGCTTGAGATCTACTTTGACATAGTAGATGATCCCACCACTCACGAACTTCATACAATGATGTAGATGTGAGTCACTATAGCACCCAAGAGGGGTGGTGAATTGATATTAAAATTTAAAAGTTAAATCTTAAATTTTAAGTTTTAGTAGAAAATTAATTTTTTATTTTATAATGACAAAATACAATTCTTAATGCAACAAAAATAAAAGTAAAATAAAGTAAAGAGTGACAACAAGCACACAATTTTTATGTGGTTTGGCCAAACTCCAAAACTGGCCTACGTCCATGCCTAGCACCCCAAACTAGGAATCTACTAAATGCAAAATAGCTTACAAATAGTACTCTCCTATAACGGGGAGAGTACAACCCCTACAACAATATGTACTCTCCTACAAAGGGGTGAGTACAACCCCAATATAAATTTTAAGGCACAAAAAGAAAAATACAAAATAATAAATTTTGATAAAATATATCTCTCACAAATATACTAAGCTATCCAATTCAAAAAGTGATCTCACAACTTATAAATGATCACTTTACAACTTAAAATTTTGGCAAGATAAAATTCTCACTTAATATTGATAAGAAATAATAAAATAAATATTTTAAAGTGATCTTACTAAGATGTTTATGTTATTACAATTTGTTGACTAAAATAAAAAATGATTTCAAAATAAATTCACATTATTCTTTTACACAATAAAATAAATTTCAGCAAGGAATAATTTATTTTATTTTAACCAAAAAGTTGTTTTCAATTAATGCAAATGATCACAAAATACTTAAATAAAATTAGTATATGATAGATTTAAGTAGGCTAGTAAGCTTTTAATTTAAAAAGAGATATCTCAAAAATATGAAAATAATTTCAGCACAATAAATGAATTTAAAATGCTTAAAATATACTTCTAAAATAGATCTAAGAATAAATGATCTTTCAAATAAGACTAATGAAGAAATATTTCAAGAAAAGAAATTTGTAGGAAGATAAAAATTTCAACAAGTTGAAATAAATCCTACAAACTATCACAAGAGTTTTTCTCAAAAAAAATTATTGAAGAAACTTTGATGTTAAATATTTAGACTTTGATGTCTAAAGACTAATCCACCAAAAAATATAAATTTGAAAGAATAAATAGATGGTGAAAATAGTATGAACAATTAAAAAGGGATTAAGATCAAGAAAACAAACTCAAGTAATTTGAGAAAGCTTGCTTAGTTGAAGATGTTGAAGCTTCCAAACCAAGGATTTGATCTTGCAATATTTGGAGAACACTTGAAAGGAAAATCTAGCAAATTTTCTCTTAGATTTGCTGGAGGGATTTTGAATTTGAATGATGAATGCTTTCATGAAGAGAATGAGGGCTATTAATAGGTAAGAAGGTTATTTTGAATTATTTTAAAAAAATATATTATTATAACATCATTTTATCATATAATAATTTAATATTCAAAAAAATATAATTTATATTAAATAAATATTAAATTCAAACAGCCAAAATTTGGCTATTCACATGGGCAAGTCAAAAATAATCAAGTATGGCTTTGATATATTCAAAACATGTAGCATGCATTCATTATTAAAATCAACTAATGTTTGAAAAGTCATATTAAATTCAATTTTAATCAAATGTAGATCATGTAACCTATCAAATTAAAGGAAAAAAAAATCCAAGGAATCCATTGGAGATGAAATCACATATGAATACCTTGATTATAAAATGACTTTCGCTAAAATACAAAATTCCACATATTTTTGTTAATGTTTAAATATGACATTTAAATATTATGATATAATTTATATATAATCATACATATGTTAGCTATCATATACCCTTCAAATTAAATTAAAATATTCAATTATATTAAGTAAATAAAATAATTACACTTAATAGTAATAATTTTATTATCATTTATTATTTTGACAATTCAAATGCTATGTATGAAACATATAATTGAATGTTAAATGGATAGAGATTTATATAAATTGACCTCATTATCATTATTTAAAATAAATAAAAATAATTTATTAAGTTGTGAGCAAATTGATTCATGCCAATGAACTCATATGAATTTCTAAGATAGTTATAAATGCATATAACCTAAAATATTGTATCTTGAGCTTTACGTTATCCATTTTGATCTATCTTTCATTCTTCTATTTTTGCAATTTCTTGAAATATATTGTGAGATGTATTGGATATGTAATTAGCAATTAATATATCTGAATCACATAAAACATACATTAGAACATCCAAGCATTCATTTGTTATCATCAAAATTGATCGGATTGAACATGAGGCTCATTAAGCCAATAATCTCCCCCTTTTTGATGATGTCAAACTAATGTTGGGTATTCATTTTGATGACGGTGCAAATTGACCTTTATCACATTTTTTAAAAAAAAAATCTCTTTTATAAAAATTTATGTACAAGAGATGAATAATGTTGCTCCCCCTAAATGTATGCATGAAATAGACTTAATACTAACCAACATTTTACTCTTCTCCCCCTTTTGACAACATCAAAAGTGAGAACAAACTACATATAATTTTAAATATTAGGATCTAACATTCCAAGCATGCATCTTAAAGTACAAAAATGTTCTTCTAGTAATAGTTTTGTAAAAATATCTACAATTTGTAAATCGGTACTAATCAAATTAATATTAGCATGATCCCTAATAAAATGATGTCTAATTTCTATATGCTTGGTTCGTGAGTGCTGAATAGGATTTTTGGTCAATCTAATAGCATTAGTATTGTCACACTAAACTAGAATGTGATCTTGCTTAATACCAAAATCTTATCATTATTGCTTTAACTAAAGGACTTGAGCAACACAACTACCAACAGCTATGTACTCAGCCTCAGTAGTGGATAAAGCTACATAATTTTATTTTCTGGATGACCAAGACACAAGCAATGATCCTAAATATTGACATGTGCTTGATTTGCTATTTCTATCTACTTTACATCCAGTAAAATTAACATCAGAATAAGCAACCAAATCACATGATAGAAAAATTTTAGGATACCATAAACCTAACTTAGTAGTGCCTATCAAATACTAAAAGGTATGCTTGACTACTATTAAATAAGATTCTTTTGGGTTGGCTTGAAACGAGCACACAAACAAACAGCAAACAAAATAGCAGGCCTACTAGCAGCAAGGTATAAAAGTGAACCTATTATAATCCTATAAAGTTTTTGATCAATAAATTTTTCTAATTCATCTAAATCTAATTTTGTAGATGGGCTCATAAGAGTTTTACTAGATTTAAATCTTTTCATGTCAAACCTCTCAAGCAACTCATTTGTGTACTTGGTTTGACAGATGAATGTGCTATTTTCTTATTGCTTCACTTGAAGACTTAAGAAATAATTAATTTCTCCCATCATACTCATTTCAAACTCCTTAGACATCAAAGATGAGAACTCTTGGCACAAACTTCCAAATAATATATCATCTACATACACTTGTACCATAATCAAATATCATTTATGCTCTTAAGGAATAAGGTGGTATCTACTCTACCCTTTCAAAATCCATGATCTATCAAAAAGTTACTTAAGCTATCATACCAAGCACGAGGAGCCTGTTTTAAACTATATAATGCATTCTTTAATTTATACACATGATTTGGACAATCAAGGCTCTCAAATCTAGGTGGTTGCTCTACAAATACATCTTGGTCAATAAATCCATTCAAATATGCACTCTTGACATCCATTTGAAAAGTTTAAAATCCTTAAAACTAGCATAAGCAAGGAGTAACCTAATAGCTTCTAGTCTTGCTACGGGTGCAATAGATTCTTCAAAATCTATATCAACTTGTGTGTACCATCAACTTTTTTTCTTCGATCATCTCCATTTATTCCAAAGACCCATTTTGTTCCAATGACACTTTGATCTTGGGGTCTTGGGACTAATTCCCAAACATCATTTCTTACAAATTGATTAAACTCCTCTTCCATAGCAATAATCCAAAAATTATCTTTTAATGCATCTTCTAAATTTTTAGGTTCAACCTCAGATAAAAATGTTGAATGATCTACAACCTCTCTATGTGGTCATAACTCCTTTTGAAGGATCTCCTATAATTAGTTCCTTTGGATGATTTTTATTATATTTCCATTCTTTAGGCAATGAATCATCCACATTATCTTCTAAAGATATTTTTTAAAACTATCAATCTCTTCATCAATCACTTCATTTTTAATGGGATCAATTAAATTTTTATCAAAAATAGCATGTATTGATTCTTCTACAATCATTTTTCTCTTATTAAAAATTCTATAAGCTCTACTGGAAAGAGAGTATCCAAAGAAAATACCATCATATAATTTACAATCAAACTTACCTAAATGCTCTTTTCCATTATTCAAAATAAAGCATTTACATCCAAATACATCAAAGTGTTCAATCTTAGGCTTCTTTTAAAAAAATAATTCATAAGGTGTCTTCTTCAAAATTGGTCTAAAATAAATCCTAATCATCACATAACATGTAGTATTTACTGCTTCTACCCAAAAATATTTTAGCAATTTATACTCATTAGGCATAGATCTACTTAAATCAATTAATATTCTATTTTTTCTCTCTACTACTCCATTTTGTTAGGTAGTTCTAGGTGCAAAAAAATTATGTCTAATCCCATATTCATCACAATAATCCTCAAATAGTTTATTTTCAAATTTTCCACCATGATCAGTTTGAACCATATTAATCAAAAGAACTTGTTCTCTTTGAATAAATTTAGAAAACATTCTAAACTCACCAAAAATATCATCCTTGTAAGTTACAAACAAAACCCAAGTATATCTAGAGAAATCATCAACAATCATAAAACCATAATTTTTTCTACCTAAGCTAGTGGTACTAATTTAAATGAGTTTTTAGAATGCTTACCATGAATACATGCATCACAAACATAGTTTGAATGATAACTTAATTTAGGCAATCCAACTACTAAATCAAGTTTAGAAATTTTATTGAGTGTGTGCATGTTAATATGACATAGTCTCCTATGCCATAACCATATATCATCATGAGTGCTTTTAAAATAAAGTAAATTCAAATTCACATCATGGAAGCTATCTAAATCAATGACATAAATATTTTTATTTCTTTGTCCTACTAATAAAACATTTTTATTATTTTTTATAATACAATATGATGCATGAAATACTATATTTAAACCTTTATCACATAATTGACTAATAGAAATTAAATTATGTTTTAATCCTTTCTAGAAAACTTTATCTAAAGTGATAGAATTCTTACAAATAGAAATGATCTTTCCCTTTGCATTATCTCCATATGTAACAAATCCTCCATCACTTGATTCTAAAGTTGTGAATTTATCTTTATATCCCGTCATATGTCTTGAACATCTACTGTCCAAGTACCACATGCCTTCTTTGATTTTGCTTTGAAGGCATTTCTACAAAAAAAAAATCACATGTTACATTTTGGAACCCAAACATGTTTGGGTGCACATTCTAAATTTGAAGCAAGATATCTAGCATGTGTGGTTTGTGTAGTGCTTGTACCTTTTGGTACTCATACATAAGATGATTGCTTAGTGTTTTATATTTTATGTGCATAGCAATCAAGTGAAATATGCCCTTTTCTATCACAATAGTTGCACCACACATTAGTTTTTTCATATGGCTTAGTACGATAATTAAAAGGTATATGAGTGGGATGTGTATGATGCAAATAATTTTTATTAAATGTTTTACTTGATGAGACATTATAATGAACTTGTGATTTCAAATATAATTCTAATCTTGCTTTTAAAAAGATATTCTCTCTTTCAAGTTAACATACAAGTAAGGAACAATTTAATAAAGAATTATTTTTAGTTTTTAAATTATCACATTCATTTTTTAAATCACAAAAATGCATATCTAAATTTTTATGTTCTTTTTCTAAGGTTTTGTATTTTCTTTTTAATTTTTTATATTCAATAACTAAGTCATTAAAAGCATCATCTAATTCATCATACGATATATCATTACATACCTCTTGAGAATCTAAGCAAATCCTCCATTTTCCTTAAGACATTTGTTGTCCTCTTCATCAGATGAGCAAGTACTTGATTCATTTGAGTCTGGATTGGCCCATAAAGCCTTCTTCTTCTTCTTATGGTACTTTTTCTCCTTCATATTTTTTTCTTCTTTCTACATCAATCTCTTTCTTCTTTGATTCAACAAGTTTGACAATCACCTCTTATGTGTCAAGCATTTTACAATGGTAGCAAATGATCCCTTCACTACAAGAAATTCTTAGTTTGAAATTTATAGTTTTAGATTTTTATACCTTTGATTCTTCTTCCTTAGCAAGTTCCCAAGCCTTTTGGATAAGCATACCTCATCACTATCACCATCAGCTTGAGGTGTTATGCTCATCACTATCATCAACTTGTAATGCAATGGCTTCCTTTCTCCTTCTCCTTTTTTCTTTGAGTTATCCATCTTATCCCTTTGAGCAATAACTTTATTCATGTGCTATCAAAGAACCCAAAAGTGATCAAGTGGATAAGTAGATAAATCCTTAGCTTCACTAAGTTGTTACTTTAGCTTCCCATTCTTTTGGAAGACATCTAAGAATCTTATAGACTAAGTCTTGATTCTATATGTTTTCCAAGAGAATACAATGTGTTAATTATTTTCATGAATCTAGTATACATATCAAATAGATTGAAAGGAGACATGAAATAACTCATATTCATGAACAAGTCTATTTATGTGAGCATCTAACTTCACTAGTTCCTTCATAAGTTATAATGAGTTTATCCCTTATTTCTTTTTTGTTTTAACATAGAAATTTTCATGTAATCATCGGTAATAAAGCATATGTAAAGTATTACAAGCCTAGCATTTAATTCATCAAGTTCTTTTCAACTACCCATTCCTCAAAAGTTTTTCTACTTTAATGCCATTTACTTCTAATGTATGTATGATATTGATGTGTCAACATATACCACATACCGCATCTTGACCTCTTAAAATGTACTAATTCTATTTTTCCAATAATCAAATGGTACACTATCTAAAGAGAGGTCAAGTGGATTGTCCCTCTAGTAGTGAACCCTTTGGGAAACCCATAATGAAAAGATCTACTCTTGAATGTTAAGCCAATGTGCCTAGCCTCTAATGCCAATTGAGTCACTATAGCCAAGAGGTGGGGAAAGTGAATTGGTGATATTAAAATTTTAAAGTTAAATCTTTAAGTTTTAGTAGAAAATTAATTTTGGTTTTATAATGACATGCAATTCTTAATGAAGCAAAATAAAAGTAAAGTAAAGAGAGACAACACATAATTTTATGGTTCAAACCCCAAAATCGCCACATCCATTCAGCCACCCCTGCTAGGAATCCACTAAATGCAAAATAGCTTACAAATAGTACTCTCCTATAATGGGTGAGTACAACCCCTACAACAATATGTACTCTCTTACAAAGGGGTGAGTATAACCCCAATATAAATTTTACTGCATGAAAAGAAAAATACAAAATAATAAATTTTGATAAAATATATCACTCACAAATATACCAAGCTATCCAATTCAAAAAGTAATCTCACAACTTATAAATGAGCACTTTACAACTTAAAATTTTGGAAAGATAAAATTCTCATTTAATATTGATAAGAAATAATAAAATAAATATCTTAAAGTGATCTTAATAAGATGTTTATGTTATTATAATTTATAGACTAATATAAAAAATGATTTCAAAATAAATTCACAATATTTTTTTGCACAATAAAATAAATTTCAGCAATGAATATTTTATTTTATTTTAACCAAAAAGATGCTTTCAATTAATGCAAATGATCACAAAGTACTTAAATAAAATTTGTATATGATAGATCTAAGTAGTCTAGTAAGCTTTTAATTTAAAAAGAGATAGCTATCAAATATGAAAATAATTTCAGCATAATAAATTAATTTAAAATGCTTAAATATACTTCTAAAATAGATCTAAGAATAAATGATCTTTCAAATAAAACTAATGAAGAAATATTTCAAGAAACCAAAAGAAATTTGTTGGAAGATATAAATTTCAAAAAGTTAAAATAAATCCTACAAACTATCATAAGAGTTTTTCACAAAAAAATTATTTAAGAAACTTTGATGTGAAAAATTTAGACTTTGATGTCCAAAGACTAATCCACCAAAAGTATAAATTGGAAAAGAATAAATAGATGGTGAAAATAGTGAACAACTAAAAGGGATTAAGATCAAGAAAACAAACTCAAGTAATTTGAGAAAGCTTCCTTAGTTGAAGATGTTGAAGCTTCCAAACTAAGGATTTGATCTTGCAATATTTGGAGAACACTTGGAAGGAAAATCTAAGAAATTTTTTCTTAGATTTACTGGAGGAATTTTGAATTTGAATGAGGAATGCTTTCATGAAGAGAATGAGGATTATTTATAGGCAAGAAGGTCATTTTGAATTATTTCAAAAATATATTATTCTAACATCATTTTATCATATAATAATTTAATATTCAATAAAAAATATAATTTATATTAAATAAATATTAAATTTAAACAGCCAAAATTCAGCTATTCACATGGGCAAGTCAAAAATAATCAAATATGACTCTTAATATATTGAAAGCATGTAGCATGCATTCATTATTAAAATCGCCTAATGTTTGAAAAGTCATATTAAATTCAATTTTATTCAAATGTGGGTCATGTAACCTATCAAATTAAAGGAAAAATCCAAGGAATCCATTGAGATGAAATCGATATGAATTCCTTGATATAAAATGACTTCTAAAAAATACAAAATTTCCACATATTTTTGTTAATTTTGAAATATGACATTCAAATATTATGATATAATTTATATATAATCATACATATGTTAGTTATCATATAACCTTTAAATTAAATTAAAATATTCAATTATATTAAGTAAATAAAATAATTACACTTAATAGTTGTAATTTTATTATCATTTATTTTTTTGACAATTCAAATGTTATGTATAAAACATATAATTGAATTTTAATTAGATAGAGGTTTATATAAATTAACCTCATTATCATTATTCAAAATAAATAAAAATAATATGTTAAGTTGTGAGCAAATTGATTCATGCCAATGAACTCATATGAATTTCTAAGATAGTTATAAATGCATATAACCTAAAATATTGTATCTTGAGCTTCACATTATCCATTTTGATCTATCTTTCATTCTTCTATTCTTGCAATTTTCTCAAACATATTATGAGATGTATTGGATTTGTAATTTGCAATAAATATATCTGAAATACATAAAACATACATCAGAACATCCAAGCATTCATTTATTATCATCAAAATTGATCGGATTGAACATGAGGCTCATTAAGCCAATAGTAGGGATGATGGAACTATGTTGTTCTCATGTATCCATGGTCTCCCAAGCAAAGCATTGAAAGATGTATTTGAGTCTATAATGTGAAACTTTACTTCGGTGTTCCAATCATCTATCTCCAAGGGCAACACTATGGAGCCTAAGGCCTATTGACCTCACTTTTGGAATTCATCTTAGACTTAAAAGTCTTCTATACACTAAGACTTCCCTAGTCATAAGACACTTCTAATTAGCACTTAACCTAAGATTAAAGACTTAGAAAGGGTTAACCATAGGATTAGATTATGCCTTAGGGATTAGGATAATCCACCTACCCTACAACCCAAATCTAATCCATGTTCACGTTCTCAAACAAAACCTCAAGTTCAATTCAAACATCAAATTCAAATCCAAATCCAAACAAAAATTCCAAAACCAAATGATTGAATCCCATGATATAATCAAAACTTGAAATCCTTCCTAAGCCATATGACCTATACCATGGACATAGATAAATCTTAATCCAAATCAATCCAAAATCAATTGATTTTCTCATAATCAATTTATATCTTCAATCATCTTCTTAAATATAAATTAAATCTACATTCAAATAATCAAAACTAAATCAAACTAAATCAAATTAAATTAAAATTCCTGAGCCATATGACCTATCCCATGGACTTAGCCAAATCTTAATCCAAATCAAGTAAAACTCAATTGATTTTCTCACAAATCAATCATATTTTTAATCATCTTCAAAAATTTAAATGAAATATACATTTATATCATAAAAAATAAATCAAACCAAATCAAAATCCAAACATAAGCCACGTGACCCAACTCCATGGGCTTAGCCAAATTCCTTCATTCCAAAACCCAAATTCAATTGATTTTCTCATGAATAAGTCACACATTCAATCATATTCATAAATATAAATGAAATCTATAATCATCAAGCCAAACCAAAATCAACCCAATTCAAACCCAACTTAACCCTTTTGACTTGAAATGCTCAAATGAACCAAAGCCCATTTGCCCCAAGCTACTGTACTGAATTTATATATCAATCCCAAAATCCAAGCTCAATACGTAACCGAACGAAGTACAATCAAAATCAACTAAACCTTGGTCCACTTGACCCAAAGTGGTAATTTGACTTATTTGAGCCAAGTTCTAATCCTACCTAAATTGGATTGAACCAAGCCCATCAAAACCTCCATCATGATTGTTGATCACCCTAAGTTGATCAATTATCATAAATTTGGTCAAACAACTCAACTTGGTCATTTGACCAAGTCAACCCCTTAACCCATATGAACAAAAACTAGCCAAATTACAACTTAAGCCAAAACAATTGAAACTAATGATTCATACCAAATCAAAATTAATATTTGAAAATGACTTGACCTACAATTGATTCAAACAAAACCCAGTTGGCCCTCTTGACCCAAGTTGACCAAATTTACCTAAAAGACCAAATTGGTTCAAATCAAAATATAAACCAAATTGATTGCAACTAATGGCTCAAGTTCATTCCAAATTGATTATTGAACTTGACCAAAGCCTTGATTGGACCCAATTCACCTACTTAGCCTAAATTGACCTAAAGGTTCAAGTTGGCCTAAATCAAAACCAAATCCAAATTAATTGAAATGAAAGCCTACAATCATCTTTAATTGCTCAACTAATCCCAAACCAACACCCAACCCAAGCCAATTTAGCCAATTTGGTCAAATAGGTCAACTTAACCCATTTGACCCAAATGAATTCAAATGAGCCAAAATCAAATCTAAGCCAAACTAAACCAAACCAATTGAACCAAAACATCCCAAATGATCATATGAACTTGACCTAACCCTTGGTTTGACCCAATTTGACCAATTGGTCAACTTGACCCAACCTAACCTACTTTGACCTAAATGAGTCAATATGAGTCAAACCTAACCAAATCAACTCCAATTGACTTGAAATTTGGGCTAACCTACTTTTGGCTCATTCAAATCTGCCCAAATAAAATCAAATGCCAAATGATCATTCTATCCTTGGGTCAAGGGCATCACATGAGATAAATAACTAATATAAGTGGTCATTTCCATTCTTTGGCCACTTGGTGCTCTCCCAATGGTCCACATAGGCACCTAGGACATTGCCCAACATGACCCATGAGAGGTGAAATCACCTCACCCTCCCCAATGGAGCATTTGAAACCCATAGGACACCCATGATTCCTCCTTGGCAGCCACCTCCACACCTTCAACCAACAAAGCCGAGCCAACTCTTCTCCTCCCTACCATCCATAACTGGCCAATAGAAGCCAAACCTGATCCCACCATCTGATAAAGATGAAGGGGTGTATACAACCCCTCATTTCCAGTCAAACACACATAAAAATCATTCCTCATAGCCCTAGCTGTCCAAGATGAGCTATTAGAGCCATTTTCCAAGCTCCATCGCTTAATCCTCAATCAAAAAATTCCTTTCTCATTCGTTTTGAAATAAGACTACCATTTTTGACCTAATTTCTCCATTTTTTTATCAAACTAAAATTAACTTTGCACGCACCTTCCCTAGGCCTCATCGAGCAAGTACAAATCATCTCTCAAGCTTCCCAAGCACCGAAGGTGGAACTTTGATCAAAGCTGAGCTCCAAATCATCAGTTTGTGACCTTCCAAGCGAAACGTCGAGGAATTGATCCAATTGTTGCTCAATAGGGCTTCATCTTTACTAGATGAAGCTTCCTCAATCATTCAATCCACTAATCTTGAGCTCTGGTGAGGTATGCTTCCAAAACTAATCCTTAGGCAAAAATGGGTTGGAGCTTTTTGAAGAAAACTCACATCTCATGTGACCTTGACCGTTGGATCCCCTCCGATCTATGTCGTGAATGTGTGGGATCCTTTTGGAGTTGATCTGAGCTCAGGTAAGCTCGGATCAAGTGAGCAATGGCAGACGGACTCCATTCTCCCTCACTCACGTGATGTTAGATCATGCACTATCCATTTTGTATGTTTAAAATTGATGGTTATGATTAGATCCACTAGATAGATCTGAAATAAGTTTATTAATCGTATCTTAGATTAGATGATGAAATGTTCACCGCCACATAAAACCGATAAGTTTTAAGTAAATCCACTAAAAAAAAGTTAACCTAAAAAAATTAGGCTTTAATAGTTTAATTAATCAAATAAATACTTCTAAAAATCATAAAACATCATAGAGAAATTAAAAATTTCAAATAAATACTCATTTTAAATGTATTTCAAAGGAGAATTAATTAAAAATGATCTTAACTAATTTTGAACAAGAATTAAGGTTTAATAGAAAAATTAATTAGCTTAATTATCCAAAAAAATAGTAAATTTAGTGTCCTTATCCATAGATACAATGCTCTACTAAAGAGGAGCTAAAAATAAGAGGTGGTAAAAGCGGAGGACTTGGACTCAAATGGTAAACTCTACCTAACAAATAAACGTTGTTGGGCTATCACCCTCCTCAAGCTATCCTTTGCAACATACAAATCTTCCTTGGTGTTGGTGGTTTGAGCTACTTAACTAAAAAGCTTCTTGATCTTAGAAATAATCTTCTTTTGAGAATGGAGATATCCTAACAAGTCTAAGAGGATAAGTATCCCCAAGGATTACAAAAACTGGATGGTTGTTCTAATAAGTATTCCTGGGATGACTATACTCTCACTTATTCAACTTGTAATAAAGCTAGTCCTTCAAAGTGAAACCCTAAGATATGGCCTAACATGCAATAAATTATAATCATCACTCTAAACTTAAAGATCTTATAAACTAAAGTTAGGTTACTTTAAGAGATTCTTAAAGATTTTCCTAACTACCTCCCTCTTGATTAAATATAGCTTCATCAATCTATCAGCAAGAGTAGGTGGAAAGTAGCTATCTTGTGATGGATATGAATAGTGCTAGAAGGTGGTCAAAATGGTCGATATGGCAATCTTATGATATGAGGTGGTGGCAAAGGATTGAGCTAAGTATCTCAAACTAAACTGGATAGTTGCTTCCCACCATTGACACAACTATCGCTTTTCTCAAACACCTCTATGACTGCCAAAAAATAAAGCAAATGCTTCCTCTTATAGGCTAGCCTCCTTGTTGATTAATTTCTCAAATGTTTTGATGGTAAATCCCTTAAGCATGAAGGCAACGAGGCCATGGATATTCTTGAGATGAATCTCAATGGCATGCTATTCAGACAACTGTGGTTCATATTTCATGCTCAGGTTGTGCCACCTAAGAATGTAATCAACAAGGGACTTGTTGAGTTTCTATTATAAAAATTTACATCACCTCTAGCTAAAGAAACCTCTTTATGAAGAGGTGCTCTAACTCAACAAAAGTCTTCATTGAACCGTATCTAAATCAAATGCAAACCTATGCTAATGAAAGGAAGAGGAGTGCATAACCATAAAAAATAAATCAATTTAAAGTCAATGTGTTATTGTGGGTTTGCACTACCATCAAAGATCTTGAAGGATGGTGGCACAAAACCCTAAATATAATAAAAACTAAATAAAAACCTAAACCTAAAAAATAAACCTAAAAATAAATAAAATAAAAGCTAAACCCTATACCAAAAAAAAATTTAGACCTAAAATAAACAAAATAAAATAAACATAAACCTAAATTAAAATAAATAAAACCTAAACCTAGACCTAAAATAAACTAAACCTAAACCCTAAACTAAATAAAATTAAATAAACTAAAAATAAACCTAAACTAAACTAAAAAAACCTAAAACCTAAAACTAAACTAAATAAAATAAAACCTAAAATATAAACCTAAATAAAAAACCTAATTCCTAAACTAAAAAAAAAAACAAAATAAATAAACATAAAATATAAATTAAAATAAATAAACCACACCTAAACCTAAACCCTAAAATAAATAAAATTAAATAAATTAAAAAAAACCTAAACCTAAACTAAAAAATACCTAAAAAAACTTAAAACCTAAAGCTAAATAAATAAACTAAAAACCTAAATATAAACCTAAAAATAAAAAATAAAACCTAAACCTAAAAAACAAAATAAAAATAAATCTAAGCTAAAAAAATAAACATAAACCTAAACCTAAACTTAAAATAAACTAAATAAACCTAAAATAAAAATAAAACCAAAAAATAAATAAACAAAACTAAATAAAAAAAAAAATAAAATAAACCAAAAAATAAACTAAATAACCTAAACATACTTTAAATTTAAAAAAAATAAACCCTAAACCCTAAATCTAAACCTAAACCCTAAATTATAAAACTAACTAAACCCTAAACTAAACCTAAACCCTAAACTTAAAAAACCTAAACCCTAAACCTAAATAAATAATAAAAATAAACCTAAACTAAACCTAAACCTAAACTATAAACCCTAAACTAATAAAAACTAACCTAAACCTAATAAACCAAATAAAATAAAATAAACTATAAAATATTAAACTAAAATAAACTAAATAAACCTAAAACTAAACCCCTAAACCCTAAACCTAAAACCTAAACCTAAATAAAAAACCCTAAACTAAACTAAATAAATACTAAACTAAATATAAACCTAAACTAAACTGATAAACCTAAAATACTAAAATATAAACATAAAATACCCTAAATAAACCTAAACTAAATAAAATAAAACTAAACTAAATTAAACCTAAAAATAAATAAATAAACCTAAACCTAAATAAAATAATAAAATGAAACAAAATAAAAACCTAAACTAAAACTTAAACCTAAACCTAAAAATAAAATAAAATAAACTAAAATAAAATAAATATAAACCTAAACTAAAAAATAAAAATAAACCTAAAATAAAATAAAACTAAAAAAATAAAATAAATAAGCCTAAAAAAATTAAATAAAACCTAAAAAATAAACCTAAAATAAACCTAAAAATAAATAAAATAAAACCTAAACCCTAAACTCAAAAAATACACTAAAAAAAAAATAAAATAAAACAAAATAGACCTAAACCTAAACTAAAATAAATAAAACCTAAACCTAATCTTAAAATAAACTAAGCATAAACCAAAACCTAAACTAAAAAAATAAAACAAAAATAGAAACCTAAAACCTAAACCTAAAAAAATAAAATAAAATCCTAAACCTAAACCTAAAAATATAAAATAAAAATAAACTAAAAATAAAACTCAACTAAAAAATAACCTAATCCCAAACCTAAACCTAAAAAATAAAAAATAAACTAAAATATAAATAAATATATATAAAGATAAACTAAATAAAAAATAAAATAAAATAAAATAAACTAAAATAAATAAAAACTAAAAACAAAATAAACCTAAAATATACTTTACTTATTAAAACCATAAACCCTAAACCCTAAACCTACAACCCTAAACTTACAACCCTAAACCCTAAACCCTAAACCCTAAAAAACTATAAACCCTAAACCCTAAACCCTAAACCCTAAACCCTAAAAGCATAAACCCTAAAACCCTAAAACCTAAAACCTAAATCCTAAACTCCAAACCCTAAGTCCTAACCCTAATCCCTAAACCCTAAACCCCAAACCCTAAAACTAAACCTAAAGTAGCTAAATAAATTTAAAAATAAACATAAACACTAAAACCTAATAAACCTAGACCTAAACTTAAGCAATAATAAGAACTACAAGAACATAAAACCAACTAAGCTCAAGATCTAAACTAAATAAATGGTTAAAAAATAAAGGTTACAATGGTGGAGGGAGAGATTGGGATTTGATGGCGATCCTACTCAAAAATGGTTCTAAAACTAGAAATAAGAATGGTCGATCAAACGCTTATGGAACTAAACGGTAGAGATGGTTCTACTCTAAAATTTTGATTTTCATGTGTTCAATCTATGTCATCATTTGTGTTTTAGAAAACTTGGGGTACTACTTAGTTGATGAAATTGAAAAGAAGAAATGTTGAATCAGAATTTGTTCTCTATTTTAAAAAAAACTTTAAACTTTAAACTAAAACTTAAATCCTAAACCTAAAACTTAAACCCTAAACCCTAAACCCTAAAAAGCTAAAAACCTAAACCTAAACTAAATAAAACCTAAAAATAAAATAAATAAATAAACACAAACCAAAATAAAATAGAAAGATAAAATAAAATAAAAACATAAACTAAAACCTTAACCTAAACATAAACCTATACCTAAGAAAAATAATAATAAATAAAAGCTAAGATAAAATAAAATAAATAAAAGCCTAAACTAAACTAAAAAAATAAAAAATAAAAATAAAATAAATATAAAATAAACCTAAAATAATATAAAATAAAAAGCTAAATTAAAACCTAAACTTATAAAATAAACCTAAAAATAAATAAAAATTAAAACCTAAACCTTAAGCCAAAAAAAAACAAAACCTAAAATAAATAAATAAATAAATCTAAACCTAAACTAAAATAAAATAAATTAAAATAAATAAAACCTAAACCTAAACCTATACTAAACAAAATAAAATAAACTAAAAATAAACCTAAACCTAAACTAAAAAATAAAACCTAAAAATCTACCCAAAATAAAAACTAAAACCTAAACCTAGAAAAATAAAATAAAAATAAAAATCAACTAAAAAATAAACCTAAACCTAAAAAATAAACTAAAATAAAAAAACCTAAACAAAAATAAATATACTTAAAATAAATAAACTAAACTAAATAAAAATAATAAACCAAAATAAAAATTAAAATTAAAATAAACTCAAATAAAGAAAAAATAAACTAAATAAACCTAAACCTACCCGTTTACTTAATTTAAAAAAAAACCTAAACCCTAAACCCTAACTCCTAAACAATAAATCTTAAACCCTAAACCCTAAATCCTAAATAATAAATCTGAAATCCTAAACCCTAAACCCTAAAACTAACTCTAAACCCCAAACCCTAAACCTACAACCCTAAACTAAATAAACTAACCCTAAACCTAAACCTAAACCCTAAACCTAAAACTAAACACTAAACCCTAAACCCTAAACCTAAAACCCAAAACTAAACCTAAACTAAAACCTAAACACTAAACCCTAAACCCTAAACCCTAAATCATAAAACCTATAACTAAACCCAACCCTAAAACCATAAACCCTAAACTAACACTAAACCCTAAACTATAAACTAACCCTAAACCCTAAGAATGTGGAAAACCTTGATGGTAGGAACATTATCAATAACTGGCCTAGATCTGAGGGAAGGAAGAGGCGGGATTATCATAGTGGTGGTCTGGAGGTGGATATGGAGGTGGTGGTTTGAGCAGTGGTGGTTTTGGAGGCAAGAGGAGTGATGGAGATTACAGCCATGGTGGTGGTGGAGGGAGAGATCGGGGATATGATGGAGGATCTCGCTGCTCGAGTGGTAGGGTTGGTTCTGATGGAAATTGGAGAAAATGAAGAATGGTTGATCTGATATGCTGCTTATGAAACTATGTCTTTATAGTAAAGACGATTCTACTTATCTAGGGTTTTTGATTTGGTCTATGGGTGCTCATTTTTTATTTATGTCGTCGCTTATGTCTTAGAAAAGTTGGGGTGCTACTTGGTTGATGAAATCAAAAAGAAGAAATGTTGAATCTGAATTTGATCTCTGTTAAAAGAAATGTTAAACTCTAAACCCTAAACTAAAACATAAACCTTAAACCTAAAACCTAAACACTAAACCTTAAACTCTAAACCCTAAGCCCTAAACCCTAAAAATCCTAAACCCTAAACATTATACCCTAAACCCTAAACCCTAAACCCTAAGCCATAAACCATAAAACCTAAAACCTACAACCTTAAACCCTAAATCCTAAACCCCAAACCCTAAACTATAAAATCTAAAACCTAAACTCACCTTAAATCGTAAACCTTAAAACTTGAATAAAAATGTCATTAAGAGTAGATCTAAAGAATGACCTAATCATAACATAGTTATGGTAGCTAAAGAAAATGTCTTCAAGAGACTTTCCCTTGATAATTAGAGATTTAAATTCCCTAAATCATATTATAATAAAATATATTGTAATGTAATGTAGCATCATATATTTGAGCATGTAGTGATTTATTTTTGGATGTTATAAGATATTTTGAAATATTTTAGTATATTATGGTATTGTGCCCTATAGTCTATATTAATATAAATCACAAAATATTCATTTAATAAATTAGATGATGAAATTTATTAAATTTGAAGTGGGAATTAGGTTGTAGTTCCAAAGGTGCTATACTTGTAGTTAAAAAAGTAAGATTTTATGTTCAAAATAAATATTATATGTTGTAGCATAGTATAACATCATATATCATAATATATTATTCTACATTTTAAATTCTTTTAGTATTTTACAAACATAAATGAGCTTACACTAGCATTATTATTTATAAAAATTTTGATTTAGACTTTAAAATGGTGGAATTTTGGCCAAATTCATAATAGTAGAGCATTGTATCATAATATATTATTTCAATTTAAAATATGTAGTGATATGACAAAAAATATATAGTTTTTATTATTTAGACTAATTTTATAATTTTTTGTCTTAAGCAATCCCTTGTGATGTGATATGCAATATAATATAATATAATATGTTATAGTGAATTAAAATATAGGTTGCCATAACATAGTGTAGCATCATGCATTATAGCATACTATTATGGATTACTACTTATTGATTAGCATATTTTGATTTATTATAGTATGATGTAGTATAATTTGTTCTAGTATAATTTATAAAAAAACTAATTTATAGGCTGAGATGACGGGATTTGGCCAAATTTCAAGTAAGCTTTAGGGAACATCATGCTATGGTGTCATTTAATCAAAGAATGAAATTTTGCATTCAAAATAAATGTTCATTTTTCAACCAAATTTTATAATTTTTTCTTAAAGTGATTCATTTTAAGGTGTAATGTAACATAATATATTATATGAAAGAATATTAAAATATAATGTACATAACAATATAAATTCACACATATATGAATGTGGTGGTGTGTTACTACTATTATTGTACATTTTAGTATGTTTTACTTTTGTTATAATACAGGTCAAAACTCACAAAATGTTAATTTGAAGGTTGAGATGGAAGAATTTGGCCAAATTCATGGCACACACCAAGAAGCAACACCAAAATTATGCTATTTTATACCATTTCTAATAGAAAATAATAATTTTACATCCAAAATGAACATTATTCATATTTTGAGAAAATTTTGTTATTTGTTCCTTTTAAGTGATTCTAATGAGGTGTAATGTTAGATAATATATTATATTAAATTATAATATAACATCATATATTATAATATAATATAGTGTTAATTCACACTATAATATGTTTAGCATGATATTGTATAATTAGTTTGAGCTTGCACCATTATAAATCATAAAATGTTGATTACAATGTTAAGATGATGTAATTTGAATGAATACATTATTAGGCTTTTGGTTGAAGTATTAAAGGTGTGCATAAGAAAAGAAATAAGATTTGATAAGAATTCCATGTCAAGGACATGGAGGGAGATCTGGTAGGGGGTCACACATGCATTGGACATGACATGTGAGGGGTCTATGTCGAGGACATAGAAGAATAAAATCTACTAGGGATAAGGTTTCAATTTTATTTGATTATATGATTTGTGGAAAGAAGATCCACTAGGGATAAGAATCTATAATCCACCAGGGATTAAGATTGAATCAACTTTAAATTTTTTTTGTTTTAATTGATGTGGAGGCATAACTACTAGATATATGGGCAGTCCACTGGGACAGTATATGAACCTTCCACTAGAATAGGTTCATCCACTGGATTGGGATTTGAGTTTGATTTCATAGATTTGTTTGGGGATGTTTCTGCTAGGGATAAGAGTTTGGTTGGACTTCTTTGATTTAGACTCTACTAGGGGAGTTGGTTTAATATGGGTCCACTAAAGAGGTTGGTTTTGAATTTGATTTGTTTGCTTGATTTGATTATATAAGATTCGGGGCTCTATTGGGGAGAATGGTGAGATTTATCTCCATTGGGGAAAATTAGATTGGGTTTAATTTAATCTGAGTTAATGTATGGACCTTGTTAGTGTGTGATGGACCCAATGAGAAGGGGCTATATCAGCCTTGAATTACCTCAGGTTTACAAATCCAAAGGGATAGTCATCTACAGTAGAGCCCAACAACCTGGGGTTGCCTTTCGGTGCAATGTAAGAAAGAAGGCATAGAAGAATTACATCTTCTAAAGTGAGGAACAATCGATGGGGTGACATGTTGGAGGCACAATAAATCGAACTTGACCTAGGGCTACTACTAAATGAATGTCGTTTGGGACTTATGTCAAATTAAAAGTAGCCAGGATTAATTGTAACTTAATTTCATGTGATTTGGTATTATTTGTTTGGTTTAGTTTGATTTCAAATTGAGGGAATATTCATTAGGGATGTGAGCTAGATCAAATTTGATAGATTTAATTTATGGACCATGTTAGTGTGCGATGGACCCACTGAGAAGGGGCTATCTCAGATTTATCCTATCAAAATTTAGAAATCCAAAGGAATAGTCTACGGGGGAGCTAGCCAACCTAAGGGGTTTGGTGCACTTATTATGCTAGAGAAGGCATAGCACTTACATCTTCTAAATAGGAACAACATCTTGACCTCGGTAGCATAATAAATCAAACCCTACATAGGAATGACTACTGAGTGAATGCTGCTAGGGACTTATATCAACTCAACATTAGTCAGGTGATTCCTAAAGGGAGTTTTTCTAACACTGCCATAAAGATAGGATACCTGTTTGGGAAAAGTTACCACTAAGGGTGTCCTCCTCTAATGTGAATATATATATATATATATATATATATATATATATATATATATATATATATATATATATATATATATATATATATATATATATATATATATATATATATATTGGTGTGAGGACCACAGAAGGCCTTTGACCTATCTCAAATTTACTGGACCAAGGGAGAATCTGCATATGCATAGGATGGATTCTCCAACCACATGGGTGGTTACTAGGAAAGGGAACCATCTAATAGATAGAAACCCGGTATCTAAATTGCAAAAGGACGTAAATCATATATAGTGCCCATGTGCTGGGCTATCGAGCCCTAAAAAAAGCCTATAGGTGTAATGATGGCTAACTCAAGGAGAAAACATAAAGACTTACATCCATGAGTGGTGTATCCTAAGGTGTGAGAACCAACCAACCTAAAGTGTGTATCTCAACATAGAGAACCAACCAACGTAAGGTGCCGTGTAATGATCAATCTAGAAAGAAAGCATGTAGGCTTACAACTTTCCAAGCAGAACTGATCATTGGGATAGTCTGTCATCAGCGAAATATATGCTTTCTAACCTAGAGTGACTATTAAGCGGGGAGCCCTAAGGAAGGACTAGACCCAGACTTAAAGAAGTCACGAGGGAAGGAGCTAATTAGGGGACTTATCCTAAACCTCAAATATACTTGACCCAATCAGTGCACGAAGGCTAACCCAAGAAGAAAGCATAGCAGACTCACATCTTCTTAAATGATGCCAACATGAAGTAGCTTACCGACCACATAGTAAGGCCTACCAAACTAACATGGTGCTCATCATTATGTAGTTGGCAAGTAAGGAAGGAAAGTGTAGCTGACTTCCATCCTCCAATGCCAGAAGACCACTGGGGTGACACACTAGCAAGGTAACACATCAGCCCAACCTAGAGCAGCTACTATGTGAGTGTCATTGGGGGTGTTATCTCAACTCAGAGTATCCTGAGATAAAAGATAATTGTTTATTTTATATGTTTGTGCATAGTTTATGTTTGTGTTATGTCGATGGAGGATAGGATACTTCTCAAGTTCCATACACCTACCCTAAACACATCATGGTAGATTTGCAAATAAGAATATTTCAACATGGAACAGATTGAATTTGAAATGGAATTATTATTGATGATAATTATTTTCAAATATAATTTATAATATTTTTTTAAGTAGAGCCTATTGAATGGAAGCATTGGGCGGTCTCCCTTATGATTAAGAAGCTGATATGATCCTCTTTGGTAGGCCTTCTTTATGGCAAAAGGGCCTTCCCAAGTGGGTTCAAACTTGCCTCCCATCTTACCATGGACAACAATCTATCTCCTTAAAACTAAAATAAGCTCTCCTACTTGAAAAGCTCTAGGACTAAACAACTTATTGTGAGCTTAAATCATTTTAGCTTTGTACAACTCGAGGTTTTGGCATGCCCTGCACATCTCTCCCAAACCTTGAGCTCTTTCTAACCACAACTTGTCATTCGCTCTATTATCTTGCTACCCACTACCCTTAGTGATGGGAGTTGGACATCTAATGGTATAATAGCTTCAGACCAATACACTAAAAAGAAAGGAGTAGACTGAGTTGGAGTCCTATATGTGTTGTGTTAAGCCCACAAGGCTTCAACTAATTGCTCATGCCACTATCGCTTATTATTGTCGAGTGTCTTCTTTAGTATTTGGATGAGAGTTTTGTTGAAGACTTCTGCAAAGCTGTTTGCCCTTGGGTAGTTGATGGTAGAATATCTCCAATCAATGTTGTCTTGGGGCAAAGTTATTGATATCAGTGCTCTTTAATGCAATATAATTATCGATATAATTCATGAGGCATTCAACCTATATATGATATGGTTCCTAAAAACTGGAGCACATGTCGAAATGACCTCTCAAAAAAAATGCTCATTCAAAAGTACTATAAGCTAAGATGAATCGATGGCCCTTGGAAGAAGGAGGATCACTCAGACCCATTATGTAGGTACCCCAAAACTTGAATGGTCATGTGGCCAATGTAGGATGTAGAATGTTGAGTGGTTGGTGTAGGACCACACTATGTATTTGACATTGGTGGAATCACCTAGCTGTATCCATGTAATCTTTAATCATCAACGATTACTAGTATCTTAGTCTCTTGATCTTGGCTTTCATCTTTGGAATAGATTGGTTGGCTCCATATAATCTTGAGTGTACCTTGATCACGATCTTACGGACTTCGTGCTATTCTAAACAATGTAATCATATATGATCGAAATACCACTGCATACAAGACAATCATACAGTGAAAGTGCTCTCGCATCATTGATGGCTTGGGAGATCTCTTGAGTTAGTTTTCCTTTATTTAGGTAATCCATGAATGGTTGCCTCCAATCTAACTCCTCGTCCTTCTTGGTAATGGCAACCTCCCCTTCAAGAGAGTACTTTTTGATGAGTTCAATATCAATAAGGGATAAGATTTGTTTATTTTGGACCTTTATTGATATGGACTCATCCTCTAGACATACAAACTCATTGGAAAGCTTAGCTAATGGATACGCTATAGCATTCTCTCCTCGATGAATCTTATAAATGGTAACCTTTGGGATTTGCCAACAACCCATGGTGTACTTGTGGTTGATGGAGCTTGGGCTTATAACCTTATAGGACCCAAAGTTGATAACTAGCTAAGAATCCCAGGTTGATGTTCGGATGCTTAGTAACTAACTCCAAACTAGCAATAAGAGCATCATATTCAGCTTCATTATTAGTGCAATGATTAGACAGATGAAATGAGAATCACAACACATCACGGCCCGAAGTTAAGAGAACTATTCCTACCTTCCTTTCCTGGAATAGTAGATTATGGTTCTTCTCTTCTTTGAGAGGAAGCCACACCATCAAAGTACATCTCCCAACAGTGAATGCTAGTATCCCCTAAGTTCATGATTTGTTCATCGGGGAGATCATCATTAAGTAGAGAGTCTGTAAGAAGTGGGTGTGCTTCTAAGAAATGCTACTTAGTCCTTTCACGCAAAGAAGGTATGAATGTTGTCAAATTATGAGGATCATGGACCTGCTAGCCATCATAGGTTGACCATGTCATGAGATACTATAGTGGATTGATCTAGAGATTAAGTTCACCTTAGGAAGCATGTAGTGCTATAACTTTGGGATAAAAATTAAAGCTAGCAATGCTTCTCAATGGGTGGATAATTAGCCTAATAGGGATTAGATGATGAGGTAGTATAGTGCATTTTCCTTCCATTATCATTGGGCCAAACAAAGCACCAAGGAGTCATCTAATGTAGTAAAGTATTAGTAGCCTGGGATAGGGTCGCTAGAACTAGAGGCCATGTAATGCTTGATGTCTTCAAGGCATGCTCACACTTGTCATCCCACTTGAACTTGGCATCCTTTTGACAAGTGCAGAATGGCTGACATCTTCCTGATAGGTTGGATATAAAGAATCTTTGATACACAACCGCCCTTGGAATGATCTAAGTTGAGTTAAGCTTTTAGGGCATGGCATTTCTAATATCACCTTATTCTTCTCTAAATTGATTTTGATTCTCTGATGTCGGACAACAAACCCAAGGAAATTTCTTGAAGCTACTCCAAATGAAAATTTCAGGGTTCATTTTGAGGTTAAATTATCTTAACTATCAAAACTACTCTCAAAGAGAGATGGTCTTCCTTTTCTCTACTTTTGACCATGATCATCAACATAGCACTCTTGATGATGAATGAGTTCATCAAAGATTTGAGTCATAGCTCAATGTATCACCAACTTTTTAAGGCTAAACATGACCTTATAATAGATTCCAATCGGTTCTAAAAGTAGTTTCTTTCATCTTCAGGGGCCATCTTTATTTGATTATATCTAGATGAGCCATCCATGAAAGAGAAGACTGCATGCGATGAGGCAATGTCCACCATTAGCTCTGAGATTGGTAGTGAAAATTTATCTTTTTGACATGCCTTATTTAAACTCCTAAAATTGATTGCATTATGAATTTGACCATTCTTTTTCTTAACTCGGATGATGTTGGCTAACCAGGCAGGATATTTTTCTTCCTGAATGAAGCCAGCATCAATTAGTTTCTTGACTTTAGAAATAACCTATTGTTCTATGTCTAATCGCATGCGTTTAGGAGCTTGCTTGATAGGGTTAGTAGTAGGCTCTATTACTAGTTTATGGACCACTAAATCATAAGCCAATCTAGGCATCTCTTCATAAATCAATGTAAAAGTAGTCTTTAAACTCAATCAATAGCCTAACTAAGTCATTGGTTTCAATTTCATTCAAAGAACATATGTATGTGATCTTCTTCAGCCTATAAGTTGATTTTCTTGAGCTCATCGATGGTTGACTTGATCTCTTCTTCAAACTCTAGTGATGCATCTTTAACTTCAAAATCATCTAGATCATCTAAAGTTTCTAATCACAGCTCCTCATATGAGTTAATGTGATTTGAAAAGAACCTATTAGATTCCAAATGATTGGTGATGACTAAGCATCCATCATCACTGGACCCAATTGAATCCTAGTCTTCTTGATTGAGAGAGCTTTTGCATTTGTTCTTCCATATTCTTTAAGTAGTTGACCTATGCTTTGACCAAGTATGTGGGATTAACCCTTTTCTAAATTATGAACACAAGGAAAGTACCAATCAAAAGGTAATTCTATTAAATTTTTATATGAATCATCCTCAAGTTCTACATCAACTTTAACTTGAGGATGATGCTCCGAAAGAACCTTGAAGTCTTCACACCTATGGATGACTTAGGGGCTTCCTTAACTACCAAACCCTTAGCTTTTGAGAGGAAAGTGGGTTAGAGCTTCCCCAACCGATGCCTAACTATTTCACATATAGACTTGGATACACTTATGCTTTACTTTGGAGCTCATCTAGCTCAAGTGTCACCTCCAAAGTGGTCAAAGAAGAGTAAACCATATAAGACTCATCCTATGAACTAGATTCTAAGTCTATATGGATAGCGTGTACTCCTAAGACATATCTTCTATTGGGGAAGCCAATAAGGAGGTTTTCCACCCTTGGGACTCTAACGCCTTTCCTCTACCTGGAGGTTGTCATCCTACCCATATGTTAATGGAGTAATGAACTATGGAATCTAATGTCATCCACTTCCTCCTCAAGTCATTTTGCTCCCTTTATTTTTTCTTTTTCTCTTCTTTCTTTCTTTTTTTTCTTTTTCTTTTCTTTTTTTTTTTTTTTTTAAACTTGGCCCAAGTTCACGAGAATAGACTTGTTGATTTTGAGGGAGGTAGTCCTCATATATGGACTGTGAACTAAATGGCTTGAGATCTCTTTGACATAGTAGATGATCCCACCTCTCACAAACTTCATACATTGATGTAGAGAGGATGGAACTATGTTGTTCCCATGTATCCATGCTCTCCCAAGCAAAGCGTTGAAAGATGTATCCGAGTCTATATTATGAAACTTGGCTTCAGTCTTCCAATCATCTACCTCCAAGGGCAACACTATGGAGCCTAAGGCCTATTGACCTCACTTTTGGAGTGCGGATTCAATCTTCCCATCTTAGACATAGGAGTCCCTATACACTAAGACTTCCCTCGTCATAAGAGACATCTAACAAATAGGTAAACAGTTAACCTAAGCCTAAAAACTTAGAAGGGTTAACCATATGATTAGGTTATGCCTTAGGGATTAGAATAATCCACCTACCATACAACCCAAATCTAATCCAAGTTTGCCTTCTCAAACCAAACCTCAAGTTTAATTTAAATATCAAATTCAAATCCAAATCCAAACCCAAATTCCAAAACCAAATGATTGAAGCCCATGATCAAATCCAAACTTGAAAACCTTCTTAAGGCATATGACCTATCCCATGGACATAGCCAAATATTAATCCAAATCATGTCAAACTCAATTGATTTTCTCACAAATCAATCTTATTTTCAATCATCTTCACAAATTTAAATGAAATATACATTTAAATCATCAAAAAAAATCAAATCAAAATCCAAACATAAGCCACATGACCCAACTCCATGGACTTAGCCAAATTCATTCCAAAACCCAAATTCAATTGATTTTCTCATGAATCAATCATACCTTCAATCATATTCATAAATATAAATGAAATCTACAATCATCAAGCAAAACCAAAATCAACTCGTCAAACCCAACTTAACCCTTTTGACTTGAAATGTTCAAATGAACCAAAACCCATTTGAACCCAAGTTAGTAAATTGAATTTATATACAATCCCAAATCCATATATAAACTCAACTAAATCAAACTCAACCCAAATAAAGCCAACTAAACCCAATTGGTCCACTTGACCCAAAGTAATTTGACCTATTTGAGCCAAGTTCTAATCCTACCCAAATTGGATTGAACCAAGACCATAAAAACCTCTCATCATGATTTTTGATCACCCTCAGTTGATCAATTTCACAAATTAGGTCAAACCAAGTCAACTTAACCCATATGAACCAAACTAGCCAAATTATAACCTAAGCCAAATCCCTTGAAACCAATGATTCATACCAAATAAAATCAATATTTGAATATGACTTGACCTTCAATTGAGTCAAACCAAACCCAATTAGCTCCTCTTGACCCAAGTTGACCCAAATTGACCAAATTGACCTAAAAGACCAAATTGGTCAAATCAAAATATAAACCAAATTGATTGCAATGGCTCAAGTTCATTCCAAATTGATTGTTGAACTTGACCAAAGCCATGATTGGACCCAATTGAACCCAATTAACCTACTTAGCCCAAATTGACCAAAAGGTTCAAGTTGGCCTAAATAAAAACCAAATCCAAATTAATTAAAACCAAAGCCTACAATCATTCAAATTGGTCAACTAAACCCAAACCAACTCAACCCAAGATAATTTGGCCAATTTGGTCAAATTGGTCAACTTAACCCATTTGACGCAAATGAATTCAAATGAGCCAAAATCAAATCTAAGCCAAACTAAACCAAACCAATTGAACCAAAATATCCCAAATGATCATATGAACTTGACCCAATCCTTGGTTTGACCCAATTTGACCAATTGGTCAACTTGACCCAACCTAACCAAATTTGACCTAAATGAGTCAAATTGAGCCAAACCTAACCAAATCAACTCCAATTGACTTGAAATTTGGGCTAACCCTCTTTGGCTCATTTCAAATTCTTCCAAATCAAATCTAATGCCAAATGATCATTCTACTTTTAGGACAAGGGCATCACATGAGACAAATCACCCATGTAAGTGTTCATTTCCATTCTTTGGCCACTTGGTACTCTTCTAATGGTCTACCTAAGAACCTAGGACACTACCCAACCTAACCCAAGTTGTGGTTGGGTCGGCCATGACCCATGGGAGCATTTGAAACCCATAGGACACCCATGATTCCTCCTTGGAAGCAACCTCCACACTTTCAACCAACCATGTCGAGCCAACTCACCTCCTCCTTACCACCCATGACTCCCTGAGATGGTCGGATGACCACTAAAAGCCAAACCCGATCCCACCATCTGATCAGGATGAAAGGGGGGTATACACCCCCTCATTTCAACTCAAACACACACAAAAATATTTCCTCAGAGCCCTAACTACCCAAGATGTGCCATTAGTGCCATTCCCTAAGCTCCCAAGCTTGTTCCTCGATAGAAAATTGCCATTCCCATCCATCCTGAAATAAGACACTCCCATTTTTGACCTAACTTCCCCATTTCTTCATCAAACTCAAATTAACTTTGCACACTCCTTCTCTAGGCCTCATTGAGCAAGAATAAATTATCTCCCAAGCTTCTGAGCAAAGGTGGGACTTTGATCAAATCTAGGTCCAAATCAGTTCTTGGCCTTCGAGTGAACATTGAAGGAATTGATCCAATTGCTTCTCAAGAGCTTCATCTCCACTAGATGAAGCTTCCTCAATCTTTCATCGTCTTGAGCTTGTGAGGTATGCTTCCAAAATGATCCTTAGGCAAAAAATGGGTTGGAGCTTTTGAAGAAAACTTGCATCTCGTGATCTTGACCGCTTGGATCCCTCCGATGTCGTGAAGGTGTGGGATCCTTTTGAGTTGATCGAGCATGAGTAAGCTGATCAAATGAGTGAATTCCATTCTCCTCACTCATGTCATATCACACACCATCTGCTCCACGTGATCAATGGATGGTCAATTAGATCTAGATCAATTTGATTTAATCCTATTAAGTTATGGATTAATCATAGCCATCTAATCTTAGATGATGATGAGAAAGTCGCCATACATAGGCACGAAGTGATAAGTTTTAAGTAGCCAATCATAATGGAAAGCATGCGCGCGCCATATGCACCAAAAAGGATTAGCTTTAATTAGGCTTAATTAATCATTTTAATGGCTAAACTTATAAAAATTATAAAAATCATAGAAAATAAAAAATGCAAATAAATACTCATTTTAAAGATATTTCAAAGAGAATTAATTAAAAAATGATCTTAACTAATTTTGAATAGTAATTAAGTTTAATTAATAAATTACAAATTATTATTTAATTACTTTTAATTACTGAGCAATTAATCCCAAATTTTGTGGGTTAATTTAATGGGATGACCTCGCCTCTCATGATTTTTTGGATTTATTGCTCACTTAATTAGAAAATTGACTAATTAAACCTTAACTACTCTTTAAGTTAATTAATGATTAATTAATCCCATGAATAGTAATAAATTGGTTAATTAAGTTTATTAATCATTGTTCAATAGTAAGTGAACTAAGGAATAGGTTGGGACCCTTTCCTAAGTTCATTTCACCCTTTTTAAAATGAAATTAATATTTAACTAATTAATTAATCACTTAATCAAATTGAAATCATAATCAGACCTTAATTAATTAAATTGTGTAGATCTTTAGGTGTTTAATAACCCAAAGGAGTTTAATGAAATTATGGTTAGTCCCCATGTGTGGGAAAACCATAAGAGTAATTAATTAAGTGCCTTAATCTAATTAACTATTAATCATGAGCCCATTAGGCCTCTTTTATTTCCTAGGATCATTGCAAGTTTATTTTCCATATCATATCATGTTGGCTCATAATTATTTAGTTAATTACTTTAAGGTGACATAAGTAAGTGTAATTAATTCATCTAATTAAGGGTTCAACTTAATTAACCCATAAAATCAACTTAATTACATTTTCTTAAATTAAATCAAATCACTAATGTGGAATGGGTTTAAAATACAAGTGATGATTTCTTTTAAATCAAATCAAATCCAAAACTTAATTAATAAAGAAGCTTTGGTTTGTTTTAAATAATCTTATTTGATTTGATTCTCCTTAAGAACTAGTTTGGTTGAATGAATCACATGCTTATATTTGATTGTCCTCTTTCCAATCATGTTAAATTTGGTATGTCATTTGAATTCATGCATCCATCTTTTCAAAATCAAGTAAAATAAAATGGATTTCCTTTATGTAAGCTTTCATGTGTTGATTTAATTTAATATATGTGGCTATTATCACTATTAAATCCAAATGTATTTTCAAAAGCTTATAAATGAATAATAATATGTTATGATGCTAGTTATAAATACATAAGAAATGCATGTGCTTATAGCTTAAGTGTATGAATGTTGAGTTCTCTTTCTATTCATGTGTTGATTTATATAAGATTGAATGGTAATGGGTATATAGACATCCGAACATTTAGCTAGCCCCAAGGAGGTCATTTGATTACCTCACTCTTGTTTAACAATGACACATACCCATTTGATTTCATTCTTATGTATTTCAACATTAGAATTTGGATAGAGCTTTAATTCATATATATAAATGATTTAATAAAAAAAATACAATCTTTGCATGATTTTCTTTCCCTCATTTATGTATACATCCATGTGTGTCCAATAAAAGCAAGTATATAGTGTGGACATCTCAAGAATATGAGGATTTAGTTATCCCCAAGGAGGTCTTTTGATTACCTCACTTCCCTGGTTTAATAATGACATGTACTTATCTATATCTTTATACATGTATATGTATATCTGATTAGTGAATGAAACTCCCATTTTACATTAAATTGCATGCATTCATAATTGACTAAGTGGTTGAATTAATTAGCCATATGATTTGGAGCTTACTTCTATGTTCATGTATACAATTTACATATGTTTGAATGCAAATGGGTATATAGTCTAAACATCTCGAGAATACAAGTTTTAGCTAGCTCCAAGGAGGTCATTTGATTACCTCACTTCCGGTTTAATAATGACATGCCTATTTAATTTCATTCTTATGTTTTTGTATAAGAATTTGGATGATGTTTTAAATTAATATGTTTAAATAATTCAATCAAATAAAATATAAATTCTAAATACACATACATTCAATTTAAGTGTGCAAGTAAAATATTGAAGTGTATAGATATTAATTGTTAAATTATATGCATGTTACATGTGATGGAAAGGAATAATTTAATATATGTCATGTAATTCACCAAATTAATCTTAAGATGACTTCCATTTTGAATAGGATTTATTTAAAGTGAACCTAAACTTAGGATTAATTAAATCATTTAAAAACCTATTCACTAAAGAGAACTAAATTAAATTAATTTGCTTTAGAAAGTGACTTAAAGTAGGAATGAAAGAGGGCAATCCTTTTTCTTCTTTTTATAACACTTAGTTGCTAAGTGTACTCAAATTAAACAAAATAAAACATAAATTAAAATTCTCAAATAAACTAAATTATGTCAAGTGAAATCAACCTTTCATGTTAAATTGAATACTTCTACACTTAGAAAATACAACACTAATGTCTAACAAGACTTACCACACAAGCCTTAATACACACATTAGAATTAAGTCACCAAGCTCTAAGAATGGTATGATGTGATGTATGTTTTGTTTTATGATGTATTATTTAGATGTTTTGCTTAGAGATGGATGATCACCATTAGCCTAATCTTATTTTCATGGGGATTATGCTTAAGGAATGTATAAATAATGCTCTTAGGTTGCTTAAATCTAAGCATAATCTGTAACAAAAGCTAATTTAGGGCTAAGTCTAAATTATAAATAAACCGCTTGAGATTATATGTATATTTAGCTAACCTCTATTTTGCAAGTGTAGTTAGATCTACTTTTCCCACAAAAATATAATTTTGCAATAGGAATTATGATTAATGGGAGATTAGATGAGCTGGCTAAGGTTTTGTCCAAGGGTGCCTTATGATGTCTTTAATGCAAGCACCATCCAAATCAAAGAAGGAACCAAATTAGAAATGGAGATATGAAGAAAGAAGACCTCCATAGCATTTAATACAATTATAATTATTCTTTCATATTCTAGGTTTTATAAGGGTAGATCTTGGCTTCCCATCTTTTCTCTTCAGGTTGTATGATAATACCCGACCGCATTAGGCTTTTACTTTTTTAAGATAGTTTATATAATTGTTTGATGTTATGTTTACATTGTGCATTAGGATGGCATGCTTTTCATTTTTTTTAAAATGATTGATGTTTTAATGATTTGACAATGAAGTTCCTAGATAAAATAACTTTTCTACCCAACTAATTATTCACAACTAAATTTTAAACAACTCATAACCTCATCATAAAGCCTAAGACATAAATAAGATAATTAGAAGATCTAGCAACCCCTTAGTTGTATGGTTGTTTATTTCACATCATCCATGCATATTCTATCTCTCTAATGAAGGATCTCCATCTAAAATAAAAGGAATGCTTAGAGGGCATCCTTGTGGTGGAGAATACCTTCTTCTAGATTTAACCCATAACCTATTTCATCATGCATTTAGAAATAATCATCAAAATAATGTATCTAAAATGAAATAAAATTTTATTTTGCATCTATAGATTAAGTCAAAAATACCACTCATGCTCTAATTGCTTAAGGAGTGTGTTAAAACTTTAGTCTCTTTCTAATTAAATAACTACCTAAATATCTCAATTCATATGACTAGACTACATGGTTTTAAAATCAAGAGTCATCCCAATTATAAGTCCTAAGTCAATTTATTCTCTCTTGTGTTGGTAAACCCTTATGTCCATCTAGATTTAAAGCTATAGCTAACTCAATTTAGATCCTAGGTAGCTATTTTTCTTCCACTAGCATAATTCCTCACCTCTGTGCATTCCCACAACTTTGTGTTGTGGATTATAAGCCTTAGTAATCTAAATACATTTCAACTCAAAACATATAATGTAAAGAGGCAGTTATGCTCAATCGTCCCTAAGAGTAAGTCTTCATCACAGAATGCAACTCCTAAGATGTCTTCGAGTGGCATGACTACTCTTTCATAGCTATCTGCTGAACCAAGAATATTTGCACATCAAGTTAGGACTTGATTAGAGATTCCCTCATCTCTTTGGATAACGGTATATGCTATAGAAAACTTTCTAAGAGGTGACATTGTAATCAACTCTCTTGTCATTAAAGCATATCCATAGGTGGAGCATCCCATGGAGGGCTATCCTCACCAAACCAATGACCTACTTAAACCCGAGGTGCTACCCCAAAGGTAGAACCACCACGTAAGTTGACTCAAACTTCTAAATGATGAGCTAAAGTTCTACCTTCTCATATACCTAGCCTTCTCTAAAGATCCTCGAGTTAGTTGACTCCAAGTCAATCTCAAGAGATGAAGCTAATTGATTAAAGAATAGTCCCTATTAAAAAAGGATCAAAACTACTAGAGCTATTATTTTTATTTAACTAAAGCTTTCAAAGAAAAAATCAAGAGCATAAGAAGACAATATATAAGTAGAACGCTTTCATTAATTTGGGAGGTACATGATAAATCAAGTAAAGTAAGAGTAATGGATTTAGTGCCCTTATCCATAGATACAATGCTAAATAAAGAGGAGCTAAATAGAGGTGGTACTAATGGTGGAGAGTACTAACCTAAATGGCTACCGACTATCAGAAAGTATGGTGAGCTACTACTACCTATCACCCTCCCTAAGTTGTCCTGCAACTAACAAATTGGTGTTGAGGTTTGAGCTACTGTGCACCGCAAGAAAAGCTTGATCTACAAATGATCTTCTTAAAGGTTCTATAGATATCCTAACCTTCTTGCTTTTAAGATGATCATATCCCCAAAGATTACTCTAATAACTAGATGGTTGCTCTAATAAGTATTCTTAGGGATAAATATGGCTCAACTTTAGACCAAGATATCCTTAAAAGTGATACAATCCCAAGATATGGCCTAACATACCTACATTAAAATCATCGCCTTGACTTTCTTTAGCCTCTTCTAAAATAAAGTCATGTTTCCTAAGTGATTCTAAAGATTTTCTAATACCTCCCTCTAATGATTATATTTATTCAAATCACAAGAGTAGGTGGAAAGTAGATACCGATATAAAATACCGCTACTATAAATGGTGGAAATAAATACTAGGTTGCAACTAAGATAATGTGGTAAAAGGAGGTAGTAGGTTTGAACTCTAGTCCTAAAAACTCTAAACCTCTCTTCACTAACCCAACTATCCTGCTTCTAATCACCTACCCTAGATGGTTGGTCAAGAAAGGAAAACTATTTAGCTATAAGCTAGCCTGTTGATTAATTTCAATGTTTGATGGTAAAACCCTAAGCATGAAATCCATGGATATTCTTGAGAATAATCTAAACCTATATGTTTTCACACCCAAACTACACCATAAAATCAACAAAACCCTAGTTTAATAATGAGGTCTAAAACCCTAAGCTCCAAAACCTTGATGAAAAACTAACTAAAAGTTTTCAATCTATCTAGACTACCAATAAAATAAAAAACACCTAACTCTAAAACTAAAAACCTACGCCACTAAAAAACTCTAAAGTGTGCAATGTGTTATCCTTCCTAATCATCAAAGATCTAAAGGATGGTAAAAACCTAAATAAAAAATAAAACTAAATTAAAACCTAAACCTAAAAAATAAACCTAAAAATAAAACCTATAAATAAATAAAAAATAAAACCTAAACCCTAAACTAAAAAAAAACCTAAACCTAAAATAAACAAAATAAACATAAACATAAACCAAACCCTAAACATAACACTAAACCTAAACCTAAAGTAACTAAATAAATTAAAAAATAAACCTAAACCCTAAAACCTAATGAACCTAAACTTAAACCTAAACCCTAAAATCTAACCTAAAAAAACATAAACTACTCAACTAAAATATAAACAAATTATCAAATAAATATAAAATAAACTAAAATATAAATAACCCTAAAACTAATAAAAACCTACTACTAAAAAGAAATAAAATAACCAATCAACTATATAAACTATAAAATAAATTCTAAAACCTAATGCTCAATTTATATCATCACAAAAATACTAAAATAAAAAAAAAAATAAAAACTATTAAAAAAAATCAAAAAACCCTAAACCCTAAACTAAAAAACCAAAAAAACCTAAACCTAAATTGTAAAAAATAAAAAGCTCTAAACCTAAACCCTAAACCCTAAACTAAAATAAAATAAACCTTAAAACCCAAATAAAATAAACCTAAAACCTAAACTAAAACTACCTAAACTAAACTAAATAAACCCTAAACCTAAAATAAAAAAACCTAACCATAAACCCTAAACCCTAAAATAACCCTAAACCTAAACCTAAAACCCAAAACCCAAAACTAAAACAAATAATAAAACCTAAATAAAATAACTAAACCTAAACCTAAACCCTAAACTAAAATAAACCCTAAAAAAAAAACTAAACCCTAAACCCTAAACTATAAACCCTAACCTAAATTAAAACTAAAACCTAAACCTAAAACCCTAAACCCTAAACCCTAAACCCTAAATAAATAAACCTAAAATAAATAAATAAAAAACCCAACTAAAATAAATTTAAACTAAACCTAAACTATAAACTAAAATAAAAACTAAACTAAAAAATAAATAAAATAAATTAAAAAAAATAATAAAATAAACCTAAATAAAAATAAAATAAATAAAAAAATAAAATAAACTTAAAAATAAAATAAAAATAATAAACCCTAAATCTAAACCCTAAAATAAAAATAAATAAACCCTAAACCTAAAAATAAAATAAATAAATAAACTAAACTAAACTTAAACCTAAACCCTAAACTAAAAAAACCTAAATCCTAAACCCTAAACCTTAAACCCTAACCCTAAACCCTAAACCCTAAAAGCATAAACCCTAAAACCCTAAATCCTAAACCATAAACCCTAAACCCTAAACCCTAAATCGTAAACCCTAACCCTAAACCCTAAAGCCCAAACCCTAAACCTAAACCTAAAGTAACTAAATAAATTACAAAAGAAACCTAAACCCTAAAACCTAATAAACCTAAACCTAAACCTAAACTAAGAATAAAATAACTACAACAAAAACTTCACTAAACCTAACCTATAAAGGCTAACTAAATCAAAAATAAATATATAAAATAAATGGTTAAAAGCAATGGAGGTTAAAACCTGGTGGAAGAGATATAAACCGCTACTAAGGTGGTTCTAAAAAAAAAGAAAATAAATACTACTTATAAACTAAGATAATCTAATTTTGATTTGCTCTAAAATCTATGTCATCACTAAACTGTTACTAAAAAAAATGTTAAAAAAAAAAAAACCTAAATAAAATAAACCCTAAATAAATAAACCCTAAATAAACCCTAAAACCTAAACCCTAAACCCTAAAAAATAAACCTAAAACCTAAACTAATCCTAAAATATAAACCTAAACACTAAAATAAACTTAAACCTAAACCAAATAACCCTAATAAACTAAACCCAAACCCTAAAAATATACCTAAATAAACTAAACTAAATAAATCTAACTTAAACTAAACCTAAACTAAAATAAACTAAATAAAACTAAACCTAAACTCTAAATAACCCTAAAAACCCTAAAATAAACTATAAACCCTAAAAAGCATAAACTCTAAAAACCTAAACTCTAAACCCTAAAACCCTAAACTAAACCCTAAACCCTAAACTAAACCTAAACCCAAAATAAATAAACCTAAACTAAATCCTAACCTAAACTTAAATAAATAAATTAAAAATTAAAATAAACCCTAAAACCTAATAAACTTAAACCTAAGAATGGATATAACCTAACAAGAACATCAAGCTAAATAAATGGAGAAAAAAAAACTATTAATCTATCTAAATGGAAATAAACTAAAAATTACAACCATAAAGAAATAAAATATCTACTAATAAAACCGAGAAACTAATAAATAAACTAACCGCTAAACTAAATAGACTGTCTAAACCTAGTGATTTGCTCTATATGCTCAATCTATCCTTATGTCTAAAACTAAATACTAAAAATTAAAAAAGAAATGTTGATTCTAATTTCCTAAAAAAAAAAAAACTAAAAAACTAAACCTTAAACTAAAACCAATAAAAATCTAAACCCTATACCCTAAACCTAAACCCTAAACCTAAACCTAAAAATCCTAAACTAAACCCTAAATAAAACTCTAACTAAAACCCTAAACCCTAAACCCTAAACCCTAAACCCTAAAACCTAAATCCTAAACCCTAAACCCTAAACCCTAAACCCAAAACCCAAAACCCAAAATCCTAAACCTTAAAACCTAAACCCTAAATCCTAAACCCCAAACCATAAACCCTAAACCCTCAACTAACCCTAAACCCTAAAGCCTAAAAAGCTAAAATTGAAACCTAAACTAAATAAAACCTAATAAAATAAATAAATAAAAAACCTAAAAAATAAACAAAAATAAAATAAAATAAAACCTAAACTAAAACCTAAACCTAAACCAAAACTAAAAGAAAATAAATAAAAAATAAAACTCAACAAAATAAATAAATAAAACCTAAACTAAACTAAAAAATAAAATCTAAATAAAATAAAACTAATCCTAAAATAAAAAAATAAAATAAACCTAAACAAAATAAAATAAAAACTAAATTAAACCTAAACCTAAAAAATAAACCTAAAAAATAAAAAATAAAATGAATAAAATAAACCCAATCCCTAAACTAAAAAAAAAAACTTAAATCTAAAATAAAAAATAAATAAATCAAAGCCTAAACCAAAATAATCTAAACCTAAACCTAAACATAAACCTAAACATAAACCCTAAATAAAATAAAAAAAAAAATAAATTAAACCTAAACTAAAAAAATAAATAAAACCAAAATAAACCTAAAATAAAAAAACCTAAAACCTAAACCTAAAAAACATAAATAAAACCTAAACCTAAACCTAAAAATAAATAAAAATAAAATAAAATAAAACTAAAGTAAAACATAAACCTAAACATAAACATAAATCTAAATAAATAAACTTCAATAAAAACCTAAGCAAAAATAAATAAACCTAAAATAAATAAACTAAACTAAATAAAAATAAAAATAAACCAAAATAAAAATAAAATATACTAAAATTAAGAAAAATTAAACTAATTAAATATAAACCTACCAGTTTACTTAATTAAAAAAAAACCCAAAACCCAAAACCCTAAACCCTAAATCCTAAACCCTAAACCCTAAAATGAACCCTATACCCTAAACCTTAAATCCTAAACCCTACAAAACCATAAACCCTAAACTAACCCTAAACCCTGAACCTTAAACCCTAAACTCTAACCATAACCTTAAACCCTAAACCCTAAACTATAAGCCCTAAACTCTAAAACTAACTAAAACCCTAAACTAAACCTACTAAATAAAACCTAAAACCCTAATCCTAAAACCTAAACCCTAAATAAACCTAAAACCCTAAAACCTAAACCTAAACCCTAAACCTTAAACTCTAAACCCTAAACCCCAAACCCTAAACCTTAAAAACCTAAAAACCTAAACCTAAACTAAATAAATTAAAAAAATAAAATAAATCAAAAAACCTAAACCTAAATAAAAATAAATAAATAAAATAAAATAAAAACCTAAACTAAAACCTAAACCTAAACCTAAACCTAAATAATGTAAAATAAAAAATAAAATAAAACTAATATAAATAAACAAATTAAATAGAAACCTAAACTAAACGAAAAAAAATAAAATGAACCTAAAAATAAAAAACCAAAATAAAATAAAAACTAAATGTAAAATAAAAATAAAATAAATCTAAAACTAAATAAAAACCTAAACCTAAAAAATAAACCTAAAAATATAACCTAAAAATAAATAAAAAATAAAACCTAAACCATAAACTTAAAAAAACAAAACCTAGAGCTTAAATAAACAAAATAAAATAAACCTAAACCTAAACTAAAATAAATTAAACTAAAATAAATAAACGCTCAACCTAAACCTAAAAGAAACTAAACCTAAACCCTAAATTAAAAAAATTATAATAAATTAAAAATAAACCTAAACCTAACATAAAAAATAAAACCTAAAAATAAATCTAATATAAAAACCTAAAACCAAAACCTAAAAAAAAAACAAAATAAAAACCTAAACCTAAAAAATTAAATAAAAATAAAACTAAACTCAAAAACTAAGCATAAACCTAAACCTAAAGTAAGAAAATAAACTAGATTAGAAAACCTAAACTAAAATAATTATACCTAAAAAATCTAAACTAAATAAAAATAAAAAATTAACATAAATAAAATAAAATAAATAAAATAAACTAAAATAAATAAACAATAAACTAAATAAACCTAAACTCTAAAACTTAAAACCTAAACCCTCCTAAACTAAATTAAAACCCTAAATAAACTAACCCTAAACCTATAACTATAAAATAAACCTAAGCTAAACTAACCCTAAAACTAAAACCCTAAACCCTAAACCCTAAACCCTAAATAAACCCAACCCTAAACTAACCCAAACCTAAACTAAATGCTAAACTAAACCCTAAACCCTAACTAAACCTAAACCTAAACCCTAAACCCTAAACCCTAAACACTAAAACCTAAACCTAAACCTAAACTAAAACCTAAAATAAAATAAAAATAAATACCTAAAAAATAAAATATAAAATAAAATAAAGTAATAACCTAAACTAAAACCCAAACCTAAACCTAAACATAAAAATAAAATTAATAAAAAAATAAAAACTAAACTAAAATAAAATAAATAAAAACCTAAACTAAACTAATAAAATAAAATAAACCTAAAAATAAAAAACCTAAATAACATAAATACTTAATGTAAAATGAAAATAAAATAAAATAAAAACTAAATTAAAATCTAAACCTAAAAAATAAACCTAAAATAAATAAAAAAATAAACCTAAACCCTAAACTAAAAAAAAAAAATAAACCTAAAATAAACTAAATCTAAACCTAAACTAAATAAAATAAAATAAACTAAAATAAACATAAACCTAAACTAAAAAAAAAATAAACCTAAATAAAACATAAAAAACCTAAAAAAATTAAAATAAACCTAAACCTACACCTAAAAAAAAAAAAATTAAACCTAAACTAAAATTAAAATAAAAATAAACCAAACCTAAACCTAAAAATAAAAAAATAAAACCTAAACTAAAATAAATAAACTAAACTAAAATAAAAATAAATAAATAAAATAAATAAACCTAAACCTACTTAATTTAAAAAAAATTAAATAAATCCTAAACCCTAAACCCTAAAATAAACCTAAACACTAAACCTAAACCTAAACTAAACCCTAAACTAAACCAAAACCTAAATTAAAATAAACCCTAAACCTAACCTAAACCCTAACCTAAACCTAAAACCTAATAACCTTAAACCTAAACCCTAAACCCTAAATAAAACCCTAAACCCTAAACCCTAAAACCTAAACCCTAAACCCTAAATAACCCTAAACCATAAATCCTAAACTAAAACCTAAACCCTAATTCCTAAACTAAACCCTAAAACTAAACCCTAAAACCCTAAACCCTAAAATAACCATAACCCTAAACCATAAAAAAACTAAACCCTAAACTAAACCCTAAACCTAAAACCCTAAACCTAAAGTAACCTAAACTAAATTAAAAAAACCTCTAAAACCCTAAACCAAAACACTAAACCTTAAACCCTAAAACCAAACCCTAAACCTAAAAAAACCCTAAATAAACATAAGTTTACCTTATCACCTATAAAACCTATTCCCACTACTAAAAACAACCAATTTATTTTGAATGGTTATCCTAAAAAAAAACCTTAAGTTTCATAAACATGCTAATTGATATGCAAAAAATTTTAAAAACCTCTATTATTTCTATCCGGCCTAAACTAAAAAAGATCTACTAAATAATAAAAATAAACTAAACTATAAATACTTATCCCCATTCTGTTGTCTCCTTTTCTATAAAAAAAAAATAAGACTTTCAACAAATCTTCCCATCTACTAAATAATAACTAAACCTATAAACCCTAATAAATGCTCAACCTATCTAAAAACCTAGCCTAAATTATCTAAACCCTCACTTTATGCTACTTTACCTTCCACTAAACTCTAACTAAATCTTTCTACATATTCAAAATTTTCAACCTAAATTCATTCTCTCATCTTGAATCCTATCTAACCTTCTCTATGTTAATCATTTTAGATCTCATTTTCTCCTTATTTTCCTATAAAATTTACTAAACTAAATAATAAGTTTATCCTCTTAAATCTTGTAACCCTAAATAAACCCTATAAAAAAAAAAACATAAGCTAACCCCAAGCCTAAACACTAAACACTAAACCATAAACCCTAACCATAAACCCTAAATCATAAAACCCTAAATGTTAAAACCTAAACCCTAAAAACCTAAAAACCTAAACCTAAATAAAATAAAATCAAATAATAAAATAAATAAAAAACCTAACCTAAATAAAATAAAATAAAATAAAAAATAAAACATAAACTAAAATAAACCTAAACCTAAAAATAAAATAAAATAAAAAAATATAAAAAAAACTAAAATAAAATAAATAAAACCTAAACTAAACTAAAAAAATAAAATAAACCTAAGAATTAAAACCTAAATAAAATGAAAGTTAAACATAAAATAAAAATAACATAAACCTAAAATAAAAATTAAATAAAAACCTAAACCTAAAAAATAAACCTAAAGATAAAATATTAAAATAAATAAAAATTAAAACTTAATCCCTAAACTAAAAAAATAAGACTAAACTTAAAATAAAAATAAAATAAATAAAATAAAATAAACTTAAGACTAAACAAAAATAAACTAAACTAAATGAAATAAAACCTAAACCTAAACCTAAACCTAAACTAAATAAAATAAAATAAACCAAAACCTAAACTAAAAATAAAACCTAAAAATAAACCTAAAATAAAACCTAAATTCTAATCCTAAAAAAAGTAAAATAAAACCTAAACCTAAACTTAAAAATAAAAATAAAACCTAACCTAAAAAAAAATAAAATAAAATAAAAAATCAACTTTAAAAATAAACCTAAACCTAGACCTAAACCTAAAAAATAAATTAAAATAAAAAAACTAAAATAAAATAAATAAACTTAAAATAAATAAACTAAACTAAATAAAATAAAAAATAAACCTAAATAAAAATAAATAATAAAATAAACTAAAATCAATAAAATATAAACTAAATAAATTGAATAAACCTAAACCTAAAAAAAAAACCTAAAAAACCTAAAAATAAAACCCAAAACTATAAATAAAACTAAACTAAACCTAAACTAAAAAACTAAAATAAACCTAAACTAAACTAAATCTAAAACTAAATCATAAACCTAATATATAAATAAACTAAATAAAACTATCCTAAACCTAAACTAAAACCTAAACTAAAACTAAACCCTAAACCTAACTAAACCCTAAACCTAAACCTAAACCTAATCTAAACTAAAACCTAAAACCTAAAACCTAAACTAAAAACCTAAACTTAACAACTAAACCTAAACCTAAAACCCTACACCCTAAACTAACCCTAAACCCTAAGCTAACCCTAAAGCCTAAACTTGGAACTTTAAACCTTAAACCCGTAAAACCCAAAACCTTAAAGCCTAAACACTAAACCCTAAACCAAAAACCCTAACCCTAAACCATAAATCCTAAAACCATAAACCCTAAAATCTTAAACCCTAAATCCTAAACGCTAAACCTTAAACCCTAAAAACCTATAACTTAAACCTAAACTAAATAAAATCAAATAATAAAATAAATAAAAAAACTTAAACATAAAAAAATAAAATAAAACATAAACATAAACTAAAACCTAAACATAAACCTAAATTTAAAATAAAATAAAAAATAAAAATAAACTAAAATAAAATAAATAAAAACCTAAACTAAACTAAAAAAATAAACTTAATAATAAAAACTTAAATAAAATGAATATTAAGCGTAAAATAAAAATAAAATAAATATAAAATAAAATAAAATAAAAATAAAAAAAAACCTAAATCTAAAAAATAAACCTAAAAATAAAATATTAAAATAAATAAAAAATAAAACTTAATCCCTAAACAAAAAAAAACTAAACCAAAAATAAAAATAAAATAAACAAAATAAAATAAACCTAAACCTAAACTAAAATAAACTAAACTAAAAGAAATAAAACCTAAACCTAAACCTAAAATTAACTAGACCTAAACCCAAACCTAAACTAAATAAAATAAAATAATCTAAAAATAAACCTAAACCTAAACTTAAAAAAGAAAATGTAAAAAATAAACCTAAATCTTAAACCTAAAAAAGTAAAACAGAAACCTAAACCTAAACCTAGAAATAAAAAATAAAACCTAAACCTAAAAAATAAAATAAAAATAAAACTCAATTAAAAAAACAAACCTAAACCTAAACCTAAACCTAAACCTAAAAAATAAATTAAAGTAAAAAACTAAACTGAAATAAATAAACTAATCTAAATAAAAAAAAAATAAACCTAAATAAAAGTAAATTATAAAATAAACTTAAAAAAGAAATAAACTAAATAAACTAAATAAACTAAATAAAACTAAACCTACAGGTTTACTTAATTTTTTTTAAAAAAACTCCTAAACCCTAAACCCTAAATCCTAAACCTACAACCTTAAACCCTAAACCCTAGACCCTAAAAACCCTTAAACCTTAAACCCTAAAAAATAAACTAACCCTAAACCATTAACCTTAAACCCAAAACCCTAACCCCTAAACCCTAATCCTTATACCTTAAATCCTAACCCTAACCCTAAACCTTAACCCTAACTATAAACCCTAAACAGTAAACCCTAAACCCTAAAACCCAAACCCCAAAACCCTAAACTAACCTTAAACCCTAAACCCTAAACCCTAAACTCTAAAACCTAAAACCTAAAGTTTTATACTCCTATAATAAACTTATCCTAAACTCTAACCTCTAAACTCCTAAACCTTATACCCTAAACTCTAAATCATCAAAACCCTAAACCCTAAAGCCTAAACACTAAATGTTAAACCCAAAACCCTAACCCTAAATCCTAAACCCTAAAACTCTAAATTGTAAAACCCTAAACCCTAAACCCTAAACCCTAAAAACCTAAAATCCTAAACCTAAACTATGTAAAACCAAATAATAAAATAAATAAAAAACATAAACCTAATTAAAACAATAAAATAAAATAAATTAGAAACCTAAATTATAATAAGCCCTGAGCGTGAGGCTAACTACCTATCTGGGCCTGCAGGCCCTGGCCCTACTGACCCTGGGCCCCCTGGGCCACTGGGCCCTAGGCCTAACTGACTAAACCTGGGCTTAAAACCACAGATAATAAATGTACACCACTGGATAATGTAAAATAAATAGTGTAACCTAAACTAAAACCCTAAACCTAAACATAAAATAAAATTAATAAAAAAACTAAACTAAAATAAAATAAATAAACCTAAACTAAATAATAAAATAAACCTAAAAATAAAAAACCTAAATAACATAAATACTTAATGTAAAATGAAAATAAAATAAAATAAAAACTAAATTAAAATCTAAACCTAAAAAATAAACCTTAAAATAAATAAAAAATAAAACCTAAACCCTAAACTAAAAAAAGATATAAACTAAACCCTAAACTAAACTAAATAAATAAATAAAATAAACTAAATAGCTTAAAAAAAAAATAGTAATACGTGACGGACCTAAAATTAAAATTAAACCTAAACACAAATTAAAACTAAACTAAATTAAAATGTGGGAATAAACCAAACTAAACCTAAAATAAACTAAATAAAACCTAAACTAAAATAAATAAAACTAAAATAAATAAAAAATAAACTAAATAAATAAACCTAAACCTTTTGGTTTTTAAAAAAAAAAACCCTATCTACACCTGACACTGGTGCCTGAGCCACCCCTAGGCTGATGACCCCAGGCCTAGGCCTGGGCAAAGGCAGCCCCTACCTGACCTGGCAGGCCCTAAACCTGGCCTTAAGGCCCTGGACCTGACCCACCCCAGGCCACTGGCCCTGGGTTCAAGCCCCACTAAAAACTGGGCCCTAGGCCTAAAGACTGGGCCATGGAGATCAACCCTAGAGCCCTGAGCCCTAGCCCTAGGCCCCTCTGGCTACAGGCTAACTAAGTGACCTGGGCCACCCAAGGCATAACCTTGGCCTCCATGGAGTCTGGTCAGCCCTGGCTTTGGCCTAAATCTAAAATCTAGGCTAAGCAAAACTAAATTAAAAACCTCCTAACCCAAAAACCCTACTAAAACCTACCAAACTAGGCTAGTAAAACCACTAGAGCATAAGTTTTTTTTTTTGTGTTGTTTATGGTGGGTCTTATCCCGACGTGGTATTTAATCTGCGCATTCCCACTTGTGTAGTTCTGTTGTGTTTATCTTTATTAACTTGGTGTTTGTTAACATCATTATTTATTTTGAATGGTTATCCATGGTATTCTGGTTTGTATTCCAAGTTTCATATGGTTTGGGATGGTGTTATTTACATGCTAATTGATATGCTTAGCAAAATTTTAGCTAGCTTTTCAACTGGTTGTCTATTATTTCTATCTTTTGCCTGGCCTTTTCTGCTGTCTACTTGTGGTGGGTTTTCCTGCTGGCTTAATTTTACTCTAGGATCTACTATTAATAAGGTGGATGTGGCCAAGATGGTTCATTTTTATATGGGTAGGGATTCTTATGCTATGGTGACTATAGTGGTGATACTTATCCCCATTCTGCTCTTTGTTGTCTCCTCCTTTCTATGGCTTTATTTAGGTTTATAGGTACTAAGGCTCATAAGACTTTCAACAAATGGCTTCTATCTTCCCACAGGTTTGTAGGCTATAATGGCTGTGATGATTTCACTCCTTTTTGGTTTGGTAGTAGCTCTTATGATGTAACCCTTCCGCTGAAGTTTGGATGCTCATATCTGCATCTACCCCAATTTGGTGTGGCTGAGCCTGAGCCTTCTCTCACACACTTATCTATAATTTTTCTCACTTTATGCTACTTTTACCTTCCACTTTATTTGTATTACTCTAAGCTTTCTACATATTATTCACGATGTTTTCTCTTTCTCTCTTGGGTTTGCTCCCTAGTGGCATTCATTCTCTCATCTTGATGAGCTTTGGCCCAGATCTATCCATTGGCTTCTCTATGTTAATCATTTTAGATCTTTTGCTTTCATTTTCTCGTTTATTTTCCTTTTGGATGTACTTAGATAGGGGATTTACTCTCTAGGCTATTTGTAGCTCTTTGAGTAATAGTTTTAGAGTTTATCCGCTCTTAAGGATCTTGTAACCCTCTTTTTGTGGCAATAAAATTCCCCCTATATGGGGTTTCAAAAAAACAAAAAGCTAAACACTACACTAAAAACTAAACCATAAACCCTAAATCATAAAACCCTAAATGTTAAAACCTAAACCCTAAAAACCTAAAAACCTAAACCTAAATAAAATAAAATCAAATAATAAAATAAATAAAAGAACCTAACCCTAAATAAAATAAAATAAAATAAAATAAAAACATAAACTAAAACCTAAACCTAAACCTAAAAATAAAATAAAATAAAAAAATATAAAAAAACTAAAATAAAATAAATAAAAACCTAAACTAAACTAAAAAAATAAAATAAACCTAAGAATTAAAACCTAAATAAAATGAAAGTTAAACATAAAATAAAAATAACATAAACCTAAAATAAAAATTAAATAAAACCTAAACCTAAAATAAACCTAAAGATAAAATATTAAAATAAATAAAATTAAAACTTAATCCCTAAACTAAAAAAATAAGACTAAACTTAAAATAAAAATAAAATAAATAAAATAAAATAAACTTAAGACTAAACAAAAATAAACTAAACTAAATGAAATAAAACCTAAACCTAAACCTAAACCTAAACTAAATAAAATAAAATAAACCAAAACCTAAACTTTAAAAATAAAACCTAAAAATAAACCTAAAATAAATACCTAAATTCTAATCCTAAAAAAGTAAAATAAAAACCTAAACCTAAACTTAAAAATAAAAAATAAAACCTATACCTAAAAAATAAAATAAAAATAAAAATCAACTTTAAAAATAAACCTAAACCTAGACCTAAACCTAAAAAATAAATTAAAATAAAAAAACTAAAATAAAATAAATGACTTAAAATAAAATAAACTAAACTAAATAAGATAAAATAAACCTAAATAAAATATAATAAAATAAACTAAAATCAATAAATATAAACTAAATAAATTGGATAGGCTCTACTTGGTTGTGATTAAAACCCTCTCTAGGCCCTAAATCTTATCAAACCCAAAATATGGATCCTAAACACTAAACCACAACCCTGACACCTGAGCTGGCTACTGGAATCCTAAATCTCACCCTATCACAGCTGATCCATGAGCCTAAAATAAATAATAGGCTATCCTAGGCTAAACCCACACAAGGCTGAGCCTAGGCCTGACCTGGGCCCTGACCACTGAGCCACTGGGCCAGGCCTGACCTTCAGGCCCCCAGGCCCAAGGCCAAGATCTGAGACCAGAGGCCAGCACTGGGCCTGAGCTGGAGCCACACTGGTGACCCTGGGCCTGAGGTGACACTGAGGCTGGGCTTGGGACTTTGGGCTGGGCCTGGGCGAGACCCTTCCCACTGAGCTAGGCCAAACCACCTGACCTGAGCCAGATCCTGGGCCATAAACCTAAAATCTTAAATCTGGATCCTAAAGCTAACCAAACACATAAACCTAGATAAATCAGATAATAAGATAAATAAAACTTAAACATAAAAAAATAAAATAAAACATAAACATAAACTAAAACTAAACATAAACCTAAATTTAAAATAAATAAAAAAATAAATAAAATAATAAATAAATAAAACTAAAAAATAAACTTAATAATAAAACTTAATGGATATTGTAGTAAAATGATAAAATAAAATATAAAAATAGATAAAATAAAATAAAAAAACCTAAATCTAAAAATAAACCTAAAATAAAATATTAAAATAAATAAAAATAAAACTTAATCCACTAAACAAAAAAAAAAACTATAAAAAAATAAAATAAAATAAAATAAAATAAACCTAAACTAAACTAAAATATAAACTAAACTAAAATAATACCTAAACCTAAACCTATTAAGACCTAAACCCAAATAAATAAAATAAAATAATCTAAAATAAACCTAAACCTAAACTTAAAAAAGACTAAATCTTAAACCTAAAGTAAAAGCGACTAAACTAAACCTAGAAATAAAACTAAACCTAAAAATAAAATAAAATAAAACTCATTAAACAAACCTAAAACCTAAACCTAAACCTAAAATAAATTAAAGTAAAACTAAATGATAAATAAACTAATCTAAATAAAAAAAATAAACCTAAATAAAGTGGGTTATAAAATAAACTTAAAGAAATAAACTAAATATAAAGCTAAACTACCTGGGTTTTTGATTTTTTTAAAGGCTCCTGAGCACTCCACTAAATCTACAACCTTAAACCTGGATACAAACCCTTGGGCCTTAAAACAAAAAATAGAACTAACCCAAAAAAAAACCCACTGAGCTGATCATCATATCCTAACTGGGCCTTGGCCACCCACTATGACCCTAGCGGTTAGGCCAGGCCTGGGCCCAGGACCCCAGGCCTGTGGACCCTAGGCCACTAGGCCCTAGGCCCTAAAACCCTGGGCCTGGGCTGTGCCTGTGCCACCACTTGTCTGGGCCTGCTGGGCCCTGGGCTGGGCCATGCCTGGGCTCTAGATCGTCACCACTGACCCACAGGCTGAGCCTTGTTGAGCCCAAACCCTGACCTGGAGTCCTACCCTAAAACTCTGGGTTGTGAGCCTGACTGGGCCACCTGAGGCCACAAGGCACAGATCCTAAACTGAGCTATGTAGACCAAGATAATAAAATCATAAACCTAATTAAAATAGATAAAATAAATTAGAAACTGAGTTATAATAACCTAGGCCTAAAAGATAAAATAAAATTTAAAATAAACAAAAATAACATAAATAAAACCTAAACTAAAAAAAATAAAATAAACCTAGAATAAAAACTTAAATAGATAAAATTAAATGTAAAATTAAAATAAAATAAACCTAAATTAAAATAAAATAAGAACTACATAAAAACCTAAACCTAAAAAATAAACTTAAAAATAAAACCTAAAAATAAATAAAAAATAAAACATAAACCCTAAACTAAAAAAAGCCTAAACCTAGAATAAAATAAAATAAACCTACACCTAAACTAAAATAAATAAAACCTAAATATAAACTAAATAAAATAAAATAAACTAAAAATAAACCTAAACCTGAACAAAAAAATATAAAACCTAAAAATAAACCGAAAACAAAATCATAAATCCTAAACCTAAAAAATAAATTATAAACTTAAACCTAAACCTAAAAATAAAAAATAAAACCTATACCATAAAAATAAAATAAAAATAGAATTCAACTAAAAAATAAACCTAAACATTTAAAAATAAACTAAAATAAAAAACCTAAAATAAATAAACTAATCTAAACAAAAATAAAAAATAAACCTAAATAAGAATAAAAAATAAAATAAACTTAAATAAATAGAAAATAAGATAAATAAATAAAAAATAAGCTAAATAAACTAAATAAACTAAACTGGGTTACTAATCTTTTAAAAAGAATCCTAAACCTTGATCTCCCTAATCCCTAAAGCTAAACCAACTAAAAACTCAGGACCTGCAACCATACCTCTCCTTGACCCTAAACCTACCTAACTAACCCACTCTAAACTAAAAACAAATCTTGACCCTAAACCTAAACCTACCATACCTAAAACCCCCAACCACAAACCTAAACCCTAAACATTAAACATGAAACAACCCTGAGCCATACCCCAAACCATGCACTAAACCCTAAACCCCTATTAAACCCCAAACTCAGGACCCAACCCAAAACTAACCTATAATAAATCCTAAACTCTAAACCCACAAACCTCAAGAAGAGGGTGGGTGGGAACATCTCATCTGGGTCCAGATCTCTGGGTGGTGGAGACAAAGGCGAGGTAGTTATCGCGGTGGTAGTGGGGATCTCGGAGGTGGTGGTTATGGAGGTGGTGGTGAGGAAGCGATGGTGGTTATGGATCTTGGAGGAGCGGCAGAGGTTATTCTTGGTGATGGCGATGGAGAGATCGGGGATGATGAGATCCAGCTACTGAGAGGCGGTGGTTCGATGGGAACTAGAAGCGAGAATGACTAATTTGATTTATTGCATATGGAACTATGTCTTTATAATAGAGACTGTTCTACTTATCTAGGGTTTTTGATTTGCTTTATGGGTGCTCCTTTTTATATCTATATCGTAGCTTGTGTCTTAGAAAACTTGGGGTGCTACTTGGTTGATGATATCAAAAAGAAGAAATGTTGAATCTGAACTTCTTGTCCATTTAAAAAAATCATAAACCTTAAACCTCCTAAACCTAAACTAAACCCTAAACCCTAAACCCTAAACTAAAACTTAAACCACACACCTAAACCCCTCCAGACCCTAAATACACCAAACCACCATAAACCTACTATCTATAAACCTTACCTAAAAGCTAAAAACCTAAATAAAACCTAAAAATAAAATTAAAAAAAAACTTAAACCAAAATAAAATAAAATAAATAAATAAATAGAAAACATAAATTGAATCCTAAACATAAACCTAAACCTAAACCTAAATCTAAAATAAAAATAAAACAAAAAAAAATAAAAAAACTAAATCAAAATCAATTAAATAAAAACTCAAACTAAATAAAAAATAAAATAAACCTAAGAATAAAAAATGTAAATAAAATAAAAATTAAATGTAAAATAAAAATAAAATAAACCTACAATAAAATAAAATAAGAACTACATAAAAACCTAAACCTAAAAAATAAACCTAAAAATAAATAAAAAATAAAACATAAACCCTAAACTAAAAAAAACCTAAACCTAAAATATAATAAAATAAACCTAAACCTAAACTAAAATAAATAAAACCTAAATTTAAACTAAATAAAATAAAATAAACTAAAAATAAACTAAAAATAAACCTAAACCTGAACAAAAAATATAAAACCTAAAAATAAACTAAAAATAGAATCCTAAAACCTAAACCTAAAAAAATAAAATATAAACTTAAACCAAAACCTAAAAAAAACCCTAAACCTAAAATAAAAAAAATAAACAAAATAAAATAAACCTAAACCTAAACTAAAATAAACTAAATTAAAATAAATAAAACCTAAACCTAAACCTAAAAATAAATTAAACACAAACCTAAACTTAAACTAAATAAAATAAAATAAAGTAAAAATAATCCTAAACCTAAATTAAAAAATAAAACCTAAAAATAAACCTAAAACCTAAACCTAAAACCTTATCCTAAAAAAATAAGATAAAAACCTAAACATAAAACTAAAAATAAAAAATATAACCTAAACATAAAAAATAAAATAAAAATAAAACTTAACTGAAAGTAAATATAAACCGAAAAAATAAACCAAAATAAAATACCTAAATTAAAATAAATAAACATAACATAAATATACTAAACTTAATAAAAATAAAAAATAAACCTAAGTAAAAATAAAAAGTTAAATAAACTCAAATAAATAAAAAAATAAATTAAGTATACTAAATAAACCTAAACATATTAGTTTACTTAATTATAAAAAAACATAAACCCTAAATCCCACACCCAAACCAACCCTACTAAATCATCCAGCCATATAAACCCTAAACCATAAACCCACAAACCCTAAACCCCTAAAAAACCAAAACCTAAACCCCACACAAACCTTCAACCTAAACCTAAGCCCAAAACTGAACCTAAATCCTAAACCACAAACCTAACCCTAAGAATGGGAGAACTGATGGCGGGGAACATCAGTCAACCAGGCTCTAGATCTGGCAGTGGAGGCAAAGGTGAAGGCGATGGTTATCAGTGAGGAGAGCGTCAACGACTCAGTCATTTATGGGCTTATTGAGTTTGACCTTTAAAACCTACTTGAATCTTTGACTTAAGCTGTGGTGGGTTGGTGATTTGGTCATCGAACTAATGAATGGGGGCTCTTTCACTATGACCTTTTCTTGTGGCTTGTTGAGTGTGGAGAGCGCCAGCAACTTGACCATTCATGGTTTTATTGAGTTCAACATGTAGTGGTGGTTATGAATGCAGGAGGACTGAGGGAGGTTACAGCCGTGGTGGTAGTAGAGAGATCAAGGATATGATGGCGGATCCCACTCGAGAGGGAGGTGGTTGGTTGATAGAACTAGAGAAATTGAAGAATGTTGATTTCTTTGCGGATGGAATTGTATCTTTAAAGTATAGACAATTCTACTTATCATGGGGTTTTTGATTTTCTCTATGGGTGCTCATTTTTGATCTATGTCATCGCTTGGGTCTTAGAAAACTTGGGGTGTTACTTGGTTGATGAAATCAAAAGAATAAATGTTGAATATGAATTTTTTCTCTATTTAGAAATATCTTAAACCCTAAACCCTAAACCATAAATCATAAACTAAAACTTAAACCCTAAACCTAAAACTTAAATCCTAAACCCTAAACCCTAAACCCTACAAACCCTAAACCCTAAACCCTAAAACCCTAAACCATAAAACCAACCCTAAACCCCAAACCCCCCCAATCCTTAAACCCTAAACCTTAAACCCCAACCATAAACCCAAACCTAAATAAAGATGTCATTAGGAGTAGATCTAAAGAATGACTTAATCCTAACATAGTTATGGTAGCTAAAGAAAATATCTTCAAGAGACTTTTTGTTGATTGTTAGAGATTTGAATACCTTAAACCCTAACCCTAAACCATATTATATTATCTTATATTATAGTATAATGTATCATCATATATTTGAGCATATAGTGATGTGTTTTTTAATGTTATACGATGTTTTGAAATGTTTTAGTATATTATGGTATTGTGCCCTATAGTATATATTAATATAAATCATAAAAATATTTATTTAATAAATCAGGTGAAAAAATTTATTAAATTTGAAGTGGGAATTATGTTGTAGTACCAAAGGTGTGCTACGCCAGTTGTAATCTAAAAAGTAAGATTTTATGTTCAAAATAAATATTATATGTTGTAGCATAATATAGCATCATATATCATAATATATTGTTCTGCCCATTTTTAATTCTTTTAGTATTTTACAATCATGCAGTCGAGCCTACACTAGCATTATTTATAAAAATGTTGATTTAGACTATAAAATGGTGGAATTTTGCCAAATTCATAATGGGTAGAGCATGACATCATAACATATTCTATCAATTTAAAATATGTAAGTGATACGACTAAATTATATAGTTTTTTTTTATTATTCAAACTAATTTTATGATTTTTTATCTTAAGAAATCCCTTGTGGTGTGATATGCAATATAATATAATATAATATATTATAGTATATTATAATATAGAATTCCATAACATAGTGTAGCATCATGCATTATAGCATACTATTGTGTATTATTACTTATTTTTAGCATATTTTAGTTTGTATAGTATGATGTAGTAGAGTTTGTACTGGCATAATTCATAAAAATACTAATTTATTGGCTGAGATGATGGGATTTGGCCAAATTTAAGGGAAGCTTAAAGGAACATCATTGGGGGTGTGATATGGTGTGCTATTTAATCAAAAGAATGGGATTTTGCATCCAAAATAAATGTTCATTTTTCAACCAAATTTTATAATTTTTTTCTTAAAGCGATTCATTTTAAGGTGTAATGTAAGATAATATATTATATGAAAGCATATTAAAATATAATGTACATAACAATATAACTTCACATTAATATGAATGTGGTGGTGTGTTACTAAATATTATTGTACATTATAGTATATTTTACTTTTGTTATAATACATTGGGTCAAAACTCACAAAAATGTTAATTTGAAGGTTGAGATGGAAGAATTTGGCAAAATTCATGGCACACACCAAGAAGCAACACCAAAATTCTACTTTTTTGTACCATTTCTAATTGAAAATAATGAACATTATTCATATTTTGAGAATATTGTGTTATTTTAATGATGTTAGACAATATATTATATTATAGCAAATTATAATATAACATCATATATTATAATATAATATAGTGTGCTAATTCACACTATAATATGTTTAGCATGATACTGTATAGTAAATTTGAGCTTGCACCATCACAAATCATTTGACTATAATGTTAAGATAATGTAATTTGATTGAATACATTGTTAGGCTTTTAGTTGAAGTATTAAAGGTGTGCATAAGTGAAGAAATAAGATTTGATTAGAATTCCATGTCATAGACATGAAGAGAGATTCGCTAGGGGATCACACATGCATTGGACATGATATGTGAGGGGTCTATGTCGAGGGCATAGAAGAAGAAAATTTGCTGGGGATATGGTTTGAATTTGATTTGATTATATGATTTGTGGATAGAAGATTCACTAGGGATAAGAATCTATAATCCACTAGGGATTAAAATGGAATTTACTTTAATTTGTTTTATTTTAATTGATGTGGAGGTATATCTGCAAGAGATATGGGCTCGAGTCTGCTGGGGATCGGGAAGATGAACCTTCTACTAGGGAAGCAAGTTTGGGCTATCCACCAGGGATTGGGATTTGAGTTTGATTTCATAGATTTGTTTGGGGATGTATCCACTAGGAATAAGAGTTTGGTTGGATTTCTTTGATTTAGACTCTATTGGGGGAGTTGGTTTAATTTGGCTCCACTATGGAGGTTTGTTTTGAATTTAATTTATTTGCTTGACTTATTTATATATTATTTGGGGCTCCACTTGGGAGGAGGGTGTGATTTAACTCCACTGGGAAAAATCATATTGGGTTTAATTTAATCTGAGTTAATGTATGGGCCCTGTCGGTGTTTGATGGACCCACTAAGAAGGGGCTATATCATCCTTGACCTACCTCAGGTTTACAAATCCAAAGGCATAATCTACCGACTGTGGGGTAAAGCTAGCCAACTAAGGGGTTCCCTTTCAGTGTGTAATGACTATGCTAGGTAGAAGGCATAGCAGACTTACATCTTCTAAAGCAAGGAATAACTGTTGGGGTGACTTGTTGGATGCACAACAAATCGAACCTAACCTAGGGCGAGTACTGACTGAATTCCACTTGGAACTTATGTCAACTCAAAAGTAGTCAGGATTAATTTTATCTTAATTTTATGTGATTTTGATATGGTTTGTTTGGTTTAGTTTGATTTTGAATTGAGGGCATATCCGCTGGGGATGTGAGCTCGGTCAAATTTATTTAATTTATGGACCATGTCGTGCGATGGACCCTTGAAAGGGGTCGAACTTATCATATCTCAGTTTACAAATGCAAAGGTTGTCTCTGGTCATGGGGTATAGCCAACCTAAAGAGTTTCCTTTTGGTATCTGCTAGGAAGAAGGCATAGCAAACTTTTAAGCGGGAACAATGTGACACTGTTGGTAGCACAATAAATCAAACCCAACTTAGGGGCGACTACTGAGTGAATGCTGCAATGGACTTATATCAACTCAAGAGAAGTCAGGTGATTCTTATAGGGAGTTTTATCGATACTGGCCTAACTATAGGATAATTGCTTGGGAAAAGGTATCACTAGGGGTGTCCTCCTAATCAACAAGTGAATATATATTTTATTTATATGTTAGTGTAGACCCTGTTGGAGTGCGAGGGACCACACTGAGAAGGGGCTATGTCGGCCTTGACGTGTCTAATATTTATTAGACCAAGGGATAATCTGCACATCCACAAAATAGATTCTCCAATTGCAGGGGCGGTTATTAAGAATGGAGAATTGTCCAATCTGATAGTAATATACTCAATCCAGTCAATGCACAAAGGCTAATCCAAGAAGAATGCATAGCAAACTCACATCCTTTTAAACGAAGCCAACATAAGGTAGCTTACCGGCCACACACTAAGGCCTATCAAACTAACAAGGTGCTCAACGGTGTTCAGTGGCCAAGTAAGGAAGGAAAGCATAGCAGACTTACATCCTCCAAAGCAAGAAGACCACTAGAGTGACATACTTAGGGTAGTCGGCCCTGAGCGACTATAGAGTGAGTGCAGCTTGGGGTTATCTCAACTTCGAGTAGCGACATAAAGATGTGTTTATTTTATATTTTGCTGTTTTGTTTTGTGTCGATGAAGGATAGGACACCACTCGATTCTTATATACCCTAAACACATGTGTGATTTGTAAACAAGAATACTTTCAATATGGAAGAGATTGAATTCAAAATGGATTTTTCATTTATAATAATTATTTTTAAACATGATTTATAATATTTCCTTAAGTAGAGCGCATTGATTGGAAGCATTGGGTGCTCTCCCTTATGATTAATAAGTTAGTGAGATCCTCTTTGGTAGGCCTTCTCAATGGTAAAAGGGCCTTCCCAAGTGGGTTCAAACTTACCTCACATCTTACGACGGGCAACAATCGGTCTCCTTAGAACTAAAATAAGCTCTCCTACTTGAAAAGCTCTAGGATGGACCAACTTTCTATGAGTTTAAATCATTTTTTTACAACTTGAAGTTTTGGCATGCCCGCAAGGATCTCTCCTACAAACTTTCGATCTCTTATAACCGCAACTTGGTGTTCTGCTCTGTTGTGATCTTGCTACCCAAAGTTATCCTTAGTGATAGGAGTTGGACTTCTAATGGTAGAATAGATTTGAACCCATACACTAAGGAGAAAGGAGTAGACTGAGTTAGAGTTCTATATGTAGTACTGTAGGCCCACAAGGCTTCTGATCATACCCACTATGTGTGTCAATTGGAGTTTTGGATGAGAGCTTTGTTGAAGGCTTTTGCTAAGCCATTTTCTCTTGGGTAGTTGATGGTAGAATATCTCCAATCTATGCAATATCTCCGGGTAAAGTTGTTGATCTCGGTGTTCTTGAATGTAGTACCATTATTAGATATAATTTGTCGAGGCTCTCCAAACCTATATATAATATGATTCCTAAAAACTTGGATCACATGCTAAGCTATGACCTCTTTGAGAAAAATTGCCTTCGCCCATTTGGAAAAGTAGTCAGTAGCAGCTAAGAGGAATCGATGACCCTTGGAAGAAGGAGGATCAATCAAACCCACTATGTTGGTACCCCAACACTCGAATAGCCATGAGGCCAAAGTAGGATGTAGAATATTGAGAGGTTGGTGTAGGACCACATCGTGTATTTGACATTGGTGGCATCGCCTAGTCATATCCATGCAATCTTTGATTATCGATGACCAGTAGTATCTTAGTCTCTTGATCTTGGTGTTCATCTTCTAACCGAATTAGTTAGCTCCGCATAATCTTGAGTGTATCTTAATCATGATCATACAGGCTTCGTTCTTGTCTAAATAATGTAACCACATATGATTGAACATCCACTGGTAGAAGACACCATCCACAAGAGTGTAGGAAAGTGCTCTACTTTATCTGATGGGCTTGGGACTTCTCTTAAGGAAGTTTGCCTTTATTTAGGTAAGTCATGAATGGTTGCCTTCAATATAACTCCTCATCCTTCTTGGCAATGGCAACCTCCCCTTCAGGAGAGTACTTTTTGATGAGTTCAATATTAATAAGAGATAAGCCTTGTCTATTTTGGACCTTTATTAATATGGACTCATCATCCAGACATGCCAACTCTTTAGCTAGCTTAGCTAAAGAATACGCTATGGTGTTCTCTCCTCAAGGAATCTTATAAATGGTAACCTCTAGGATTTGTGCCAACAACTCCATGGTGTACATGTGTTAGTGAAGGAGCTTGGGCTTTAAAACCTTATAGGATCTTGCAATTTGATTGATAACTAGCTAAGAATCCTCAAAGATGTTGATGTTCTGTATGCTTAGAGTAATGACTAACTCCATATCTACAATCAAAGCCTCATATTTGGCTTCATTGTTGGTGCAGGATTGGATAGATGATATGAGAATCTCATCATATCGTGGTCTAAAATTAAGAGAACTATTCTTACCCCTGCCTATCTTGGAATAGTAGATTGTGATTCTTCTCTTGTTTGAGAGGAAGTCACACCATCAAAGTACTTCTCCCAGCGATGAATGATATCATCCCATAAGTTCATGATTTATTCATCGGGGAGATCATCACTAAGCAGAGAGTCAGTAGGAAGTGGGTGTGCTGCTAACAAATCTACTAGCACTTGTCCTTTCACTATGCGGAGGGGTACGAAGGTAACATCAAATTGCGAGAAGATCATGGACCATTGTGCCAACTATCTGGATAGCATCGGCCATGTCATGAGATACTGTAGTGGATTGATCCTAGAGATTAAGTTCACCTTATGAAGAGGCATGTAGTAATGCAGCTTTTAGGATGCAAAGATTAAAGCTAAGCAATGTTTCTCAATGAGTGGATAATTAGCCTCAGTAGGGATTAGATGATGACTGAGGTAGTAGAGTGTGTTATCCTTCTCTTCACCATTGACTTGTGGAAATAAAGCACTAAGGGACTCATCTAACACAACAATGTAAAGTATGAGTGACTTGCCTAGGATAGGAGCTACTAGAACTGGTGGCATCATCTGGTAATGCTTGATGTCTTTGAAAGCATGCTCACACTTGTCATCCCACTTGAACTTAGCATCCTTTTCGATAACCCCTGAGAATGGCTGACATCATCTTGATAGGTTGGATATAAAGCATCATAGATATGACAACTACCCTTGGAATGATCTAAGTTGAGTTAAACTTTTAGGGGGTGTCATTTCTAATATCACCTTGATTTACTACGGATCAATTTCAATTCCCTGGTGTCAGACAACAAACCCAAGGAATTTCCCTAAAGCTACTATGAATGCACACTTTAGGGAGTTTATTTTGAGGTTAAATTATCTTAACTGTTTGAAAACTACTCTCAAGTCAAAGAGATGGTCTTCCTTTTCTTTACTTTTTACCATGAGATCATCAACATAGCACTCGACTTGATGATGAATGAGTTCATTGAAGATTCGAGTCATAGCTCACTAGTATATTGCATTGACATTTTTAAGGCTGAAAGCCATGACTTTATAGCAATAGATTCTGATCGGGGTTCTAAAGGTAGTGTTTCTTTCATCTTCAAGGGCCATCTTTATTTGATTATATCCATATGAGCCATCCATGAAAGAGAAGACTGCATGAGATGAGGCAATGTCCACCATCAGCTCCAGGATTGGTAGTGAAAATTCATCTTTTAGACATGCCTTATTTAAATCCCTAAAATCAATGCATATGTGAATTTGGCCATTCTTTTTCTTAACCGGGATGACGCTGGCTAACCAAGTAGGGTATTTTTCTTCCTAAATGAAGCCAGTATTGGTTAGTTTCTCGACTTCATAAATGACCTATTATTTTATATCTAATCACATGCGTCTAGGAGCTTTCTTGATAAGGTTACTAGTAGGCTCTATTACAAGTTTATGGACCCTACGTTAGGAGCCAATCCATGCATCTCTTCATAACTCTATGCGAGGCAATCCTTGAACTCAGTCAATAGCCTAACTAAGTCATTGGTTTCAATTTCATTCAATAAAGAATTTATGTATGTCAGGCATGGATCTTCTTCAGTTCCTATGTTAATTTCCTTGAGCTCATCGATGGTTGACTTGATCTCTTCTTTGAACTCTAGCAGTGCATCTTTGACTTCAAAATCATTTGGATCATCTGAAATTTCTAAGCACAACTCTTCATATGAGTTAATATGATTTGAAAAGAACCTATCAGATTTTAAATGATTGGTGATGATTTAGCAGTAATCGTTATCATCGACTGAACCTACTATACTGAATCCTAGTCCCAGTCTTGATTGAGAGCTTTTGCATTTGTTCTTCCATATTCTTTCAAAGTAGTATGACCTGTGTTTTTTTTAAGTATGTGGGATTAACCCTTTCTTTACTAAATTATGAACACAAGGAAAATACCAATCAAGGTAATTTTATTAAATCTTTATATGAATCATCCTTAAGTTCTACATCAACTTCTTGACTTGAAGATGATGCTCCTAGAAAGAACCTCTGAGCCTTTGCACCTGTGGATGACTTAGGGGCTTCCTTAACTACCAAACCCTCAACTTTTTGAGAGGAAAGTGGGGTTAGAGCTAAGGTTCCCAACTGATACCTAACTGTTTCATATATGTACTTGGGCACACTTATGCTTTGCTTTGGAGCCCGATCTTCATCGTTATCTAGCTCAAGTGTCACTTCCAAGGGAATCTACTACTGAGAAGAGCTGGCTGGTGTGCTAGCCATATAAGACTCATCCTATCAACTAGATTCAAAGTCTATATAGATTGCATGTGTACTCCTGGTAGCTGGGACATATCTTCTATTGGGTGTCCAATAAGGAGGTTTTCCACCCCTAGGACTGCCTCTGAACTAGCCTCTTCCTCTTCACGAGGTGGGTCGTCCTACCCATATGTTCAAATGGAGTAAAGAACTATGGGTGGAATCTAATGTCAGGCTCCACTTCCTCCTCCAAGTCTATTTCCACTCCCTTTTATTTTCTTTTTCATTTTCTGTTTTCTTTTCTTTTTCTTTTTCTCTTCCTTTTTCTTTTTCTTTTTCTTTTATTTTTAAACTTTGGCCAAGTTCACAAGAATAGATCTTTTGAACTGTAAATGGCTTGAGATCTTTTTTGGCATAGTAGATGATTCCACCTCTAACAAACTTCGTACACTATTATAGTGAAGATGGAACTATGTTATTCTCATGTATCCATGGTCTCCCAAGAAAAGTGTTCAAAGATGTATCTGAGTATATAATGTGAAACTTGGCTTTGGTCTTCCAATCATCTATCTCCAAGAGCAACACTATGGAGCTTAAGGCCTGTGGACCTCACTTTTGGAGTGCAGATTCAATCTTCCCATCTTAGACTTAGGAGTTTTCTAGACACTAAGACTTCCCTAGTCATAAGACACTTCTAATAATTAGGTAAACACTTAACATAAGCCTAATGACTTAGAAGGGTTAATTATATGATTAGATTATGCCTTAGGGATTAGGATAATCCACCTACCCTACAACCCAAATATAATCCATGTTCACTGTCTCAAACTAAACCTCAAGTTCAATTCAAACATCAAAGTCAAATCCAAATCCAAACCCAAATTCCAAAACCAAATGATTGAAGCTCATGATCAAATTCAAACTTGAAACCCTTCCTAAGCCATATAACATATCCCATGGACTTAGCTAAATCTTAATCCAAATCAATCCAAAATCAATTGATTTTCTCATAATCAATTTATATCTTCAATCATCTTCCTAAATATAAATCAAATCTACATTCAAATGATCAAAACTAAATAAAATTAAATCAAAACCCTTCCTAAGCCATATGACCTATCCCATGGACTTAGCTAAATATTAATCCAAATCAAGTCAAACTCAATTGAATTTATCATAAATCAATCATATTTTCATTCATCTTTACAAATTTAAATGGAATATTCATTTAAATCATTAAAACTAAATCAAACCAAATCAAAATCTAAACCTAAGCCACATAACTCAACTCCATGAACTTAGCCAAATTCCTTCATTCCAAAACCTAAATTTAATTGATTTTCTCATGAATCAATCACACCTTCAATCATATTCACAAATATAAATGAAATATGCAATCATCAAGCTAAACCAAAATCAACCCAAGTTAAACCCAACTTAACCCTTTTGACTTGAAATGTTCAAATGAACCAAAACCCATTTTAACCCAAGCCAATTGTAGTTGAATTTGTATATGAATTCAAAATCCATATATAAACTCAACTAAATCAAACTCAACCCAAACTCAAGCCAACTAAACTTGATTGATCCACTTGACCCAAAGTGGCCAATTTGACCAATTTTGAGCCAAGCTCTAATCCTACCCAAATTGGATTGAATGAAGCCACTCAAAATCTCCCATCATGATTGTTGATCACCCTAGGTTGATCAATTATCAAAAATTGGGTCAAACAAAGTTAACTTGGTCATTTGACCAAGTCAAACCCTTAACCCATATGAATTCAAACTAGCCAAATTGTAACCTAAGCCAAATCCCTAGTAACTAATGATTCATGCCAAATCAAAATCAATATTTGAATATGACTTGACCTCCAATTGAGTCAAACCAAACCCAATTGGTCCTCTTGACCCAAGTTGACCCAAATTGACCTTAAAGACCAAATTGGTTCAAATCAAAATATAAACCAAATTGATTGCAACCAATGGCTCAAGTTCATTCCAAATTGATTATTGAACTTGACGAAAGCCATGATTGGACCCAATTGAACCCAATTGACCTACTTAGCCCAAATTAACCTAAAGGTTCAAGTTGGCCTAAATCAAAACCAATTCCAAATTAATTAAAACCAAAGCCTACAATCATCTTCAATTGGTCAACTTAACCCAAACCAACACCCAACCCAAGCCAATTTGGCCAATTTGGTCAAATTGGTCAACTTAATCCATTTGACCCAAATGAATTCAAATGAGCCAAAATTAAATCTAAGCCAAACTAAACCAAACCAATTGAACCAAACATCCCAAACTATCATATAAACTTAACCCAACCCATGGTTTGACCCAATTTGACCAATTGGTCAACTTGACCCAACCTAACCCAATTTGATCTAAATGAGTCAAATTGAGCCAAACCTAACCAAATCAACTCCAATTGACATGAAACTTGGGCTAACCCACTTTTGGCTCATTTCAAATCTATCCAAATCAAATCTAATGCCAAATGATCATTCCACCCTTGGGTCAAGGGCATCACATGAGACAAATTACCTAAGTAAGTGGTCATTTCCATTCCTTGGCCACTTGGTACTCTCCCAATGGTCCACCTAGGCACCTAAGGCACTGCCCAACCTGACCCAAGGGGTGGTTGGTCTGCCATGACCCATGGGAGGTGAAATCACCTCACCCTCCCAATTATAGCATTTAAAACCCATAGGAGTCCCATGATTCCTCCTTGGTAGCCACCTCCACACCTTCAACCAACCAAGCCGAGCCAACTCACCTCCTCCCTGCCACCCACAACTCCCTGAGATGGCCAGATGGCCACTAGAAGCCAAGCCCAATCCCACCATCCGATCAAGATGAAGGGGGGTATACTCTCACTTGTTTCCACTCAAACATACACAAAAATCATTCCTTATAGCCCTAGCTACCCAAGATGAGCTGCTAGAGCCATTCCCTAAGCTCCCAAGTTTGTTCCTAGATTGAAAAAATACCATTCTTGTCCGTCCCAAAATAGGAAACTCCCATTTCTGACTTAACTTCCCCATTTCTCCATCAAACTCAAATTAACTTTGCATGCACCTTCCCTAGGCCTCATCGAGCAAGAATGAATCATCTCCCAAGCTTCGAGCATGAGGTGGGACTTCAATCAAAGCTCCAAATCATCCCATGGCCTTGAGCTGATCAAGGAATTGATCCAATTGCTGCTCAATAAGGCTTCATCTCTACTAGATGAAGATTCCTCAATTGTTTGAGCCATCGATCTTGAGCTCCAGCAAGGTATGCTTCCAAAATTGATCCTTAGGAACAAATGGGTTGGAGCTTTTTGAAGAAAACTTACATCTCATATGATCTTGACTGTTGGATCCCCTCTGATCGATGTCATGAAGGTGTGGGATCCTTTTGGAGTTGATCTGAGCTTGTAAGCTCATCAAGTGAGCAATGGATTCCATTCTCCTCACTTGATGATGTTAGATCATAGCCATTCAGGTGATCGAAATGGATGGTCGTGATTAGATCTGCTATATTGATCTAATTTAATCCTATTAAGCTGTGGGATTAATCATAGCCATCCGATCTTAGATCGGACAATGGAGTAGAAAGCTCATCTACCGCTGCCACGTAGGCGCTGAGTCGGATAAGTTTTAAGTAGCCAATCCCATGCCCATTGGAATGCAATCGCGGCCACATGGCCCCAACAGGATTAGGCTTTAATTAGGCTTAATTAATCATTTTTAATGGCTAAAACTTTTGAAAATCATAAAAAATCATAGAGAAATAAAAAAATACAAATAAATACTCATTTTAAAGGTATTCCAGAGGAGAATTAATAAAAATGATTTTAACTAATTTTTAATAGTAATTAAGGTTTAATTACAAAAGTAATTAGTTTAATTACTCTTAAATTACATGAGCAATTAATCCCAAATTTTGTGGATTAATTTAATCGGATGACCTCTACCTCCCATGATTTTCTTGAGATTTATTACTCACATAATTAAGAAAATTGACTAATTAAATCTTAACTACTCTTTTAAGTTAATTAATGATTAACTAATCCCATGAATATTAACAAATTGGTTAATTAAGTTTATTAATCATTGTTCAAAGAAGTGAACTAAGGAATAGGGTTGGGACCCCTTTCCCCAAGTTCATTTCACCCTTTTTAAAATGAAATTAATTAAGATTTAACTAATTAATTAAATCACTTTATCAAATTGAAATCATAATCACATCGACCTTAATTAATTAAATCATAGATCTTTAGGTGTTTAATAACCCAAAAGGAGTTTAATGAAATTATGGTTAGTCCACATGTGTGGGAAAACCATAAGGGTAATTAATTAAGCCTCTTAATCTAAATAAATATTAATCATGAGCTGATTACATTAGGCCCCTTTTATTTCCTAGGATCATTGCAAGTTTATTTTCCATGCATATCATGTTAGCTCATAATTACTTAGTTAATTACTTTAAGGTGACATAGGTAAGGGTAATTAATTCATCTAATTAAGGGTTCAACTTAATTAACCCATAAAATCAACTTAATTACAATTCCTTAAATTAAATCAAATCACTAATGTGGGAATGGGTTTAAAACAAGAAGACATGATTTCTCTTCTCCTCTTTAAATCAAATCAAATCCAAAATTTAATTAATAAAGAATCTTTGGTTTGCTTTAAATAATCTTATTTGATTTGATTGTCCTTAAGAACTAATTTGGTTGAATGAATCACATGCTTATATTTGATTGTCCTCTTTCCAATCATGTTAAATTTGGTATGTCATTTGAATTCATTCATCCATCTTTTCAAAACCAAGTAAAATAAAATGGATTTCCTTTATGAAAGCTTGCATGTGTTGATTTAATTTAATATATGTGTGGCTATTATCACTATTAAATCCAAATGTATTTTTCAAAAGCTTATAAATGAATAATAATATGTGCTATGATGCTAGTTATAAATACATACGAAATGCATGTACTTATAGCTTAAGTGTATGAATGTTGAGTTCTCTTTCCTCTATTCATGTGTTGATTTATATAAGATTGAATGGTAATGGGTATATACATATACAAGGTTTAACTAGCTCCAAGGAGGTCATTTGATTGCTCCCAACAGGTCATTTTTGATTTCATTCTGGTATTTCAACATTAGTGGCATATATATTTTTATATATTATATATATATTTATATTTATTATATATATATATATTTCTATATATATATATATATATATATATATATATATATATATATATATATATATATAATATCATATATATATATATATGATTCAATCAAACAAAATATGCAATCTTTGCATGATTTTCTTTCCTCATTTATGTATACATCCATGTGTGTCCAAGAAAAGCAAGTATATACATCTGAATACGAGGCTTTTGTTAGCCCCAAGGAGGTCATTTGATTATCTCACTTCCTTAGTTTAACAATGAAACGTACTTGCCTATATCTTTGTACATGTATATGCATATGTGATTAGTGAATGAAAATCCCATTTACATTAACATTGCATGCATTCGTAAGTGACTAAGTGGTTGAATTAATTAGCCATACTATTTAGAGCTTACTTCCTATGTTCATGTATACAAATTTACATATGTTTGAATGCAAATGGGTATATAGCCTTGACATCCCGAGTATACGAGGCTTTAGCTAGCTCCAAGGAGGGCATTTGATTACCTTACTTCCCTAATTTAACAAAGCACATACCTATTTAATTTCTTTCTTATGTCCTTTTTGCATAAGAATTTTGATAAAGTTTTAAATTAATATGTTTAAATAATTCAATCAAATAAAATATAAATTTTAAATATTCAAATACATTCATCATATAAGTGTGCTAAAATATGTTGCAATTATAGAAACACTTAGGATTAAATCATATGCATGTTACGTGTAATGGAAAGGAATTATTTAATATGTGTCATGTGGTAGTAATTCAATTAAATTAATCTTAAGATGCCTTTCATTTTGTGTAGTATTATTTAAAGTGAACCTAAACTTAGGATTAATTAAATCATTTAATAAGCCATTCACTAAAGAGAACTAAATCAAATTAATATACATTTGAAAGTGACTTAAGATAGGGATGAAAGAGGGTAATCCTCTTTTTCTCACTTTATAACACTTAGTTGCTAAGTGTAATCAAATGAAACAAAAGAAAACACAAATTAAAATTCTAAAATCAATTAAACTACTTCAAGTGAAATCAACCTTTAATGTTAAATTGAATCCTTCTACACTTAGAAAATACAACACTAATGCTTAACAAGACTTACCATGCAAGCTTTAATACACACATTAGAATTAAGTCACCACTTCTAGCTCTATGTTAGGACGGTGTATGGTGTGATGTATGTTTTGTTTTATGATATATTATTTTAGATTTGGTGTTAGAGTGTATGCTTCATAAATTAGATGATAGGCCAATATTAACTTAATCATATTTTCTGTAGGGGATTATGCTTAAGGGATGCTTAAAAATAAATGTGAATGCTATTTTTGCAGGTTACTTAAATCCTTAAGCATAATCCAAGTTGGGATAGGTGGGCTTAATTACCCATTTGTAGGGTGCTAAGTTCAAATTATATATACAACTGCTTGGATTATATGTATATTTAGCTAACGTCTATTTTATAGGTGTAGTTAGATTTACTTTTCTCATATAAATGTAATTTTTGTAATAGGAATTAGAATTCGTGCTATGAGGGATTAGGGAGAGCAATGGCCAAAAGGCTTTGTCCTGGGGTGCCCTGTGATGCCTTTGAAGCAAGCACCATCTAATTCAAACAAGGAACCAAATCATAAATGGAGATATGAAGAAAGAAGACCCCCATAGCATTTAATACAATTATAATTATTCTTTCATATTCTAGGTTGTATAAGTAGAACTCCTACCCATCTTTTCTCTCTTCTGTATGCACAAGCACTTTTTTATTCTTTTATAATAATTTATATAATTATTTGATGTTATGTTTACATTGTGCATTAAGATGACATTCTTTTCATCATTTCTTAAATGATTGATTCTTTAGTGTGGGGCTTGGATATGATTAGGCTCTTAGGATAAAAATAACTTTTCTACCCAACTAATCACTCATAACTAAAATTTAAATAACTCATATCCTCATCATAAAGCTTAAGACATAAATAAGATAATTAAAAGATTTAGAAACCCCTTAACTATATGGTTGTATGCTTCACATCATTCATGCATATTCTTTCTCTCTTGAACATGAAGGATCTCCATCCTTGCACGATAAAAGAATGCTTGACCTATGAGGGCATCCCTTGTGGTGTAGAACACCTTCTTCTAGCTGATTTGACCCATAACCTATTTCATCATGCATCCTAGCATAAGAAATCCTAAAGCCTCTATCAAAATGATATGTCTAAAATGAAGTAAAATTTGAAAAGATTTTGCATTTATAGATTAAGTCATATGCTGATACCACTCATGTTCTAGTCTCTTAGGGATTGTGTTTAGGACTTTAGTCTCTTTCTAATTAAATAACTACCCTAGCTATCTTGCAATTCATAAGACCGACTACATGGTTTTAAAATCATAGTTGGAGTTAGTTGGCGGCCAGTCCAGGTAGTTATAAGTCTAGAAGTCAGACAATTTATTCTCTCTTATGGAGGTAAACCCTTATGTCCATCTATCGCTTAGATTTTGGTCGTGCTTTAGCTCATACTAAAGCTCCATAGATTTAAGATCTAAGGTAGCTATTTACTTTGGGCTATGAGCATGAATCCTCACCTCTTGGGCATTCCCACAAATTTGTGTTGGTGGATTATAAGCCTTAGTAATATAATTAAATTTCAACTCAAAACATATAAATCTTCTCAACTTCAAAATTATAAAGCCCAACCATAGGATATATAGAAATGCTCACTAGGCTTCCTAGTATCATTAGCATTTCCTACTTATTTCATTTGGATTCCAAAAATAAGTCTTCTCCTTGAACTTTCCTAATAGATTTTCCAAATACAACCAATCTTTTGATAGTCTAACCTTGAAATCTTTGGAGATGATAATTGCTACTATAATCGAGAGTATTCTTATGAAATTTTATTTCCTAAGATGTAATTAATAATGGAGGCTTGCCTCCATAGGGAACTTAAGAACCTAGTTTAATATAAACCTTGCTTTATTCATCCATGTAAAGTATGTAAAAATCTCTAATACATTCGAAGACCCAGCATGCCTTAGGAGTTCTTATTATATGATTAGATTCAATGTCAGGTGATGCCTCTATCTTTTGAGATAGTATATTACACCTTAATGTTGTAGCCGATCACCTCCAAAAGTACCCTCTACGATTTGCGTGGTGTCCCCCCACCCATACATCAAAAATAAATATCACAAGGCCTTCTTTTCTTGTTCATTGAATCCTCTCAACATCATCCTTTCTTTTTGGAGTTTGGAGATGTCAATCCTCAAGTAAGCAAGGGTTCTTAGACTCATAATGTTGACTGATACACCTGGGTCAACCAAAACTCTAGATAGCTTGTATCTACCAACATCCACTGTAATGTAAAGAAGCGGTTGTGCTCGATCTTTAGTAATAAGTCTTCATCGATGAATGTAAGCACCTCTTTAGTAGCGGCCAGCTGAGCTAAGCATATCTCTAGATCAAGTAAGGCCTTAATTAAAGATTCCCTTATCTCTTTGGATAAGATAAGGGCATCTTATATGCTTAACTTAGCTAAAAACTTTTTTAGGTGAGCTAGGACATTGTAATCAACTCTAGCTTGGTCCTCCACAAGCATATCCATGGGTGGAGCATCTTATGGAGGGGCTATCTACTCACTAGAGCCAATGACATGCTTACCCTTATCTTGAGGTGCTACTCTAGAAGGTAAAACTTTGCCACTACGTAGGTTGACTTGTGACTTCTTGGAATGATGAGCTCGTGAAAAGTTCTACCTTCTCCTGCATACCTAGCTTCTCCTATGGGATCCTCGAGTGACTATAAGTCAATCTCAAGAGGTGAACCCGATTAGAAGGATAGTCCAATCAATCAAAGGAAGGATCAAAACTACTACAGCTATTATTTTATTTTGACTCAGAGAGCTTTCAATAGGGATAAAATCAAGAGCATTAGAAGTAGACAATATATAAGTACAAATCAGCTTTCTTCATTATTTTTTTTGGGTGGAGGTACATGAAAGAAATCATGTAAAATAAGTGGAGTAAAGGATTTAGTGCCCTTATCTGTAGATATAATGCTCCTATCGGTAGAAGAGGAGCTACTAGAAGAGGTGGTAGATGCAATGGTGGAGGGAGTACTGGACTCAGACGATGGTGCTATTGGACTATCCCGAGCAAGTATGGTGAGTTGTTGTTGCTACTGGGCTATCACCCTCCCTGAGTTGTCCTTTGTAACTAGCAAACCTTCATTTGTGTTGGAGGTTTGAGCTACTTTAGGCACTTGCAAGGAAAGCTTCTTGATCTTAGAAATGATCTTCTTAGAGGTTCGGGATAGGGAGATATCCTAACCATCTTTGGTCTTAAGAGGATCGTAAGTATCCCAAAGGATTACTTTAACAGAACTGGATGGTTGTTCTAATAACTATTTTGTAGGAATAATTATGGCTCTCAACTTGTAGTTGTGCTCAAGCTAGTCTTTAAAAATGATACAATCCTCTAAGACATGGCCTAACATGCTCAATAGCTAGATCATTCTTGCCCACTTCCAACCTCTTAGGCTCTAATAACTAAAAGTTAGATTTTTTTAAGAGATTCTTAAAAATTTTCTAACTGCCACCCTCTTGAATGAATATGACTTATTCAATCTATTGGCAAAAGTAGGTGAAAAGTAGCTACCTAGCGATGGATATTAATACCGCTGCTAGGTAGGCTGATGAGGTGGTGGAAATGGTCATTATGTGGCTACTGGTATGATATGGGTGGTGGAAGAGGAGGTGGCAAAAGAGGTCAGAGCTCAGAGTCTCTCATACTAAACTCGTTGCTTCCTCTCCACCCACACAACCGGGCTTCTTCTCAAACACCTTCTAAGGCTTGATGATTGGTCGAAAGGGCAACTATTTGGCTTCCTATTGTAGGCTAGCCTCCTTGTTGATTAATTTCTCGAATGTTTTGATGGTAAAGCCCTTAAGCATGAAGGTGATCGGGCCATGGATATTCTTGAGAAGAATCTCAATGGCGTGCTATTCGGACAGTTGTGGTTCACTTTTCATGCTCAGGTTGTGCCACTTGAGAATGTAATCAACAAAAGAACCATTGAGTTTCTATTTCTCTACAATGAGGTGCCTAATCACCCTCCTCTTGAGCTCCAAAGAAACCTCTTGATGAATAGGTGCTCCAACTCGAAAGTCTTCACCAATAACCAATCAAATGCAACACCTAATAATACTAATGAAAAGGTCAAGAGGAGGCTCACCGTGAAATACAGCTCTAAAGTGTGCAATATGTTATCATGGGTTCCCACTAACATCAAAGATTTTGAAGGATGGTGGCACAAAACCCTAAATAAAATAAAAAAACTAAATAAAAACCTAAACCTAAAAAAATAAACTTTAAAAAAAAACCTAAAAGAAAAAACCTAAACCCTAAACCTAAATAAACAAAATAAAATAAACTTAAACTTAAACTATAATAAATAAAACCTAAACCTAAAACCTAAACTAAATAAAATAAAATAAAAACTAAAAACAAACCAAAACCTAAACTAAAAAAAATAAACTAAAATAAAAATCTAAAACCTAAACTTTAAAAAATAAAATAAAACCTAAACATAGACCTAAAATTAAAAATAAAACCTAAACGTAAAAAATAAAATAAAAATAAACATAAACAAAAAATAAACATAAACTTGAACCTAAACCTAAAAAATAAACTAAAATAAAAAACTAAACTAAAATAAATAAAACTAAAATAACTAAACTAAACTAAATAAAAATAAAAAATAAATAAACTAAAATAAATATGAGATAAACTAAATAAACTAAAATACTTAATTTAAAAAAAAAACTCTAAACCCTAAATCATAAAACTAACCATAAACCCTAAACCCTAAACCTACAATGCTAAACCCTAAAAAACCCTAAACCCTAAAACCCTAAACACTAAACCCTAAACTAACCCTAAACCATAAACCCAAAGCACTAAACTAGCCTTTAAACCCTAAGCTAACCCTAAACATAAATCTAAACTTAATAAAATAAAATAAACTAAAAATGAACCTAAACCTAAACTAAAAAATTAAACATAAAAAATCCTAAAATAAAATCCTAAAACATTAACCTAAAAAAATAAAATAAAAACCTAAACCTAAACCTAAGAATAAAAAATAAAACCTAAACCTAAAAAATAAAAAAAAAAATAAAACTAAACTAAAAAATAAACCTAAACTTAAAAAATAAGAACAAATAAAAAACCTAAACTAAAATAAATAACCTAAAATAAATAAACTAAACTAAATAAAAATAAAGATAAACTAAAATCAAAATAAAAATAAAATAAAGTAAAATAAATAAAAAATAAACTAAATAAACCTAAACCTACTAATTGACTTAATTAAAAAAAATCCACAAAAAAAACCCTAACCCTAAATCATAAAACTAACTCTAAACCCTAAACTCTAAACCTTAAACCCTCAACCCGAAATCCTTAACCTTAAGCCCTAAACCCTAAACCCTAAAACCCTAAATCCCTAAACCTTAAACCCTAAATCGTAAACCCTAAAAAACCATAATAAACTAACCTTAAACCCTAAACCCTAAACCCTAAACCCTAAACCCTAAACTTTAAACCTTAAACCCTAAACCCTAAATACAAAACCATAAAAAAGCATAAACCCTAAATCCTAAACCCTAAACTAACCCTTAACACTAAACCCTAAACCCTAAACCCTTAAAACATTAAACCATAAAGCCTAAACCCTAAACCTTAAACCTTAAACCCTAAGCTAACCCTAAATCCTAAAAACCCTAAACCCTAAAGCCTAAACACTAAACCCTAAACTTTAATCCCTAAACCATAACCCTAAACCCTAAACCCTAAAATCCTAAACCCTAAACTTAAACCTTTAACCCTAAACCTTAAAAACCTAAAAACCTTAACCTAAATTAAATAAAACCTAAAAATAAAATAAATCAAAAAACCTAAACCTAAATAAAATAATAAAATTAAATTAAATTAAAACCTAAATTAAAACCTAAAAATAAAATAAAATAAACTAATAAAAATAAACTAAAATAACATAAATAAATACCTAAACTAGACTAAAAAATAAAGTAAAACTAAGGATAAAAACCTAAATAAAATAAAAACTAAACGCAAAATAAAAATAAAATAAACCTAAAATTAAATAAAGTAAAAACTTGATATAAATGTGAACCTAAAAAGTAAACCTAAAAAGAAATAAAAAATAATACCTAAACCCTAAACTAAAAAAACCTAAACCTAAAATAAAAATAAAATTAACAAAATAAAATAAACCTAAACCTAATGTAAAATAAAGTAAACTAAAATAAATAAAACCTAAACCTAAACATAAAATAAAGTAAACCTAAACGCTAAACTAAATAAAATAAAATAAACTAAAAATAAACCTAAACCTAAACTAAAAAAAAAGGAAACTTAAAAATAAACCTAAAATAAAATCCTAAAACCTAAACCTAACAACATAAAATAAAAACCTAAACCTAAAGTTATAAATAAAAATAAAACCTAAACATAAAAAAATAAAATAAAAGTAAAACTCAACTAAAAAATAAACCAAAACCTAAACCTAAAAATAAAATAAGAAAAAACCTAAACTAAAATAAATATACTAAACTAAATAAAAATAAGAAATAAACATAAATAAAAATAAAATAATAAAATAAACTAAAATAAATAAAAAATAAACTAAATAAACAAAAGTAGAAATGTTGAATCTCAATTTGTTCTCTGTTTTAAAAAAAAAAAAAAACTCTAAACCCTAAACTAAAACCTAAATCCTAAACCTAAAATTAAACCCCAAATCCTAAACCCTAAACCCTAAAACCTAAACGCTAAACCCTAAACCCTAAACCCTAAACCCAAAAAAAACACTAAACCCTAAATAGCAACAAACCTAACCCTAAACTAAGTAAAACCTAAAAGTAAAATAAATAAATAAATCTAAACCAAAATAAAATTAAAATAAAATAAAATAAAACCATAAACTAAAACCTAAACCTAAACTTAAACCTAAAAAAGAAAAAAATTAAACTAAAATAAAATTAATAAAAACCTAAATTAAACAAAAAAGCCTTAATAAAATAAAACTAAACCTAAAATAAAAATGAAACAAACCTAAAATAAAATAAAATAAAACTAAATAAAAATCAAAACCAAAATAAGTAATAATGTAACTGAAAATAAAAAACCTAACATAAATAAACTAAATAAAATAAAATAAAAACCTAAACTAAAACCTAAACCTAAACCAAACTATAAACCAAAAAATAAAATAAAATAAAATAAAGAAAAACTAAACTAAAAAAGAAAATAAACCTAAAAATAATAAAACCTAAATATAATAAAAACTAAACATAAAATAAAAATGAAATAAACCTAAACTAAAATAAAATAAAAACATAAACCAAAAAATACACCTAAAAATAAATCCTAAAAATTAATAAAAAAAACCTAAATCCTAAACTAAAAAAAAAAAGAAAAAAACTTAAACCTGAAGTAAACAAAATAAAATAAATTTAAACCTAAAGTTAAAAAAAAAACTAAACTAAAATAAATAATACATAAACCTAAACCTAAAATAAACAAAACCTAAACACTAAACTAAATAAAATAAAATAAACTAAAAATAAAACTAAACCTAAAGAAATAAAATAAAAATCTAAACCTTAGCCTAAAAATAAAAAATAAAACCTAAACCTAGAAAATAAAATAAAAATAAAACTAAACTAATAAATAAACATAAACATAAACTTAAACCTAAAAAATAAACTAAATTAAATAAAAATAAAAAATAAACCTAAATAAAAATAAAAAATAAAATAAGCTAAAATAAATAAATAAAATAAATAAACCAAAACCTACCAGTTTACTTATGTTTTAAAAAAATCCTAAACCCTAAACCCTAAATCGTAAAATTAACCCTAAACCATAAAAAATCCTAAACCCTAAGCTAACCCTAAACCCTAAAAATCCTAAACGATAAAGCCTAAACACTAAACCCTAAACCCTAAACCCTAACCCTAAACCCTAAACCCTAAAACCCTAAACCTTAAAACCTTAAACCCTAAACCCTAAACCCTTTATCCTAAGCCCTTAAAAGCTAAAAACCTAAACCTAAACTAAATAAAAAACCTAAACCTAAATAAATTAAAAAAATAAAATAAAATAAAAGACTAAACTAAAACCCAAACCTAAACCTAAAAATAAAACAAAACAA